>CM060943.1:509307774-510000274 GCA_030765085.1 Allium cepa | reverse complement strand
AAACTTCAGTTTTCAGAAACATCAAACCAAGAAGCAAGTTCAAAATCAAAGGAGCTTCCAGATTTTTCAATTAAGCTTGTCTCTGTTTTAAACAGTGAGTAAATGAAATCTTTGTTATACTATAACTTATGTTTTGGCATGGGATTTAAGTGTGGTTTGGTAAGTATATTTTGTTCTGAATATATGTACCCATATATGAGTATAAATAAGTAATTAAAACCAGAGAAGTTAGGGTGTTCACCATTTTTAACACCGCCTTGTAAAATTTCAAAATAAAATATGCTAAGTCTGACTTCAAAAATTTCTCCTAGTAAATCTAATTAGTTTTAAGTGGTGATGTTAAAAGAAAAGTAGTTTATTACGAGGTGTACTTCATTAAAAAAATGGTTTCAGTAAACATACTGAAATATAGACTTGTAAAATGTATACTTTACAGTAAGTGATCAAGTGTAGCCAAGACTTGATCATCAAGATTTGGATCTTTGTTTGTGTAATCGCGTTCGTTGAAGAAGATGATTATTTAGGAGTGGTAGGGTGATTTCTAGATGCACAGAGCGGGAGGTAGGTCAGGTTGAACGGATTTGGAAAAGATGGAAAATTCAGGTGGCTGAGTTGATTTGGAGGAGTGGCACTCGACGTGGAGGAGTATGTCATGGCGAACTCGACAAAATTGATGCTGGAATTTCTAAGTGATCGAGAAGCAGGTTGATTGGGGATTAGGGTTTAAGGGATCTTTGCTTGGCTTTCGGGTTCGAGTTGTTTAGCGAAGCAAGGAGGGTGATGGAAGGCTACGTGTGTGGGGGAAGCAATGCAGGAGGAGGAGGCAGATCTTTCGATGAAGTTTGAAGGTATACTGTTGTATAAGTGGTCGGAGCGTGGAGATCGATGCTATCTGATCATTTTCAGTAGGGAGTCGAAGTTTTTTTTTCGAACAGGGCAGTCCATCGAGACTTGGGTGGTTGGATAGGATCGGGTGATCGCGCGTGATTGGCAGGGATGATCAGCGGCAGGGAACGATCACCGAAGGAAGTGTTCACGGATACGTGCACAACTTCGTGTCATCCCTGTAGTTGAATTTGAACTGTTTGTGGAAGGGAATAGAAGACGAGAGGAAAGGAATTCGTTGTTTCGTGGGTTCTGGTCTTGGTGGGCCGAGAAGTAGTGGGCCGGATCTATTAAGTGTTAAATTAATAAAAAGAAATAAAAGATAGTTAAGATAAGAGAAGTGGAAGAATAAAATGAATAAAGGGTATAAGAAAGAAGTGTTTTCATACTACTTAGCTGTTTAATTTGAAATTAAGTTAGATTGGGGGTTTGGGATTAGACCTGTGTATTTTCGATACGGATGAAGTTAAAGGTTTTAAAGTTAAATATAATAAGTTAATTATTTAATTTTATTTATATGTGATTTCAAATGAAATTTAATAATAATTAATTAGTTCGTTAATATAATTGTTTATCTTAAATTAAATAGGGTCTTTATTTTTGATGGATATGTTAATCAATGTAATTAGTTAAAAGTCATTAATTAGTATAATTAATAAAGGGTTTATTAATTAACTTAATTAACCAAGAATAATTAAATAAAGTGATTAAATAAGGATAATTACTTAAGATAATAAATTAAAGGATCATTAATTAATTTAAGGTTAATCACTTAATGAAATTAATTAATGATAATTACTTAATGAAAGTAATTAAAGGATAATGGCTTAATGTCATTAATTAAGGAGGGTGATTAATGGGTAATTACTAAATGTGATTTATTTAATGATAATTACTTAATGGAAGTAACTGAGGATTAATTACTTAATGTAATTAATTAAAGTATGGATTAATTAAGGAAATTAAATTAAAGGCCGGTTAATTAATGTGATTAATTAAAGGATAATAAATTAATATAAGTGATTATACAATAATTAATTAGAGTAATTAATTAAGGATCAATGTAATAAATTATTGTTCATTACTTTATGAGAAAAATTAAAGGGTTATTCAATGTGAATGGTTGAAGTTTAATTAATTTGTATAATTAATTAAAGGCTAATTACTTATGTAATTAAAGATGATAATTAAAAGATGATTGATTAATTGATTTGTAACTAATGATAGGTAAGCAGGATTTAAAGGTGTTTGAAGTAATTAATTTAAATTTATTTAAATTAATTAGAAATTGTGTGACTAATTAATCTCGCTTATGAATGATTAAATGATACCGGGTGCCTTAGATTATTGATATCCTTGATATGAGATTTGTGATGCTTTTGTGGTATGAGATATGTTGGTAATATGGGTTATTTATCTGAGATAAACTATTGTATGGATATGATATCCTGAATATAAATTTTAATTGTTCAAACTTAAACAATTTGACTTGAAGAATGACATTAGATTCGAAGAGACTGGGGTTAGGTATCAGAAAATACCCGAAACCACTTCGATTTGTAATCTACAATAATTTTTTATTGATTTAACCTTGGAATAAATGGGATGGAATGGAATAAATGGTGTAAACTTGGACATTTAATTTGAGTAAAATGCTTAGATATGATTGGAAGATGTGTAACTGACTATGGCAAGTTAAGAGCTCGTAGTAAGGTACGAGTTACCACGGGTTTTAAATAAATTTTATGCATTAGTATTTCATGTTAGATGAATTTGCTCACGCTGGTTTCCAGCCTGACTCGGGTGTTACTTTGATGTAAAGCTCGGGTCAGACCGAGTATTACGAATTTTCAAGTAAGGACGTTCTGGAGCCCAGGAGGCGAGCTGGATGGTAGGAATGTATGGAGTTCACCACTGTGTATTTGAGAGTTGTATTGATAATAGTCTGAGACAGGTTGATAAAACTGTCTTGTTTATTTGTAAATGGTTGTACTTTGATGAATTGTATGTAAATTAACAATTACAGCTTTTCTTTATATAAATGCTATAATTTTGATATTGTATTTTGATCCGCTGCGAATGTGAGATTCTGTGTTTTGTTTTCTATTCTTTTTCTACCTCTTTTCTTCTTTTATCTAACCATCTATAATTTTCGTAGTCGAAAATTTCGGGTCGTTACTACTGGCACAAATGGAATTTAACTATATCTGATATCAAATGCTTCAAAAATTTACACCTACTACAAGGATAAGGAATATTTCTGTCATTTCCGTTATTATTAAAAGCGAATTCAAAATATACGTTTACAACATTACAAAAATGTTCCCTTATTGAGCTCTCATTTCCCTACAAGGATGATACATCCAGGTCCGATCAACAAAATAATCGGTCATTTTTCCTATATAAAAAAAATATGATAGTGATTAAAAAAAAGTATTAATCATTTCAGGGATTGACATTTGATTTTTTAAATCATTTATTAATTAGTATTCATTTATGCATTTTAGGGATTGACATAGTCATCCTACCTCCCATTACAAATACGTTAGTAATTACATTTTATAAATCATTTTATTTTAAACGATTCAATAAAATTTTGGCACCACTTATCCTTTGTTCCCTGTACCATGCACAAATGCATGTACATAGGAAACAAAAAGGAAGTGCTGTCGAAATTTTGTAAACCGTTTAAAATGAAATATTTTATAAAATGTAACTATTTTATTGTATTTGTAACCTCTCCAATACAGGGACAAATCCAACTAACATTGTATCAGATGAATATGGACATCCGTTCTATGGCAAAAATGTATATCCATATAGCCATCATATACAATGCTTGTCAGACAGGGCCAAAAACTCTCTAAGTGATAATAATTATATAAATAATATATATTAGCATATATAATTCATTTACACATTGTAATGTTTTAATAAAAATATAATATATATTTTTTGATTTTTTCTAAAATCTTTTATGTTTTCAATTATGACAAATTATGGAAAAAATAAACTTCATTATACACACATTTATTTGTTAATTCTATTAGATTCTACATCCAAGTAAACTAGATTTGTTATATAAACTATCAACCGATAATTAATCTTCTATAGTAATATTTGAATTGACATTGACATTTTAGCACATTAATTAACACAAAATCATGTCACTAATTCGACACATAAACTAATTAACCTAAGTTCAACCATAATTATATTTTAATTAATGGATTTACACACTTATAACCCTACTTAGCATATCACAATCAATCAACATACAATTGCAAACACTCAAGGGGTTAATATCATTAAATACAACTAGAAATTAACACTAATTTAACATGTTAGGGCAAACTAGAGGTAAAAAAAATCTCTTTTCGCTGAAATTGAAGTGTTGGAGGCCGAAAAAGAGAAGTTAGAGATGTTTTTAGCAGCGGCAAATGATGTACAATAGTGGCAGCCGGATATGGACAAATTTGAGGGAAGAGGGAGGGTTTGGGTTGGGATTTGGGGAAAGGAGATGGAATGAAATTAGCTCTCTCCCGAGTCAGGTAATTCACGGCGTGCATTGGTTTTCGGCGATCGCCGATAGCACCTTTCCGACGGTTTGCGACAACAAAATTTTGATTGTTACAAAATTATCACGGCAAAAACACGCCGTCGAATGTAGCCTCAGTGCCCGTTGCAACCATCCATCATGATAAACGGTGATTCTAGCAGTGCATAGATATCATAACTGGACCGTCAGTCGAATCGTGACGATTAAATGTTTAAGATTTTGATGGTTTAGTCAGTTAAACTACCAATATCGTGCATTTTCTATTTATCAAAAATTTACATATTTAAATACAAGTATGCGCAAAAACATTGAGAGGAAAAAAAATACTGGATAGGTGAGTTGTAAAGGGTTTCCAATATCTGCATCAGAAGTTGCACAATCAAAATCATGTACTACTATAGTGCACAATTTCAACAGTTGTGTAAAGCTACAGTTGCATGATTTCACCAACACAACTACTGAGTTTACATAGTAGCAGTACATAATGGGAGAATCTTAGCAGTAGCAAGTTTGATGAAGTTTATAATGGTTTTGGAGGTGCTTGCAGCATCACATAATAAACTAATAAAATTTAATGTTTAGATTTTGAAACGGTGACTATTTTTTAAATTTAAACTCAATTTTTCTTCTTCAACACAATATAGAGAATGAGAATAGTATACACTAAAAAGGTACTAGTAAAAAAAGGAAAAAAAGAAAAAAGAAATGAAGTTCAACCAGGTTAAATTGACGATTGAAAATATGATTGGATCTTTGATTCTCGCATAGCTCATGTTTAATCGATTTCCGAACTGCAATGATTTATGGTTTGGGAATATTCGAGATCGAACTGTAATTGGATCTGGTCATGATAATATCGGATACAACAAAATTCTATGATTAACACAATATATGTCCAAGACTAACGTTTTTTGGTGGTTACAAGGTAACATCTAGATTGGATATATAGATGACACAAATATTAGATGACACAAATATTACACCTATATCCGTTTTTGCTAAAAAAAGGTTGAGTTTCATTGAACAATCTCTTGCAAGATTTGATGGCAGTTGATAACATGGTATGTTTTGCAACACAACATATGGCTTAAAAAAACATGCTGTTCTCTTCTAAAGTTTTTTTTCTTTACAGTCCATTTTCTAAGCTAATCTTTGACGTTTTCTACCTTGTAGTCCATTTTCTAATCTAACTATTCCAACTTTGAAATGGACTTAACTGATATACACATAGTATCACATAACAACTAATGCCCAAACAACAATTAGTCTGTGCTACCTTCAATATTATAAATGCAACAACGGTTAAGAAATATATTATCGTTATTGAAAATATACATTCACTGATAGTACAAGTGTTGACCTTATATAATATTGCTTTTCCTTGACTAATTCACTTCACAGTAGTAAATGGGTATTCCACAAATACCCTTGTAACCATAATACATTTGTATATGCTATACTCGGAATTCTCTTTCATTCTGTCACCCCTGACAAATGTATCTAGGATTATTCTTCATTCCCAATCTGCCATCGATCTCTGCAATCTTCAAATCTGACTTCAATCTCACAATATTTTATGTGTATGTCTGCCCTCTGATAACTTGCTGGCACAGATCAATTTCTATGTGCTTTGCTCGTAAGTGAAGTATGGAATTTACTGTAAAGGAAACGGTGCTTAAATTGTTGCACCAGATTATTGATCTCTTTTTAGTTGGACAGATTTCATTGATGAGAGATTCGAGCCACATGATCAGCTGTTGTGCATGCAATGCTTCTATATTCCACCTCAATACTGGATCGAGTGACTGTAGATTTCTTCTTGGGGCGCCAAGGCACTAGATTATTGTCTAAATAGATGCAATGCCTAGTTGTAGATCGGCCGTCACCTGGATTTGATGCCCAGTCCGCATCTACGTATCCTTGTATATTTAATGATTTACTTTTTTAAAGCATATTCTCTAATTCATGGTACCTTATAGTTATCTCAATATTCGTTTTACTACTTTCCAGTATTCATCTAGTGGTTTATGCATGTATTGACATACATTGTTCACACATAACGATATATCTAGTCTTGTAATAGTGACATATTGTAGAGCACCCATTATGCCTCTATGCTGCTTTTTGTTATCAATTGGTTCTCCTTTGTGCTTAGATAAGCGCAAACTGCTGACTATTGGAGTTGTTATTGCTTTAGGTTGATTCATTCTTGCTCGATCTAAAATTTCTGAAACATATTTTCATTAACATAGTAATAATTCAGTATTTGATCTTTTGATAACTTCAATTCCTATGAAGCAGCCTAAAGTTCCCAGTCTTCAATTGTAAAAACTTTGTCTAAATATTGTATGACATGGTTAATTTCTTCACTGCTGCTACCAGTAATTATAAAGTTATCCACATAGACTAATATATATTGTAGCATTGCTTCTAATCTTGATATACAGTGAGTTATAAAATGTTGTTGGCTTGTAACCTAGATTGACTAAGATTTTCTTTAGTTTCTCATACCATACTCTTGGTTCTTGTTTGATCCCAATTATTGCTCTGTATAATCTGCATACCATTTTATTGTTGTCGCGTTGCTTGTATTCTTATGGCTGCTGCATATACACCTCTTCTTGAAGTTCACCATTTAGAAATGCATTGTTGACATCCAATTTCCTAATTCCCCAGTTGTTGTACAATGCTATGGTAAGTATTACTCTAATTGTTGATGGTTTAACTATAAGAGAAAATGTTTCACTAAAATCAAAAACATATTGTTGTGTGTAACCTTCAGCAACCAGTCTTGCTTTGTGCTTTAATATTGTTCCATCTAGATTTCTTTTGAGCTTGTAATTTCATTTGCGTCCAATAACATTCGTGTCTTTCGGTATGGGTACTATGCTTCATGTATTATTTTTCATTAGGGCATTGTATTCTTCATCCATGGCTAGTTTATATTTTTCATTCTTTATTGCTTCTTCATAGCTGGTTGGTTCACATTTCTTGCCACAGCTGTATATACCTTGGGTTTGAAAATTCCACTTTTGGGTTTTGTAATCATCGGATGTCCTCCTCTTGTAAGTTCTTGATCTTGGTTGACATTTGATCCACTGACTTTACGTGTACTAGATGAATGATCTTCATCATGCGCTGTGTCTTTATGATAGTTGACATTGTCTTGATTAATTGAACTTGAATAGTCTAGATTCTCAGTTGTATCCTTACTTGGTCCATCATTGGACACTATGTGTTAGGATTTTAAAGTTTGTTGACCATTTATATGGATTCTTTCAGGTGTTTATACCTGTACTTTTGTATAGGAGGAAATGAAATTTTGGCATTGTACACCTTCTAAGTGTTTCTTATTTAGTTTTTGTGAAAGGAAAAACATATTCATTGAAGGCAACATGTCTTGATATGATTACTTTTACATTGCTATTCAGGCTTTTGTATCCTTTTTAATTTAAAGCATAGCCAATGAAGGTGCAAGGTAAGGATCTAAATCTTAGCTTGTGATCATTGAGTGGCTGCAGGTATGAGAAGCATAAGAATCCAAAGGCTTAAAGTTTGGAGTAATCTGGTTTTATGTTAAGTAACATCTCTATTGAAGTTTTATTTTGTAGTACCTTGGTTGGTAATCTGTTGATGAGATACACTGCAGTATTAAAAGAGTCAGGCCAAAACTTTAGAGGCAATGATACTTGAGCTAGGAGTGTGAGGCCTGTATCACTATATGTTACCTTTCCACCAAGCCATTCTGCTCTAAGGTATGAGGATAGGTAGTTCGGTGTAATATTCCTCTTTTAAAAAAAAATACTTTTTTAAATACTTGAATTCGGTTCCTCCATCAGTTTGCATCACTTTTAGTTGCTGATTTGTCTGTCTTTATGCTTGAGTAATGAATTGAACCACTACTCTATATGTATCTGCTTTTGACATAAGAAATTAGATCCAAGTATATCTAGAATATGAGTCTATAAATGAAACACAACAGTTAAATCAATAATCGGAGTTTACTAGGGCTGGACTCCATAAGTCAACTGCTACCATTTCTAAGGGTTTATTGTATTTAGTTGTTGAATTAGGATAGTAGCGTGTGACTTTTTCCCATTTGACATGAAGTACATATATAAGGTAATGGTATATTTTCAAAACTTACATTGTTATTTCTCAATACTTTCTTTACAACATCAACATTGGAATGCCCCAGTTTATAATGCCACATACGAAAAGTATTTATTAATATCGTTCTTTGAGTAATTACACAATTTTCTTCCATTTGTTGTCTTATTGTTCTTTACTAGATTGAAAATATATAGGTTGAAACACCCCACACCCCTTAGTATACCCAAAAAAGCACACTAAAGGGTATGGTGCGTTATAGATATAGCTAAAACATTAAAGAGACCAAGATTCACGAGACAAATAAGTAAAAACAATGAAAACATTTAAATGGTAACATATTTCTCAAAATAAAACTTAATAAATGAGTCTGAAAAACATCACATGTCTCAAATACCAAACACACATATCTTATGAAAAATGCATCTCGGTCTCATAAAATGAGAGTGCAATAAAAATAATCATTGCTTTCATAACTACTAGTACATCAAAAGGCAAATGAAAAGAAAGCTGAAAAGAAGAAGAATACATGAAGAACTCCGAGAATGAATCTCCAAGAAATCCGAGTCTACTGTCCTTGCCTTTGCTGGCCTATGGGGGAAAAGGGGAAAATAGAGTAGTGGGTCATACTATAAGTCTAGTGAGTGAAAGTAACTACTAGTATTTTTAAGCAAGATGATGATAATAGACTAGGTAATAGTTCTAGTATAAAAGGAAAATACGAAAAAGGTAAAACTAGGAATAAAATACTATTTAACTATTTTCTTGGATTATGATTATTTGCACTGGTCTTAGACTGCTATGATTAGACTGAAATCCTAATCCTATTTAATTAGGATGAAATCCTAATTCTGCCCATTAATCGGCCTTCTATCTCTGTTGTGCCACTATGAGCTAGCCCAATCTTATAGGTCCCACGGAAAAAGACACATGTTTAGTGCTTGGAATGCAGTAGCGACTTATCTATCCTAATCGATACCTCATGCACGGTCGTCGTCGGGACATGCTAACTGTCGCTCCTTCTAGTGACCTCTTACTTACCCTAATTAGCATAAGCATGTCTAGCCTCACCTAATCGGTTGTGAGACCATCAGTCCTAGTCTAAAAGGGTCCTGCCCAGGCTCACCTAAGTGTTTTGTGAGACCATCAGTCCTAGTTTGAAAGGGAATGCTGCAGGTATGGGTCCTAACAAACAAAATCTAGTTATGCCCCTTGCCCGAATCCCCCAATTTGAGCTTCTATCTATTGGCCAATTTTTACCCTAGTTACCATAAGAGTGTCCCAGCCTTACCTAACTATTGTGAGACCATCAGTCCTAGTCTGAAAGGGTCCTACCCAGCCTCACTTAAGTGTTTTGTGAGACCATCGGTCCTAGTCTGTAAGGGAATGCTTTTGGTATGGGCCCTATTTCTATTCTTTCTTATTAACTTAGTGTAAGTTCTGAAAATTAGCCTCTTTTATTATTTATGCTATATTCGCTTATTAACTTAATCCAAGTCTTAAAATAAGCCTTTTCTATTATTTCTATTTATAACCTATGTTATAATTTTCTTATTAAATTAGTTAAATTTTTAAAATAAGCTCGTCTGTTCTTTCTGCTTAATTACAACCTACGTTATAACTGTTACTCTTTTGTTCTATCTTTTTAGTTATAACCACTTGTTATACTAATGCTTGCAAATGTCTCTAATTTTCCTACTTCAGTCCATCTTCTTTTTATTGTAGTCTTTCTTATTTTACATCTAATTTTTGTAAATTTAGCATTTTTCTATTTTAATCCATATTTGTGAATTACTCTCTTTCTACTATTCTATTCGCGTAAAAAGGAATGAAAAGAAACTAAAATTTATAGGCTGAATTCTAACATAAAGTAGATGTATATAAATGCAAACAACTGTAAATAACTGAATAAAATAGTCAATTAAAATAGCTGAATAAAATAAACTAAAAAGAACTTTAAAAACTAATTGTAAACAACTTATATAAAAATTGTCTCAAAATTGCAGAAAAACTACAACTATTGAGAATCCTACAATTTTAAATTACTTAAAAATCTAAATTAGTTACAAAGCACTCACTTGTGGTCCTTAGATCTAGTCCTTTGTCTTCCTTGATCCACTTCTAAAGCGTAGAATATTTTATCAAAAAGATTTCCTCCTTATAAATTTTTCCTATTTAGGGTCCAGCCTATGGTAATGAACCCAAATAAGAGAAAATCTGATTGAAAAAAATAGTCAGGCCTATGGTCTTATCTATAGTGTAGTTTAATGATCTCAGACTGTTGGATTTGAAGATTACATTTGGTGCAACCATATCATAGGCTCGTTGGGAACTATCGGATGGAAACATGAATGCACGGGATTGGAAGAAATTGGAAAAACACGTCATAGTTTTAACCTAGATGAATTCACATCTACAAAAAAGGACGGCTCAACATGCAGGTCGACCTCGGCCTTTGGGGGTCGACCTGGCCTTGGTCTGGGTCGACCCGACCCTTGTTATTATTATTTTTTCTCTTTTTAATTCAGTTCTTGTTTAATTCGTATATTCTTCATATTAACTCGGATTTTGACAAACTATGTATGGAAATTAATCAGAAAATTACCACTGACGCAATGGTGCAACTCGCATGGCTCAATTCTAATAATTTCACAAAATTATTTTATTATCTAATTAATTTGTTGATTAATTATTATACCTTAAATTTTGAGTTGTTACATTCTCCCCTTCTTAAAGTATTTCGTCATCGAAATCTCCAAGGACAGAAGAATGAAATAAATACATTCATCCAAATTCTACAACCAAATATTCAACCACCATCCATTACATCCATTGTCCTTAAGCTTTCTAATGCAATTTATATTAAATGCAATAGTGTAGTGTCAATGTCCATAACTAATGAAAAATATTAGGTGGTCTTCTGATTCAGTCAACCTCCTTTTTATGCAATCATGTCTGTGCCACGTATCCAAATGAATGCAAATTCCCTAATGATAACTGATAGTTCTATATGCATGCTACAATCATCATCCAAATGCAATAATCATATGTTAATCATCCACTTATAGCAATCATGAAATAAAATAAAAATGCAAATGCACATACATCCATATGCATATGCTTTAGTGACCTAGTTAGGCCGATCCCTAAGAGATAATAGTGCCTAGTGTATATATATGCATTCATTAACATCCACTAGCAAACACTTACAACCACTAGCATCCATCATACATAACTTGTTCTAGTAACATGTTTACATTTATTCCTGCCATCCATAGGTTAAATCTTAAGATCTACCCTCCCAAAGGATACAAAAGGAAAGAACCTATTCAGAACTAAATATGGGAATAGGAAATTCAAAATGTACCATTGAAAAGATACGGATAAGAGGTGCGTATTTTCTCCTCGGCCTCCCACATAGCGTTCTGAATGTTATCTCCCTACTGCACCTTAACCATAGGGACTTCCTTAATCCTAAGCTTCTTCATATCATTCCCAATGATCTTGGTAGGAATGCGATGAATCAATGCTTCTCTCTCCACTTCAACTTCTTCAAGTTAGCTAAGTTCCACTACCTTTGTTGATTCAAGTAAGCACTTCCTCAAGTACGAAACTGGAAAACATCATGAACTTCTGCGAGCCTTTCCGGTATCTTTATCTGATATGCCATCTTCCCTATCCTTTCCACTATAGGGAACGTTCTTTGAATCTGGAGCAAGTTACCTACTTGATCCAAACCTTACTACCTTTCTTAATGGAGACATCTTAATGAAAACCAAGTCTCCTACCTCAAACTCAATATCCCTTCTCCGCTTATCTGCATAACATTTGTGCCTACCTTGAGCCGTCTTCGTTCTCCTTCTAATTAAATCGATCCTTTTCCTATGTATCTCTAATCATATCAGGACCAAGTAGCAATCTCTCTGTAGACTCCAATCAACATGAAGGTGACTTGCATAGTCTTCCATAAAGAGCTTCTAACTATGCAATCCCAATGCTATCTTGAAAACTATTGTTATATGCAAACTCCACTAAAGGAAGATACTCCTCCCAAGTTCATCCAAAATCAAAAAAGCACATCCTCAACAAATCCTCAAGAACTCTATTAACTCTCTCATTTGGCCATCTTTCTGACGATGATAGGCCATACTCAATCTAAGTTGTGTCCTTAAAGCCTCTTGCAAGCTTCTCCAAAACTCGGTAGTAAAGATGGTGTCTTTATTGCTCACTATGCTAGAGGGAACTCTATGAAGTTGGAATATCTCACGAACATATAAGGATGCCAAATAAGGTGTCATCCCCTTACTCTTGACCGGAATAAAGTGAGCGCTCTTAGTTCAACGATCTACAATCACCCAAATATTGGTATTCCCCTTCCTAAATCGGGGTAAACCATCTACGAAGTCCATCGAAAACTATCCCACTTCCATTCAAGTACATCCAATGGTTGAAGCAATCCGTCGGGCTTCTGCTGCTCCACCTTAACTCCTTGGCAAACAAGACGCTTGGCTATAAACTCTACCATATCCTTCTTCATGTCACTCCAATAAAACACTCTCTTCATGTCCCTATACATCTTATCACCACCCGGATGAATAGTCATTCGAGAATGGTGTGCTTCTGCTAGAATTTCTCTCGTTAAATCACTTGTGCGGGGGACACAAAGTCTTCCATCTCTCCTTAGCTACCCTTTATTGTTTATGGAATAGCGTTGGAGATGTCTAGAGAATTCTCCTCTACTAATCCTCTCTATAATATCCATAAGCTCTGAATCTTCTCGCTGCCTTGAGCCAATCTGATCTATGAGGGTAGGCTTAACATCAAGTGTCGCTAATAACCCAGGGGTAATGTCTGTAAAAGGCTTTAAATCAAAGGTAGAAATAAAATCTAGGCTTTTCCACTCCACGAACATTGGACTAAGGGTTACTCCCTTCCTACTTAACGCATCTGCAACCACATTCCCTTTACCGGGGGTATAGGCTATCTCAAAGTCATATGATGCTTGAAACTCCATACAACACTGTTGCCTCAAGTTTAAATCCTTCTTTGAGAAGAGTACTTTAATAATTTATGGTCAGTGAAAAGCTCGAGCCTCTCTCCTAGCAAGTAATGTCTCCAAGACTTGAGCGCGAAAACAATAACAGCTAGCTCCAAATCATGGGTATGGTAGTTTTTTAATAAGTCCTCAACTGTCTACTTCCATAGCATACTACCCTTCCTTCTTGCATCAATACTGCCACAAGACCAATCCCGCATGCATCGGTGTATACTATAAATGGCTTAGCTCCATCAGGTAAAACTAACATTGGTGCACTAGTAAGGGCCTTCTTTAGCATTGTGAAAGAATACTCACAATCCATGTCCCACACGAATGTCGCATTCTTCTTAGTGAGGCGAGTAAGCGGTACTAAAATCTTAGTGAAATCTCTGATAAACTTCCTATAATAGCCAGCCAAATCTAGAAAGTTTCTAACTTCGGTAGCATTCTTGGGGGCCTTCCATACCTTAGTGGGATCAATAGCTAGACCTTCTCTCTAGACTACATGCCCGAAGAAATGCACCTTCTTATGCCAAAAGTGAAACTTCGAGAACTTTGCTTTCGACTGATAACACGAAGTGTATGAAGAACCTCCTCAAGATGAATAGCATGCTCTTCCATACTCTTGGAAAATACCAAAATTTCGCCCACAAATACTACAACAAACTTATTTAGGGCATCTCGAAAAACACGGCTCATCAAATCTACGAAATAGGCCGGGGCATTGGTTAGCCCAAAGGGCATAACCAACCACTCAAAGAATCCATCTGGTGTCCTAATTGCTTTCTTATCTATGCTATCATCAACGACCCTGAGCTGATGAAATCCAGTGGCTAAATCAAGCTGAGAAAATACTGAAGAGCCAACTAACTAATCGAAATAATCGTCTATCCTAAGAATTGGGTGACGGTTCTTCTTCATGAGCTTATTAACTCTCTATAGTCTACACAAAGTCAAAGGGAACCATCCGCCTTTGTAGCAAAGATGACTAGCGCTCCCCACTCAGATATAATCTATCTAATGAAGTCTTTCTCCAAAAGCTCACCAATCTACTTGCTTAACTCCCTCCTCTCCCTAGGAGCCATATGTCTCACGGGCAATGCCAATGGATTAGCATTGTCATTCAAGTAGGTCTTAAAGATGATCTCTCTCTTAAGGAGTAGTCTACTATCCTCCTCAAAAACGTCTGGGAAATCTCTAATGACTAGAATGGGATCTAATTCTCTTAGTGATGAATCAAGGAAAAGAAGGAAGCTTAAAGCTTAACATGATCGACACCTATGGGTCGTAAAAAACCTTGAGAGTCCTACCGCTACATGTATTTAGTTTAACGAATCTCCTCTCGCAGTCCAATATCACTCCATAAGTGGATAGCCAATCCATCCCCAAAATCATCTCATATCCCGAAAATCCCAGTACATTAGCGTCACAATCAAACTCTAAGCCTAGTATAAAAAATTTCAAACCCATAAAATTCACGGATAAATGTGCCGATCTCCTATGGGGTTTGAAACAACTATAGGGTCTACTACTAGAGAAATATCTAAGTGCAAGCAACTAACTAAGGAACTGCAATGTGATGCTTTGGAGTCAAAAAGAGTGCAAATAGGAAAATTTGAAATAGAGATCAAACCTTCTACAAAGACGTTCCTACTTCGATCCGGTCCACTACTAGAAGGTCTTTCATCCAATTCCTATACTTGCGTTGTTAGTATTCCTGCTCTCCGCCCCTTCCTTTGAGGACAAGCTCTACTAAAGTGACCAGACTGTCCATGGTTGTAACACCTTCCCTTCATCGTGTCCTTCGTATAGTCCTTTGCGAAATGCCTAACCAATCCACGACTATGACATTTCTCTCCTTTCTTGATCTACTTTTGAGGTCCTCCTCCTTTCCTCTTGTCCTTATCCTTCTTATTCTTCCACCATTACTTCTTAGAGTTTTCTGACTTAAGAACCTCTTTAAGCTCTACCTTCAGCTACCAAGATGCAAGCCAAACTCTCTATCGGTCCTTCAATCCTAATAGCCTAAATATCCGATGTTTATTCCTCAACCAAGCTCGTGCTTCCACGAAATCCTCCGTTCTGGAAAATGTTCTTCCTCTTAGATTAGCGAAGTCCTTGCATAGCTTAGAAAAATTTGCTGCTGTAGGTGGATTAATAGGATTTCCACTTGCTGTGCTGGATTGGGCACTTGTCCTTGCACCACTGGTGTCGTAGCTCGGAGGTGTCTACGAAACCATCCAGGTACTTGGACGCCCTCTGAAAGGTTTGGGGCATTCATCATTCTATGCAAAGAAAAGAAAATTTAGGCTTTAAAAAATTGAAAGAAGGTTGAACTGGTCTTTGAGGGGATTTTTATAAAAACTCTGTTTATACTTGAAAACCATTTCTACAATAAGAGTTTCTTTCTAAAAAATACTTTTAAAATATGTTACCTTCGAAAAATACTTTACTTTTATAACAAGCTTTTAGAAATCCTGTAACCTTAGCCTCTGATACCAAGTGAAACACCCCCGCCCCTTAGTATACCCAAAAAGGCACAATAAAGGGTATGTTTCACTATTAGTATAGCTAAAACATTACAGAGACTAAGATTCACAAGACAAATAAGTAAAAATAGTGAAAACATTTAAATGGTAACTTATTATTCAAGATAAAACTTCATAAATAAGTCTGAAAACATCATATGTCTCAAATACCAAATACACATGTCTTATGAAAAATGCATATCAGTTTCACAAGATTAGAGTACAATAAATTAATCTTCCCTCTCATAAGTACCAGTATATCAAAATCCAAATGAAAAGAAAACTGAAAAGAAGAAGAATACATGAAGAACTCCGGGAATGAATCTTCAAGAAATCTGAATCTATTGTCCTTGTCTTTGTTGGCCAATAGGGAAAAGGGAAAAATAGAGGAGTGGGTCAGACTTAAGTCTATTGAGTGAAAGCAACTACTAGTATTTTTAAGCAAGGTAAAAATAATAGACTAGGCAACAGTTTTAGTATAAAAGAAAAATACAAAAAATGTAAAACTAGGGATAAAATACTGTTTAACTATTTGCTTTGATTATGATTATTTGCACTAGTCTTAGATTGCTATGATTAGGCTGAAATCTTAATCCTATTTAATTAGGCTAAAATCCTAATTCTACCCGTTGATCGGCTTTATATCTCTACTGTGCCGCTATGAGCTAGTTCAATCTTGTTGGTCCCGCATCAAAAGACACATGTTTAGTGCTTGGAACGTAGTAGCGACTTATCTACCCTAATCGATGTCACATGCACGGTCATCGCTGGTACATGCTAATTCTCACTCCTTCTAGTGACATCTTACTTACCCTATTCAGCATAAGCGTTCCCAGCCTCACATAATCGGTTGTGAGACCGTTAGTCCTAGTCTGAAAGGGTCTTGTCTAGCCTCACTTAGGTGTTTTGTGTGACCATCAGTCCTAATCTGAAAGGGAATGCTGTCGGTATGGGTCCTAATAAACAAAATCGAGCTGTGCCCCTTGCCCAAATCCCCTAATTTGAGCTTCTATCTATTAGCCATTTATTTACTTTAGTTAGCATAAGAGTGTCCCAGCTTCACCTAACTATTGTGAGACCATCAGTCCTAGTCCGAAAGGGTCCTGCCCAGCCTCACCTAAGTGTTCTTGAGAGCATCGGTCCAGTCTGAAAGGGAATGCTGTTGGTACGACCCTATTTCTATTCTTCTTATTAACTTTGTGTAAGTTCTGAAAATAAGTCTCTTATGTTATTTCTGTTATATTCGCTTGTTAACTTAATCTAAGTCTTAAAATAAGCCGTTTCTATTATTTCTAATTATAACCAATATTATAATTTGCTTATTAACTTAGTCAAAGTTTTAAAATAAGCCTTTCTATTCTTTCTACTTAATTATAACCTATGTTATAATTGTTACTCTTTTGTTTTATCTTTTTAGTTATTACTACTTTTTATACTAATGCTTGCAAATGATTCATATTTGCCTATTTCAGTCCATATTATTTTTATCGTAGTCTTTCATATCTCACATCTAATTTTTATAATTTAGTGTTTTTCTATTTTAATCCACATTTTTGAATTATTCTCTTTTTAATATTCTATTCGCGTAAAAAGGAATAAAAAGAAATTAAAATTTACAAGTTGAATTCTACCGTAAAAAAGATGTAAGCAAATGCAAATAATTGTAAATAACTGAATAAAATAGCTAAAAAATGGACTAAAAAGAACTTTAAAAACTAGCTGTAAATAACTTATATAAAAATTGTCTCAAAATTGTAGAAAACTACAACTATTGAGAACCCTGTTATTTTAAATCACTTAAAAATCTAAAATAAATACAAAACACTCACATGTGGTCCTTAGCACTAGTCATTGTCTTCCTTGATCCACTTCTAGAGTGTAGAATATTTTTATCAAAAAGATTTCCTCCTTAGAATTTTTTTCTATTTAGGGTCCAGCCTTTGGCAATGAAACCAAATAGGAGAAAATCTAAATGAGAAAAATAGCTAGGCCTAGGCGCTTGTTTATAGTGTAGTTTAGGGATTTCAAACCGCTGGATTTTAAGATTAACTCTGGTGTAACCACATCATAGGCTCACTGGAAACCGTCGGACGGAAATGCAAATGCACAGGATTGGAAGAAATTGGAAAAACACGTTATAGTTTTAACTTGGACGAATTCACGCCTACAAAAAGGGAGGGTCGACATGCAGGTCGACCTAGGTCGTTGAGGGTCGACCCTAGGGTCAACCTGGCCTTGGTCTGGGTCGGCATGACCCTTGTTATTTTTTTTTCTCATTTTAATTCAATTTTTGTTTTATTCGTATCTTCTTCATATTAACTCGGATTTTAACAAACTATATATGGAAATTGACCAGAAAATTACCATGACACAATGGTGCAATTCCAGTAGCTCAATTCTGAAAATTTCACAAACTTATCTTATTATCTAATTAATTCATTAATTAATTATTATAGCTTAAGTTTTGGGTTGTTACATAGGCCATTGTTATACGTTACCCTGTAGTAAAATTCTTTAATCAGTAAATCTCTAATTAGACTGTATTTTGGAAAAAAAATTCAGAGTAAACTTTGTTGTCGATGGCAAATTAGGATACACTCATTAAGTTTTCTTAATTTGTGGAACTCTCAGTAAATTATTAAGTTGGGGTTCTCTAATACTTTCATTTCCAGTGTGTGACTCTTATAGATTTACTATTACCTATAAAAATAGATTATGTACCTTTATATTCCCAGTTTCCAAGATTGAGATTATTCAGATTACTTGTGATATGATTTTTTACACCTGAGTCTGGATACCAATCTTCATATTGGATGTCCTCTGACCTGGTTAGTATTTCCATATCAGTCTGATTTCTTGAGTTGCTTGTTGGATTTCTTGGATCCATATTTGTGTGAGCAAGATTTGCATTTGGATTGAAGTTTCTTTGATTTTTGTTGCCTTGTTGACTAACTACAAAGTTTTGATCAAACCCGAAATAGCATTTTCCTACTGTGTGTCCATACTTTTCACAAATCTGACACCTTATTGTATTATTATTTTTCTATCCGCCTCTGCCCCTACCTCTGTAACTCTGACCACCCCTTTGGCTGCCTTGTTCATTTCCGTTACTGATTGATCTTTCTTGATGCTACTTTATGATATTTGATGCATGATTCACTGAAAGATCTGTGCTTAATGACTTCTTTTGCACTATTCTTCCTTTATGGGCTAGTAGAGAAGAATGTACGTATTGCATGCTTGGTAGGGTTTCTTTAGAAGATATAACAGATACAATTGATTCATATTTCTCATTCTGACCATTCAATATTATTAGAATTTGCTCTGTTTTTGATATTTTATGACCAGTAGTTTTTAACAAATCATAGTATGTCTTGGCTTTAGTTAAATATTCCCTCATTGACATATCATCTTTTCTTAAATTTTGTAATTATCTTTTGTAGTGCATAGGTCTTGCTGCAAACTGAGAGTTGAAATTTTTTTCCACCATAGTCCATATTTCTTGTGCTTACTTGCATCCAACAATTTGTGATAATCAATGCATATCGATTGATGATAAAAGCTAAGATGATAATTGATTATCTTGTCTTTGATAGTTTATGTATTCCTTGTTGATTATTAACTTTCCTTCATTATCTGCTATCATCTTTGGTGGAATTGCAACTATGCAGTTAATGTATTCTTCAAGACCGTATCCTTTTATGGCTGTTTCAGTTTGATATTTCCATAGCAAGAAATTATTTTCATCCATTTGAATGGAGACTAATTGACTTTTGGGTTTTATGATTGAAAATACAGGAGTATCATAGATTGCAGTGTTTATATTTGCTTGAGTAAGTGATGTGGTAGCTGGGGCATTATCTCCTATTCTTTCCATGATGGTATTCTTGGATCAGAAAGGTTGATAAAGATTCTTGGTGAGGCACACTTTCAAGTTTGCAACCAGAAGATAATCGACTGATGTGAGGCTTCAGGATGCCTTTCTAGTGATTTAGAACTATATTCTTGAATTTAATAGTGGGTTCATGGGTAACAATATCTTCTCCAATGAAGAAATATTCTTTGAGGAGAAACAAGTGCACCAAATCTTGAATGATGAATGTTATAATTTCAATGTACTTTAGGATAGACTAATCATAAAACTCTAGATCTGAATAGGTAACCATATTGATTTAATTGAGAAGAAATCAGAGGAAGTTAGATAAAATTGCGAAAGTTGTACCTGAATCCATAGTTGTTGATTGAAAATGTAAATCTAGTTTGGTTTTCCATATCGACATAAGCTCTATGTCTTATAATAGATCTGAATCCAAAGTTGCTGCTTTCATAAACTGATCAAGAGAAAAAGATAGATCTAAAAGATAAGAGTTGGATTTGATCTTGTAATTAACATAAACCTTAGATCTGAATTATTTTCATAGAAGAGATTAGGAGAATAACCAAAGTTATGTAATTTGGGGAGCACAACCCCTTATTTATTGTGTTGGCATTTTCTATTTTGGCTCTTCATTAAAATAGAATTGCCCTAGTATCTACAAAGGCATCAAGCTTTTGGAAAGAAAATTAAAAAATGGAAATCAGACTAGTTTATGGTTCGACCCTTGGATTCATGGAAAAACATTAGTTAGTCTTGTAGGATGGAACAACTTATATTTGTTTGGTGAAATTCATGGAAAAGTAAGCAGCATTATTCAAAACGGCAGGTGGATACATCTCTGCATCCAGCTACCTCTATTCTATTATTTGGAATAAATCAAATTGCCCATAAATGTCCTATTGTGCTTATTTTGCAATTGTTAACAGGCTCCCTACTAGGGATATATGTTTGGAATAAAAATGGGGATATAATATGCATGCTATGCGGAGAGGAAAAGGAGAGTATGAATCACTTGTTTTTTGATTTTACATATACAAAACATCTATGGTTTATTGCCAAAACAAAGCTCAAAATCAGCCAAAATCAGGCGGTTCAAAACATTTAGAGAAAGCATCAACTATATCCTTCAAAACTTCAAAGGAAAAATCAATGAATTCAAAAAAGCCAGTATTATGCTTACTGCAACAATATTTCACATCTGAAAAGAAGGAAATCAAAGACTTCATTCTCAATCAAAAACAGAAAGCATTCGACTTTGGAAGAAAATTGAATTAGATTGCCAAATCCTCCTCGGTAAAAACAGAAATCAAAGCAAATTTTCAGAGAATCCATATCATGCAAACTGGCACATGGATAAATATGAAGAAAATTTAGAATACTTCTTACAGAATGGGAAAATCACTTCTGATTCTCCTAATATGAGACCTCTTCATCCAAATGACAGCCACTGGATGATAAAGCCTTTGAGTAATTTTAATGCTTCCCCCAAATTAGTCAACACTGGTGGCGGCCACTTCTACCATCACAATAGGAGTTTCTCCTATAATAATAAGGGGAGTTGTTTAAAGATAATTCATTATTTCCTACAAATAAGCATCATTTGAGCACTAATAATTCTTATCTCATACCTGGTAGGGACGGAAGCTACCGCTCACTAAGTCTTCATGATCAAATGGGCAATCAACTGAGCATCAACAAAGATTGGAAACCGACAGTTAATATCAATCATGTTTCTAACACTCCTTGCTTAGAAGATAATCGTGTGTTTTTCAACAGACACTTATCTGTTGAGGGTTACAGTGACCGAAAAGGCATCTACTCTAGTAGCTCCCTCCAGAATAATAAAATGTCAACTGTTAACTACAAGGAAAGTATCAAGGCTCTTATTAATTTTAAAGTTATCAATTTTGATATTTCAAATTGTAAGGAAAAATTTTCTATACCTGACAGTTCTGGAGGTTACTATATGAACTACAGCCTTCATGAGCATGACAAAAAGCTCCAATGGGCCATTGAAGAGCAAAGATTAGGATACAATCATTACAGAAGTAAAATTAACAATCAATTCTTTCACTTATCTAACTGGGAGAGAGGATAAAGCAGCTGGATGATCAATTTTGTAAACCCAACCTCTGCTGGACATAAAAGCAGCAAAAGCGGCAAGTCTATAGGTCGCTTTATTGAGGAATCTGGAGGCTCACACAATTCACCTAATTATACTGATCTTCTCTCTGAGCTTAAGCTTGATAAAGCTCCTAGCAAATCGCATGACGAAGCTGAAGCAAAAACCAATCTGGAGAAGGATTTTCGCTTCATACCAGAGTTTCGAGAGGCAGAAAGATTAGATACGATGAACTGGAAGCCTCCTTAGGCCATTTCTAAGGCCAAAGCGAGTTGATTTTTTGTTTTAACCAAATTCATCTTTGGCCGATCGCCATTTTTGTTACTTTTATTTTTAGTAGTTGAAGGTGCAGAATGCCCCAGAATTTTAGGGTTGGACAGTATGTAGTGGGATATCGGGTATGTCATTTGTTACCCGCTCTTTCATGTATCTTATATGGGATTGGCCCTTTACTGTTTCAAAAAAAAAAATTGAAATATTTGCGCAAAACAAAACCTATTTTTGCGCAACCCAAAGTTGAGTAAATATAATTTTTTTTAAGCAGAAATACGCTTGCGCAATTCAAATTTGCATAAGTATAATTTTTTAAGCAAAAATAAATTTGCGCAATCGATATATGCGCAAAACAGAACTTATTTTTGTAATAAGTTTCGATTCAACTATAAAATTGAAATAAGTTTTTCCTTTGGGCTTAATTTGAAACCTATAATTATATTGTATGCGTCTGTTATTGTTTGTGCGTGCGCTTTTACTACCAAAATTCATTATCGCTACCCTTACATTGAATGTTTTTACTTATTTGAGATACTATTTTATAACCTAATTGGTTTGCGATCGTCCTGTGATTTCACTTACTCAGCTTCGATCGCACACTTCAATTTACCTGCTGATTCATTTATATCGACTAGTCATACTGCTGTATGATTTACGAAAAAATACGATCAACAAAATAATACTTATTAAGGTATCTACCAACCGTAGGAATAAAACATTGGGGCTTTTATCATCTACCTCACATGCGACAGTTCAATCTTACAGGAACGATGCAATGTGCATGTATTCTGATATAGAATTGTTTTGCTTCGCCAATATGAAAATTCCACCAAAGTCCTATAATCTTAATTGTTTTGACTATAACAACTCATGTCTTGACGAAACTAATGTTAAAAAGGTTTATGATCACTTCATTTATATTATGTCACATTTGACAGCAAATATTATAGAAAAGAGTACTTTTCAATATTGGATATTGATCGCTTTTCACACAAAAATTGAACAAATGCATGGTTATAAGCAAGAGTTTGAGATAGTTTTGTATAAAACAAAAGTTTACAGATAACGGAAGCTTCCTTTTAATCATTTATACAATGATGATGATGATGATCAAATAATAATAATAATAACAACGACGGTGAAGATGATGATAATGATAATGATAAATACATATTATAATGTTATATAAGCATATGCAACTACCGCTGAATTAATTATATGATGAAACATACATTCTTAGCAAGTACGTATAAAATTTTGTCATTGTACCTATCTGATTATTCTATCTCTGAAGCTTAAACACAATCTTCTTTTTTTCTTATGTTTATTTTGCTTCACCCTAACCAATCCTACAAACAATGAGAAAGTGCAGGTGTATCAAGCTTATTACATCTTTCCATTGAACATGCATGGTAATAGAAGTAAAGAAAAGTTTCATAGTCATAGCCTCATAGGTTATTGGTTGTTCAAGAGATGTAATATAGAATATTTTTGTAACGTGGATAGATTATCAAGTTCCAACAAAAGCGTTCCTTCCATGGATCAAACTTCAAATGGCTATCACCCACTCGCTCCCCACTAGCAAAAAGAAGACAATACCTGAAACATCACACACGCTTATTAAAATTGTTTATTCTCCTTGCAGCCAACTACTCATCTGCGCTATTGCTGGTCGCACTCTCATCAAGAACATAAAACTCAAACCGCTGCTGGAAGACCCTTCGTTTAGTGAATAACATGATGTAGAGAATTCACCGGCTTTGGCTGCGTAGCTTTTTTCAGATCCACTTCTCTAGTCCTTTTAGCACTATGAACAAAATGGGTTCGATCGGGCTCTTCCAACACGACGACAATGTGGCACAGCTTGTGCATGTGCTCTATCACTATTATAGTCGGCAATCTGTAGATCCCAAATTTGGTCCCTCGTATGGGTGTACTGTTCCGAATTTTTCTATCGAATTAGAAAAAACACTATATCATAATAATTATCGCTAGTGCATGATGTACTTTTGTAGTACATCTGCAAATATAGGTGGATCCATAAGAAAAACGTTTAATTCTAATTTACTCAATCAAATTAACCCAATAAATTAAAAAGTGTTAAAAGAACTAAAAAACTAGAAAAATATACTGGAAAATTAAACGTGCTAAAGAATGCAAGCTAGAAAATTAAAGCTTGAGGATTATATTAAAATGGCAATTTACGAAAACATTTGTTAACATGTTAATTAAAAGGATAATTTTCCAAATCAAACCCGAACAAAAAGCATATTTCAATTTTAGACCTGAATCGAAACTTATTACAAAAATAGTTCTCATTTTCCGCAAATATGAATTGCGCAAGTGTATTTTTGCTCAAAAAAAATATACATTCGCAAATTTGAATTGACCAAGTGTTATTTTTAAAAAAAAAATGCTTGAGCATTTATGGAATGCGCAAGTATAATTTTTGAAAATTTTTTTTACACTTCGCGCATATCTGGATCGCATAAGTATAAAATGCTGAAGAAAATAAAACGAGATCTATTTTTTTAATAAGTTTGAAATGAGGCCAAATGTTGAAATAAAGTTTTTTCGAGAGACTAATTTAAAAATTTGTCTTAATTAAAAACAATACATATCAAACTGATGATGTCATTTAAAAAATAAGTGGAATCAATTCATGTATTAATTAAGAGCATGAATATTAAGTATTTAAGCAAGTTACATAAAACATCAAATTTCAATACATAAACAACCTACTTATTAAATTATATGGAAATGGTTCTGACATTGGAAATAAATTTTTCTTAAGCATGATTTATTTACAATAAAAGATAAATTAACATATGCCACCAATTTCAATTCTACTTCCAACTAAAGACTAAAATAATATACTTTAGGCTAAAATGAAACTTGAGTTTATTATTAATTTGAACATAACCTAATTATGATAATAAAATATCAAACAACATAGACTATCAAATATTATATGTAAACATCAATATTTTAGAGAGATCTAAAGCAACATAAGCACGAAATGAAAGAAATCACACAAGAAATTACAGTATTGATTTTGTATAAATTATGAAGTTTCATTATCCCTAATCTGTAGGGATTTAGCTACTCATCCTAGATTTCGTTTCAATACATTTTGATTTAAACAAATAAAAAAGTAAAGAGCAGTGAAAGAGAGTTATTCTACTTGCATAGAATAAAAGAGAAAACTAATCGACTTGCATAAAATAAAAGTGAAAGAAGTAATTAGAGAATTAAGTAAAAATTGTAAAAGTAAAAACATGAAATATAAATAAGACATTGATTAAAAAGGAGAAATTTTATTTATGATTTTGTGGCCTAGTCTTTCAACTAGTTAATTTTCCCATATCTTCTGTAAGAGTATATTTATTATACATGTTTATAACTTTAGTTATTCTTTATGGAATACCCTAATGGAAAATTTAGGAGGATATTCAAGCTTTGATACCACTGTTGGATAATTTCTATAGAAAGAAGGAGGAAGAAACTTTTAATTCATTAATGAAGATTGAAACAATATTTTATAAAGAAGGAATAACTTTATTTTATTTGCACTTTTATTCTTTTTGCTTGCTTACAAATACATTTGCTTACTTAGCTTTTTTATACAAAAGGTAAAACATTCATATTTATAGTTGTACATTTTCTATATGGATGGTAGAGATGAATTTAATCCTATAGATGATAATCACTCTCTAAAGTTTTCTTCAACTCTCTTGAAAATCCGTTCTCTGGGCTTTTCTCAAATTCTTTATTATAAAAATCTCTAGATCTTTCTTTGATGATTGATTTGGCATATCCATTAATACCAAAATTAATATTATCCAGAGTAATTTGTTTTCGAAAATAGTTAAGTAAAACCAAAATCAAGTTTATTTCCAACATACCTAAATACCCCTAGTACTGTCCCAAGTAAGCACAAAAACCCCTAAAAGATCATGATAAAGCGTGTTCTGATGGGTGTGGGTCTCATCCATGTGGAAAGTAAAGCTTTATTCCTCACTTTTGGACTTTAGAAATAGAATTGATTTATATGAGAATTTATTTGCACCAAAGTCCATATTTATTATTATTATTCATGATCGACTTGTATGACAAATCCATAAAATGAGAATGATGGAATTTTGTAGTTAAATTCCTATAAAATTTGAATAAACACATCAATTAACTTATGCATTTAATTTTTCAAAATTAATATGTGCACAAATAAACTCCTTTAGCCTAAAAATGTTAAACGCAAATGCATGAATGGTTTTTGAAAGCAATTTTTCAATTTTTTCAAAAATATGTACCTATACTGATACTGCAACATTTACTTAATAAAATAAGATTATATGTGCGTAAAAAATATACATTTTTACGTTTTTATCAAATACTCGCACATTTATCTTTTTATTCCTCATCGAATAAAGTAAAACTATGATTGATCCACTTTCGCAGGAAAAACAATTGCATTAACTGTATGCAACAAACCATTAAACATCTATGTGTCCATAGTAGGACTAGTGTTGTCTCGGAAGGATTTTCAGTCGATACTACCCACAAAATTCGATCCTAAATGAAACTGCGTGATGCAAATGTTCAAAAATATGTAAAAAACGATAGAAAAACAAGCAAAATTGTGACTTTGTTAATTAAATGTCTATAAGCCTTCCTACGGTATAATATAAAAAAATTTAACCAAAAATCGAGAAATTAAGTGCAATAACTAAGTGAAATCTCGAACAAAACTCAAGTAACTCTAGATAATTGGTTGATTCGGTTTTCTCATAGTGTAGAGCTAAATTAAATACTTCGTGATTCATAAATTAATATCTCTATTTCCATAGGTAAAATAATTTGATCAATGAAAAGGAGAATTAACCAAAACTTCAACACATTTTGCCATATCATTTTTTCTATATACCTATATATAATTATTTTTATTTATAAACCATGACCCAGTTATGCAATGTTGGTTTTATTAGGTCTACTTAACCATCCTTTAATGAGCTTTAGGTTATTAAATCCTTATCCGGTTAGCCAAAGTTTACTAGGCGATGAAGCACCCTTCAGACTATTTCACTCAAGTGGAATACTGCCCCAAAACTAACTAATTGGTCTATTTTATTTAAATATTTACAAAAATACAATGTAAAGGTTACGCAATGTTAATTTTATTAGGTCAACTTAATCATGATTTAGCAAGCTTTAAGACGGTAAATCCTTGTCTAGTTGACTATAGTCTGTTAGATGATGGACCACCCTTCAGACTTTTTCCACTCAAATAGTATAATGCCCTAGAACTAGCTAACCAAGTCCTTAAGTCTTTTTTTAAAAGATATATTTAGATTTACGAATATAAAACTTTTCATTTTCTCTTTGTTTTTGTTTTAAAAAGATATGTTTTATCCATTTAGAGTTTCTTACTCAAAGAAAAGTAATATACTCATGTGCTTAGGATTTTTCAACCAATTTTGAAATTAGCATAAAATACGTTGACATTTATGAGTACGAATTTTATATTCAGCGTTTATTATTAAAATCTATTTACTAGCTTCTCATTTGTCATTTACAGCATAAAACTTTCATTTTATTTTGGATTCAATTTTTGTGATAACCAAATTTCCATCCATATTATTTAAAAATGGTATACAAAAATGAACTTAGTCACAAAACAATTTTTTTAATGTAAATTTTGCCTTTTTTATTTTTTCTATAGAAAGGTAAAATAAAATTCAAGTGCAAAAGATGATGATTTTTCTTGAAAGAGAACGTAGTAATGTAAAAAGATGCAAATTCGAACTCACACTTTGTGGTCCTCACATTCATTACGGGGTGAATTGTGTAATGGAGATATATATGTATATATTTACAAGAACGGGTTAAATTTTTTTCACTAGACGCAGTGTGGTCCATGGAGAATAATAAGCTCCTCCTCTAGATCACTTATCAATTTTAAGTACAGTTCCAAACATTGACTGTTGAATTTGAAAGTTGATTTGTCTCTATAGTTTTCTATTTCTATATCAACATGTAGAAAAATAATTTGTACTTTATACAGTCTTATTCATCTAAGTTTTAATTCCCAAGGTATAAATAGAGCTTAAAGTCGTAGATAAGAACCTTTTGATTTGGCAATTTTTTTTTACGTAAGATTGATTCATCGTGGAACATATTAGTCCTTTTCTCATAGATTTTCTCATTTTATACGCATGTTCCCTTGTTTTTCTAGTTCATTGATTTATAATTTTTGTTTTTGCTAGCATTTTCCAAATTAAAGTTCAAGTACTTTATTTCCCATAATGCATTATATTCAAGTTATACTTACAGATGACCAGCTATACCGTATGCTAATATATAAGAAGTCATCCCAAGATTAGTTTTAAAAGCAGTTCTATTGACCTAAAGTGCTTAGTAACTTCATGGACCAATTTTTTGATTTTTACTAACGGTTTTCTCAAAAATTTGTTTGATCGGCCTATATGATACTTCAACTTGACCTCAAGTTTGAGCATGATAAGTAGTGGAAAACTTGTGGGTTCTTGAATATTTCTTCACTAAAGCTTTAAAAGATCAATCGTAAAAGTGTGTTTTGTTATCGTTTGTTATTGTACGAGATGTGCCAAATCTAAAGAAGATGCTTTCCTTTATGAATTTCTTAACAACTTTTTTTTAATTTACATGGAACATCTTTAACTAATTTTGAAATGTAACTTACAGCAATAAGAATGTAGAGATTGCGAAATTGCCCCATAAAGTCGATTCCCTAAAACATCAAATTTTCAATTATTAGGGTTGGGGTCAACAACATCATGTTACTTTTCATGATTTTTTTCCCGTCATTTGACAACGATCGCAAACTTTACAAATCTCAAAGACGTCTTTGACAAGTATGGGTCGATAAAAACTACACTGGAGAACCTTTCCATAATTTTTTTTAGGACTTAAAATGATCACCACAAGCTTGATCATAGCAAAAAAAGAACACACTTGATTTTGGTATCTAGGACACGCCGTTGAACGGAACAATACTTAAAAAAGTATGGATGATCCAATAGAAATATTGCATTTGGGATGGAAATTTGTATCTATCTTATTTGGGTCAAAAAGAAGAAGTTTCCCTAGTGACCAAATAGTTCGCTATATCAGTAAACCATGGACACTAAAAAAGTGGTGCGTTGTGAAGGTTATCATTGATGGGTAAAGAAGATGGTGCATTTGAGAGGCGAGAAAAGTGATCCGCTCTGACATATTTAGATACTTTTTCATCTTTGATCGTAAGTTAAATCTTTGGTAAAAGTATCCAATGGATCAAGCGAGCCTTAACATCCTTTTTAGATAAAAGGCGCCTAAGAGAAGTGTAGATTGTGATGTTTGAACTGATCAAGTATGGTATGGACTAGTGTGAAAACGACGCTAGAAGTTCCTTATCTGTGGTCGTATAGTATATCTGAGCATCGCTGAGAGTTTTGCTAGCGTAATAGATGACATAATAATTTTGTTGATGTGTTGTCCTAAAATAGCACCAATTGCAACGTTAGAGGCATCATACATTATTTTGAAAGAATGTTCCCAATCAGACGAGCAAATAATGGGACCAGAGATGATCTAGTTCATTTTTGAGACGTTCAAAAGAAAAGAGGCATTCGTCATTGAATTCAAAGGGAACATCTATTCCCAAAAGAATTGTCCAAGGTCAAGCGATTTTGCTAAAGTCCTTAATGAAGCGTTGATAAAAGCCAGCATGTTCTAAGAATGATCAAATGATCTTAATGGAATTGGGAATGGACAAATTTGAAATCAATTCAACCTTTTCTTTATCTACATCACCCTAATTTGAAATGGCATATCCCAAAACTAACTTGTGAAATGCACGTAAAAGTGCATATTTTTACTTTCATATTTAATTTTCTTTTAATTAACATATAGAGTGTTTTACATGTTTAGATCAAAATTTTAAAAATGCTTTCAAGTCATCGTTCATACATCAATTTGAGAGTAAAATAGTAATTTTGTGCATGTATTAATTTTGAAAATATTTTTTGCACATTTTATTTTTATTTGTAGGAAATTGGATGAAAGAAGCTTTATGTATGTTTGCACGCACAAAGGATATAAGACAAGAGAATGAAGAAATAAATCAATTCATGCAATATGGAGAACCCCACCTATTCACTTACCATGATCTACAATTAGGAGCTAATGCACATGTTAGTGGGGATTAAAGTTACATGTACACTTAATGGAGGATTAACTAGATGCTAATGATTACTTGAATGTTACATTTCCTAAATGGGCATTTTTGTTAGCGCCTTAAAATATGGATTAGGATTTAGGTATGTATAGATACCCCTTATGTTTCATTTAGAGAGTTTTTACCACCTTCTAGTTTGTTTAATTATAGCCCAAAACAAATGAGAAATAAAATGGCTTCCTAAGCCTCTTCTTCTCTTTTACTACTTGCTTTTATTTTAATTTATGCTTATTTTTATTAATATGCTCTCTTTCCTTTCATATTAATAGTTTAGATTTATTTTAGACAAGTAGATTAATTCTCTTTTTATTTTAATTAGCACTTACTTAACTGGCACTTTCTTTTGTTTGTTTTAATGTTGCAATCTTCATGTGTTGAAATGATAACTAATATAAGAAGTTAAACCTCTTCAATTTAGGTGTAATGAAGCTCTTTTAATCATGTAAATTCAATTTATTTGCTTATTTATGATCTCTTTTGTGCTTTTTGAAAATTTTTGACGCAGTAAAAATTTTGTTGTTTAACTTTGAATTTGATAGCCTATGTTGTTGACACCAAATAGACTATGCTTAAACAAACTTAAACACAAATTACTTCTTCATCTAAATATGATTTTGGTAATAGAGAGGATTTTAAAATCAAAAATTTGATGGTCTATGTTACTAATCAATAGTAAATAGATCATCCTTAGAATATATTTTATTTTTAATTTCGTTATCATTTTTAATGAGGGATGACAAGTGGTTTGGATGGTGTATTAAAGCTTGATGGTTTACGTTGGGCTAATTAATAGCACAAATAGACCATACGTAGGATAAACACATCAACTAAATTCACAAATGACCAAAAGGAGAGATCATAGAATTATTTTGTGTTGATTTATGTGAAAATATGAGAGTGGATTTGTCTCTAAATTGTATTTTAATCTAATTTTTCAATTCACTTTGTTCTAGCTAGTTTTACAGTTTTCTTAGCTTAAAACAATCTCAAGTTTGATTTAATTTGATTGAATGGGACTTAAAACAATTACCGACGGATCGATCCATACTCGCCGCGTACTAACATTGTACGTCGTGCGTTTGCAGTTATTTTTATATAAAAAATTCGATGATTTTCTAATCCGATAGAAAATCTGTCGATTCAACAAGTTCTTGACACCGTTGCCGACGAATAGATTTTGTTTTTTTTTTTTTTTTTTTTACTTTTTGAATTATTTTTATTTGATTTTATTGTGTTTTCATTTTATGTGTTGAGTTGCATTTAAAAATAATTTGCTTTGTGTGCTTGTTGTGTAATCTGTGCTTTCATTTGATTCGTGTGTTTGTTGTTTTTCCTTTGCGTTTGCACTCTTTATGTATATATGTGTGTGTGTGTGTGTGTGTATATATATATATATATATATATATATATATATATATAATAAACATCCACAACTTCATTTCAAAAAATAAAATAAACATCCACAACTTCATTTCAAATACAAAAAATTTGTTTATAACTTTGTTTACATTATCTTCACTGTTTTACAAAATAATTTACTGCATACATACAATTTCACTACTATATTGCAACTGCCATGTTGGCACTGCCATGTTGCCACCATCCCACTTCACCGACTTTTACAGTTCACATTTCAAACTGCTCTTCCTTCCAAGTCCTCCACCATCATCTGCCTTCTAACTCAACATCTAACTGTGCACACTGGTACAACAACCCATCTCCAACCTTCTGCCATTTCTGCCTATATTTCTTTGCATATTTCTGCCATACAACCCTCTTACATCGATCTTCTGTGCACAATCATGTTCATATCAATTCTGTCACTTCATCATCAATTATTGTTCCATTCACCTTTGCCTATCAAACCACTGCTGCTCCATTTTTCTGTCACCGTCGTCACTGATGCAACCTTCCAACAACTCATTACTGCTGTAGACAAACTGTTACAACCTTTCAAACATGCTGCCTGCCTGTGCATACCAAACCCAGTGCACATAGCCATCACTTGCATCCCTGACCACACCAGTGCATCCCATAACAGTGTTGCCATTCATTCCTTGTCTCGCCTCCTTGTCATTGTCATCAAATATTGCCTTGCTGCATACACACTGTCATCTCCAACTTTACTTCAGAGCAAACCTCCATCTATCATACAAAACAACCACTCACTCAAACCACCCACAACCAACAACTTCATCAGCCACCACTACATCATTCATTTCTACCTGTTACTATCACCTGACCACAACCCAACCCATCCACTACCATACTACATCAGCCCCTTCCTACCACTGCACCATCCCCACTGACCATCAGAACATCCACCACTGTTAACCTCCTCCCTGTTTGGCATCAACCTACACACTGTCGAACTATCTTGCGCAAAATACTCCAACTGACCAAACACCACTTACTTACCCACAGTGTACACACATTTCTGTCTGCGCATTTCTATGCATATCATAACAACTTCCACCCCTGCAATCGTTACTGCAAACTTCATACACCAACTGCAATCAATCATCACTTCACATACCAACCATCACTGCTGCAATCAACCCGCAAACAAAAGTCCCCAGTTCATAACCATACATCACCACTCCTCTAACCAAAAAAAAATGTTACACTACTACCACCAGAATCACCTCAGTCATCACCCCATCACAACAGACTTCACCAAATAACCAAACAAGTAAGCTGCCACCACACTTCACTGCCTTGTACAACAAATCACCATCACTGCCTTGTATAACAAACCCAGTCATCACACCTCTGTCACCATTCACTACCTCACCTCCTTGCCTCACAAACCTCTGCCATTCATTCATTCAACTTCCAACCCCCTTCCTCTTCTGCCAACCACAAACACCAACACCCAAACTCGAATTTCTCCAATCGACAGACCAGAAGCTTCATCTCTCACATCTCCCACCTTCTTCCACATCAGAAAACCTTCTACAAACTCACCAGTCGTCGAATCGATCACCATCAGCAATTCTCTGAATCTACCACAACCAACTTGGATTTTGCTGCTAGTGGCCATATTCTCCTTTCTGATTTCGAGTTTTATCATTTCGATTGCATTTTTTGGGGAAGAAAGGAGATCACTTTTTAACGAAGGAGGATAATTAATTGGGCAGTGTATTGATATTCGTTCTACTTGTTTAAACGAAGGAAAGGGAATAATTCTTTGTTTTAATATTTAGGGCATTTGGGCTGGGCCTTTGTACTTTTTTATTATTTATTTAGTTGTTGGAATTGTTTTAGCTTAATTCTTCTTTGGCTTAAGGAAAAAGATGGAGTTTGTTTTATTTGTTTGTAAATTCATTTCTTATATACATACATACATACATTTACATATACATTGCTTCAAACTTTCAAGGTGCAGGAAACCAGAACAAGAAGGAATTGCTTGTCAAATAATTGCTCAACTCTGCTTTCTTACTTAAAAAAATCGCTGCTCTAAAATATTTTGCTAATAATTCTATACGCTCTGGTATCGTGCTCTTATCACTTGTTTTTATTTTCATTGCATTGTGGGTTGCTTGCATTTTAAAATTAAAATTCGAAAACAAAAAACAAATTTCATTCGTAGTTGCATTGTTAATTCATGTTTAAATTCTTGTTTTGCATTCATCCCATCTTATTTTCTTTTCTATGGGCAACACCTAAATCCACATAAAATAGAAGATTTGATCACCCCTTCCTTGGCCCACAAATTTCATTTCGTCTTAGAATATGTTAATCATAACGGTTAGGCTTCAGACTTAAGGGAGTCACGAGCTCACCCAGGGCTTGATTGTGGCAGGCTGTCTTCTTTGAACAATTTATTTTCTTGGTGTCTAGACTACGGCAAAGCAATAATCATTTATAAATATTATGGTGATTTGTAAATATTACAGTGATTGTTTCTCTAAAGATACTTAAACCATCGGTTGCATTGCTACGGTGATTCATGGTGTACCAATAACTCTTGTCCATTACCTGACTAAGAATATTTTGTTAGATTAAGACAAAGTATGATTATACAATTTTGGGTTAGAAGCTACTACGGACAGAAATTTGTAATAAAGTCCTTATATTCATTTAGTTGCATTGGTTCATGCATATTTAAAATAACCAACAAAATCCAAAACTAAAAAAAATTGTACATTTTACTTAACTTGTTTTTTAAATTTTTTTTCAATCAAAATCAAAAATCCAAAAAAAAAACTTAACCTAGCTTTCTTTTTAGAAAATCAAAAATCCAAAAATATTTTTTCAAAATCAAAAACATATAAAAGAAAAAAATATTTGAAAATCCAAAATTCAAAAAAAAAAAAAAAATTCTCTTTTGAAAAATAAATTCTTTTTGGTAAATATTTTTCCTTTATAATTTTTTTAAAAGTGACTGAATTTCCCAACTCACAAGAATTTTACAATAATTGTGAAAATCAGTATAATACTATAGTTTCACATCAAAGTCTTATGGATATTTTAATAACAACTATGGTACAAACAAGATTTTGCACCACAAAATTTTCAAAATGATGACTAACCCTCAACTCTTGAAAATAGTACTGAAATGATTTGGTTTTTACTTGAACAGTGAAATCAAATGATAAATAATTTGAGTAATCTATGCAATAACTCAAGGATTTCAAAATAATCAAAATTTGAATTCACTTCAAAATTCAAATGATTTTGATTATAACTTATGCTAATACAACTTTGAACTCCAAAATGAATTTCAAAGTCAAAATGGAAATGTGAACCACTTTTTAAATGATTTTGGCAATGAGAATGATTTCAATTATGGTGCAATGGATAATTTTTGTTCTAAACAATTTCAGATTGAAAATTCTCAAATTAATAATTATAAATTTGATTTCGTTGAGCAAATGGAAGAAATTCGTAACGATCATACAGATTTGTTGTTTGAAACCTACATGAAACAACGTGAGCAACATAATCAAATCTCAACGTGTGACGAGTCAAATAATAATTCACTTTTTACCAAAATTAACGATTTTCAAATAACAACTTTTGAAATTAAAAACGACAATCCTAATGAAGTTATTGAAAATATGACAATTGAGTTGGATTTCAATTCTTTTGAGAGTGTGGAACCAAATTCAGAATTCGATCTTCCTTTTTCCGATTTTGAAAAAATTGAATACAACAACTTTAGATTTTGAACATGATACATGCAATGAAGTTGTAAATAATTCAATAAAAGAAGACGAATTTAGCGAACACAATTTTTTTTGGACCTTTCGAAGATGAGTTATTGAATTCTGAAGGGATAGATTTAAATCATCATTTTGATTTTAAAATCAATAATTTAAAGAATTTGTCAATGATAAGTTTGAATTTAAATTTGGTGAAAGTAAACTTGAACTTCAACCAATTGTTTTGTTTACCCCAAAAATCATCGAAAATAAAACAACTCATATGATTTTTAATAAAACAACATTTGTTTTTCCAAATCAACATTCAGCTTTGAAATCTTATGGTTTGGTTTTCTGTGCTTAAACTATATCTCTCATACTTAACATGGCAAGTGAATTGGTCTTTGAGAGACCTTTCATTTACTCTTTAATAATATATTTTCTGATGTCGGGTAAATAATAATGGTTTCATGTAAATATAGGTCATATTTTTATTTTTATTTTATTTTCTCCTTTCGCTTGGGTTGATTGTGGGGACACAGTCAAAATCAAGTATAAGGGGATTCTCATGTTTATTTTTGATTTTCATGGTTTATTTTTTGTGTTTTCTTTCCAAAATTCAAAAAAAAAACCCTAAACAAAAATTTCTTTTTAGCATATTGGTTTATTTTTGAAGAAACACTACAGGATAAGTATATGTTTTGGCTATTAAATTAAAATTTTGAAAATTTATTTGTCTCAGCAAAAATAAAAATAAAGTTTGATTATAAGTGACTATTGTTTAACTACTATATAGGAAGGTTCATGGATGTTAATTATGAAGTATATCCTAATAGAATTGTTTAGAAGAGTGGTAGATTTAAAGTAAAGGCGATTACGCTTTTGATCTTCTAAGTTAAGTGCTAAGATTATTTTGGAAAACTCTCCCTCTCAAAAAAAACATAAAAGAAAAAAAATGGTTTTTGTGAAAATAAAAATACATAGAGTCATGTGTTCACAAGCAAGTGTGTACACTCGCCATGCTCTGTACCCTTTTCACGTAAGCCTGAAAGGAAGTGCAGGATCGGTAAATTCGGCCTTAGTTAATCTGAGTTAGGTGTATGTAAATAAATTTAATAAATTAACCACCTAGAGTCTTGTGTTTGTACACTCGCCATGCTCTGTACTCCTCTCATGTAAGTTAATAAGGCGGTGCATGATCGGTGTATCTGGCCTCAGATCTGAATTAGGTGTGCAAATATTAATAATGTTAATACATTCTTAAAATAGAGAGAGTAATCAATTGAAATTCAAGCACTATTTTCACTTATTTGATTCTATTTTTAATTCAAAAGAAATAAAAATACCACTTAGAAAAACTTTGATAATCAGCTAAGGATCCATTTCATGTTGCCCTATATTATCAACCGAAACAACTAGCCAAACTCAAGTGTAATTCTGATGATAACGTAACTTTTGTTGAAAGTTTTGACAAGTAAAAGGAATTAAATAACCAAAACTTATATTTAACTTATTCGTGTCAATTTAAAAGTAAATTCTTCATTTGTAAATATTTCAAAAATTTACATTCATCTCTTTGTAAATAAATCTTGCATTTAGGAATTTTTAATGTTGCATTTGGATTTTGTGGGTTGTATCCGTTGAAAACCCTCATGAGACAACACTCGTCCTACTAGGGACACCTGGAGTTTAACATCTTGTTGCATACACTCAATGCAATCGTTTTTCTTACAAAAATGAATATATCTTAGTTTTTCTTTATTCAAGGAATAATAAAAATATAAGTGTGGGGGTATTTGATGTGCACATAAAAGTGCATATTTTTACTTCCATATTTAATCTTTTTTTAATTAAATTAATTAGCATATAGGTATTTTACGTATTTAAACCAAAATTTCAAAAATGCTTTCAATTCATCATTCATACATCAATTTGGGGGTAAAGTAGTAATTTTTTGAAAGTATTAATTTTGAGAATATTTAGTTGCACATTTTATTTTATTTGTAGGAAATTGGACGAAAAATGAAAACGGCTTCATGCATATGTGCATGCACAAAGGATGGAAGACAAGAGAATAAAGAAATAAATCAATTCAAGCAACATGGAGGACCCCACCTACCTGCTCGCCATGATCTGTAATTATGAGCTAATGCACATGTTAGTGGAGATTAAAGTCACATGCAGAGTTAATGGATAATTAATTAGATGCTAATGATTACTTGGAGGTTACATTTCCTAAAGGGCCATTTTGGGCAGCGCCTTAAAATATGGATTAGGGTTTTAGGCATGTATAAATACCCCTTATTTTTCATGTAGAGGGCTCTTACCACCTTCTAGTTAGTTTAATTGTAGCCAAAAAACAAATGAGAAATAAAATGGCTTCCTAAGCCTCTTCTTCTTCTTCTCTTTTTCTACTTGCTTTTATTTTAATTTATGCTCATTTCTATTTACATGCTCTCTTTCCTTTCATGTTAGTAGTTTAGATTTATTTTATGCAAGTATATTAGTTTTCTTTTTATTTTAATTAGCTCTTACTTAGCTTGCACCTTCTTTTGTTTGTTTTAATGTTGCAATCTTCATATTGAAATGATAACTAATATGAGAATCTAAACCCCTTCAATTTAGGGGTAACGAAGCTCTCTTAATCATGTAGATTCAACATATTTGCTAATTTATGATCTCTTTTGTGCCTAATGAAATTTTTTGATGTGGTAAAAATTTTGTTGTTTAACTTTGAATTAGATAGCCTATGTTGTTGATACCAAATAGGCTATGCTTAAACAAACATAAATACAAATTACATCTTCACAAGCACATGATTTTAAAATAAAAAATTTGATGGTCTATATTACTAATCAATAGTAAATAGATCATGCTTAGAATAGATGTTATTAATTTCATTATCATTTTCCATTACAGTTGACAAGTGGCTTGGATGGTGTGTTAAAGTTTGATGGTTTATGTTGGATTAATTAACAGCACAAATAGACCATACTTAGGATAAATACATCAACTAAATTCACAGATGACCAAAATGACAAATCATAGATTGATTTTGTGTTGATTTATGTGAATGCATGAGAGTGGATTTGCCTCTAAATTGTCTTTTAATCTAATATTTCAATTCACTTTGTTCTAGCTCGTTCTACATTTTTCTTAGCTCAAAACAATCTTAAGCTTGGTTTAATTTGATTCAATAGAATATAAAATCACTTAAATTCCTACGGATCGATCCGTGCTCGCCACATACTAACATTGTACGCCGTGCACTTGCGGTTATTTATATTAAAAAATTTTTGACGAATTTCTAGTCCTATAGAGAATCCGTTGATTCAACACCTTATTTGACCATAAAGTGACATTTTCCCTAATTTAACGTTAAAATGTTTATACTTACATTGATTAAGGACCAACTGAGATGATGTAATAATTTAAAATAGGAATCACCATAGATAAAGAAATCATCCATATAAACTTCAAAAAAACATTCAGTCATGTAAGTAAAGATGCTGATCATGCATTTTGAAAATCACGGGGGCGTTACAAAGTCCCATTGGCATACAACGATAAGCATGGTAATGAAAGGACGTGTGAATGTCATTTTTAATGGTCTTCAGAAGTGACTCGAATTTGGTTACAGGTGGAATAACTATCAAAATACAATAGAATTTTATGCTAGCCAATCTTTCAAGCATTTGGTCCATGAAAGGAAGAGGGAAATGATCTTGACGAGTTGCATCGTTGATCTTCCTATAGCTTATACAAACGCATCAACCCATTTGAGTATGGGTGAAATGAGTACGTTAGCATCAGTCTCGATTATAGTAATACAAGAATTTTTAGGCATGACATGAATTAGGCTAGTTGACGAACTGTCAGAAATGTATAGACGATACCATTAGCAAGACATTTAAGAATTTCTTCACGAATCGTGTCTTTCATTTTTAGTTTGATCCTTCATTGTGCATCACATGCTAAGTAGTTAATGTTGGTATCGATACATATCAGTCAAGTACCGGTATGAGATATTTTAAAATATCATGATAATATCAATAAAATATCGGACATGTGTAAAACATGTTAACAATATTGTACTATATTGTAATGCTATATTGATGCTAAGCATTCAAATATTTGGATAAATAATTCTAGTTACTATCAAAGACTAATTGCATATAGTTTATGGATTATAAGTCATTTATAGAGATATTCTACTTAACACAAACCATAATCACTATAGGAAAAACGATTTATAGTAGCAATAATTCATGGCATTTCAATCTAAATGCAACCAATACTATTTCATACTATACTATAAACATAAAAAAAATACTTTCTCGTTCCCGCCTTTACCTAAATAATTTTGCCTAACCTAATAATTATAACCCAAAATTTACCGCCTCATTGTTTTTTAGTACAAAGAAAATTTCTGCCTCCTTACTCCCAAATCCCTAATTCCTAATTCCTTGGTACGTAGAAAATTTTCTCTCTCCATTCATTGCAAAGAAATCATTGTTTCCCTCTTTGTATCTCCATCCTTCCATTAAACTCGGTTGACCAATTCAGCTGCTAAGCTTTGAAATTGTGGTTCATCAAATTCCAAACATCAAGAAAAGCAAGTGACAGTTGAGGTCTTTATCGGAGTCTCCAACAACGACAGTTAAGAAAGGCCAAGTGAGCTATCACATTCAGATAACTCCAAGACAAGCATCACTGCAATTATTGATACAAGTAAAATTTCGTGAGGCATGGTATGAATCTTTGAATTCCCATGTATCAGTTTTAGAAAGCCCCATCATTGTACAAGTTGCCGTACCTCCACAAGATTTGAACCTATTTGAATAGTGTGATTTTTATTTTGATTTTTTAATTTTTTTATACGAGCTGATGATGTTTTTGAGTTGATTGTTGCAGTTATTTCATTGTAATGTTCAACCTGCATTTCTTTCATTTTGTGACTAATATTGGCAAAATGGGATTATTATTGCCAACTAACGATATCTTAAGAATTAGTTGTTTGAGGACTTACATGGTTTGAAAACCCACGGTTTAAACTATTGTATTCTTTCTCTGTTTTGGATCCAAGAAAAGTAATGATGTAAGTATGTTCAAGTACAAATTTGTATATATCTGTATTAGGATAACTAGATTGTGTATATTTGTTAAATTATAAAGTAAAACATTGCATATAAAAAATAATTTGTGTGTACGTTTCGTAGAGTAAATAAGCGAAAGTAATGCTAGATAATAACAAATCATATCAAATCATACCACTACAATATTCTTCTTAGTTTCATTCTTCTATCAATATCAAGAAACTAAATTTAATTCTATTTGAGTGCTTGTAGTTTGCCAGTGTTGCAATTATTCATTCTATTTGATTGATTTGTTTAATTTATTAGCAATGTGTTATACTATGCAGCAAGCACCCATGACAAGGATCAAGATATCTTTGGTTTCTACTGGGACAAAGATCATGCATTGGATTTGCATAAGTTTTTTGCTTGTTTAGTTTATTAATAATGTGTTGTATTATGCAACAAGCAACCATGACAAGGATCAAGATGTCTTTGGTTTCTATCGGGAAAAAGACCATGCAATGGATTTGTAGAAGTTTTGGTTGGGCACGGAGAAATTGTTCAACGATTAAGATTGGATGGTAAGTCTTATTCTAGAACTATATCAACTGACATATTTCATAAAGAATTTCAGCTTTAGTTTCTCGTGCTTTCAAGGTCATCCATATACTTGGCTACTTATATAGTCTATATGCAGGAACTTCTTGGTTAATTTACGTCTATTTTTAATCATTAGTATATTATCATGATTGGTTTTAACTCATAATTATTGTTGTACAATGATTGTACGTGAAAATTTCTTATAATTATATTTTTCCTTAACACTTCACTTAGATTTTATTTTTTCAAATAGCAAAACTTATTGTAGTGTTTCCCAACCTTGATTGCTTTTGGCGTGTCATTTAAATCATTAACTCTTAGCCACAATGTAACTTCCAAATTGATTTTAAGGGGAGTATAATTTGAACCAAGAATCCTACATTTTGATATCAACATAATAGTAAGCTCTATCTAAGTACACAAAAAAGGTTAATGACATCATTCAAATAGAGGTTGAAAAACTGGAGCAAGGAAGTGAAATTGCAAGGGTGAGATCGAAGAAAATAGGTCCACCTGATTCAATAATAGCTCTTGAAGGAACACATTGCTTGCCATTGGATGATTCCAAGTTTTTCATGTACTCCTATTTCATTCAGATTGTTACTTTTGTAATACATATTAGCTATAAAAGAATTGTTAAACATAACATTGTGCAAGCTTTAAGTATAAATGCAACCAAGGCATGCCAGGTAGGGAAATACATATTGGTTTTTACAATAAATCAATCTAAGCACCTCATATTTACCTATTTGGATTCTTATCAAATATTATGCTTCATCCTTACAATCATGCAAAGATAACCTCAAATCCAACGATCTTATTGTATGTAGTTATTTTTCTGTTACAATGTCCAAGCTAACACAATGTCAAGTGACAAGGCAATATTGATACCGTAGTTCCTGATAATTGTTTTGCTAATTTGACATTTGTTTTTGAATATTTATTGGATTCATATACTATGACGACTGAAAAACCGCATTACCAAGTTTATTGGCTTATACTAAGACATTCAACTTAACGATATCTTGTTTGCAGCTGTATAGTATAAGAAGGGAATTTCAATTGTATTTTTTAACTAAAATCAACAACTCATGTAGCTACAAAAAAAACTTGAATCCGATTGCTTCTTCAAATATATGCATTTACTTGTGTGTTTTGAGCATGCACATGTTTTATGTGCATGTGTTACAGCATATATCTATGTTTGTATGGGAGTTGTGTGCATTTTTATACATAGGCGTATGCTTTGTGTACTCATTTTAGGCATGTGTAGGTGTGTCAGATGCAATATCTAACCTCTAATATTAGTATAAAACATTAATGATTATTACTGTTGTTTGATACGACTATGGCAGACAGAGTCGAAGTAGAGGGATCCAACTAAGGTTTGATAACAGTACCATTGTGCTGTTTGAAAGCAGTGGTTTAGGAGCAACCAGAGTTGGGATTTGTTTTGATAAAGAAGCAACATTCATTATTGTGAATAATGAATGGTTTAATGCCACAACATGGATTTGTTGATGCCTTAATGAGTTGTACCTATGAAAAGTATGGTAGGTAACAATATCTGGGTAGTTTCTTTGTGATTTCAGCTGATTAATTGTATATATAACACTATCATCATTCAAGAGATGCATAATCCATGTTCTCCAGCTTAGCCTTTTTATGTTGATATTCAAATATTTATACAATTATCCATTTATTTGTTGTATGCTGTTATACACTATGTAGGCATTTGTTAACCAGTTGTATAAGAACTGATTCAGGTTTTTTGGCTAAAATGTTTGCGTATAGCCACTGTAAACTGATATATCCAGTTAATCCCTTTTACTCCCACTATACATTGAATGTCTCGATCCAAATGGAGTTCAAGAGTAACTAGTGATTTTTTGTTTCAGTCACCGTATGAAATTGTAACCTACTATATAACTAAGTTCATGTATGTGCCATTAATTATGGTATATGTCACTTATGCACTCATGACATATTCACTTTCCTGTATATCAGAAGAGTCAATGCATCTCGGTCTCATGCTATGCTTTGAACATACACGAGTATGTCATTCTTGTTTTTTTTTAATATATCGAGTATGAAATCAATCTTAGAGAATATTGAAAACAATATTACCTTTAAGCCATTTACTAGTATAGTTGATGATGATACCAAAAAGCAACATATTGTAGAAAACAATGGTACTTGAAAAGCTTCAGTGCTTTTAGAGATACAATATTGAAATTTAATATGTGTCAATGCAGACCCCATCACCTGTGTTACTACCAACATCAGGTGGCCAGGGTCTGTAGATCAATGGATAATTTTTAAGGCAATCTGGGCAAATTTTCTATGGTTTGATGCTTGAGAACAGTACATAAACCGTTTTGGATGGATTTCTGATACAATTTAACAAAAAAACTCATTTGGTCTTACAGTTAGAGGACCTCTATAAGTGATATTTCCCTCTTGAATATGAGTTGATGGTCATACGACCGTTTAGAATATTTCTAGTATAAAACCATTCAATTCCTAACATTTTAGTATAAGATTCAAACTTTGTTGTGAAGTCTTCCAAACTAGAGTTTATGACTTAAAAACTAAAAAATTTAGCTTGACCAAAAGCCTCCTGGTGGGTTAGCCAAGACTCTTCTACCAATGCTTCCTTATCAGATATCTCACGAGGACCCCTAGCACACGTTTGCAAAATTAGATATGCATGTGAGGTAATGTAAGTTTTGGTGCTATTTATGTTTTATGCATCTTATTCGCCTAAACTGAATGTTGGCAACCAATTTATGTTGTAGCATGGATTCATCATTGATGTGGATTAGAGTGGACCCTGATATGGAATATCTTGCTGAAATTAATTTGCTTCAACCTATCTAGAAGTGGCTGAGTATTAGACGCAATTTGGCAGAATAATACTACCCCCTTTATGTGGAAATTTTCATGTCCCTTTTCTTCCAATGAATGTCCTTTTTTATTCATAATTCTGGTGCTTATATTATAATCTAATTATTCAAACCCTCATCATTTATACTGTTTTATCTGTTATTGTTCAAACATTTATAATAGTAATATAACTAAATTAACTGAGTTTTATAAATAATAATAATTCTAATATAACTAGGTTAACTGAGTTTTATAAATAACAACAACAACAAAAATAATAATAAATTAACTAAGATAACATTAAATAAAAATTAACTAAGTTTTGTTAGAATTAAACAAGTTTTATAAAATTAACTAAGTTTTGTTAGAATTAAACAAGTTTTATAAAATTAACTAAGTTTAAGCTAACTAAATTTCATAAACAATAACAATATAACCAATTTAACAAAGTTTTATGTATATGTACAATAATGATGATGATGATGAGGAATTAACCAAGTTTATAAAAATGTACTAAGTTTATAATAATAATGATATAATTAAGTTAGTTGAGTGTTAATAATAATAATAATAATAATAATAAATTAACTAAGTTAACCAAATTAATATAAATTAACTATGTTTTGTTAAAATTAACTAAGTTTAAGTTAACTAAATTTATAAATAATAATAATATAACTAATTTAACATAGTTTTATAAATAATAACGATGATGATGAATTAACTAAGTTTATAAAAAATAAGAAGTTTATAATAATAATAATAACAGAATATTAACTAAGTTAACCAAGTTGATAAAAATTAACTTAGTTTTGTTAAAATCGAACGAGTTTATAAAATTAACTAAGTTTAAGTTAATTATATTTATAAGTAATAATAATAGTACAACTAATTTAACAAAGTTTTATATACAACTATAAATTGGATTCTATTTATTTCATTTCATTCATAACTTTGATTATTTATATGACATTATTTATATATACGATATATTTGTACAATGTTGTAGATGTTTGATATCAGATTTGAAGTCTTATGAATTAACATAATTGTTTGATTATATGATGTGGGCATTAGACTTTCGAAGAGAGCAAGGTTGGACTTTTATGGTGCTAGCTTTCACTTGTGCATGCAACATAGAATTATGGATAAGCAAGCATTTTGTTAGCACTAGTTAGGTATAACATTTTATTAGTACTAGGTGTGTAAATTTTGTATACGAACAGTTATTGTATGTGAGTTTGGTCATTTTATCGAAAACCTATTGTATCGGAATGGTTATTGTTACCCCGTCTTTTGGTCAATGACGGGATATCAATAAATTGGCTAAAAAGGATGGATACTAGGATTGGTGATCAATTGAAAAAAGGATATGATCGATACTGTCAAAATTGGACCGAGCTCTAATCAAAGTGTGATCATTTAGGAATGATAAACACGACTAGGAAAGGCTATGTTTCAAATTTCAGGTTAAACAGAGTTTGTATGCTCAAGTTATGGATGGATTAAAATTCATGGAAACTATTTCGTATCGATCAAGATGGATGGCGTTCGTATCCATAGAGATTGATACGAGGAAAGGGAACTGGGATCCATACAGGGAGCAGATGGGTGCATGGAATCAATGGCTTTCACATCGATGCGATGTGCATCGATTTGATTGGACATGGCAGAAGGAAGGCAGCTTGCTTCGTATCGATCAAGGCAGAGATTGATATGAAGAATAAAGCATCAGTTTAGGGACTCAGATGGATATTTCGCATCGATCCCTTATAGATTAATTGAAGGAGGCAATCAGGATCGATATGAACAACATGGACTTGAATATGGCTTGTATCGATATGAAGGATGAGACATCTGGATGGATATGAAGTCATATGACTTCAACAGGATATTCAGATTGATGCAAGAGTGGGAATGGAGCATGGACACGAAACGACAATTGAAGGAGTTTGGGAAGGCATTTCGTATCGATCAATCATAGATCAATACGAATTTATTGATGGTTATAAAAGGCTTAGCGACTGATGAATATGAAGAAGGTAAAGGAAAAAGAAGCGGTCGACGGGCATGAAAAATAGATCTACACACGTTACTGCTCCACGTCATCGATCTAAGAACAATCGATATGAAGACTGGGATCGATACGAATTGCATTCGTATCAATATGAGTTCCTTAGCCTGCTTGCAACACAAACTTGGATCAATCATAACTCTCATTCTACAATTCCAAATGCCACCAAATTTTATCAGGAGCTTGCATACAACCTCAAGAATTTCCATGATCGATCCCAATCTAAAATGAGCAATTTTGGATCAGTACGAATTTGGTACGTATCGATCATGGATCGAGTCAAAATGTCAGGGGATCAATCACGTAAGCCCACCCTCGTGTGGAAAGGAGTCTTCCTAGATCTGAACAAAATATTTGCAACCTACACCTATAAGTAGCAGTCCTATGGAAACTAAAAAGGGATCCTCTCCTTCGTTTACGTGGAAACTCTGCCATTTTTGTGATTGATTCTAAAAGCTTGTAATTGTAACTACAATATAAAAGGAATAAAAAGTATTGATTCAAAGTGGACGAGGCTAGATTAACGAACCACTATAAACTCTTTTGCTATTTAATTTCTTGCTCATTTTACATTTTCTATTTCTTCAATTTATTCTCTACTTAATCTTGACCTTAGATCTGTGACTAGATATTGAAGATTTATACGCAAAAACCGGTGCTTTCACTACTTTCGGGGTTTGTGACCAATTTTGGCACATACACTTTGGTGCTTCCGCTAAGAAGGACTGATACCCGCTACATCGGATTTGGAGTCCAATTTGGAAGGCTAAAAGATTGGATCTGAAGCTATGGCTAAGCAATCAACAAGGAGACAAAGGATCAAAAGGAGCCAACATGAAGGAAGTCAAGATGCGTCTTCTAGAGCTAATCAAACCTCAGTTTTCATCACCAGAGACGAGATGGAGATGATGATTGATGCTAGTAGGAAGGGATACTAAAAAGGCAAGAGGAGATGATGCAGAACCTACTCCGATAAGTTGGATAAGCTAGAGTGCAGAATCAAGAGAACACAACTGCAGGAAATGCTGAAAATAGGGATCGTGGAGCTGAAGCAGCAGGAGAGGAGACAGTTTGGAATCAAGATCAGGAGCACGGAGCAAACATAATGCAGGATAGAGCAGGACCATCAGGAGCAGCTTCTAAACTCGAGGGCATACCACAGATCATGTCGGCTCAATTCCAGGAAGGATACCAAACGACGCTGCACAGTTGGATGTCGATCGTGATATGGATGCTCATCTAGAAGGACAGGTTCTAGGATTCCCTCATGGACTCGAGTGGTAGGTTGGAGTCACAGACAGAGGCTACCACTTGATGATAATGATAGGTTAGCGGGCATGATCAGACAGGCTATGAGGGAAGGATTGGTGAATAGAGATTTGGAGGATGTGAACAGGAGTCCCTTCACTCCTTGATCAGACAAGCTAGGAATCCATCGAATTTCAAACTACCAACGCTAGAGATGTATGAAGGGAGAACAGATCTTGTTGTTCATTTGACAAAGTACATGAGATATATGGAAGTGTTGGGGGCATCAGAGGTCATGGCGTGGTGCCTCCCTTTGTATTTGATAAACATAACAATATTATGGTTCAGACAGCTGGCGAATGGCTTTATTGGTGCATGGATAGAGCTGATTGAGTGGGTTTTGAGGCAATTTCGGGTCCACATAGTTAGACCCAAGAGCATGATGACTTTTACATCGATGAAACAGTGGAAGGGAGAGTTGCTTTAGGATTTCTAAACCAGATTCAATGTGGCAGTGGCTTCAGTGGATCTACCCGATCCATCGATGGTTTTGATGGCAGTCGTCTTAGGAATTGCAGATGATTCAGATTTCAAAATATCATTAGAGCAAGATCCATCGATGGATCTCGGAGGGTTTTACCACGAAGCAAAAAGTTTTCTATGACAGGAAGATGCGAAGACAGAGAAAGCAAGGAGAGAGACTGAAGTTTACGTAACAAAAGGTGGAGGTCCCCTAAGGGAGGATCCAAACGAAGATGGTAGAGGAAAAAGGAAGGTGAATGACAACAGTGACACATCAAAAAGGCAAAGGAGGGAATCTTAAATTTTCTTCTTACATGGATCTGAATGAAACTCTAGAAAGGATTTACATGGATACCCAAGGGCACCTCCAGTATCGGAGGTCGGCAAAAAAGAACCCTCTAAATACAAGCAGGCATCCGAAAAGCATTGCATATTCCATGAGCTGAATGGACACAACACGAATGAATGTAGGAATCTGAAGGATATTATTGAGGAACATGTGAGGAACGATCACCTACAATAGTACATAAGTAATCGAGACATGGAAGTGGAACAGGAGCTCCCACCACCCACCTGAACCAAAGATGGAACATGATCTAGGCAACTTCGGCAGCTTGTTATCAACTGATTGGATTTGTGGCATGATATAAGTAATAAACCTCGAAGTAGTACGACTATGTCGCTTACACCTACATGAGATCGAGGACGACCCCTAGGCATGCTTTGAGACGATGATCAACCATTCTTCTTGGATTTATGAAATCTTGATTTCCTTTTGTTTTCTACGAACTATGGTTTATTTCTTGGTACTGTGGCTATTTTTTTTCTTGGTTGCACAACTTTCATTTTGTTAATTGGATTCTTTGATAATTGGATTTTGATTAATGTAAATAATAATACAGGTCATGCGATTACGGTCACGACCGGGGAGACGGGGTAGTAATCGCAAGTTATGAGTCCCTTCGTCGGAGAGCGATGGATTAGACTCGAACACAATATAAAAGTCCTCGATCGGAGAGTCAAGGACGAAGAATATAAAAGTCCTTGATCGAAGAGTCGAGGCCAGAGAATATAATAGTCATCGACCAGAGAGTCGAGGCCAGAGAATATAAAAGTCCTCGGCTGGAGAGTCGAGGCCGCAAAATATAAAAAGTCCTCGATCAGAGAGTCAAGGCCAGAAAATATCTAGTCCTCGAGCGGAGAGTCAAGGCCAGAGAAACATATTCACAGGTTAAGCCCTTGAACGGAGAGTCGAGGTTAGAGTTTGATATGGACCCAGAGAGGTCCCACATTTGGATATGGACTGGGCGAGGTCTCAGATTAGGTTAGGACGACCCAGAGAGGTCTACAGGATTTGGATATGGACTCAGAGCGGTCTCGGATGTGGATATCTACCCAAAGAGGTCCTGGATTTAGTTATTTGATTCTGGACATGAATCGATTAAAACTCGGTTAAAAAGTACGGACGGATATGGAATTGGATAAGGATTTGGTTACTAGATTTGGAATTGGATGTTGGCTCGGAGCAGTTGCGGAATTGGATAAGGATATGACTATAGCACTTGGATATGATGGCTTGGTAATGGATTGGATTGCGGATTGGATAGTATGGCTATGAATGGAATATGGACTTTTGATGTCAGATTCAGAGCTATTCAATACACGCCTTCTTACCATAAGGCATATTTTAGGGGGCAAATATTACCCCGCTATTTGGTCAAAGCGAGATATCAACAAATTGGTTAAAAGGATGGATATCAGGATTGACGGTCGAATGGAAAAAAAAGGCTATAATCGATACGTCAAAATTGGGCCAAGCTCTAATCAAGGTGGGATCGATTGGAATGATATACAAGGCTAGGAAAGGTTACGCTTTGAATTTCAGGTTAAATGGAGTTCGTATGCTCAAGTTATGAATGGATCAAAGTTCATGGAAACTATTACGTATCGTCCATTCGTATCGATCAAGATGGATGGCGTTCATATCCATAGAGTTTGATACGAGGAAGGGAACTTGGATCGATATGGGGAGCAGATGGGTGCGTGTGATCGATGTCTTTCGTATCGATGCGATGAGCATCGATTTGGTTGGACACCGTAGAAGGAAGGCGGCATGCTTCATATCGATCTGGGAAAAGATTGATATGAAGAATGAAGCAACGGTTTCAGAGACTCGGATGGACATTTCGTATCGATCCCTTATATACCTATACGAAGGAGGCATCAGGATCGATACGAACAGCATGGACTTGAATATGGCTTGGATTGATACAAAGGGTGATACACCTGAATGGATACGAAGTCATATGACTTTTACAGGATATTCAGATCGATGCAAGAGTGGGAATAGAGCATGCACACGAAGCGACAATTGAAGGAGTCTGGGAAGGCATGTTGTATCGATCAATCATAGATCGTGTAATTGATTGGTTGATACGAAAGGCATAGTGACTGATGGATACGAAGAAGGTCAAGGCAAAAGAAGTAGTCGGCAAGCATGAAAAATAGATCTACACGCGATTACCGCTTCATGTCATCGATCCAAGAACAATCGATGTGAAGACTGGGATCGAAACGAATTGCATTCATATCGATATGAGTTCGTCAGCCTAACTATAGTCACAAACTTGGATTGATAATAACTCTCATTCTACAATTTCAAATGCCACTAAATTTTCATAAGAGCTTGTGCACAACCTCAAGAATGTCCGTGATCAATCCCAACCCAAAAGGAGTAATTTTTGATCGATACGAATTTGGTATGTATCGATCATTTATCGAGTCAAAATGTCAGAGGATTGATCATGTGGGCCCACCCATGTGAGAGAAGGAGACTTCTGAGATCTGGACGAGATATTTGCGGCTTACACTTATAAATAGCGGTCCTATGGCAACTGAAAAGGGATCCTCTCCTTCTTTTACGTGGAAACTCCACGATATTTGTGATTGATTCTAAAGGCTTGTAATTGTAACTTCAATATAAAAGGAATAAAAAGGATTGATTCAAAGTGGACGTAGGCTAGATTTCCAAATGACTATAAACTCTTGTGTTCTTTACTTTCTTGCTTATTTTACATTTTCCATTTCTTCAATTTATTCTCTACTTAATCTAGACTTGAGATCTGCGGCTGGATATTAAAGATTTATGTGCAAACACTGGTGCTTTCACTATTTTCGAGGTTTGTGGCCAATTTTGGCGCAAACAGTTATGGATATCTTATTTGATTATATGGTTAATATGTTTTTCTAATTGTTTGAATATGATGATTATTTGACGAATATCTAACTGTTTTGATGTTTTTATTTTGCCTAATTTATCGAATAAGTAATGTTGATTTGATAACAATTGCTACTTTAGCTCATTCCTTATCAGTATGTTAAATATACAACTTCATTGCTCTTTCAAGATCTTTTCTTTGGTGGGAAAGTCATCAAGGATAATAAACATATAAAATAATGGAATAAGTAGAGTTTTCTTTACTGGACGCCTAATGAAGAAGCATAAAACTTCATGGTTCAAACTAAAAAATGAGTGCATTGGGATTTCTAATATAGTCTACAAGTTATCGTTCACCATATGCAAAAAACAAATATAGAGAATGTGAAAATATTTGTAATGATATTTTCTTTAACATATATAATAATGTACGATATTCTTAGAAAACATTGGATTTTTTGCACTAAATATCGAAGTGATATATCAACAAATATCGAAATATATAGCTGTAATGATATTTATGTGATATTTTGAAAAAATATCGACTTAGTAGCGATATGAGATATTTGGTGATATATCAATGATATTATGCAATATTGACTAGGTAGGTCACGGGTAGGCTTGGCCTCATCAACTAAGTAGATGCGATGTTGAAAAATTACAGAGCTACTTCTCTTAATATCACCAATGCATCACTCAATTGCTTCTTTTTTCAAAAGGTTGAAAGAAGTGAAGTTCCTTGGTCAAAAGTAAGATCATTTGAAATAACGTTGGGAAAAGATTCATTGTCACCTAAGTATACATACTTAAAGTGACAAGGAAGTTTAAGCTCTAACCTAGCTGAATCAAAAAATTGGTTAAGTTGTGGGCTCACTGCTGAAAGTTTCAAAGGGAAGTGCATCTTTGATCTCGTTTGGCACGTCTTTAAACCATTTTTTGTAATTTGATTCACGTTCATTACCAAGGTAAATTGTTTCACTTTCAAGATTTTCGTGAATTGCACTTACTTCCAAAGTGTAGTCGTATGGATCGTTTGATTAATTTTTAGCCTAAAGATATTTAGGTTTATTGCTATATTACCAAAGAAATTTTTCATTGAAATATTTTGACAATTGATTAAGGCATTCTAGGTGCTATTAAAGGTCATTCCAATATCAATGGAACTTAACTAGTAGGATTGTTTATACGTTGCATTTTAAGGATGATGAAATCCACTAGAAATATGAATTTCCCCACTTTAATGCATAATGAGTACGTCCGTGGGTTCTTCTATCGATTTCTTTATAGAATGATTGGTGTTATTCCACTTTTGAGCTAAAGTAGATTTCAACTGGACTTAGAAGATTCAAACAAGAATGAAACGACCTGGAAACTTAGAGGCATGCTTAAAAGGACTAGAGAACTGAGCTTAGAAAATTTGGTTCAAAAATTGGCTAAGTCCTTAACTCAACCCCGAGATAAAGCCTTAGGTCAACTCTGAGTTAAGGATTTGAGTTGATACCGAGTTAAGGATTTGAGTTGGTATTGAGTTATCACTAAAGCATCTTCAACTGGGCACAGAAGATTGGAATAGAATCATAATGGCCTGAAATTTGGCAAGAGCACTTAGAAAAATAAAGAGAAGAACTTGGGAAAATTTCACCATGATTGAGCCAAACACCTAAACTCGGGCCCGACTTAAGGACCTTAACTCAGCAACGAGTTTAGGATTTGACTCGGGTCATCTAGGTTCTTCTAGCCTTACTTCAGGTTATCTCTTAGACTTCATTGCTATTGGGCCTCTGACTCTATGCTGCCCGATTCATCTATAAATACCATCCTACCTGCTATCAGAAAAGGTCTTCTCGCTACTAGATTTCCATAACAGTCTTAGACCTGGAGCTTCCATTAGACTTTCTTTACTTTTATTCTCCACAACATACACTCTTAACACCATTTAATTCCAAGATACACTAGATTATGGTCAGATCTGAGATAACTAGTTATAATCTAGAGAGAGAACAACTAATAAAATAGATTGAAGTAGACGTAGGCCGAAGATTATGTCGAACATCTATAGAAACTTCTATGAATTTGTACTTTCATCTTGATTCTGGGCGTTGATGCCTTTTTTGGGTTAACATTTTGTTGTTTTCATTGAGAAAAGTTAGATCTGAGAACTTGAAGCTTGAATTTGAGATTTGGAGAAGATGAAGAGGTCTAATACTAGATCTAAAACTAGAACAAGTCAATCAGATCCTGGGGGTAGCCAGGACGTGTCCTTAAATTCTCATCAATCCATCTACATGACCAGAGGTGAGATAAAGAGGATAATGGAGGAAATGCAAGATGGGATAATGGCTAGGAAGCAATAGATGCTTAAAGGGTTACTCCAAAGGACGGGACTTCAGGGAATTGATAGAGATGCAAGAAGTCAGGACCAAGTTCTAGGAAATAGTGCAGGAGCATCTGGAGTTAGAGCGAAACATGTTTTAACAATGCCCCTATGAATAGAACAACCGATCCTTGGAGGCAATATTGGAGCGGCTGTCGTCATGCTGGGATTTGATAATGATGGAGTCAGGAATGTGAATCCTAATACGGTTGATCAAAGACCATAGGAATATGTGCTAGAGCTTCCCCAAAAAGATGGAGGTTAGAATGGTAATGCACGGTTAGAGGAGTACGTGCCAGAGTACATGCCAAAATCTCCCGATCATGACAGGGGTTAGAATTTAGTTGGTGGTCTGAGATTTCCATTGGATGACATAGGGAAATGGAAAGCTGATAATGATGGTGGAGAATTGAAATCGCTAAGGAGGGGACTAAAGTTCTCTTCTTACGTTGAGTTGACGAAGACCCCAGAGAGGATATATGTGGAAACTAGGGAGCATATCTTCTATCAGAAGCCGGCTAGGAAAGAATCTATGAATCAAAAGAAAAGATCTGAAAAGTATTGCATCTACCGTGAGCTGGATAGACAAAAAAACGAACGAGTGCAAATACCTTCACGACTTGATAGAAGAACTGGTTTGTAGTAATCAGCTTTAATAGTATATGGAGAACCGAACTGTAATGGTGTGAATAAAGAAACTATCAATTGTAAACAAAACATCTTGATACATCCAGGGATTTAGTCTTATACTAGAAATCCCATGATCGGGATGATCAAGGATCGGGTTCGACTCCCACACTCTACTTTTTCTTGCTTTGGATAATTTGGACAACAATTATTCCAGGCTACTTAGACATGCACAAAACCTAGATTTGTCCCTACTCACACTAAAAATCGGATGTCTGGGATGAATATTTAGGCTAATAATGATCTCAAACCGCTTTACGAGACCTAGATTAGTCTCTAGACACGCTCTGAATCGAATGTCTAGGATCAAGACATAGAATTTTTATTTATTTGCTTTCATCAGAATGCTTGACTTCTGAAACATCCACATTGAATGTGATGACTGATATTGATTGCTTTTAAGTCCCATTTGGAGAGATGAGGTCGGAGTGCAAGGTGCAAGTCCATCGTCAAATAGCAAGTGGATGGACTTATACGATATTGATTGATTAAAGTTCCGACCAGAGAGACGGGACTGGAGTGCAAGAAGTATGTCACCTCATCAGAGAGTGATTGGATGTGCTCGTGTAATGACCCTAATTTTGACTAACATTTTTAGAACATTTAGTTAAATAAATTAAATGAAATAATGTAGACAATTAAGGGATTGAGATTTGTTAATTTGGAAGGACTCGTGCCTTAATGAATGTATCAACCAAAGAGAATTGAAAATAAGTAAGTAGAAGGAATATGGTAAGGGTAAAATGAGAATATCCTTCATTCTAATACCCTAAAACCTTCCATTCTTCATTTCTTTTCATTTTAACATTCAAAACAAAATAAAAACCCTAAGAGGATTCGGCCGACCTCTATTAAGAAGATTCAAGGAAAGAAGAAGCTAGGATTCAAGTAGGAAGCATAAGCAAATCAATCTAAAGGAAAATCTTAACCTTTTTAACACAAAGCCAAGGTGAATAATTAACTTACATCTCACTTTTGATATTGATTTCGGTTTCAAGTTAGATCTGAATTAATTTTGCTAGTTACAAGCCATGTTGTGTTTGTTGAAATGGATATATATTTATATATATATGCTTGTTGATGATTTATATTATTTCATATAGATTTTATGACAAGTTTAGATTGGACAACCTATTGAATGACATCTATATCGTTTGAATGTTTGATACATAGTCAAGAACATTATTTTAGAAGTGCATTTCAAGTTTCATAATTTTCCAAGTAATTGTTGTGAATTTCCAACGATAGAAAATAGTTAATATTGGGTTTAAATTATTTAAGGAAATTATATAATGATTTTGGGTATGAAATTAATATAGGTTAGAAAACATATTAATTATTGTGTTTTTTCAGGAATTTTCCTAAGTATTTTACTATAGTTATAATACTATTTAAGTTAAGGGACTTAAATGTTTTACATATTTTATTAAGGTGGAGGGCTTATTTTTCAAAATGTTTTTAACTGTAAATTTTGAATTCGGCAGCCTTTTTAGAATTTTTTTGATAAAGAGTGAGCAGCCAATCGTGTTTTGGCAAATTGGCAAGTTAGGTAATAATGAATTATTTTGAAAGGCAATAAACCGGTTTGTTTCGAATTACAACATCGCCACTTTCTTAGCTTGCTTCTAAAAGTGAGCTATGGATCATGTAATATGGATATATGATAATACAGAGTATAGTGATGAAGTAAGACAATAAATAATGTGGAATATAAAAGCAGTAAAGTAAGATGACACCAGGAATTTCATACTTGTTCGGAGCACCGACCTACGTCCAGTCCCAGACTCCTTCTGGAATTTCACTAAAACAATAACCCTCGCTTAACCTAGAGGAATATGTCTATACAACTCCTGAGCAGCCAAACAGGGACCTGAGCAGCAGAACATGATTTTGTCTCAGCAGCCGAAGAGGACTTCACACGCCTAAGCAGTAGAACAGGACATCAACAAATACAAAAGATTGTTTTGACTTTGTGTGTTCTAATAACATGGATGTCACTTGTAGTACACCCTTCCTATAATCTTCTCCTCAAGTATAAATATATATATTTTAAGTTTATGAAGAATAGAAAGGTAAAATATTGCTTTAATGCAGAATATTTGAAAGTATAGTTACAAGTAGATTCAAGAGTGTTGGATTAGAAAGACAAGAAAATTCAGTGATTTGGAATCAAGTTAGAGTATGTATTTATAGAGATTAGAAAGCAGCGACTATTGATGAAGAGTGTCGATTGAAGTGTTGCATCCAAGTCTTTTCGTAGAGGTTCGTAACTCTTCACAAATGTCATGTCTTTTCAAAAAGTAGCCGTTGTAGAAATTCAGTCAACTGAACCTCTGGGTCAGTCGACTGAATATTCAAATAATTTTTAAATATATATTTGTATATCTGTGCACCTATGCATGTTGCATATAAATTTCTGGGTCAGTCGACTGAGCCTCTGGGTCAGTCGATTGACCTGGTAATAACTGTGCAATTTGCATAGTTTACACAGGTATAATATATATATATATATATATATATATTACATAATGATTCTAACTTTAAACACTTTTCTAATATATATATTTTATATGCTTATATATGTACGAATTATTTAGAAATAAGAAGATTAAATATATAAGCCAATATATATGTAAAAGAGGAGAGATTTTAACAAAATTGGCCTAAGACTCAAAAATAAGGATAATATAATCGATGCACCAATTTTGAAGTCTTGTCTTCTTTTAGTATATATTCTCTTTTTGTCATAGCAGTCGTCAAATCTGTATGTCGTGGTGATAGCTTTGTGTCATGAATCAAAACCAAGTCTCAACAGCTTCCATCACCATGCCTAGTTAGACCTTTCGCACCTATTCGAAAACAATGCACATGATATCAAGCAATTGTTATGTAGTGTAATGAAGAAAGGAGGAAGGAATGATGGTGTCAAAGGCATGCCTCTGAATGGGTTGAAGCTACTATAATTAGCTTCTGAATCAATCAACTTACCATTGTTTAAAAAGAGGCCCTCGAACATGTTGTTGCTTGCCTTTGTTTTTTAAATGAAGCCTTCTAAAAGGTAGTCGCTTTTGAACCTATTCGATACCAAGCTGCTGCACTCATACCATTCGAATTAGTTAAGGGCTACTTTTCTTTATAGCCTTATAACAATGTATTCAAAAAGTAAGCTTTCGTCTTTTAGATTTTGAAGCCGCCTTCCCAATGCTTTCGAAAGAGTCCTTTTAGCTACTTTTATCTTTGGTTTCAGAAGCAATAGTTTCAAAAGGATGGTTTCGAAACTAACCTTTTCCCCCAATTTTTTTAATTAAGGGCAATTCTTTCAAAAGGGTTACTTTCGCTTCTGTTTTCTTTGACCCTATCATTATACTATATGTTAAACCCAACGGTTTCAAAAGGGATACTTTTAAATGGTTTCATAGCTATGTTTCCACAAACTCTTACATGAACTGAATACTTACGAAAGGTACCTTTTTAGTGCTTCGAAAGGCTTTTTTTAATGGCTTTGAAAGAGGATGTCTACGGTGTAAGTGATGATTTCGAAAGGTCTATATCCAACACATTCGAAATGTATGTTTTGGCCTTTTAGCCTAACGTTTTAAAGGTTAAAGTAGTTAACTTATTTCAAAAGGAAACTTTCAGTGAATTCAAAAGAGATACTTCCAATTATTTTGAAAGGTATTGTTTAAGGTTTTCATCAAGGGTTTCGAAGGTATTGCTTTTGTTTTAAGGCCTAAAGTTTTCTAAGTTAGAAAGAGGTTTTAAGTTATTTTGATGGGATGGAAAATCCCCTTGATTTAGATTTCATCAACATTGTTTTGTGTAAAGCATATATCGTGGCATAAGTATTTTAGGTAAAGAAAAGAGCATCTTTTCTTTTTTATACATATTATTTAAAAGGGCTTAAATCATTTGAAAGAAAATTTTTCAAGGGAAATTGGATGGGGTAGTTAACCCTAAATTTGTGAGTCAGATATTAGAAGACTAGATGGGACTAGTATGGAGTCGCACCCTATACTTTAACCAGTACCCCTTAGCTAAAATAAGTCCAAAATTCCAATGTGTAGGGCTTTGTCATAGATGGGACTAAAATAATGTTACATGCAGAAGGGAATATACAAAGTTAAGATAGATTAATGGTGAGCCCGCAAAACCATCAGGATCAGTTGAACTTAGAAGAAGATAGTTAAGAGCAGATAGCCCGGTATTATGTCAAACAGAATTTAGAATGTTATAATGTCTGGTAGGCCCGAGTCAGCCAGTGGTTAATAGTTAGTTAGATAAAACTATAATATGGATAGATAGTCCATTGATTACTTGATTTATATGCGTATATGTTATTGCTATTATTTTTATAATCAATTTGATTGCAGGTTTTGATTTGCAAAAGGCAATTTTAAAAGGATATTAGTAAGGGGAAACCCGTTCAGCTAAGCGATGTGGTCTGACTTAATATCGATAAACCATGATATAATAAAATTATTCACACCCGGCTTTATGTTTAACTCGTAGTTTATGTTTTCCCATTAAACACTCAGGTTCTCAAAATTGAATTTGAGTAGATTGAGAGTTAAGGACTTTTCAGATTTAGTAGGTTGGACGAATAAGCTTCCAAAGATATGCAGGAGGCAAAGCTAGCTATGTAGGAGCTATTTAGTATTATTTCCACCATGATGTATTTATGACTGATATGTCTATCTAGTAATCTGATCATCCAAATGACATTTTCATATGCCGCTCTTGGCATAATTTGAAATAATTATATTTGTCAAAACCCTGTGAATCATTGTAGGATTATGTGATTGAATATAAAATATTGATTCGAAATATAATCAGAAAATTTGTTTTGGAATCTGTGTTGATTTTATTTCATATTCATGTTCTTCTTATGTTATAGTACCATTAGCATTACCGTATTTTGTCACCGGACATTAATACTATAGATGACTGCAATATCTATAACGCTGACCTTCGGGCTTCAAAGTAGGGGACGTTATCACTTAGTATTAGAGCAGGTTTATGAAAAATTAAAAGAAATTTTAAACTTAAAATGATATTTGAAACATAATCCTAAGGAATTGGAGAAAAGATTGGGGTATGGGATAACTCTATAGTAACGTACTTATATTTGTTATATATAAGTATATACTTTGTCTTTATTTTCCTATCTCTCTTAGGCTATTCTTCTGTATCTTATAAATGCTCAAATGCATATTTTAAGGAAATAAGATATGGATGCTAGGAATGGAAGAGCTAACATTGATGGAGGAAGAAAAGCAACCAATGGAAATGCCAGGCCAAACACCAGAAGGAATCTGGGTCGGGCATAAACAACTAATATAAGGACTGGAGCACCGCAAGTTGATATGGGAGCTATGTACCAGTTCTTCACTAACATGATGAAGCTAGAGCTGCTACAGGATTAGTTGGAGGAAATTTGGAAGCTCTGATGGTAAATAACTACACGTTGCTAAGCAGAGACTATGCTAGGTTTGGAGGGAATCCGTTTATCGGCAACGAGGATGCAATTGAAGTGGAGAATTGATTGCTTCGTTGCAAAAGATTTTTTGCTGATTTGGGAGTCAACAATGAGAAGAAAAGAAGATTGGCATCCAAATAGTTGCAAGTAGCAGCACTGTACTGGTGGAATAGTGTTACCGTGGGAGTAAACGAAGAGACCGTGACTTAGGAAAAATTCAGAAGGAGATTTGAGGAAAAATTCATGTCAGAGATTGCCAAGTCAACTATGCTTAGGAAGTTTGCTGATTCGTTGCAAGGAGACATGACGATGCTGGACTATGTACCAGATTTGAGGAGCTATTGAGATACAAATATGCTACAGTTGATACATTTATCAAAAAGAATGGAAGTTCATCCACGGGTTGAGACCTGAGCTTGCTAAAGCAACTTTACCACATATTAGGGATCTATGCGATGTAGTAGTTGAGATGGATTTGAAGCATAAGGAGATCCCTTCTCTCTTTAATTAACAAAGCAGTGAAAACCCAAGGTAGGCAGAAGCAGAAGAGAAAGTTTTTCCATAAAAGAGGCACTTGGAAAGGAGGAGCATCCAAGAAAGGGAAGGCCAACGCAGTCTGCTACAAGTGTGATAAGAAGGGACGCTATGCCGACGAATGTTGGACATGCAAAGCAATGAAGGCTGCTAATAAGAAAGAAGTAAAATGCTTCAACTGTGATCAGATTGGACACTTTAAGAACCAATGCAAGGAACCAACCAATGACGGAAAGGACAAAATGTTTACATTAGAACCATCTACCTAAATACCAAAGGTAGAGGAAAAAGGAAAAGCTGTGTTGGGAGGTACGCTTTTGATTCTTAGAGTGTCGGTTAAAGTTATTGATGTGACCACTTAGAGTTTGAGTTGTTTATTCATGTACTTTCTTGAAATTTGCAAGTGTTTTATTTCGTTGGGTTTAAAATTATTTTGAGTATGGATTGGTTAAGTAAGTATGATGCTAGAATATTTTTCCATGATAGGAAAATATCACTTATACACTTAGTCGTAGTGATCAGACTATATACTCCGTATAAACCCCTAGTTTTGAGATTAATGCTTTGTTGGGTATTACAGAGACAAAAGACGAGTTGAACTGAGTTTTTGTTGATAGAAAAGTCACAGACATCTTTGAGTCCGTGATAGGACTACCGTCGAAATGAGCCATTGAGCTTCGGATAGATTTAGTACCAAGAGCAGAACCTATGAGTAGACCGCCAAGTAGAATCACACCTACCGAGATGAAGGATTTAAAGGTGCAGTTTGTGGATTTAGAAGGTAAGAATTTTATCGCTTAGTTTGCCTTAGGGAGCAGCCGCAGTATTTGCACAAAAACCGGATGGATCACTAAGGTTGTATATCGATTATCATAAGTTGAATGAGAGGACAATAAAGAACTGATATCCATTACCTAGGATTGATGATTTGTTCGACAAATTGAGTGGAGCCAAAGTATTTTTCCAGTTGGATTTGGCAATATGATTCCATCAGCTTAGAGTAGTAGAGGATACTATTCCTTTGACAACATTTAGGATCAGATATGGATCGTAAGAATGGTTAGTGATGCCATTCATGTTAGCTAATATGCTAGGATTCTTCGTGGATTTGATGAAAATAATCTTTCGAGAGCATCTCGATAGATTCGTGTTAGTAAACAACATTTTGATATACTTTAAGGACGAAAGAGATCATGAAGTTCATCTTAGAGTGGTGCTCGAGACACTGAGATGGCATCAGCCGAAGGCAAAGTTTGTGAAGTGTCACTTTTGGAAGAAGAAAATGAAATTTCTTGGTCTCGTAGTCTCAGAGAAAGGGTTGTTCGTAGATCTGGCTAAGGTCGAGGCAGTTAATAATTGGAAGAGACCCGAGATAGCGACTGAGATAAAGAGTTTTTTAGGGTTAGCAGGCAACTACCATACATACATCAAGGATTTCTCATGGATAGCCACATCAACGAATAAGCTAACTTGAAAAGATGTGGAGTTTGTTTGGACTGATAATTGTGAGAGGCATTTCAGAAGCTGAAATACTTATTGATTAATGCACCTAAGTTACTTATTTCAAAGGGGGATCAGGACTTAGTTGAATACACGGACGCATGTTGAATAGGATTAGGAGCTGTGTTAATGTAGAGGGGAAAAGTGATTGTCTATGCTTCTCGACAGCTCAGACCGCATGAGGTCATATATCCAACTCATGATTTAGAATTAGCTGCATTAATTTTTACATTGAAGGTGTGGAGACATTACCTATTGGAGAAAGATTCAAGTTGTTTACGGATCATATGTCACTGAGTTATTTATTCTCTTGGAAGGAGTTGAATATGAGACACCGGAGGTGGTTAGAGTTTTTAACCGTTGAGGACTTTGGTATTGAATACGCACCAGGAAAAGGGAATAAGATATCAGATGCACTTAGCATAAAATATCAGAATGCAGTGTTGGCATTAATAGTTGAGTGGAAAGATTTAGAAGCACTTACTATATGCGGAGTATAATAAAGGTCAAAGAGTAATTCTAGTAAAGACACTTCTATGTTGTCGTGTTTAGAAGTTCGACCGATGATGATCGAAAGGATTGCTTCTAAAAAATGGGAGGATCTATTATTAGCTGAATGGATCAGAAAGTTAAGGAATGAAACAGAGAGCAATGACTTAAAAAATTCAGTCTTGACCAGAATGGGTGGTTGAGGAAGAAAGGAAGACAATGTATTTCCAAAGTGGGAAACATTAGGAAGGAAGTTCTTGGAGAATGCCATAATTCGAAGTTCATTATCCTTCCAGAGAGGAATTAAAATGTACCGGGATATGAAAAAGATTTTCTTCTGGGATGATATGTGGAGAGATGTAGGTTTATGCATGAGGTAGTGTTTAAACTATCAATAGGTAAAAGCCAAACATCAGAAACTGAGTAGGTTACTTAAGCTTTTAAATGTTCTAGTCTGGAAATGGGATTCTATCTCATCGGATTTCTTAGACGTGTTGCCAAGGTCGAATAGAAAAATGAGAGTATATGGGTTATAGTGGATAGATTGACTAAGAGTGCACACTTTATACCCTTTAAATCGATTGGGACAACACCAAATTTAACTAAATTATTCATGAGGAATATAGTTAGACTACATGTAATTCCTAGTATAGTAAGTGACAGAGATTCCTTATTTACGAGCGAGTTCTGAAAGAGTCTAGAGAAGACGTTAGGTACCAAGATCAAGATGAGTACCACTTACCATTCGTAGTCGAATGGGCAAACGGAGAGCGCTAACAAAGTCTAAGAGGATTTGATAAGAGCTTGTGTGCTAGATTTCGGAGGATCATGGGAATACCATTTACACTTAGTCGAGTTTTCGTATAACAGCTATCAGACTAGTATAGGGATGACACCATTTGTATTTTTGTACGGAAGACCATGCAAATCTCCCATTTGTTGGTTAGAGACCGAGGGTAGGTTAATTCTTGGACTAGATTTGGTTAAAGAAGTTACAGAAATGGTTGAGTTAATTTGAGCTAGGATGAAGGAAGCTTAGTCTAGGCAAAAGAGTTATTCTGATAAAAGACGGAAAGATTTATAGCTCTCAGTTAGAGATCATTTTTTTAGGGTGTCACCGATGAAAGGTGTAGTCAGATTTGGAAAATCAGGAAAATTGGCACCAAGATTCATTTGACCATTTTCTATTATAAAAGGATCGGGGAACTCGAGTAGAGTTACCGAATAGTTGGCAGGAGTCTGCAATGTTTTTCATATTGCACATCTAAGGAAATGTATTTGAGATCCAAAGACAACAATTGTACCAATTGTGTTAGATGATCAAGTAGCGAAATCGGATAAGCTTATAGTTAGAAAATCAGTTCGTATAGTTGCAAGAGATGAGAAGATAATAAGGAATAAGAAAGTAAGATTAGTCAAAGTCTAGTGGAGTGACAACGAGAGAGACTACTTGGGAAACTAAGAGTAGTATTAGAGATACTTATCCTGACTTGTTTCATGGTATATTTCACCTTTATGTTTGATTGTTGTGAGTACCTTATCATAATTTAGATGACGAAATTCTTTAAGAATGGGAGTTTGTAATGACCCTAATTTTGACTAATTAGATTGATAAATTAAATGAAATAATGTAGATAGCTAAGGGATTGATATTTGTTAATTTAGAAGGAGCCGGGCCTTAATGAATGTAATAGCAAAAGAGAATTGAAAATAAGTAAGTTGTGTAGGATTGATTTCACCCTGGGGGGTGAATAAGGTGATACTATTCATTATACTTTTTTTATTACGGAAGTATATAAATAATCGCAGCACTAATCACAACAGAATAATAGCAGCACAAATAATAGCAGAATATAAAAATGCGAAAATAGAACAATGTAGGTTTACCCAGCTTCGGCAAAACCCTGCCTACATGCTGCCTCCAAGATTTCTACTAGAAATTAAGTAGTAAGATGCTTACACACGTAAACTCGCGACACTGCTATCGACTACCCTAACTCTACGCTCAAAACCCTGTCGCAACTCAGCCACTAAGTTGCGAATTCTCGAACTACACCATCGTAGTTCGTCATCTAGTCACACGACTAGAAATTACAAATATTTAAAAGGTAAAATACAAATTTAAAAATAAATTAAAATCAAAACCCTAATTTAAAACTAAAGCCCAATTAATAATATAAAGAATCCGGCCCACCTAAAAATGAATCCCTGTTAATTTTTATATTATCTTCGGCCTGATTCCTTTGGGAACAAAAATGGAAACTTTGCTCGTTCATTCTTCTCTGAAAAAGCAAGGTTCCTGAAATTCAAAGGCGCCGATCTCAGTTACTCGATCGAATATATGATTTATCATTCCTAGCTTTGTCGATCGAGTATTTCTTCACTTTGCACATGGTTGCTCCTCGATCGAGTTCGGTATGATTTGGTATGTGATTTTATGCTCTTTGCTTTATAGATTAGCTTGCTTGAACTCGATGATCTTGAGGCCGATTATGTTAATGGTTTATATAGGATTTTAATTCCTATAATTTCGTTCGTTTGAATTTGTCATTTAATTTAGCTCGGCCATTGATTTTGCTTGAATAATTAAGATTGATCCTGACTTGTTCAGTTCGTATATTTTGTTTACTGATCTGAAACAAGGCCAACGATAAATTTCTGGAAGGGGTTTATGAGAAAAATATCTGTTGTTTGAAAATTAGTTGAAATGGAAAATATGCAAATACTTTCTTTGAAATTGTGATGCAGCTAATGAATATCTTAACATAAATCACTTTCCACTAGTAATTTTTTTATCAACTAGATTGCCAGTGTAATCTGCATCCAAATTCTCCTTTGACTCAAAATTATGTTTCGATGAAAGTCATAGACCAGACCGTGAAGTGTGCAACACAATATCTTAAAATCATTTTCAACAGCTTTTAAATGAAACTCTCTCGAATTTGAGTCGAAGCCATGTAAATAAACAAATAGTGACCTTAGTGTCAGATCCAAAAGCAATAAGATAAGCAAATATATCCATTTTTATCTTGAGCAATCATCAACTAATAAAAAATCATTAGTAATCAAATGAATATGAACTAGTTCAAAAATGAAATGATGATTGGTCAACATTTTGCACAAAACAGAACCAAAAATATGAACAAGTAAAATAAGAAAATATCAAATAAGTCTGAATCAAAATTATCACATAACTGGCTGATTAGATTATGGTGCATATTTTCACATTAAATATATCGTTCAAAATAAATATACCGTTACTTATTTTACCTTTACGATAATTATTTGTTGTTGCCAACTGTTATTCTACCACCTTTGTACTAGGCTAAGGAACTTTGATTTATTGCCCGTTGTGTGCTTGGAACAGCCAGAATCCAGGGAACATTATTATTGTTCCTTAGCCTGCCACCACACCAACATAATAAAAGGTTTTTGTGACCTATTTTTTCTATAGGTCCATGGTTGTAGTGGCAATTGATTTTGAAAAATAAGTTTGTGAGGACCCAAAATTATTTATATATGTTCCTTTCGGCAACCAGATTTGTTTGACTTTAATGGATTTTATATTCGTGCCTTTTGGAACCCAAATTGGAATGGTTTTCATGTGTTTGGATATCATGCTTTTCCTTTTAACAATGTTACTAGTTGTTTATTATTTTGACACTTTTGCAAGTCCAAATGCACTCCTTTTATTCTCGAAGAGTTGATTTTCTAAGAGTACAATAAATGATTTATCTCTAATGAAAATTTTTCGAGTAACCAACTCAAGTATATTAATTTTGGATTTCAAAATTTTATTTTCATTTATTAGCTTTGAACAACAACTAATGCTATTATCTCTCTTTTCAAAACCATTCATTTTTAATCGCTTATTTTCTTTTTGAAACTCTCTAACTTTATTGTCAATTTCACACATCTCGATTTCAAAGAGTTGGAGCTTTTTGAATTCAAGTTTTTCAAATTCCTTGATTTTTTCAATCTTCTTTTCAAATTCATGATTTAATTGAATAATTTCTGATTTGCTCAAAATCACATTTTCTTTTCAAGGGTTTTGAAATTTTCGTGGATCTCATTTAATTTCTTTTCAAAAATCGCACAGTTAGAAATTTCTGACTTCTTAAAACTATCCAACTCTTTTTGCAAAACATTATTTGACAAATCAACTTAGTTTTGTTATTCTCTCGAAATAAAATTTCGTTTTCTAACTTTTGATAATTTTCATGGAGATGAGCAAATTCTTTTTCATGATTCAAACACCTTTTGCAATTAGAATTTTTATTTTTCTCAACATTTTTAAGCTCATTTTTCAAATCATTGTTTTTTTTATGAAGTTTAGCCTGTTCCCTTTCCAACTATTAATTTTCAACTCAAGAGCTTTATTATTTTCCATTAATTTTTGGCATAAGAGAACTAAATCATTGATTGGAAAATCACTTATCTCATTGGCTATTGAATCTTCATTACTGTGGCATTTTGCATGTCCTGTCAAGCATGTTTCTTTAACTGAGTCGATTATGGGGGATCTCTCATGGTTGTTGATTTTTGCACCATATATTGCATCAAAAGTATTCCAAATTTCCTATGCATTTTCACAATGAGAGATAAAGTTAAAATTATCTTGATTAATGTGAGAATATAGTATATGCATAGCAAGAGCATTAATCGAAGTAATTTTCTTGTCTGTTATATCACACCCATTTTCAATATTATCCCAACATTAATACTAACAGATTTAAAATAAAATTCCATTTTTAATTTCCAATTCAAAAAATCCGTTCCATCAAAAAAAGGAATAATATTGGACCGACCCTCAGCAAAAGCATTATTAAAAGAAGCCAATTTAAAAATTCAAATTTGTAAAGCAAAAATTGGTTGTTGAAAAATCAAAATTTTAAAACAAAAATGGCTTTTGTTCCTAGCTCTGATACCACTTGTAGGATTGATTTCACCCTAGAGAGGGGTGAGTAGGGTGATACTATTAATTATAATATTTTTATTACGGAAGTATATAAATAATCGCAGCACTGATCACAGTAGAATAATGCAGCACAAATAATAGTGGAATATTAAAATGTAGAAATAGTACAACACAGGTTTATCCAGCTTCGGCAAAACCCTGCCTACATACTGGCCCTAAGGTTTCTACAAGAAATTAAGTAGCCAGATGCTTACACATGTAAAATCGCAACATTCGCTATCGACTAACCTAACTCAATGCTCAAAACCCTGCCACAACTCAGCCACTGAGTTGTGAATTCTCGAACTACACCACCGTAGTTGGTCCCCTAGTCACATGACAAGAAATTACAAATGCTTAAACGAGAAAATACAAATTTAAAAACAAATTTAAATCAAAACCCTAATTTTAAACTAAGGCCCAATTAATAATATAAAGAATCCGGCCTAACTAAAAATGAATCCCTATTAATTTTTATATTATCTTTGGCCTGATTCCTTTTAGAACAAAAATGGCAGCTTTGCTCGTTCATTCTTCTTTGAAAAATTAGGGTTCCTAAAATTCGAAGGCGCCAACCTCAGTTACTGGATTGAATATATGATTTATCATTCCTAGCTTTGTCGATCGGGTGTTTCTTCACTTTGCACAAGGTTGCTCCTTCTCGGTCGAGTTCGATATGATTTGGTATGTGATCTTATGCTCTTTGCTTTATGAATTACCTTGCTTGAACTCGATGATCTTGAGGCCGATGATGTTAATGGTTTATATAGGATTTTAGTTCCTATAATTTCATTCGTTTGAATTTTTCATTTAATTTAGCTCGGCCATTGATTTTGCTTGAATGCTTGAGATTGATCCTGACTTGTTCAATTCGTATATTTTGTATACTTGATTAACACGGTTTTGATTTGCTTTGTTCAACTCCTTGGCCACCACGTCTCTGACTTGTTCATCGTATTCTTTGATCATGGCTTTGAGCTTCTGGCATTTGAACTTGACATTGACTTTGTTTGAAACTACTGATTTGAAACTGCTGTTGCATTTGACTTCGGTCATTTTTGAAAATTCTTTCATGATTTTGTCTCAGCCTATACTTGTGCGTTGCATACATATGTGTTCATATATGTATGTATTGGCTTTGGGTTTCACTATTTTATTTGGTTCACCTGAACTTTGAACTGATCCATTGTGTTGTTAAACTTGTACCGTACTCAGTTGCTTGACCATATGCATTTTTTCTGTTTTAAGATTTTGTAATCTGTTGCTTGAAGTTTGAAAGCATTTGTAATGTACTGTCTGCATATCAACTTGTTGAAGTCACGGTGGTATTCATTGTTGAGGCTATAGTTGTAGATGATTCAATTTGAGCTTGCATTATTTAACTGCACTTCCCTGTCTACTACCACTGGTCATTGCATATGGCTTTGAGTCTTCTTGCTTCGAGTCATGTAAACTTGTTGCATACACTTAGTTTCCCAGTCCACTGCTTGACTCGGAGTCTGGTCTTCATGTAACTTGTCTACACTTGTGTTCATTCTGCTTTGGTGCTTGTTGATGGTTTGAGTTGCTTAGACCAGTTTGGGTTTAAGTGTACATTCGAATTTTTGGTCGAGGCTGTGTTGTATGTATCTTGACCTATAGTTTTGTTTTGCACCTGAGTTGAACCCAGCTTAAAGCTTGGGTTTGACCTTGTGCTCAATATCGTGACTTAATATTTATTTCACTTGAGTTGAACCCAGCTTTTGATTTGGGTTTCACCTTGTGCTCGCCTGTCCCTGTAATTTTATCAAGTGTATATAGGTGTGCACGACCTTATGGCATGTACAGTGATACACTATGCATGTCACAAGTTGTTCATGTATGATAAATGATGACGAACAACTGAACTAACTGAGGAAAATAATATTTTCAAAATACATTTTATTTTACACAATAAAAAATTTTCTTTTTCAATTTTACTGCTTCGGTGTTTATTTTACAGATTGCTCGGATGCTGGATTCAATCTGAAATAGAGTTGAAGTTCAGATATGAGTGAACGAGTGAAATGTAGTAAGGTGCAAATGCATGCGAAAATAATGATGTAGTCAAATTTGTGTTGTAATTGAATATATATATATATATATATATATAGTGAGCTCAAATTTTTACTATTCAAAATTGTAATAAATATTTGTTTGAATAAAATATCTATTTGAACTTAAATTCTATGTTATTTATTTTATCCAACAAATATTTATTTAATTATGTGAAAAATAAAATAGTACATTAACAAATACATTTAAATAAATATATAAAAATTTTATTATCATCAAACGCAAATCATATACTAGCATATTCAATAAGTTGAAGGAATATGGTTAGGGTAAAATGGGAACATCCTTCATTCCAATACCATAAACCCTTCCATTCTTCATTCCTTATTCATTTTAACATTCACAAACAAAGTGAAAACCCTAAGAGGATTCCGTAGGCCTCCATTAAGAATATTCAAGGAAAAGAGAAACTAGGATTCAAGTAGGAAGCATAAGCAAATCAATCTAAAGGTAAATCTCAACCTTTTTAACTCAAAGCCAAGGTGAATAATTAACTTACATCTCACTTTTGATATTGATTTCGGTTTCAGGTTAGATCTAAATTAATTTTGCAAGTTACATGCCATATTGTGTTTGTTTAAATGGACATGTATGCTTGTTGATAATTTATATTGTTTCATATAGATTTTATGAAAAGTTTAGATTGGAAAACATATTGAATAACATCCATATGGTTTGCATTTTTGATATATATTCAAGAACATTATTTTAGAAGTGTGTTTCAAGTTTCATAATTTTCTAAATAATTGTGGATTTATTCTGAATTTTGTATGAGAGACAATAGTTAATATTGGGTTTAAATTATTTACGGCAATTATATAATGATTTCGGGTCTGAAATTTATATAGGTTAGAAAACATATTAAATGTGAATTATTGTGTTTTTCGAGAATTTTTTAAAGTATTTTACTATGGTCATAAAATTATTTAAGTTAAGGGATTTAAATATTTTGCATGTTTTGTTAAGGAGGAGGGCTTATTTGTCAGAATGCTTTTAATTTTATATTTTGAATTCGATAGACTTTTCAGAAAAGAATTTTGATAAAGAGTGAGCAACCAATCATATTTTGAAAAATTGGGCAAGTTAATAAAAAGGGAATTAGTTTGAAAGGTAATAAACCAATTTTGTTTCGAATTACAACTTTGCCACTTTTTTAGATTACTTCCGTAACCACCCAGTTAGACCTTTCGCACCTATTCGAAACATATGCACATGATATCAAGCAATTGGTATATAGCATATTGAAGAAAGGCAAAAGGAATGATGGTGTCGAAGGCATGCTTCTAAAGGGGTTGAAACTACTCTAATTAGCTTTTGAATCAATTAACTTACCTTTGTTTAAAAAGAAGCCCTCGAACATGTTGTTGCTCGCCTTTGACTTTTTTAAAAGAAGTCATCGAAAGAATAGCCGCTTTTGAACCTGTTCGGTACATAGCTGCCGCACTCATACCTTTCGAATTAGTTAAGGGCTGTTTTTTATAGCCTTATAACAATGTATTCAAAAAGGGAGCTTTCGCCCTTTAGATTTTGAAGCCACCTTCCCAATGCTTTCAAAAGGATCCTTTTAGCCGCTTTTATCAATGGCTTTAAAGGCAATGGTTTTGAAAGGATGGTTTCAAAACCATCCTTTCAAAACCGTCCTCTTCCCCAATTCTTTTAATTTAGGAGAATCCTATCAAAAGGGTTACTTTCGCTTTTGTTTTCTCAGACCCTATAGTTATACTCTATGTTTAACCCCATGGTTTCGAAAGGGATCCTTTTAAATGGTTTCGAAGATATGTTTCCATAAACCCAATACTTTCGAAAGTTACCTTTTAGTGTTTCAAATTGTATGTTTTAATGGTTTCGAAAGAGGACGTATATGGTGTAAGTGATGATTTCGAAAGGTATGTTTTGGCCTTTCGGCCTAATGTTTTCAAGGTTAAAATAGTTAACTTATTTTGAAAGGGTACTTTCAATGAATTCGAAAGGGATGCTTTAATATATTAGAAGGGATTGTTTAAGGTTTTAAACAAGGATCTCAAAGGTATTGCTTTTGCTTTATGGCTTAAAGTTTTCTAAGTTAGAAAGGGGTTTTAACTTATTTTTTCCCGGAAAGGTCAAGGGTAGGTCCCCTTATTGGGTAGTGAGTGGATGGGCCTATTCAATCGTTGGGTCCCTTTGTCGGAAAGCAAACTATCAAAATCAGCAAGTGACCACCAAAGAGATTGTACCCTAGAGTGGATGAATAATGTTTCGAAGAGATCAAGTCAAAGATTGGAAGATGAATGGTCCAGTGATATCATCCGTGGAGTGGATGCAAATTGGACAGAAGGATTTGGACATCTTGCAATCATAGAAAGGAAGATATGCTCTAGGAAAACATAGTATGACTAGGATTCGAGAGATGGTACTTTCAGATGATTGATCAGGATTTTGATAGCCAAAAAGCTTGATTTGCGTCGCCAGAGGGCTTGATTTTGATTGGACCAACCGGAGAGTTAGACTAGAATAGCCGAAGAGCTCAACTATCGGAATTTGAATGTGGATTGCTGGAACTTGTTCTTAAGCAAAGCACACCTTACATTCAAAAGACCTACTTTGGGATAAATGTTAACCCACTTTTGAGCCATAGCAGATTTCAGTTGGACTTAGAATATTCTAACAAGAATGAAATGACTTGGTAACTTAGAGACATACTAAAAAGGAATGGAGAATTGAGCTCAAGAATGTTTGTAAAATTGGCTTAGTCCTTAACGTAGCCCTGAGTTAAGGCCTTAGGTCAGCCCGAATTACGGATTTGACAAGTTAAGGATTTGAATTGGTACCCAGTTAAGGATTTCAGTTGGTATCGAGTTATCCCTAAAGCATCTTCAACTGGGCATAGAAGATTGAAATGAAACAGAAATGACTTGAAACTTGGCGAAAGCACTTAGAAAAGGGAAGATAAGGACTTGGGAAAATTTCACGACGATTGGGCCAAGCATCTAAAATCGACCCCGAGTTAAGGAACTTAACTCGGCACCGAGTTTAGGATTTGACTCGGGTCGGCTTGGGTCTTCTGGCATGACTTCACGCTATCTACCGAAATTCATTGCTATTGGGCCTATGACTCTATGCTGCCTGATTCCTCTATAAATACCAACCTACCTGCTACCAGAAAAGGATCTTCTCTCTATAGGATTTCTATTAACACTCTTAGACCTGGAGCTTCCATTAGACTTTCCTCACTTTTGTTCTCCACAACATACTCTCTTAACACCATTATGAATTTGACATCTACTAGATTGTAGTCGAATATGAGATAACTAGTTGTAATCTGGAGAGAAAACAACTAATAAAATAAACTGAAGTCGACATAGGCCGAAAATTAGGCCGAACCATTATAAAAACTTCTTTGTGTTCTTGTCTATTTTCTATGTTTTCCTTTTCTTTTATCTAAATTTGTTCTTTCATCTTTTGGATGTTTATCCATTTTTTGGGTTAACAATTAGCTAATTGAAGGGTGACCTTTGTGATTTCAGCTTACCTAAACATGGTTACCCGTAATCAGAAAAAGGGGGCAAGTTTATGCTAGTAGATAGTTCAACAAACATTTGTTGATTTTATTATTTCCTATTGCACATGGGATACTGGGGCTAGCAAGGATCTTTGTGTTTCATTAGGGATTAAGACAAGGCTTTACTTAGACCAACTGCTAAAAAGACTTTTTCCGAAACTTGGGTATGTCTCTTTTAAGTGCACAAATCTTTTACAAAACATAGTGTGTGTTGGGAGTTGTGCGATTTCCAAAAGAGGAATGTTCACTTTAACTTGTAATTCATAAAATATTTTCCGTTTGATCAAAATATTTCTTAGTGATAGACACAGTAGTACCTTAGGAGCAATTATGTAATTTCTTACTTATGTCTTACTCTATAGTCAATTTTGTTCATAATAAAGATGTTTGATTTTTATTATACTTTGTTATATTATGACACAATTAACTAATTTAAAGTATAAAAATAAAAAAATTCCTAAAAAAATTTATGCGATTGTAGTTGAGAATAGTTGCAATTATGAGTAGTTAATCATAAATAAAATAACATTTTGTTTTAAATATTCATGATCAAGATGTTTTGAAAAAGGATATCAATACATCCACTAAGACTATAGTACGTAACAGTCTCTAAATATTAGATAGTGTATTATTAATGGTTGCTGGGGTGCCAAGGGGTCACGTACTTGTAGTCGTCAGTAACTATAAATTGACCTATTTGAGAGTTTCCTTTTGGTTAATAACAACTAGGTCAAATAGGAAATCTTGGTATGATGATGTTACATAGTTTCATTGACATAAAAAAACGTGGTACTTCAATGTAGATACTCCACTTTGATTACGGTTAAATTATGGCACAACGATTCCTCCAACAATTGGATTTAGGTTGAAGCATTGGAAGTAAAGCATTACTCAATAGAGAACTTTCCTTCTTAGTTGTATGAGGTTGGTATCACATTCAACTGTAGTCAACTCAAGGTCAAAATCTATAGTCGAAGTAGAACGATTAATAATAAATATTATTATTGAGCCAATGACTTATTTATGGATTTGTCAAGTTGAATGCAGGTTATATTGGAGTTTTGACCAATACCAAAATCTTCATATCCTAAATTGATATAGCGTTGGCAAAGAGAATGTGCTTAAATTATTGTCAATGTTGATATAATTTAAGACAATATAAATATGAATTTTACTAAAAAGCTCTGTAAGTGATAAATTCTGCAAAACTATCACATTATCAGCAAATGTGACATGTTATCACTAATATTCTAGTTGTTCAATGTTAATTAGTAACTAAATTCACACTTCTAAGTCACACAACCACTTTTGTTAATTCTCCGAAAACTCATATGGTTTAATTAGTTTCTGACGTGTTATAAACTAATTATATTAGCTGATGCTAGATAATATCAATTATTAGTTTATTTAGATTTTTTGGGTGTTGTTAGTGATTACGTAGCCTTTAGATAAAAGTCATATACACACGTATATGATATTGGTATATATTTAAACAGATTTAAACATAGTTCACTACTTAACTGCTTTCAAAATTTCAATCCATATGATAAAAGGCTACGATCAACCATACTAGAGAGTGGAAAGGTTTTCATTCGGATCTAATTGAAAATTAATAAGGGAATCAAAGGAGGAAATTTTAAAGAGAGAGTGGGAAATGGTTTCATTCTCTCCTCCAATTTCATTCATTTCTTAATTTTATTTTCGTTTTCTGCTCCTCAATCCATAGCTACCACCTTTTATCTTTAATAGGACCTATTTTTTTTCCAAAAGACATCAAATGAAATTAAACCACATGGTGCATTCAATTCTAGTAATGTCGGGTGAAGACTCGAGCAATTTACTAGTCAATTTGCAAATCAAGGTGTTACGAAGGGCAAGCTCTCTTTGGTTCAATTCCATTTATGTTTTATTCTATCATGATGTTTAACCTAGAACCAAGTTCACATATATTTATATCGTATTCCCAGTAAATTGGATTTGATTTGAAACTGTTTGTGTATTATCATTTAAAAATAAACTAATTTCATGTTTGATTTAACTGTATGTTGTTAATATTCATTGGATGTTAAACTATTTTTTAATGTAATCTTGAGTTTGCTATCATTATATTTACATATATTCTCATAATTTATTTTATTTATAATTATGGATTTGATATTTAGATAATTGAACTTTGTGCGTGCGTGTGTGTGTTCATCTTTATGTTATTTAGTAAAACAATGTTAAGTTAAATCTTTTGGTTAATTTAATTTAATTTTTAATCTAATATATTCAATGTTTTATTATCTAATCAAATATTTGTATTCGAAGTATAAATTTAAATTACGACACACACACGCAGGTACACACATAGATACACACATGCACGCGTGCGCGCGCACACACACACACACACACATATATATATATATGTATGTATATATATATATACAACATTTTAATTAATTAATCATGTTATTTGAGTAATATATTAATTATGACAATGCTTTATAATAATCTTGATTACATTCTTGTTTGTGTAATACTTCAGGTCGTAAATATCAAAACTAAGATCATTTTGATTACGAATAGTATAAAATCAATTTTCATATAGAGATTAGATATCATATTAACTTAGTGTTTGTAAAAGAGGAAGGTTGAATCAATTAAACATGTCACCTTTTTCTCTTTCCTCTTTCCTCTTTAGATCCTTATTTTCTTATATAAGATCTAACATGCATATTTTTATTCCTATCTTCCCTTAAACACATAGCATTCGCCTATTGTGATGATATCTGATTATTATATAGATTTGTTTATCATACGTACAAACATATGCACGTACGTATATTCATTCATACATACATGTATGTATGTACATATATATATATATATATTGAATTATCGATATCACATTTGCGTGTGTATATCTAATCTATATATACGGTACTATATCGGTATGCAAACAATATACTCATATTTTAGTATACATACACACTCTTATTTATTTATATTCCCGATATTCATATGAAATTATCATATGCGTATGTAAGTATAATATATATGTATATACAATCGATTTAATTCTCAATATTTATTAGTGTGTATATATAGTTATATACTTGTTTATACTCCATTATACTGTATAATATTTTATTGAATACACACATAGACACACACATATGTTCGAATAAACTTTGAATTAATTTAGCTAATATGGTTATTAATAAATGTAAAATAATTTTAAATAAAATATGATTTTATTTAACAAAATAGATTAGATCTAATGTTAGTTAATAGACTTCATAGGCCCATTAAGATCCAAACCATTTTTATTTTATATACTGTTGAATATCCAAACCATTTAAGTTTTAGAAGTTATGGTTTTAAAGCCGTGAATTTCGAAGTATTATGTTTTGAAAGTTATAATTCAAATGTTTGGTTTTCAAATATTATAAATTTTAAAGCAGTATGATTTTGGAAAAGAAAGGGATATTTATAAAATATAAATGATATCATATTGATTTGGGTTTTAAGAATATAAATGATATCGTTTTTATATGGTTTTAAAAAGGGATATTATATTCTGGTTTTAAAGTATAAATTATTTTGAAAAGACCGCGGTATTATAATAACGTTTGGTTGTTAAAGAGACCGGGATCGGAAGTTGTCACACTCTCTGCCAACCTCGAAAACCACTTTAACAACCGTGTACGCGGTGGAGATTCCAGAATGAAGTTGGTTGGTGGCGGCGTTTCCTATAAGGTAAATATGTGGACCCAACTCCCGTGAGTTGGCATAAGGTGGCTAAAACAGGAGCGATTCTCGGGCCAAGGGGGTTAGCGCCCTTTATCGGATACTCTTCTTCGATATTATACTCTAACTTTTGGATTTGATTCGGTGGCCACTTTTGATTTTTGATTTTAGGGGGGAGTTTGTTCGAGGTGGGCGGTAGCTGCTACTACGCGTTACCACCAGCCCGGATAGCAATTGGTATATCTACCCTGGCATTGCCTAATTGTGCCGTGTCACCTACCCTAGCGCACCTTATACGATTCTGTTTTGTACCATACCTATGGAGTGCCCTCTGACGACTCTCGGTACGGGGGAGATTACGATACTGTATAGACTATGGAAATATATTTTGTGTTAAGGGATATATGGGTAACCACTTAACGCTATTTAAAAGTAAGTTTATTTTACAAATAGACACTATTATAATAGCTAAATATACTACATAGTAAATAGTTTAACGAATCCTTAAGAGATGTGAATCCCGAGCATCTTTTGAGTTACTGCACTCATATTTATTTCTGTTGATTTAACTTACATAAGATCTTTTAGTTCTGACTCGAGTGTTTTGTCTTTTCAATTCGCTCGAGTCAGTCCGAGCGTTTCAGGATCAAAGACTTTAGCTCTGGAGGACGAAGACAGAGATTTCTATTATTATTATTTAATATATTCCACTACACTCATATTGTTCCGCTGCATTGATATTGGTATGTGTAACTCTGATAAATGTTGTAAGTATAATCGAATATTTTGTAAAACAACTTTATAAACTGTATATTTGATTATTATATTTTATCCTTCCACTGTGAGATTCTATTTTGTTTTATTTCTTCCTTGTTTTTCTTATTTACCCCATAACAATCCGCCCTTCCGTATGTTTTGAATTGGCACGTGTGTCGATTTAAAACGTGCAAAAAGGCGGGACGTTACATGTGGTATCAGAGCTTTGGTTTAGTGAAAACCGTAGCTTTGTAGGGTCCGACTCTTTCTTAATAGGGTAATAATACCCTATGGGAGTCGCTGAGTGTATATATATGAGAGAGCGTATTTGTTAGTGTTATAAAAAGGTTTTGATATTGTGTTAATTTGTTCGGTTTCGTATTTATAAATTCTGGTTGATGCACGGGACACTATGACATCAATAGGGATTTCTAAACACTTAATAGGACATACCGACATAATATTTGGTTTTAATATAGGTGAATGAAATAATTTTTCCTGTTATATTTTCTATATATAAAATCAATTTTTAAATGATATATATATATATATATATTTGGTTGCAATATATTGGTTGTTAGGTAATGAAATTTATAATTAATAGTCGAAATAAGATTGAAAATAAGTTAAACGAAATTGGAAACTTAAAGCTTTAGTTCAGGGATTTTTGAAAATTCCTTTCGAATAATTTTGGAATATAATAGTATTGTTTATTAGTATTTTCTGATATAAATATTTCAATATAATTGAAGGAAATGTTTTAAAAGAAACTTTGGAAAATTTTAAATTTTGTACTCCCCACTCTGTCGCTGGAAAATAATTTCGGCGATGAGTGCACGCATCATCGACATTCATTTTCAAGTTTCGAAGTGGGAAGACCACTGTAGTGTTCTACTACAGAGTTGTTTTGATAAACAAATATAAATTTTAAATTGTTTAAATATAATTTGATATATATAAATTGTAAGTGTATATTTATTTGTTATTTTAAAAATTATTTGAATAAAACCCGATATTTAATCCTTAAGTTTCCATTTATTAATAGTTTAATTAATGTATTAAAACGAAATTTAACTAATAATTGAAACCCTAAATGAAATAAGAAATTTAATGCTATGTTATTAATGGTATTAAATGAAATTTGAAATTGTAACCTATGAAGTAAGGGATAAAAGTATTGAACAATAAATTAATTAAAAGAAATAGAGTAAACTTGTATAACTTTCAATTACACCCTTAAAAGCATATATATAACTTGCCAAAAGATATAAAAGTTGAAATGTTAATAAGAAACTGTAATAAAATATTATACAAGTAAAAATTTGAAATAAGGAAAGCATTCAATGAAAATCTTTAATAAAAATAAGAATAAAAGATGAATACTGAAAATGATAATAAACTTAAGTAAATGGTTGAAGCTATTATAAATAAAATAAGTTGAAAAGATGAATGCATTAAATATATGATTATAAATTAAAGTAATGCATTGAGATGCTAAGTAAAAGAAATTGAGAAATGAAGGCATGTAATGCAAATAAATAAATGTATGAAATGAAATGAATAATAAAATAAATTTGATTTGTTGTTTGGAATTGTTGTTGTTTGGTTTATGGTTGTTTGGGTTAGGATACTTTAAGATTGTTTGGATGTATAAATAATTTATTTAGTTTCATCTAAGACTGTTGAGTAATTGATGCGCTTAGTAGTTTATTTTTCATTTTATACAAGTTGAAGTTTTGAACCCGAACAACTATTTGTCTTGTTTGATATGAATGAATGATTGATTTGTATGGATTCTATATGATGGTTGTATGCCTTGTTGCAAGTGATTATTGATTGTATTGAATTGTTGTTTGTAGTTGAAATAACCTTAAATATTTCATTTTATATAATTGTTAACCTTTTTAGATCGTATAAGTGAAATGCGGGTTTTGGAAGCAATTGCTACTGCTATTGGTTCCATAAAATAAGCGTTAATTGCCCGACAAATAGGTACGTTTTTGGATTATGGTTTATAGCGTTATTATATTATATTATTTTCCCGGGTTGGGATGTATATTATTTGGAAAATATTTGTTGTATATTGTTATATTTATATTATATTTTCTCCCGAGTCTCTCCGTACAAAGGAACTCTGCCGAAATTTTTCAAAAATTTTGGACTTTGAAAATGATTTCCAAACTTTATTAATTTAAGCATAAAAAGATTTAAGGGTTATAAAATGGGTATATTTTATTTAAAGTAATAAATTTTGTAAATTCATTTGTTTATGAATTTAATATTTTAGTATGATATATTGATTTCTTAATCTTTCTTCTCCCTTCTTTTTCCTTTTTGGGGACGAAAAGTTTTGAGTGGGGGAGAGTGTAAAGACCCGTAAAATTTTAACAATTAAGTTGGTTATTTTAATTAAAATTGAGTAATTTAATTTTGAAGGAAACAAAATTTGGTAATTTATAATGAAGCAAACGTGAAAAAAGGGTAATGTAAATGGTAAATCACGTAAGACTTTGTGATTTAATATTTGGAAAATAAAATTTGGGTAACTTATTTATGAAATAATAAGTGAATTAAAAACGTAACAATGCTAATTAAAATTTATAATTAATGGATCTAATGAAATTTCCAATTTGTTGTAATACGGGAAAAGGAATACTTATTAATAAATTTAATATAAGAAACGAACTTAAATATTGAATTTATGAATTTATATATATACATTGAATAGCAACTGAACGTAAATTTAGGTAATAAGGTTAGAACAAGTTGATAAATATTAAATGTGTAGTGTAATCCCAATTGATTTAAACTATTGTGAAGTTTTAACTGATCATAATGTTTAATAATTGTTAAATAATAATGGAAGTGTGAATGGAAGTTTAATAGAAATGTTAATTTTATGCATAGATGGCAATTGATTTAATTAAAAATTTGAAACCAAGATAAAACAATGAATTGGGATATTAAATGTGTATAAGCGCCTAAATTTCAGCATAATGAAATAAAATTTGAACACAAATAAAAGATGAATTTGAATTATATAGCTGATTGGAACATTTGTTGTAATTAATGAACTTTTAAAGGTAATTAAGAGTTAAGGGTAACAATGGTTATAAGTTACATATTTATTTAGTTCGTAAAAGTTAGTTTGAAATCAATTTCAGTTAATTCACTTAATTAGTGCAATTTGATGTAGATTAATTTGGTAATCGGAGAATGTTAATTCAGTAGGATGTAACCAATAAAATTTTAATCTAATACTACGTTAAGGCTAACTAAGGTAAGTATTAATAAAGAGAATGAAATGCAATACCAATTGAGGGAAACCAATTTGTAAGGGTATAATATAATGAAATCGGTAAATTGGGAAATAAATTCAAAATTGATATTAATTGATGAAATAATGCATAATAAATTGTTGGTTGATAATTAAAGTATGAAGATGTGTAAATAGGCGTATATTAATTGCAATGAAATAAATTAGCGTTGAATATGGAATTGTAAATATGGTTTGTTGACTAACGAACTTAAATGCAAGTAATATAAGTGGCTTGTTATATAAGGTGTTAAATAAACTATGTAAATAATTAGTAACTATATCTAAATTTAATATTTTATTAATGTAATTTAAAGTAAAGATTAATGTAATAAAGGATGGCACCAAGGTAAATTAGTTAATTGGTTTTAAAATCCAAATTTATGAGTGAAATTGACAAATTTCAATATAGTAGTTATTACACAATAAGTGGAATTAAAATAGTTAATACGAATAAAGGTGAAATTGGAAGTATCAATGTAATGTAACGTAAACAAATATTCAATATGTTTAGAGGATAATGTTTGTTTGAATAATAAGAATGGGAATCAACATTTTTTCCATTTATTTGAATTTAAATTACGATAATATGATTTATTGCAATTAAATGGAAACTTAATATTTGAAATATTGCATAAATGGAAATGTAGATGAAATTGTTGAACAGGAATTTCCAACCTTAGATCTAATTGTTTAATATTCAAAGATTGAAATATACTGAATCTTAAGTGGTTTATTGAAACTGAAAGTGAATTTAAAATTTATGGTTTTAGACTTAATTTAAAGAAAATAAAATTCTAAAGTCGTGGAAATTTTTTACTTTATAAAGAAATTTTAAATTCAAACCATTTTATTTTATATACTGTTGAATATCCAAACCATTTAAGTTTTAGAAGTTATGGTTTTAAAGCCGTGAATTTCCAAGTATTATGTTTTGAAAGTTATAATCCAAATGTTTGGTTTCCAAATATTATAAATTTTAAAGTAGTATGATTTTGGAAAAGAAAGTGATATTTATAAAATATAAATGATATCATATTGATTTGGGTTTTAAAAATATAAATGATATCGTATTTATACGGTTTTAAAAAAGGATATTATATTCTGGTTTTAAAGTATAAATTGTTTTGAAAAGACCGCGGTGTTATAATAACATTTGGTTGTTAAAGAGACCGGGATCGGAAGTTGTCATACTCTCTGCTAACCCCGAAAACTACTTTGACAACCGTGTACGCGGTGGAGATTCTAGAATGAAGTAGGTTGGCGGCGGCGTTTCCTATAAGGTAAATATGTGGACCCAACTCCCGTGAGTTGGCATAAGGTGGCTAAAATAGGAGCGATTCTCGGGCCAAGGGGGTTAGCGCCCTTTATCAGATACTCCTCTTCGATATTATACTCTGACTTTTGGATTTGATTCGGTGTCCACTTTTGATTTTTGATTTTTGATTTTAGGGGGGAGTTTGTTCGAGGTGGGCGGTAGCTGCGGCTACGTGTTACCACCAGCCCGGATAGCAATTGGTATATCTACCCTGGCATTGCCTAGTTTTGTCGTGTTACCTACCCTAGCGCATCATATACGATTTTGTTTTGTATCATGCCTATGGAGTGCCCTCTGACGACGCCCAGTACGGGGGAGATTACGGTACTGTATAGACTATGGGAATATATTTTGTGTTAAGGGCTATATGGGTAACCCCTTAACGCTATTTAAAAGTAAGTTTATTTTACAAATAGACACTATTATAATAGCGAAATATACTATATAGTAAATAGTTTAACGGATCCTTAAGAGATGTGAATCCCGAGCATCTTTTGAGTTACTGCACTCATATTTATTTCTGTTGATTTAACTTACATAAGATCTTTTAGTTTTGACTCGAGTGTTTTGTCTTTTCAATTTGCTCGGGTCAGTCCGAGCATTTCAGGATCGAAGACTTTAGCTCTAGAGGACGAAGACGGAGATTTCTATTATTATTGTTTAATATATTCCACTACACTCATATTGTTCTGTTGCATTGATATTGGTATGTGTAACTCTGATAAATGTTGTAAGTATAATCGAATATTTTGTAAAACAACTTTGTGAACTGTATATTTGATTATTATATTTTATCCTTCCGCTGTGAGATTCTATTTTATTTTATTTCTTCCTTGTTTTTCTTATTTACCCCATAACAATCCGCCCTTCCATATGTTTTGAATTGGCACGTGTGTCGATTCAAAACGTGCAAAAAGGCGGGACGTTACAACAAAGTTATGCCATAATATTCCCAAAATAAAATAAAGAAAATATCGACAAAACACCGTCCGAACCACCTCAAACTCCTTCTCCTTCCTCATATTGCTCATGTCTCCCTCTTTCTCCATTTTGGCGAGCACTTTTAGCCTTCCCTAAGCCAAGGTGCGCCATCTAAGTCGAATAGCCAAGCTATAGCCGATTTTCATTCGCCAAAACCAAACAAAGTGAGAAGTCTAAAATGTTAAGTAGGAAATATTTATATGATGTTTTGCAAGTTATAAATGTTATTTGGATGTTAATAATGATGTTTGATAAGTGTTTGAAAAAGAAAGCAACCACTTTTAAGTCATTTGCAAAAGTTAGTAAGCAAATATGTACATAAATGAGAATTATGTGACATTGTAATAAGAATGTTGTTAAATTGATATGCAAGTTCATATGACATGTTAAAATGGTTATAAACGTTGTTTGGATGTTTATTAGTTGTATATTTATTATAAATGTTAAAACAAGTCACGGATTTACACGACGTATAATCACATGGAAATCACTTTCCAAAAGAAATGAAATGTGATATGGAATCATTTATACCTTTGAAAAATATTTGAAAATACTTTATTAATGATTTATAAGTGTTTAAACTTGTTTCGACAAAGTTTGGATATGAATCTCAAAATACATCAAAAATTTGATGCGTCGCGTAACGGTAGTTCGTATTTTGGCGTCAAAAGTTCAAATGAACATATGAAGTAGATTATAGTTCGGAATTCTTCAAAGTAAGAATTTTCCAAATCCTTATATCCATATATTTCATAAAAAAATAAAATCAAGATTTCATCTTGTATATTTTGAAATATGGCAAAATCAATTTTCAAGAAAAATCCAGTTTTTGCACTAAATGACCAAAGTTGGAAATTGATGAAATTAGTGTTTTAGAAATATGAAATAAATTCTAAAAATCTTTCAAAATATTTTAAAAGTGATTTAAATTGAAAAGATGAATTTCTAAATGATATAAAAGTTTTTTAGAAGAATATATCTTTTAAAGCACTTTTTGCAACACTTTCTGCAACGTTTTTCACTAACTTTCGATATAAACTTTGAAAACTTAACAATTCTTTTCCAAATCCTTAGTAAATGTTTTTAAGTAAATAATAAAGCATTTCAAAATAAATTAGAACAATTTAACATTATTTCAAATATGCTTAAACAAGAAGTTAAATGATTTAAAAAAGGGGAAATGAGTATGCAGAAACGACTAGTACATTTTTTCCGCCTGTGAGATCTAAAGGTGAAAACAAGATGTGTAACTAAGGTTAGGGATGGAGCAACCAGTGCCCTGAACTAACCTGGCCTAAGTTTTCACTTTAAGGCGAAGGGTGGAACATATCGAAAGGAAAGCTCGGATGCTCCACTTAGATTTTATAGAAATAATCTTCCTATACTCATTATTAAAATCCGAAGAGGGAACTTGTCCTATTCATAGAATTTAAAAGGCGATCTCACCATTATTCCGTCCATAGCACTTGTTGAATACGGAAGTTGATTTTGGATAAAAGTAGAATTATTTCTATAATCCTAATTTCTCAAAAGATACTCTTTAAAAATGATTTGAGAAATATTCAAAAAGAGGTTTAAACGATTCTGTATTAACTAAAAGAATATTTTGAAAATATATATCTCTCGAAGATATTTTGGTAAGGAAAAATGAATGAATCGAAAAACAATCACCTAATTACATCATTTTTATCGATGATTGGATTTTGAAGGAACCGGGGTAGGATTTGGTTGATTCCTATCCGAAAACAATTCGAACCAGTTTACGTGTGCAAAGAATGAAGATCTTTGAAGACGGAGATATTGAGACGAATAATAACGAAGGACTACTTGTTGATTAATTGGGGATAAACTCCCGATGCACTATATTATAGCAATGGTCTCTTTGTTATGAAAAATCTCAAAACCATAAGGGTTTCTCGTCGAGTAATGGCCGAGGAAAGTGCCTTCGGTTTCGTTCGGTCCTTGAACGAACTTGTATGGATGAATGTCTGACCTTGCATTCCAAATCATAATGAGTGGTTTCTATAAAAGTATATCAGTCGGTGGCGGAGAAGACACCTTCTCTTAGCTTAACACCCTTTCTCAAGACATACGAGCTCAAGAAGCTATAAGTTTGTAGAAATCAGTCATGTGAATGTGGAATGACAACGTGGCATTCAAAGTGAAAGAAGATGTGCTATGTGAAAAGGTAATCGTAGCCTCGGGCCTCATTAACCGGAAATGACCGAAACAGGGTTAGATGCGGCAATGCTAAGTGGGTCATTCCCAATTAGGGTATGATCATCCCCTTCTAAATATATTTCTTCCCGCTATGACGTTTGGGATGTAAATTTATGTGGATGTATGCGAAGAGAGCTCTCGGATAAAGGTCGGTAACGATCGGGGGAAGACATATTCAGTACTACCTAGTTACAGAGGTGGGTCGGTCTTGTGTTAGTAGAGGGTAGATGTTTTGTGTCTCGGGGAATCCATCTAGAGGTGTGCCCATCGGAAGGTAGTCCCTTCACCTGGTCATTTGTATGGAAATCCATTCTCCAATAAGAATCTTCGTACTTGATTGTAAACCTATTATGCTGGAATTTAATCGATGTAACAATTTTGGCTAAGATTAATAAGTTTATTTGAAAATGTTTTCAAAGAATATCATTAAAAATAATATCCCTAAATTTTGCGTAATAAAGAGTTTTGGTTATCATAAGGTAAAAACCCGTTCCGTGTTTGTGTGTGACGTGGTCTTATGAGATACCTTTTTTCTTTAAAAACATCGTACTTTGGGTTCTCACACCAGTCCCATGACTGACCCGGAGGTACCACTGTGTGCCACGGTGGAGAGTGGCCGCTATGGATGGTTGAAAATCCTAGGTCATCACAGATTAGTATCAGAGCTAAAAGTTAAGCGAGAACCTTGGCTCTGGTGGGGATTACTCATTTAAAATAGAGTCTGCAGTACCCTAGAATGACTTTGAGTGTATTAATAGATATGAGCATGTATTTGTTAGTGAATATAAAAATTGTTTATGTGTTGTGTTGACTTATCAGTTGAGTGTTTATGAATTCTAGTCGATATGTGGGACGCCATGTCATCGATAGGGATCGCGAGATGATTCTCGTTTTCATGGAAGCACGACAGTGAAGTAATGGCTCGCGATTAGAGTTTCGATTTCGATTGTGCTCACCAATGGAGGTGACTTCAACGAGGTCGAAGGGCCCCTGATTTTGTTAGGGTCTTCAATGCTTCGACGCCATATTTGCAACTCGATCGAGACTTCAAGGACCGAGACTTCTCATGTTAGCACGACTTCAAAGGGGGGACTCGGCTCTAGAAATTTTTAAGGTAAAATCTTTGTTGTTTTCTTTACTTCTAAATTGTTTGGTCGGAAGGAAAATAATAAGGAATTTTGGAAACCCAGATATATATATATATATATATATATATATATATATATTAGATAAGAAAAGTTTTTCAATACCGGAAATCACCATTTTGATATTTACAGAAAAGAATTTTATTTTCCTTAGAATTAAGTGAATATATGTATATAAAGGTTAATTAGTCTGTTTTTAAATATACATATATATATATGACCTTTAAAATGTTGTAAGATTTTTAAAAAATATTTATAGGTTTCTAGTATATGCAGATTCAAAGGAAAAGTAAATATGCATATTCATTTTCAGGTTTAATTCTGAAATGGCGAAGATTTATTTGTTTAAATAAATCAAAATTATTTTATGTTACTAAGAATAATTTATTTAAGACAAAATTTGTTTAGATTAAACTTTAGCAGATTAAATTATTAAGGGTAATTGACTGTTTGATTAATTCAAATATTAATAGAATATATAATTTTATACAAGGTCCGAAAAAAGTGAAGAAACAAGTCGGGTTTGAATCAGGTTGCAAATCAAAGATCAAAGGTGAGTTAATCTCACTCATCTGGATTGTTATTTTAATTTAAACAGTTAAATTTAAATATTTGGTTGAATGATTGAATTGATTGGATGTGGTATATTACATAGTAGTATATATATATTGGAGTGATTGATTTCCCGCATTATATAGCGGATGAGACTCTATTACGCCCCGCATAATAGCGGAATGCCCCATATACCGCGATATTCCACCTCGAAGTGGAATAGGTATTTTATATTGTGCTGACATCTGTGGATGCAGGGAAACAGGTTGGAGGGATCTAACTGGATTCCTCAAAATTATTTAGATTGTTTTAATATTCGGTGATATGGTTTATTGATAATCTGTGATAAATTATATTGGTAATTAAAATATTGGATGTTATGGTTTGATTGAATATATTTGGGTATACTGAGTTATCAAAAATATATACATATATTGGATTTTCGAAGGGAAATATAAAAAGAGAATTATTAAGTAAATAATTATAGGGATTTGGATAAATAAATTAGAAAAGAATAGAGGTTGATTTTTAAATTCTAATAATTAAATTTCCAAGTAGGGTAGAGGAGATTTTTTAATAAATGGCAATAAATGAATTTTTAAACTTAAGTGATATTATTTAAAGAAATAAAAGATTTATTTTTTTAAATTCAGGATTTAAATGGTTTTAGGAAGAAATAAAAGAAGGACTTTGAAATAAAGTATGAGATTGGTATTTTCAATTTAGATAGATTTTAAATCATAATAAAGGAGTGGAATATGGAAATTTATGGATTTTAAAATAAATTTGGGTAAGTAGAGGAATCTATTTTAAAAACGGAGTTAGACTTGAAAATCGATTTGGAAACTGATTTAGTGTTGAAATGGTGATTTAAAAGGAAAATGAGACTATAGAATTTATAAACTGGGTTTATAAAGTGAAATATTTATCAGAGGATAATTTGGAAATGTAAATTTAGAATGGGAATTTAAAAAGGAATGGGTAATTTGTTTTAAAAATAAATAGTGATTTATTTTTAAAGGTATGGAAAGGAAAGTGTATTTCCCTGGAAAGCCGAGTATATTTCCAAAGGAAGATTTTCGAGTAATAAGTTAGAAGTTTTAAAGTGATTTTTAAAGAATGTTTTAAGGGAAATTTTACAAATTGAATTTTTTAGAATTTTAAAAGTAAATATTTATTTAAATAAATTATAGTAGTAATTATTTGAAAGGTTTGACTAGTATTATGATTTTAAAGATAATTATTAATATTTATATTTTATAAAGTAGTTTTATTTTTAAGATAGTTAGGATAAGTTTTTATTTGAAACTTGTATAAAATTTCATAATTTTTATTTTCATTTTAAAATTTGTTTTGGCTTATGTTTTACTTGAATTTTTTTAGAACAATTCCATAATCAGTATTTTAAATAAAGTGTTTAAATAGTTTTTATTTTAAATATTTTTAAAGTATATATTTTTGAATAAAGTGTTTAATTAGTTTTAATTTAAATGATTCAAGGTATATTTTAGAATAAATTGATTTAAATTATTTTGAAACCTAAAGTATTTGGACTTGGAGATTTTCAGTGGAAATAAACAATATTTGGGAAATTTATTCCATGAGAGAAAGGTGGTTTGAAACTATTTTCATAAGGGTTGAAGTATGGAAAATAGCTTGCAAAGTTATTTTGAAATAAATATTTTGGAAAATTATTTAAAGCCTGATGGTTGTTTGTGAATGCTATTTGATAGTTAAATAACCCACTATCAATATTGGCCAATGCGCTGATCGTTTCGAAGAGACCGATATCTGGATTTATTTCCCGAAAACCACTTCTATTTGGTTTGAACGTTTTCGTGAGAAAGATAAGAGGTTGGAGTCGAAGATGGAGCAGTGAAGTGCAAGGGCTAATCGCCACTAATCCTGAGGATGATTCCAAAAATGGACGTAGTAGGAGTAGTGCATACCGTTCCATTCGAACTCGGAACGGACTTGTATAGATGAATGCTTTCAGAATATCGTCAGGAGGACGATGAGCATTCTAAGTGAATGTGTGCTAAAAACGTAACGCATAGCCTCGAGCCTCATCAACCAGAAATGGCTAAAATATGGGAGGTGCACACAAGGCTAAGTGGCTAGGAACTAATTAGTGTAAGGTCACCCCTGTCTAGATGTCCCTCTTTTTCGGTTGTGTGGGCGGTTGCTGATCCCAATCGCGAGGTGAACTTATTCCGACTATCCAGTAAGGGGTTGTTTCGATCTTGTGATGTAGGCTATCAGGGTGGATCCTCGGTACGGTGATCTAGACCATGTACTATGACGGACGTTATCCAGTAGCCCTTCCATTGATGGAAATTCATTCTCTATACGTGCCTTTACGGTTTTGTTTGTATACCTATTAGCTAGAATTTAATAATGTAACAATTTCAGCTATTTGAATAAGTATTTGTATATAGAAACTACTATAATATCAGAGGATTTCATAAGAAATATTTTTGTTATCGTAAGGCAGAAAACCGACATGTTTATTTGTGGCGTGGTCTTATGAGATACCCTTGATTTCAAAGGATTTCGAAAACTTTAATAATCCAATTGAAAGTGTTTTCTCACGCTGGTTTTTCAGACTGACTCGGGTGTTATTTAACTATAATTCTCGGGTCAAACAAAGTATTATAGAATACGAATTTTGGATGGACTGCTGTGAAGCTCAGGAGACGAGCTGGATGTCAAGGCGTATTTCCGTAGATTTTTTATTTCCGCTATACAGTGTAAACTATATATTTAGCTTTGGAAGGACGAGATATTATAACTGTCTTGAATTGTGTTGTTGATTGTTTTGAGCTCTGACGATGTAATGTATAAATAGATATAGTTCATTTTGTTTAAAGATTAATCATTTATCTATTATATATTGTTTCACTATATTTATGAGATTCTAATGTTGTTTTATATTTCTTCTTCTACCTACTTCTTCTTTAACCCTAATGGTTCGATTTTCCGGAATTCGATTTTCGGCATTTCATTCAGTGAATGTATTAATGTCGATTTTCGGGCGTCAAAAAATCGGGTCGTTACAATGGACCCGTTTCCTATTGATATTCAGTCCTACTTAGCCTTGAATGCTAAGCTTGTTCTTAATTTGATTAATGACAACTAAACCATGCTTGGTCGTACCGACATATGAACCCAAATCAAGGATTATCTCATCATTCTTGCATCATGGTAATTATACGAATTTTTGATCTAACATTTTTGGCGCTAGAAGGACAGCTTGAACCTTTTCCCTATAACTTTCTCAGTAAACTAATTACACGAAGTTTCTTTTATTCCAAGAAAATAAGGAGATCAAGGCGACTTAATGCTCCAAATGAAGAAGTCATACAAATGGCAACATTAGAAGGAATTTTTGTTCCTAACTTCAACTTAGGAAGCATAGAACCTAACAACCATCAGAACCGGCAGAGCCTATAGTAGAGAAGCTCAGATTAATGATCTAACACATTAAAAGGAAATGATGCAAGATTTTTTTGAGAAGAATCTTTCACAACAATCTTCCAAAACTTCCAGGTTTACTAAAGGAGTCAAAGTTGAATCTCTGAGAAGAAATCTAGGTGCTTCTTTACTTAAAAGCAAAAGCAAACTCGTTATAACTCCACAAAAGATGTCACCCGCAAGCCAAAGCAACAAAGCTTTCTCCAAGATCCTTGGAAGATAACAAAGTCATGGTAAATTTCCAAGGGTGACTAGAGGAGAAGTCCAAGGAGTAATCTGGAAGTTCAACCTCCGAAGGATACAAACCTGATTGAAGCAATTACCATAGCAACGAAGCTTATCTAAGAGATATGGCCAAGAAAATGGCAAAGGACATGTTTAATCTTAAAAGCAAAAGAAATCTTGATGAGAGGGTCAACAATAACTACCGAGAAGCTCCCTTCACAGATGAGATCATGTCCACCAAGATCTCGTCCCACATCAAAATTCTGTCTTTAAGATATAATAGTCTACTAACCCCAAAGATCATTTAATGGCATTCGAAAGTCAGATGGACCTTTACAATGCATTTGGAGTAGTGTGTTGTAGACTTTTCTCTACTACCTTCCAAGGCGTAGCAGCCAACGGGTATAGGAATTATTGTGAAAGGACTATTAACTGCTAGAAACAATTATGCAATGGGTTCTTCACACAATTTTTTATTTGCAAAGATTCCACAACTGACTATAGTATACTAGCTAACATCAAGCAAAAATCAGGAGTGTTATTAGGCGATGAATTTAAGAGGTTTAATGTTGAAGCGCTAAAGGCAGAGGATACGACTGATAGTGATAAATTGATGGAAGTACGCTAAGGGCTGATTGAGCAAACATGCATCTAGCAAGAGCTTAAGCTTCATGGTTGTAGAAATCTCTATAACTTCCATTTTCAAGCTAACAAGTTCATCTGCATGGGTGAAATTTTCCATGCTAGAAAAAAGTCCCACTCGAAGAAATAAATTTTGAAGATTTGGTGATAAGAAACCAAGATGGAAGGAGATTCCAAAGTTCAATTATATTGCTTTAAATAAACCAAAATCCTACATCTTCGCTGTAGCAAAAGAAAGCAATGACTTTCCAGTCCCTTATAAAGCTAAGAATTAACCTAAACCAAACGGAGAGGGAGAGTACTGCGCTTATCATAAAGCAAACGAGCATAAAAAAGGTGTGTGCCAAGTATTAGCAGGAATAATCGAGAACATGATCCACTCAGGACATATGAAAGAGTTTATCAAAAATAATCAAAACACTGGACATTTTAATGAAAGAAATCAAAGCTTCCCCAACAATTTTGCAAATTTAATGGAAGGTGATATTCAAACCGATTTCATTCCATCCCTTAACAGAATTGATGTTATCCTTGAAGGTCCACATTTAGCTAGAACCAGCGAAGGAGTTAGAAATCGCTACTTTAGATGAGAAAGAGATAGGGTTTTCTTAATCCCTACATTAGAGAAGCAAGAGATGGAGGTTTCTCTTTTTAGGAAGAGCCACTGCTTAAGAATCCCAGGTACCAAATTCAGATACAAACTTGACCATCACCCCATAGGAACTAAGAGGAGTCCACCATCCCCACAATGACCCGCTTATGATCATTGCTCAAATTAAGCTCTCCGTGGTTACAAAAATTCTTATCGATATTGGAAGTGCTATCAATGTAATCTTCAAATATGCCTTTGATAAAATGGGAATTCTAGAGGAGAATCTAGAGATGAGCTTTGAGCCTATCTTTGGGTTCAACAACAAAGGATAAACCCCTATAGGAAAGATAAAGCTTTCAGTTCAGATGGGGACTCCGCCGCACTCTAGGACCTTTGAAACTCTCATTGTCATCATGGATCAACCTTCCCACTATAGTCCCTTGTTAAGGAGACTAACACTAGATGAAGTTGATGCTTTTGTTTCACCAAAATACTTGATGGTGAAGTTTTTAACCAAAAGCGGTTAGGGAACCATAAGGGAGAATAATTTAGCTCTCATGAAATGTACTTTGCCACTCTTGAGCAATATAAACGAGACATTCTTTCTAGCTATGACTTGGGAAAAAATGAATTGATTAAAGATGATATTTAAGAGCCTTTAGATGAGGGTTCTTTAAGCTAATCTTTCAAAGAAAAAACAAAGAATGCATTAAGAAAATTTGATTTCTCTAAAAGGAAAAGGAAGAGAAGAGGGACAAACCTAGCGTACATCCTCATTGAATTAGATCGTGGAGGCGAATAGGAAAGAATGAAGCCTATAGAGGACCTTGAGGAGATACATTTGGATCCTATTGATCCAACAAAGACTATAAAAATTGAAAAAGCATTGGATAACAAACTCAGAGGAGAATTGATTCAATTTCTACAATCCAGTAAAGATTTATTCGCCTGGACCCATTCAGATATGGTTGGAATTGATCCGACCATTATGTGTCATGATTTGAATATAGACATAGGTATCACACCTTTTTGATAGAAGTACATCTTGATAAAGTTTGATCTAATGCCTTGAAAGAAGAGGTCAAGAGATTGCTCAAAATGGATTTATCAGGGTAGTATACTACTTGAAATAGTTAGCCAGTACTGGTCAAAAAATATAATGGGAAGTGGAGGACGTGGTTGATTATACTAATTTGAATAAGGCATACCCGAAGGACAACTATGCCCTTCCAAGAATAGACTGATTAACCAACGCGACAAGTGGACACCAACTTTTATCTTTCATGGACACTTATTGCGGATACAACCAGATTCCAATGGTCAAACCATATGAGGAACACACTAGTTTCGTAATAGACCGGGGAACATATTGTTACAAAGTAATATCTTTCGGGTTAAAGAATGTCAGGGCAACATACAAAAGATTGGTTAATAAAATGTTCAAAGAATAGATTGGCCAAAACATGGAGGAATACGTGGACGATATGCTAGTTAAATCTTAAGAGGAAAGCAACCATCTAAAAGATTAGACAAAGAATGCCAAATTGGTCCTGTATGTCAAAAATGTGTTAAAAATGTTGACCTAATTTGAAGATTTCTCCAAACACAAAGTATCGAGACAAAAGAATTCTCAAGCTGATTCTTTGGTTAAATTAGCTAGCTCACGAGGAGCACTAGAAACATGAATTGTTCTGGTAGGCTACCAACCAAACTCCAATATAGAAGAGAGGGCACTCAAATCAAGAAATGAATCCATGGTATTGACCAGATCTCAAGCCTTAAAGCATGCGTATGACGACCCAAAATTTCTGGATATTCGAAATTAAGGTATTTAATTGATTTTAAATATTTGAAAGTTAGTTTAACTTGAATTTAAAATATCACTGTTTATTTGGGTAATTAAATTATTGAATTTAATAATTGGAAAATGGGTAAAAAAAAGAAAAAAGAAATTTTGAGCTTGTTAAAAATAATTTGAAGGTTTATAAAATTTATATTGATAATACTAGAAATAATAGAACTTTTAAAAGTTGAATTTAAAACTGTTTTGTTGAGTTTGAAATTATATTGTTTAAATCGATATTCAAAAATAGCCTTCCGAGGCACAATCTCGGAATTCGACGAAAGTAGTTCCATTGGATTCGTAATAATGTATTATTATTGGATTTCAATTTTCGTAGCATTGGAGTTGTCATGTGATCGTACGATAGGTAAACCCATTGAAAATCATTATCGAAAATTAAATATTATTACTGGTCCAATAAGCTCTCTTCTATATACGATCGAGTTAGGCCTCGAAACCTTTTCCATCGTGTTCGTAATAGGGGTATAACATTATAAACACCTGGTGGCACGCCTCAATAGGATGTAAAAAATTTAAGCTTTGAAGTGAGGACGATTTAAATTTAAAATTTAAATTTAATGTATATGTTTTGGGTTGACTGGTCAAATTTTCCTAACATCAGATACTTTACATTTTCCTTCAATACACCGTAGATTATCCAACACTTGTCCTCCATAAGGACACGCGTTTTTATTTAAAAAAATAAAAATAAATCAAAGCTGTGCATTTGAAAAAAGAATATAACAAGCAGAAATCGATTTCTCCTTCAACTAAATCCATGGCCGAGCAAGATTAAAGGGAAGAAATAGTTCCAGTAACCCAGTTCAATCCATGCCACGATTTCAAAACCCCCCTTTACAAAATCGAAAAGCATTTCCCCTCTCCTCCACTTTTCCGTTCGATTCGATCTAGAAAAAATATAGGTGCAGCAGATAATGAACGAGTGAACAATAATTTGATTCGCGAGCATCTCTTTGGGGTTCGACTTCATGGGTGGGACGCAGGATGCTCTGGAAGGCATGAGGGTTCGGCTATATAGCATGAGTGGGCGCGAAGGGCGATGTTAAAGCCACATAGTTGAAGGCGCGACTTAGTGATGCTTGCGGGTCATGATGGTCAGTAGCGACGAGGGTTGGGTCAGGCTGAGACGACATGTGGAGGATTTAGAGGGGAGAGTAGAGCTGTAGCATTTTGGGTTGTTGTTTCACGACTTAGGTTTCAACCATATGGGATGTTGGTGAGTTTCCTTTCTTATTTTTTTTATTTTGGTTCTGGTATAAACTAAATAACAGTTTTGAATTTATTTTTATCATGAGAGATATAATAAAATATGTTAATCGGTTGTTTAAATGGAAACTTAAGACTTCAAGAGCTTATAATTTTATAACGTTCGGACATGGGGAAATTAGGTTGTTAAAATTTTTATTGAGTAAATATACAATATACATATTTTCACTTACAGGTTTAATTCTAAAATAATGAAGATGTATTTGTTTAATTAGATCTAAATTAGTTTAGTTACGACGAAAATATTTAAAGGAAAAATCAATTTAAAATTTAATTATGAGTTTAAATTAAATTTATTAAATGGTAATTAATTGTTCAATCAATTAAAATATTAATAAAACCATATAGTGTTTATACAAGGTCAAAATCGTGAAGGAAACCAGTCGAGATGGAAATGGGTTGCAAACGGATTAGAGGTGAGTTAATCTCACTCATTTGGATTATCACTAGATTTAAATACTTAAGTTTAAACTATTGGTTGAACGATTGAATAACTGGATGTGATATTATATATAATAATATATATATATTGAAGTGATTGATTTCCCGCATTATATAGCGGATGAGACCCTATACGCCCCACATAGTAGCGGATGACCCTTTATACTACGATATCCCGCCTTGAAGCGGGATTGGTATTTAAATTATTGTGCTAACATCTTTGAATGCAGGGAAAATAGGTTGGATGGATCCAACTGGATTCCTCAAAATATTTAGATGGTTTAATATTCTATGATCTGATTTATTTATTAATCTATGATAGTTTATATTGGTAATTGAAAATATTGGATGTTATAGTTTGATTGAATATATTTGTGTATGCTGAGTTATCAAAAACATATAGATTGGATTTTTGAAGGAAAAATAAAGAAAAAAAGAGAGAATTTTTAAGTAAAATAATCATAGAAAATTTGGATAAATTAAAGAACAAATCGAAAAAGGATAAAAGTTGATTTTTAAATTCTAATAAGTAAATTCCGAGTATGAAAAGAAGATTTTTGAGTAAATGGGAATAAATGAAATTTTAAACTTAAGCGATATTATTTAAAAGAATAAAAGATTTATTTTTAAATTCAAAGTTTAAAATAGTTGGAAGAGATAAGAAGAATTTTGGGGAAAGTATGAAATTGGTATTTTCAGTTTAAAAAGATTTTAAATCATAATAAAGAAGTAAAATATGAAATTAATGGTTTTTGAAAAAAAAATTAATAAGTAAAAGAATTAATTTTAAATGGAGTAAATTTCGGTAATCGATTTGAAAATTTATTAAGTGTTGAAACCGTGCTTAAAGGAAAATGAGACTATGGAATTTATAAACTGGGTTTATAAAGTGAAATAAGATATCAGTGGATATTTGAAAGTATAAATTCACGGTGGGAATTTATAAAAGAATGGGTAATTTTTTTTAAAAATAAACAGTGGTTTATTTTTAAAAGGTGTGAAAGAAAAGTGTATTTCCCTGAAAAGCGAAGTACGTTTTCAAAGCAGATTTTTAAGTATAAGTTAAAAGTTTTAAAGTTGCTTTAGAAAAATGTTTTCAAGAAATTATTATTTACGTTGTTGAAAATTTTAAAGGTAAGTATTTATTAAATTAGTTATGGTAGTAATTATTTTGAAAGGTTAATTAGTATTATGATTTAAATAAAATATTTATTAATATTTATATTTTATAAAGTAGTTCTATTTTAAAGATAGTTAGGCTAAAGTTTTTATTTGAAACTTGTATAGAATTTCATAATTTTAATTTTAATTTTAAAATTTGTTTTGGCTTTAGTTTTACTTGAGAATTTTTAGAAAATTTCATAGTTAGTATTTTAAATAAAGTGTTTAAATAGTTTTATTTTAAATGTTTTAAAGTATATATTTTTGAATAAAGTAATTTACATTATTTTAAATTCTAAAATATTTAGACTTGGAGATTTTCAGTGGAAATAAATAATATTTGAAAATTTATTCCACAAGAGAAAAGTGATTTGAAAACTGTTTTCAAAGGGTTGAAGTGTAGAAAAATATCTTGTCAAGATATTTTGAAATAAGTAATTTGGAAAATTATTTAAATCTGATGATTGGTTGTGAATATTGTTTGATTGTTAAATAACTGACTATCAGTATTGGCCAATGCGCTGATCGTTTCGAAGAGACCGAGATCAGGATTAATTTTTCGAAAACTACTTCGATCCAGTTTTAATGTTTTCATGAGGAAGACAAGAGCTTGGAGTCAAAGATGGATCAAAGAAATGCAAGGGCTAATCGCTACTAATCCTGAAGGTGATTCCAAAATGGATGTAGCAGGAGTAGTGCCTTCGGTTCCATTCAGATCCGGAATGGACTTGTATGGATGAATGCTTTCAGAACATCGTTAGGAGGACGATGAGCATTCTAAGTGAATGTGTGCTAAAAAGGTAACGCATAGCCTCGAGCCTCATCAACCTGGAATGGATAAAACAGGGGTGGTACACACAAGTCTAAGTGGATAGAAACCAATTAGGGTAAGGTCGTCCCTGTCTAGAGGTCCCTTTTATTCGGCTGTGTGGGCGGTTGCTGATCCCAACCATGGGGTGATCTTACTCGGACTATCCAGTTAGGGGTAGCTCGGGTCTTGTGATGCATAGGATCAGGGTGGATCCTTGGTACGGTGATCTAAACCACATACTACGACGGGCGGTACCCCAGTAGCCTTGCCATTGATGGAAATCTATTCTTCCTATGTGCCTTTATGGTTTTGTTTGTAGAACCTAGTACTGCTAGAATTTAATACTGTAACAATTTTGGCTATTTGAATAAGTATTTGTATATAGACACTGCTATAATATCAGAGGATTTTATAAGAAATGTTTTGGTTATTGTAAGGTAAAAACCCGACATGTTTATTTGTTGCATGGTCTGACGAGATACCTTTGATTTCAAAGGATTTTCAAAAACTTTAATAATCCAATCGAGTTTGTTTTCTCACAATGGTTTTCTAAGCTGACTCGGGTGTTATTTAACTATAATGCTCAGGTCAGACCGAGTATTATAGATACAAGAAAGGATGCTGTGGAGATCGGGAGACGAGCTGGATGGCGAGACGTATCACACGTATTTGATGAATATTTCGCTGTGTTTGATTAACTGCTAGTCATTTTTGTGAGGACGGGTTATGATAACTGTCCAGTTGTGTGTTATGAATTTTACGTACTCTGACTATGTAATGTATAAATATATATAATTCTTTTTGTTTTAAAGATTAGTCATTTATCTATTATATATTGTTCCGCTGCGATTGTGAGATTCTGATATTTTATACTATTTCTTCTTCAACCTCCATCTTCTTTAACCCTAATGGTTCGGTTTTCCGGCATTCGATTATTTGGCATTTGATACAGTGGACGTATTGATGTCGATTTTCGGACGTTGAAAACTCGGGTCGTTACAATGCGGAAGAGGAGTTAAAAAATCAAAGTGAAACCCTCCAAAAGAAATTTTCTTATCCAGAGACGAATAACAAGTATAAGAACAATTGGATGACGTCCATTGTTGAATACTTGACAAACGAGAAATTGCTAATAGAAAAAAATAGTAAGAATAATAAAACATCAATCTCCAACTTTCGTCATAATGAATAAAAAATTCTATAAGAAAGGATATTTACTCCCTTACTTAAGATCCGCTGATCCGAAAATGGGAGCGAAATTGCTAAGAGAAGCACATGAAGGGTTCTATGGAGACCATTCTAATAACATATAGTTAGCCAAGACGGGTATGAGATAACACTTTTATTGGCCTCGATGACTAGTCATGCCATCGATTATGTGAAAAAGTGTTGAAAGTGCCAAAAGTTCTCTAAGATATCACGTTTTCCATTTAGGAAATTGACTTCAATCCTTACCTCGTAGCCTTTCGATGTATGTAGAATTGATGAAATCGGACCACCACCAATATCCAAAAGAGGAGCTAAATACGTAGTGGTGACTATTGACTATTTCACAAAATGGGCAAAAGCAGAACCACTTCCAAATACCATGTCAGGAATGTTCTCATGTTTGTAATCAAAAATATCATTACCAGATTTGGAATTCTGAAGAAGATAATATCTGATAAAAGAACTCAATTTAAGAGCAGAGAAAGTTGTAACATCCTGTATCTGGAGGCCAAAAGCTATGCACTATGGATGCTGCAGTCATTCACAGTATTAACTTCTGTAGATGAAATACGGTAATGTTAATGGTATCCATAATATCAAAAGCACTTGAATACGAACAAATCATAAATTTCTAAAAATAATAATTTCAATGATTACATTTTAAATAATATCATATCTAAGTTACAAAAATCTCCAAACGTAATCCCGAACAATGATCAAATATAATTTATAGCAATAGGCCAAGAGCGACATATGATGGTGCCTCACTGGATGATCAAAGCAATATAAACATAACTGTCTTAATACACAGCGGAAACAATTTTAAACAAGAATTCCTACTTTAGCTATCCATTAGCCACCTGCTCGTCTTCGAAGCTTATTCGTCAAAATCTGCTAAAACCTGAAAACCGAAACCCTCAGCCTACTCAAACTAAATTTGGAGCAACCTAGAGTTTAGAGGAAACAAAAACTTCGAGTCAGACATAAAGCCTGGTATGAGTAATTTATGTTACATCTCTATTTTCTGATATTTAGAGAGACTGCGCCTCTTAGCGGATCGACTCAGCTCTCTTAAACTATTTTTCATTATTAAGAAAAGGTAACAAAGATAAAATACACGCTTGTTTAGCGGAGCACGTTTCCCCTCACTAATATCTCTTTTCAAAACATATATTTTTCAAATCCTTTCCTGCAACCAAACCGATTAATCAACTTATTATAATAATAATATAGCAATATCCATTATGCTAAAGTAGGAAATAAATAGACTAACCATCTAAAATCTGAGCTATATGCTCTTTTCCAGACTAACTGCCCTAAAATCTGATTATATCAAGATAGCACTATCCTTTATGCTAAATAATGAGCTATCTGCCCAAATCAGGTAAAAAGGGTGGACTAATTGTCTTTAAAGAGTAGCAAGGTCTGTTATGCTAACAAATGAACTAACTGTTCATATCTAGGCTAATTGCCCTTATCTGGACTAATTGTCCTCTGGACTAACCGTCCTCTGGGAAAACTGCCCTCAAAATGGACTGACTGTCCGAAGGACTGACTGTCCTCTGGAATGACTGCTTTCAAAAGGTATACTATTTTCTACTACCCTAAGCTGATGTAAACCTGTTTTAGCTAGATTGTTCATATTCAAGTGCTTTTGATATTATCTATACTATTAACATTACCGTATTGCACCACTAGAAGTTAATAATGTAGATGACTGTAGCATCCACAACGCTTAGCTTTTGGCCTCCGGATACGAGATGTTACAACTATACACAGTTCTGTAGTAGAAATGAGATCATCGTGTGCTTTTCATCCATAGTGCACCCTAAAGCTAATAGAGCCATTGAAGCTGCTAATAAGACTGTTAAGGCCATTCTGAAGAAACGATTAGACAATGCTAAAGGAAATTGGGTAGAAGAATTACCTTTTATATTTTAGGCATATAGAACTTCCACTAAAATTGCAACAGGACATACTCCAAATTCCTTAACGTATGAATGCAAAGCCATGCTCCCAATTGAGGTTGAAGTACATTCTCATTGAAGGATTGCATTTGCATTTGATCCAAAGAGAGAATTAAAGAGAAAATTCTTGGACTTAGTTTATGAGATGAAGTAGCCATACGGATGGTTGAATATCAATGAAGAATATCCAAATATTCCAACTTTAAAGTAAGAGAGATCGTTTTAGAAAAGAGATTTAGTGCTTTGAAGAGTTGTGGAAAATACTAAGAATCCAATGGACGGACCACTCGGGCAAAATTGGGAAGGACCCCTAATCATACATGAAGTAATCCCACCGACCTACAGAGTCTGTCGACCTAGCGGCAACTAATAGCAAGAACATGAGACGTCGAGCATTTGTGACCATATTTCTCGACAATGGTTGACTAAAGAAATTAAAACAAAAATATCTACTAGATCAATTTCACAAAGGACTAAGAATCTCCTAAAATAAAAGATCTAAACTGTCACTCATGACGGCTATAAGAGACTTGATCAAACTGAGTTCACTACAATCTTCAAGAGGAAGATCTTAGCCATTAGCGCTTACAATCTTCTAGAGGAGAATCAGTCAAAAATTAGCCATTAACGCTTACAATCTTCAAAAGGAAGGTTTATTACAATTTTCTAGAGCAAAATTTGCCAAAAATTAGTCATTAGCGCTCACAATCTTCTAGAGGAAGATCGGTAATATGCCCTTATTCCCATCTAAAAATGGCTTGTTTAAGGCGCCTTCTAGAGGGAGGACGGAGTAAGCCTTTGGTTTCGCTTGAAAACGGCCTGGCCAAAGCAATTACCAGCCTTCAGTATTGCCTATAAGGCCTAATTAAAGCGCCTCCTTGAGAGAGGATGGAGTAAGTCTTTGGTCGCGCCTGAAAACACCTGGACAAAGCATCGAATCAACCTTCAGTGCCACCTATAAGTCTCGATTGAAGCACCTTCTAAAGGAAGGTTAAATAAGTCCTTGGTTCTGCTTAAGATAGCTAACCAAATGCACCGGATGAAATCAGTCTATTGGATCACACTCTATCCAAAAAAAAGGATTAAAATAATCTTCTAAATAAAGATCGGTCAAAAACGAGCCATTGGTGCTCCAATGAAAAAGCAAGCTTCTAGAGGAAGATCGATCAAACATAAGCTATTGTGCTTCAAGGCGAAGATAAAATGATCTCAAATTATTAGACAAATTTCCGATCTTCTATTTATATTACTACCAGATAGATTTTTTGGTCTTCTATTCTTATCGTCAAATGGATTTTATGGCCTCTATTATTGCTAGATGGATATTATGGTCTTCAGTTGCCAGATGGATTTTCGTGTTTTTAGTTGCCAGATGGATTTTCTGGTCTTCTATTCCTATTGCCAAATGAGTTTTCTGTCCTTCTATTCTTATAGCTAGATGAATTTTCTGGTCATCTATTATTACCAACTAGATTTTCTAGTCTTCTACTTGCAGATGGAATTTCCGTTCTTCTATTCCTATTGCCAGATGGATTTTTTGGTCTTCTATTGCCAGATGGATTTTTTAGTTTTCTATTTCTATTGCCAAATGAATTTTCTGGTCTTCTATTCTTATTGCCAGATGGACTTTCTGGTCTTTTACCATTATTATCAGATGGATTTTCTAGCCTTTTCTTATTGTTGTCAGATAGGTTTTCTAATCTTCCGTTATTATCAAAAAGATTTTTCGATCTTCTATTATTATTGAAAGAATTTTCTAGTCTACTATTATTGTCAAACAATTTTCTAGAATTCTATTCGGGATACTTGCATTATGGCTAAAATTAGCTACTGGTCTTCCCTCCTATGGTATTATTAAATTATTTCTAATTTACTATTCAAGAAATTAAAATCATCGCATGATTTTCCAAAGCTTTTATTTGAAAAGTTATTGATATTCAATATTGAAAATAATCTCGACTTATATGAATGAACATGGGAAATTCCCCAATTAAAAATTCATAACTCAACTGAATTTGGAAAGGATCAATAAAGACTTAAATACTAAGTCCATAATAAAAATTGATATTTGTTTTGTATTGTACATAAAAAACAAGATTAGAAAGAAAACCTTATATAGAACCGGCAATAAAAAGGAATTCTTGATTTTACCTTAAAGTATAAAAAGCTTTTTTTATACAAAGAGTGGGGATAGTGTTTTACATATAATTTCCAAAGGATAAGAGAAAAGACATTTATGTCGAAATTGAAGAGTAATAAGGTAATTGATAATGCCAAAGAACAACATGTTATGAATCGTCGATATAACAATGAGCACCATCCAAACTAACAAGTAAAAGTAACATTGAAAGGCTACAATTTCGAAGGCTACGATATGGCACTATTCCACCCTTAAGAATTAGGGGCATCTTGCATCAACAAAATAATGCCAAAAATGTGCGACATGTTGATGTAGCTATGATGTCGTATCAGCAAGAAATACCAAATGTATGGAGAATAATCAATGCTGATCCTCGTCTACTAGAGTTTATAAATAATGTCTCCCCTCATCAATATCGCACTTTGTTCATACCATGCTTCATCAATACCACACCTTACCAGTAAGCAACATATCATAAATCATTTATGAAGTAGAACATCATGGGTTATCAACGCCACTTCACAGACAATGCCGTATATCAAGAAGGCCGAGATTAATATTGCATCCTACCAATATCATAGTTAATCAATATCGCATCCAGTTAATGTCAAATTTATAGGGCGTTGCATTTAATGGAATGTCATTTATCAATTTTGCCCTGCATTAGCTCGCTTATTGATAATGTTGCATATCTTCAAAATGGATAGTTATTAATACGGCGCTTCGGAGATATCACCCTTCGTTGACCATCAAAGGATGTCATAGACTTCCAATGGGACTTGATGATGAATGTCGTAATGTCCATGAACGTTATCAAAGCAGATGTGATACTAAACAATGCTGCTTCATGTCAATGTTACCTCATATTAATGTCGCAGCATATTGATGCCACTTATTATCAATAAAGAATACCAAAAGTCATCTAAAGTAAAGAACGAAACTTGGCGCCGTTGAAGTTGCCAAGAGGATGCATGTCGAAGGTTGAGTATGCCAAATGTGACATCGAGCAGCTATGTCGAACCTCATACCCCTTTAAATACAGATCTAGGGGTGTGAAGGAAGAGACAAACATTTCTTTTCTCTTCTTTCAAAATCAAACTCTTGTAACCCTAAATTGATTTGGTGATAAATCCCAATTTGATTTTAGTCATGCTCAATTGAAATGAGTGAGAACTTAGACATGCCTATTGCTGTGATCGTGCATCTTGGACATTATTAAATATAAGCATGCATATAATGAAGCTCTTTGTACCCAAAGAAAATGCACTACTATTCTCATAGGATCACACGAACTCGGTTCGAACTAATGTTCATATGCATAGCCTTTATTTTGCCTTATACATATGGACATTGAACTATGGACATAAGGAATGTTTATTTAGCTCATTAACATGCTTTATGGCTACTGCACATATTTATTACTTATCTTCTCTCTCTTTTTGATATATGACATGGGGCTTGGAGTGTTCTATCCCTAAAGACCAAATAGATTCTCGAATATATTATTCCAAGTGATCTTAAGGTTTCTCAAACATTTCCAATTGACCTTAAGAGATCTCGAATATCGTATTTCAAGAAATCATATTAGCTTTCGTATGTGTGATATCCAATGCCCATGGGCATTATGGACACATTTCCTAATGATATCCGCTTGTACTAAGCCTTGAATGCAAAGCTTGTTCTTGATTTGATTAAAACCAACTAAACCATGCTTGGTCATATCAGCATATGAATCCGAATCAAGGATTAGCTCATCATTCTTGGTATCATGGGTGTTACACCAATTTTCGGTCTACCATTTTCGACAAATGATGTTTTGTATTCTACTTCACATTTGGGAATACTAAGATATCACCCACAAATGCCACAACAAATTTGTTCAACTACTTTCAAAAAACTTTGCTTGTCGATTTCACAAAATAAGTAGGAGCATTAGTGAAATCGAATGATAGGGCTACCTATTCAAACAATCCATTTGGAGTTCTAAATGTAATCTTCAGAATACCAACTTCTGCTACTTTTAATTGATCGAATCTAGTCACCAAATCAGGTAGCGAGAAAACTTTAGTCCCAACAATTGATCAAAAAGGTTGTTGATGCAAGGTAAAGGATATTGGTTCTTCCTCGTCGGCTTGCTCAGTTCTCTATAATCAACTAAAAGCCTGAAGGAACAGTCGACTTTAGTGGTAAAGATGACTGGCACTTCCTAGAAATACTTCTTATTATAAATCGTTTCTCCAATAACTTAGATACTTGTTTATCTATTCTCGCCTTTCTTTCAAAGCCATAGCCATAGTGGCAACATTACAAGCCTAACGTCTTTAATAATATCGATTTTAAACTCGATATCTTTTCAAGGTGGAAGATTGAATTTTTTTTCAAAGACATCTTGAAACTCTTGCACTATAGGAATGAAAGATAGATCGTCTTGTTCTATACTTAGGGAACAAGTTAACTAGTTATTGTGGAATCATCGGGCCTATGACATATAATAAGTTCCTTTCATCCACCATTGCCCAGTCTTACTACCCTTCTACCACAATCCAAAATTACCCCGTTGTATGACAAAAAAAGACATTTAGTCCATTTCCAAAATAAATCGTACCCTAAGAGGTTAAGTACATTTGCATTATAACGAAAAACCACATCATGTATGATCCAACATAAGATTTTGACAAACCGAAGATAGACGGGTCGATTCCCCGACAAGATTCAACATAGATATATAATCAAAGATAACTTAGGGTTTAATGCTTAGATTATCCACTAATGCATGGTAAATGAATAAATGCAATGTTCCAGTATCGAAAAGAGTTACAGGAAATCAAGATAAAGGTAACACATAATCCATAATAATATGCTTCCTTTTCTCATCGGCAGATGGCACAATACTAGTAGTTAGGACTACATCCAATGTATAATTCTTCACTACCTGCCCTTCTTTATGTTGAGCTGGACAGTTATTCTAAAATGTCCAAAATTTTCACAGCCATAACACTTAGGCTTTGAGATATCTATCTTTTAATGCTTCACGATGTAACCCTTCCTGTGACATCTCCTACACAAGATAGCCTATTTTGTTCCCTGTCCTTCTTAGGGTCCAACTTTGCACTTGTTTTGATTCTAGTTACCTCTCTTATTTGGCTCATCCTTGTTAATAACAATGGCTAACTTTCCATCAATTGAATTCAATAGTGTTGCTTCAACAATTCCTTTAAACATTGCCCTAAAAGGTATTTGGTTCACTGTTAGTTCTATCAATGGAGAATTTAGACCTTTAGCAAATTTTAGCGCCTTCTATTCTAGAGTACAAATTAACTTGAACCCAAACCTTTCCAATTCATTAAATTGACTGACATACTCACTAACACTAGAATCTGCCTGCTTCAGACGAATAAACCTCTCTAGTAGTAATCCTTTCCCTGTCCTGGAGAAGAAATTAACCTCAAACCTTTGCTTAAAATTTGCCTAAGTTAATGTATCCTCATCTACTTCTGAAGTGATTACTTCCACCAATTTGTAGCTTCTCCCTGAAGATGCCATGCAGCTAATTAACTCCTAATGATGTCATTCAGACCCAATAAACTAAATATCTTCCTATAAGAACTTAACCACTCATGGCCACCAATTAAGGCTCGATACCCACATAAGGTTTTCCATCCAAAATCGAGAAATCGTACGGAGATTTAGGATGTTAGATGGGAACTACCTCTGGAGTGATGGCAACGTTAGGTAGGAGTAGTCTCAGTAAATTCTAACCAACTACTTACAGGGTCCTTCGGAACCATATAAAGATGTTAACCTCAGGGATATCAACGGCATCAACCCTGGTGCTAGTGCCAGCCTTGGTCTTAACTCCATCGAGATTTCTAGCATTGGTCTATGTTCCAGTTGAATTACTCATATTCGACTATCTTAAAAGAAAATGGGATTTATTAGCAACTCCCCAGTAAATGGTGAATAAATCTAGAATAGAAAATGATATGTACATATGTGCTCAACTCACCTATATACATATAATAGGAAAAATACAAATAAGATCTCTTAATATATTCCTAATCCTTAGTTTAGGGAAAGTTTTCTCTAATACCAAATGTAACAACCCACCATTTTCGACCTTTTGATTTAACACATCTTCTGTAAACCCCGAAAGCCAAAAACGACTTATCGTTAGGTTAAGATAACAAGAGATAAGACAATATAAAAAATCTATCTCTCTTTCTGAACTCACAATGGAAGGAAATAACATATAATTAAATCAAATATCACATTAATTTAAATGACAAATCCAATGCATATACATAACCAAGTATAACCAAAACTAATCCAAATCCACCCATACATACATTCAACGTTAGATTATTATTTAATTACATATCTATACAGAAAGTAATGCCTTCATATCTGCACTGTCCAACGTTTCTTAGTACAACACTCCAATTTTCATCAACCTAATAATGAAACAAAAAGGCAAAAAATAGGGATAGTGTTAGACTATTATCTAATGAGTGATGTATGTCTACTTTACAATATACTTTATACATTCCCAAATAATACCAATATAATTATGGTAACCAATCATATTTTAATCCTGTTTAACCTGCACAACAAGTTAGTCAAATAATATAATGATGCATGGCTAACTTCATGAAATACGGTCTCAATCCAATACATTTATAATGGTCAATGGTATGGTCTAACCCATACTCAAATCCAGAACATTACAATGGTCGAATGTATGGTCCAACCTATACTCAAAACCAAGCCTACCATGTTGCATTAAACATGTTGAATCACCGAAATGACATAGTTCCATGAACGGCTTACAGACCCATTTTCGTACAACAACATGCACCTTAGATACTCCATACATACCGAGCGATCATATTAACAATAGTTAAACAAAATCATTTATAATGCCCGACAATTCATACACATATATTCATATATATCACATATATAAACACATTTGTCCATATATTCAACCAAAATAGTCCAATTAAATAAGGTTAAAAGGACACTTCAAAACATCACTAATCAATGTCCAAAACCCATAGGAAAAGCCTTAAATTTTTTTTAAGTTATTAAATTTGGCCTTATTGGACTAAGTTTATTGTGCAATTTTTCTTCACACCGGTTAACTTGTGTACTACCACAGGTACACCGATGTACTTGAAAATTTCAAAAACCCTACAATTTCCATAAAGTTATACATTTATTTCTAGTAACATTTCTTAATTCTTTATCTTTCACTCAATTTTGTAATCATTTTCTTGTATATTCAAACCAACGTTTAAAGTATTTTTTATATAATTTACTTATACCTTATATACACATATATCAATAAAATTTATTTCTTAGTACAAAAACATAGTTTCTCAAGAAATCTTCAAATATCCCAATATAAATCATATTAAACATATACACATCATGTATGTATATATGTATGTATGTATTCTCTGAAATACATAAACTTACTTCTAGAAATCTTTTACAAAACTTTTATGTAATTAACAAATCAAATTGGATGCTTTGTATATTTACGTTTGTCGGAATTCAACCCCCAAGCCTCCTTTCCATATATTTATCTATATACCCAATATTATATATATATATATATATATATTCTCACCAAATTTTGAATTCATATTTCTAGTCAATAAGAATTATTAACTCAACTTTATTTTATATTAGTTATTACATTTCGTATGGATATAACTCTCATATCATCATTATACAAAACAATTTTTCATTGTTTGGTCAAACATCATTAAATTATCATTCGTAGTAATTATACATCCAATTTCTATTTTAAACTCAGATCATGTCTTCATTAATTACTGCAATTAATTGTATGCATAATCTAAATTCACAAATCCTAAACTATAATTACTAAGAACTATTCAATATTGAGGAGATTATGTTGTAAATTAGATGAAAACCATTCACAATATCTAATTTTCCTCCAAATGCTCGCTGTCTAGAATTGGCATCCATTATAAACTATTGAATTCATGAATCTAACTAATATTAGTTTGTCACCTTTGCCTTATACTTAAATCTGATGGTTGAATCATTGATTTTCATGAAGAATTGAGGAAGTAATTTGAGTTTGATTGAAATAGATTTTCTTTTTTTTTATGAGAGGAGAAAAAGAAAAAGATATGTATAGGAAGAGATGGTTTCGAAATTTACAAATCGGAAGGAATGGCCTGCTATACATAATAGAAACCAAGTGTTCGTTCAACTATGTTGGGCTTGGCTAAATTAGAAAATTCAAAATTATGAAATATTAGAACCTTGATGTCTCATACATCCATACTCTAATTCGGGCAAATGTATATATGATGCGCATAAAAAAACGATTCGGCTACAATGAATTGGGTTTCATTTTAAATTCAAAAGTTTAAAAAATGACGATTTTGCCCTTCAATCAAAATTATTGAATTTTATTTATTTTAAATTATCGAAAAATACAGTTTTATTACAATCTTGAATAAGTCGGTACTTTGTTAAGAGGCCCATGACATTAAATTATCTTTTCTTTCTCCAAAAAAGTCCTTAGAACTTCAACGCTTTTCTATCATTTGTTCTATTGATCCGAGTCATCATCATTTGTGCAATGTCAAATAAGCATTAGAACCAAATCAAATAAAATATCCTAAATCTAAATCATCTATCAATTGATGTTTGCAACCATATAACAATCAAATAAAGCATGCACACAACATATATGACATATACAAACAACCAAACATTGATTTATATCAAAATATGGCTTAGACCTAGAAATGAAAAAATAGCATGTCCATAAGAACATTAGTAGATTTCTATTTAAAATCACTTTAACACATTTGAGTTCATTTATAAAGTAAGTGGTGTTTAGATCTATCTCTATTCATGTTTAAAAGTTCGAAAACTAATTGAAAATGTCATTTTAGTCATACCTTGACAAATATAATAAAGTGAGAACATCAAACCACCTGATGAAGAATTAACCCAAATGCATATAATCCAAGCAATTCTAAAATGAATAGTAATCTTCACATTTTCCTAGGTGCCTAAACTGTGGATCCACTAATCCCCTTACTAATTACCCCTTAATTACTTAATTAGGCTAAGAAAAATGAAGAAATGGAGGTGTTTTGGTTTAATATGGATTAATGGAGTTTGGAGGTGATTAGAAATGATTAGTTGTTGCTAAGGGAGGCTATAGTTTATTCTAATCTCGAGTTAGGTTAGCAGATCTCACTAATCATCCGCTAATCACCCACTAATCTGCCTAAAGTCGATTAAAACTTCAAACAACCATATATTTATATGTCCAAATATCTATAATGAGTGCTTTACGAAATGGAATACAATTGTATCTTTCATTTGGATGTGGTTCCAAACCCTAGTTCGGCTCCTATCAAAAGTTATAGGCCTTATAAGATTTTCATGGTCAAAACCATCCAATAAAAATTCAATGGATGAAAACTTTCACTAGTTAACATTTTCTAAAGTTATAGAGTCGTGTGACCTCATATCAATTTAAAAATAATATTTTATGTTCATTAGATACATATAATATGAATGGTTACACCCTTTAGGAATCCACCCCTGCATGTTGAATAATCACAAACAAGCATATCAAGCAGTAACAATAATCAAACATCAAAAATGCACATAGAAGAAAGAGATACTAACTATGCCTACCCTGGCATGCAAGGTGATAAACTACACTACATGATATTGAATAGTGAAAAAAATTGTAGTAAACATAACATTTTACCGAGTACAAAGCTCTAAATAAGCGATCCTAACGCCCTTCTTGATCTTCCATGTGCAATCGCCCTTGCTTTCACTCTACCAAACATTTACCAACTTTATTGTCAACTTCGTACGGCGTCCGATGGTACGAATAGGCCAATGAGGTTTCAAAGCCTTTGATTCAATCTTGATATAATCTGGAAAATTTGATGTAACGGTCATGCCTGAGTCATGCTTTAACTTTTGGAAATGTGAAATGTGGAACACATTGTGCACATCAACCATCTTGTAGGGTAAGTAGACCGTGACATCCGCCCTAAACCACTGGCACCCAATATACATAAGATAGTGCACAACAACCGTGCCGATCGATGTAGAGCGACCATCAAGGTTTAAAATGAAATGAAAACATCATAGAACATGTAGTATATCTTATAGCGTATGGAATAAAATATAATACCATAGATTTAAACTGAAGATACAATAATAACTAAGTGATCCAAATATCAAAGTACACATACACAGAGTTATACATCATGAGATAGAGTTTATACAACAAAAGCAAACCAATATAACTATCTCATCATATTAATAATAAGCAAGCACTACCAATGCTCTAAGTGTTGCACAGTGGATTAAGCATAGAAATCCATATATAATATGGGATAGCTTCCTCTAGCTCATCCTTTATGCAGCTACAGCATTGCACCTAGACCTGCTATATAGTCTGCTCATTTAAGAGCACCCGAGATATTAAGAAGCAAAATATAAAACATCGAGTCAGACACTAATCTAGTGTGAGCAGTAGATGGATCCCAAAATACTATACAAGTCAATATAGAAAGAAACAAAGGTATACGAATCATACTTGACTTGTCCCTGCAGCCAATGAGTTAGCACATAACAGCATAATATTCTACTCTAAGTGTCTTAAAAGTGTAATACAACAAATTGTGATAACGGGTGCCTAGTTATCCCTATCTCCAATAACTGTCTCCAATGACTACCCTAGAGTGATAGATTATGGGGAAAGGAACCGAAGAAATCATACCATCCATCAAACAATCCTCACTATCACTAAATGTACTAAAGGTATATGATAACTCATATCACCATTCGTCTCTAGGGACTAATGAAAATTCGGGTTCCAACTGTACTCTCTTTAGCCTAAAGTTGGTAATAGACTCATTCTTCTTGTTCAAGGTACACAGATCCATTCTACCAATCCAGGGTAGCCATTCTTCACTGCCCAGGAGCGTCCTCACGATACGCCTACTTTGAGTATAAAAGAAAACACTCCAAGTGTCAACGATCCCTTAATATGCATATCCGAGTCCTTCCTTTGCTCCATCTTGCTTCCATTATCTTGGAGGAACCATTCTATATTCCCTATTCTATGACTGCTTTCTACGTTGAGTTGTCATCTCCGAAACCTAACTCCATTCAACATCGAGTTACCATTCGAAGATTCTAACTTTCATCATGTTGTTCCACTACCACTTGACCTTCCTCCTAAACTTAATATTGAGTTAAGCCCTTAATTCATCCCCAACTAAAGCCCTTAATTCATTGCTAGCTTAAGCCCTTTAGTCATCATCAACTTAAGCCCTTAACTCGTCACCAGCTTAAGCCCTTAACTCGTTATCAACATAAGCCCTAAACTCGTTGCCAGCTTAAGCCCTTAACTCGTCATCAACTTAAGTCCTTAACTCATCACCTGCTTAAGCCCTTACCTTAACTCGTCACCAACATAAACTCTTAACTCATCATCAACACAAGCCTTAACTCGTCACAAATCCTATACTTAGCCAACTTCCTACACCTTGCTATGGACCATCTCATTTAGCCAAGCTCTATCCATCCATGCTAACCACCGACTAATGTTTACCACCTAAACTCGGTGTTGAATTAAGCTTCTTAACTTGGGATTGAGGTTAGCCTTCAACTCTAAATGAAGTGTGACTTAACCCATAGCTTTCCACCATGTTCCAAAGCACACTCACCAAGTTTCATCCAATTCCGACCAATTTTGTCTCCAATTTTTCTAATTTCTCAACCTATCTACCTAACATCCAAAACATTAGCAAACAATATCAAATCATAACATATAATAATGGAATAACATGTATATATCCATTCATACAATAATATATGAGAATGTGATAATCAAAACAGTTTTTTCCTAAATCTAAGTTTTATATGAACATATGCAAATGAATGATGGGGGATACTCTAGCATGTGGATATGAGTAAATAGATTTCAAAACCCATTTCTAAAATCGTTTAAAAGTCTCATACTTCTAGTCATAAACATATATGAACTAGTGTTTAATGTTAGAGAACCATTTTGGATCCAAAAACATGCTAAAAACAACCATTTTAACTTTATAAAGAAGTATAGATGAGTGAGAAGTCAAGAACCACTCACCAAATACCTAAAATACCAAATTTCCTCATTAGATCTGAAGTGGACAACAAGGAAGAAAGAACCAAATCAATAGGAATGATAATCTCTGGCTTCTATATGTTAATTTCCTCTCTCATCAACAATTTGGTAAGATTAGTAACGAAAATGTGAGATTTTTGATGAAATTAGGGTAAATGGACACTTAGATCTGTTTTGGAGAAGAAAGAAATAACATAGATCAGTTCCTGCAGTCTCATTTTTGCCCAAATTTGTAGTGGGTTAATAGGCGTAATTATGCACATAGTTAACCACTAAAACAGGCAAACAACTGTTTAAATTTAAAATTGCTATAACTTTTAAATGACATGTTCGTTTTTCTATTATGACCACTCCACGGAATAGGAAACCATTATCCTGAAGCAATAAAAATGGTTTGTGATCCTAATTCAGCTCCTATCAAAAGTTATAGTACAAACAAGATTTTCAAGCTCAAAATGGCACATAGAAATTAGGGAGAAATCATTGATGTGGAAAATGTCCCTAAGAGTCACTTTCTTAAATTTTAGAATCATAGAACCTCGTGCAAATAAAATAAAATAAATCTTATGATCCTTCAATGCATAAAATATGGGTTGTTACACTCTCCCCCCAGGAATTTCTCCCCGAAAATTCCCAAATAAATGCAAACAATCAACCATTGTTGCCCCGCATACTTAACAATCATGTGTATCATCATCATATCAAACACGTAACCATGAAATCAATAATGTGGGTAAATCTATCCTAAGGGATACTAAACTGCCCTACATTATGTCAAAAGTGAAAGTAAACATGATAGACAATTGGCCTTACTATGCAAAGAGCTCCGGATATATGGCACTTATACTCTCCTAAGTTTCCCATGTACAATCGCCTTCATTTTTGCGTTATTGAACCTACACCAACTCCACCGTCTTCCTTCTAAGCTGTTTCTATCACAGTCGACATTAGAACCAGCCTATGAGGTCTCAAAGCTTTGGGTTCAATCTCGATATCATCCAATTGATCCAGTCTGAAAGTTACGCCTGAGTCATGCAAAATTTCCGCAAATGAGAGACATGAAAGTCATTGTGCACACCCGCCATTATTTGAGGTAAGTTGACTCTGTAGGCAAGGTTCCCAATCCTCTCTAATATCGAAAAAGGACCAAAAAATCTCGGTACTAATTTTCCTCTACCACCAAATCAAATAACATACTTCAATTGAGATATCTTAACAATTACCATGTCCCCGACGGAGAATTCTAAGTCTTGACGTCTCTTAGCAACGTAGCTTTTCTATCTGTCTTGGGCAGCTTTCATCCATTGCCGAATGATCTCGATCTTCTCCGATGTTTCTCTAATCTTGTCTGGCCCTAGTATTAGTTTCTCACCCGCTTTCCACCAACTTGAAGGAGCATTTCACAGTCAGCCATATAATGTCTCAAATTGTGCCATACCGATAATCAACTAATAATTGTTGTATGTAAATTCAACTAGATGTAGGTGATCATCCCATGAGCCTCCAAAGTCTAATATGCAAGTCTGCAAGAGATCCTTTAAGATACGATTCATTTTCTTAGTTTGGCCGTTATATTAAGATGCAGCTCGGTACCCAACGCTCCTATAAGCTCTTCCAAAACCCAATAGTGAACGACGGGTCTCGGTTGCTCACAATGCTCTTCGACACACCATATCGTATAATCCATTTCACATACAACTTGGTCAGTCTGGCTACCGTTCTACAATACTTGATGGCTATCAATCTAGCACTCTTGATCAACCGATCGACTGTGACCTAAATGCTGTCGTGCCCTACTCGAGTCCCTAGCAGTCTATCTATGATATCCATCGATATCTGCTCCCACTTCCACTCGGGAACTTCAAGCAGTTGCAATAGACCACTTGATTTCTTATGCTCTACCTTAACCAACTGGCAGTTCATGCATTTCTAGATTTATGTCCCAATGTCCTTCTTCATCCCTTCCCAATAGTAGTTCTTCCTCATATCATGGTACATCATATTACCTTCGGGATGGATTGTCAATCTCGAATGATGGCACTCGTGGAGCACCTCACCCCACAACCCATTGACATCAGCAACAAATAATCTCCTGTCTTGTAGATCCAACCATCTCGGTTGAGTCCATACTGTCTCACATACTCAGACTCTACTCCTGCTTTAATCTTGAAAATAATCTGAGCTAATTTGGCATTAAGCCTTTAACTAGTACCAATCCGCTCAATAATAGTAAGTCTGATAGTCAAGCTTGCCAACATCTCTGGCTCTTACTCGCAATGAGGTCTAAAGTCATAACCAACAATATACTCTGACTGTTTCCACTTAGGAACATTGCCCTTATACTGGCATGACTTCTACTCAATGTGCAGGTGGTTGCTTTCCCCTTACTGGGCATATAGGAAATGCTAAAGTTGTAGGAGGATAAGAATTCCAACCAACGCTGTTGTCGAAGGTTGAGATCCTTTTGGGAGAAAAGGTACTTTAAGGATTTGTGGTCTGTGAATAGCTCGAACATTTCCTCTAATAAATAGTTCCTCTAAATCTTCAAAGCAAACAGTATCGCCACTCACTCCAAACCATGTGTTGGATACTTCTTCTCTTACAGCTTCAGCTAACGACTAGCGTAGGCAACAACTTTTCCTTTCTGCATCAATATTGCACCTAATCTAATACCAAACATGTTTGTGTATACTGTCAGCTACTCATTCCCACGTAGGATGGTCAATACTGGTGTGCTTGTCAACCTCTCCTTCAGACTCACAACTGCCTGCTCATATCTTGCATCTCAAGTAGAAATTTGAATTTTCTTTACCAAATTGGTTAACTGTGCGGTTACCTTTGAGATGTCCTTGATAAAGCGTCTATAATATCCCATTAATCTTAAGAAACTCCTAACATCGGTAGCATTCTTAAGTTAGTTCCAATCTTAAATCGATGCCACCTTGGCAAGATCTACTACGATGCCCTAGTAAGAGATGATGTAACCCAAGAGTCTCAGTTTCCTTTTCTAGAAGTGACATTTTGAAAACTTTGCTTTTAATTTGTGCTTCAGAAACACTTCGACCATAAGCTATCCTAGAATAGATCATAATATCATCCATGAACTCATGTACGAACTTGTTCAGCCGATCCCTTAAGACACGGTTCGTAAGATCAACAAAGTATGCCAAAGCATTGGTTAGCCCGGGCAGCATAACCAACCACTCATTGAAACCAGACGGTGTATGAAACATGGTGATCGACACACTCTTTTTTTCTACCCTCAACTAGTGAAATCCCATCACCAAATCTAATTGGAAGAAAACCTTTGCACCGTGGAGCTGATTGAACAAGTCATCAATACGTGGGAGTGGATACTTGTTCTTCTTTATCACTTTATTCAGCTCAAGATAACCCACACACAATCTCCGAGAGCCATCCTCTTAGTGGCGAATACTATAGACGCACCCTACTCAGACATACTCCTAAAAATGAACCCCTTTCTCAATAGGCCATTCACTTGCACCTCCAACTCCTACTCTCTAGGTTACATACGCCTCAAAGGCATAACAATACGTCTGGCATCCTTTGTTAAGTCTATACGAAACTCGATCTCTCTATGCTGTGGTAATCCAATCACCTCCTTAAATATGCCAGGATATTCTCTAATGATAGACACAAATGACAACTCATCCTGTAGAATCACAAGCGAATATAGAAAGATGACTATAACCTCATCCTCTAGCAGGCAGCCAATCACTACCATTTGCCCTTCCATAGTCCAAATTGTCACCAACAGCTTCTCGCAATCCACTACTTCCACATACTTCCTTAGACAGTCCATTCCCAAGATAATCCCAAACCCAACAAAATTCAAAAGAAAACAATCAAAAATAAAAGATCATCCACGAGTTGATAAGACCAAACCATGATAAACCATACAAAGGCTAGTGGAGCCTCCAACTGGGTTTGTCAAAACTAATGGTCGGTCAACTACTTCGAGTTTCAACCCAAGTCTATCTACCTGGTCACTAGATACAAAGGAATGTAAAGCTATGGTATCAAATAAAACACGTATGGGAATATCATGAAGGGAAAGCATACCCTAAATGACAATGCCCTTCCCCTTCTCTTTTGTCGAGGGAGCACTCGATGAAGTCGAAACAGCGTCTAAAGCATATGCCTTCACAAACTGTTTTTGCTGGAATGGCTCCAGACAATTCTTTAGTATATGCCCAGGCATGCCGCAGTTATAGCACTTTTCTTTCCATCGATCTTGCAGCTTTTTATCATGTGACCCTTTTCTCCATAAGCATAGCAAACAGGGTCCCATTTGACCTTCTTTTGAGCATCCTTCTCATTCTTTCCCTAAGACTACTTCCTCTTTCAATACCTTTTCTTCTTTTTGCCTCCACCACTTTGTTGCAGTTTTGGCTCCTTCTTAACAGCAACAGCTAATTTGGACTTAGGTTACAAACTCTCTTGGTGAAGGGCTTTCTCGACGAATATCTCAAATGGTTTATCGATATGACTCACCAACTTCTTCCTTAAATAGTCGTTCAAACTCATAGTGATATTCTCATTTATTCTCAATAGAGCATCGATGAAAGAAATCCCGTAATTCAACAAGGCGTCAAAATCAATAATGTATTCAGTAATCGATCTATCTCCCTGCATAAGATCAACGAATTTCCCGAATAGCATTGACTTCTGAGCAGCTGGAACAAACTTCTCCTCAAACCTAACCTTGAACTGATCCACAGTGTAACAACAGCGATGGCATTCCATTAGTTTATGGCCCACCCTTAAAGCTGTCCAGAGGTTAATCTCTTTTTCATGGCATTATCAATTCTATATCACCAAAAAATACATTTGTAGGAGTCCAACCAATCCTGCACTTCGATGGCAGCTTTGTTCCAAGACATGACTTGCCTCCCAAAGTAGAGTAATCTTTGCATAGCTTGGCAAAGTCATCCCTTTGCACTTGCACTCGAGCACCACTATCACCAGCAACATTCGAGCAGCTACTTCGACATTTTGAAGCATGTTCACCATCATCGCATTGAAAATGCCTACAAGTCAAGGTTTGCAGCCTTCGAACCCTCTCCTTGCTCAACTCTGGAGAGGGAGTTCCTAACATTGTTTGCTAGCTCATTCTTAATCTATAACAAGATAGATCAGTCTCTCAAAAAGAAAACTATATTATTCATGCTCATGTGTGCATGCAACTTATATACTATTATATAGTTTTGAAAATCAAAATATATAACAAGTATGCGCTCTCATATTTATATATCGAGGGAGAGTGTGTGTGCGCGTGTGTGTGTCTATTTATATATATATATATATATATATATATATATATATATATATATATATATAAATAGACACACCCACGCGCACACACTCTCCCTCGATTCAGTCTAGGGCGGGAATTCCTTCCTTATCTCTAATGAATCACGGTATCCCTTAGGTTAGACAAGGCAACCTAAGCTCTAATACCAAATGTGATGACCACCCTACACCACCGACATCTAATATACATTGCTACTATGCCAACCGATATAGAGCGACCATCGAGATTTAAAATGAAATGAAAACATCACAAAACCTATAGTATATCTCACAACACATAGAATAAAATATAATACCATAAATATAAAACAAGAAAGACAACAATAACTAAGTGATCTAAATATCAGATTATATATACACAAAGTTATACATCATGAGATAAGAGTTTATACAACAAAAGAAAACTCATATAAGTGTCTCATAATTCTGATAGTAAGCAAGCACTACCAAAGCTCCATGGTGTTGCATAGAGTAATAATCATAGAAATCCATATATAATATGAGATAGCTCCCTCCATCTCATCCTCTACGCAGCTACTGTGTCGCACCTAGACCTTCTATCTAACCTACTCATTTAAGAGCACCCAAGATAATAAGAAGCAAAGCATAAAACCTTGAGTCAGACAATAGCCTGGTGTGAGCGGTTAATGAATCTTAAAATATATACAAGTCGATATCGTAAGGAACAAGGGTATACAAATCATATCTGACCTATCCTTGCAACCAAAGAGTTAGCACCTAACAATATAATATGCTACTCCAAGTGTCATAAATGTGTAATACAATAAAATGTGACAATGGGTGTCTAATATCCCCATCTCCAATAACCATCTCCAATGATTACCCTAGAGTGATAAATTGTGGGGAAAGGAACCAAAGCGGCCATAGCATCCATCAAACAATCTTCGCTATCACTCAATGTACTCTGGATATATGATAACTCATATGACTATTCTTCTACCAAAGATGAATGGAATTCCCGATTTTCAATTGTACTCGTTAGCCTAAACTTAATACTAGGCCCATTCTTCCAGTCCAAGGTAAACAGATCCATTCTTTCGATCCAGGGTAGCATTCTTCACCGTCGATGAAATTCCTCACGATACCTTTGCTTTGAGTAATAAAGAAACACTCCAAATATCAACAATCCCATCATACGCATATTCGAGTCCTTTCTATGCTCTATCTTCCTTTCATTACCTTAGAGGAACCATTCTACGTTCCCCCATTCAGCGATTCCTTTCTGCATCAAGCCATTGTCCTTGAGGAACCATTCTACATTCTCCTACTCAATGACTCCTTTCTTCATCAAGCCATTGTCCTTGAGGAACCATTCTACATTCCCCATTCTACGACTCCTTTCAACATCGAGCTGTCATCTCCGAAACCTAACTCCATTCATATGAAGACTTTAACTTTCATCATGTTGTTACATCACCATCACTCATCATGCGAACACTATGCAACACTGTGGAGCATCGGACCTTCAATAACAGTCCCATTGACCTTCAACAATAGAGTGGAACTTCATATATGTTTATGAACATATGAATATAAATGATAGGGACTACTCTAGCATGTGGGTATGTGTATATAGATTTCAAAACTCATTTTTAAAATCATATAATAATCTCATATTTCTGGTCATAAACATATATGAGCAAGTGGTTAACGTTAAAAGACCATTTTAGATCTAAAAACATGTTAAAGACAACCATTTTGACTATACAAACAAGTATAAATGAGTGAGTGGCCAAGAACCACCCACCAAATACATAAATACCTAATGTCCTCCTTAGATCTAAAGTAGACAGCAAAGAAGAAAGACCCAAATAAATAGAATGATAATCTCTAGCTTCCATATTTTAATCTCCTCTCTAATCAATGATTTGGCTAAGGTTAGTAAGCAAAAGATGTGATTTTTGATGAAATTAGGGTTAATGGAGGCTTAGATCTATTTTGGCGAAGAAGGAAAGGACTTAGGTCAGTTCCCACAGCCTCCTATTAGCTTTTATTTCGAAATGGGTTAATGGGCTTAAAAATAGAGTTGGTTAATTACCCGCTAAAACGTGCTAATAGCCGTCAAAAACTTAAAACTGCTATAACTTCCAAACGACACATCCTTTTTTCTGTTACGACCACTCTACAAAATTTAAAACCATCATCCATAAGCAATGGAAGTGGTTTGAGACCTTAATTTGGCTCTCGTCAAAAGTTATATATCAAAAAAAAATTCAAGGTCAAAATGGTTACATGGAAATTCGAGAGATAGATGTGGAAAATGTTTCTAAGAGTCACTTTCTAAATCTTAGAATCATATCACCTCATAAGAACAAAATAAAATACCTTATGATCCTCCGATATGTAAAACATGGATCGTTATATAAGAAGCTATTTCTTAATCGTCATGAGTATTTGAAAACGACCTGTGAACCTCGGGGCCAAATTTTCCTCAGGAATCGAACCACATTCCTCAATGGAGAGGAAGGTGTGCAAACTGTGTGGCTATTTAACATTTAGGATCGTGTAATATGGAATATTATATTAATGCGGAAATATAAACTAGATAATAGATAATAATAATAAAGTAAATGAAATAAGCACACCAGGACTTTTTATACTGGTTCGAATTTCCCGTTCTACGTCCAGTCCCAGATTACGCTTTGGATTTAAACTCTATAAACCCCTCTCTTAACCTAGAGGAATAGGTATACAACACTTGAGCAGTCGAACAGGATTTTCCCGCCTCAAACAGCCGAAGAGGACTTTTACCGCCTGAACAACCGAACAGGACTTCTGATGGTACAAGTAAATAGTTGATGCTTGTGCTTTGAATAACACAGATATGTCTGTAACGGTACACCCTTCCAATAATCAAATCCTTAAGTATATATTATGTATGTGAAGATATGAAAGGAAGATTTGCTTAGAAACGAAGAATATATTAATTAATTCGGAGATTCAAGCAATATACGGATTGTGATTGCTGTCAAATTGCAAAGATAGATAGTAGAGAATATAGCAAGAAATCAAAATAAAATTCAGTGATTTGAGAAGTGATTCTAACGTGTTTATATAATGAACAAATAGTTACAGCTATTCACAAAAAGTTTCAATCAAAAGTTCCAGCCACATCTCTTCAATTTAAATCGAAACTCTTCGCAATTTAAAGTGACTCTTCAGGAAAAATAGCCAGTAGAGTCGGTTAGTCGACTGAGAAAAATCGACTAGTCAACTGAATATTCAAAAAATATGCAAAATGGTGCATATCTGTGCACTGAACAGGTTCAGTCGACTGGTTGTTTTCGGTCAGTCGACTGACCTGGTTGTCAGTGCACAGTTTGCACATATTTTAAAAAATTTGAACTTTAAAACAACTTTGAGTATGTGCAAACTACTTGAGGATTGATTTTAACAAATATAAACCATATGTAAGACTAAAACTTCAGCAAATAATCATACTGTAGTTAATAGCTTGCATAACTCGTTCTCTTTTCGTAGGTTGATCGTGTAGTCTCATCACCGATCGTTTACGCTTTTTGTCATGAATCAAAAACCCATGGTTTAACATTCTCCCCCTTTTTGATTGATGAAAACCTATTTTTGACGATGCTATATATTAAGAAATATACCGAAAGTTTTATATTTCTCCCCCTTAATATGTGGCGACATATCTAATCCTACAAAAATTGGTTTGTCACACAAATTTCTCCCCCTTTATCATCGACAAAAAGGAAATAAACAAACATATAATATGTTATCACATAAGCATTGATCACAAACAAACATATTTATTTAAATTCTACTAGGCTATTTATACAAACCCATCAACATCAAAGAAACTAAACAGTACTAAAATGTTTTTAACTAAAATGAAAGTAACTTACTACCACCATCATGAATTACCGTCATCACTTATCAGAGTCTAAATCTGTTTCTTCTTCCTCTTCTTTTTGCACTGGTTCTTTGCCTCGTGAAGGGCTTTTCACATATTGTTTGCCACCATCATTTCCACCAGTGTCAGAACTTGTATGTTCTTCGGATGTAAACCAAGTAAAATGAGGTGCCAGGCCTTTTTTCGGATTACGGTGTAAAGGTTTTGCAGTGGTCAAGTAAGAACAAGAGATTGCATCCCATAGAATCCCGAAAAAGCTTTTGATCTTGTCCCAATCTTCTTTCGAAATTCTTAATGCATGAATCCAAAATTACTTGATTACGTGTAATGAGATCAATGGACTCTTGGGTGCTTTGGGAAGGGGTGGTGGTGCGTATTTCATCTCCTCGTTGTTGAGGAGTAGCAACTTGTTGGCGAGGCCTTGATTGCAAATCTGGGAATGACATGATAGCGAGCGGTCTTGGAGGCAATTTCATCAAACTAATTATGCGACTATTTAGTGTTTTAACGATTGAGGTGTCGGATTCTGGAATTGGAACTTGTAGATTCATAAGGTGCCGCATAATATACTGTTTTAACTCTTGAGGTTTTGGATTCTTGAATTGGAACTTGTAGATTCATTAGGTGCCGCATAATATACTCACCATAGTAAATGATGTTCATCTGTCCTTGGTTGAAGGCTAGGAATTCGTCAAGTATAAGCTTAGGCCAACTAATTTGAACATCACCCCAAATTGCATATAAAGCTCTATAATTCTCTAGGTAGACAAGCTCTAGGACTCGATACGAGGAAGGATTGTGCACATTAAGGCTCGATGCATAATTTGGGCGGTAGGACATAAGGTAGTATATTTTAGTTCTATCATGCCGTCCTCCAAAAATTTATGACTCACTTCATCTCGTTCTCCTAAAACAACATTCAAATCTTCTAGTGGACTTCCATTTGTTTGTGTTTGAAGGATGTGTTCAATTCTATCTGACGACAAGAACGTAGTTGTTATGGTTTCCTAGATTTTGATGACCCAAATTCAAGTTAGTGTAAAAGAGTTTTACCATTATATGATTTATCTTGAGATTGTTCTGGTTGTAGTCAAGGAGAGATTCTAGATGACTTCTTCTAGCAAGATCTTGAATTCTATATACTGCAAAGTCAGGAAATACAAAAATTGATCCTTCTAGAAAGCGAGCTTCCTTCATCTTCTTCCATCTTTGGATAGCGGTGGCATCATAAAGCCATTGAGCTATTTGGGTGTCTATAGGTTCAGAGGCTGAGGATGAAGCTTTTCTAGAGCATTTTGGTTGCCTTGGATCCATTAGAATGAATAATTGAGTAATGGAATTTGAAAATTTGGAGGGCTAGGGTTTTGAAATTTTGATGGTAGAAAGTAAAAGTGGTAAAAGTGAGGAGTAAAAGCGAAGAACATAGATTATATGGGTAAAAAGTGGGTGAAACAAGGGTTAATAGACCCAGATAAGCCAGTTAGTCGACTGATCGAATTTGGTTAGTCGACTCATCAATTTTCCCAAAACATTTTGTTTTCAGATTCAGTCGACTAACCAAAATTCATCAGTCGACTGAATGCTCTTTTTCAGCATTATCAGTCTTTTTGCTTAAAAAAATATACAATATATTAAAGAAAGAATGCATAAAAATTAGGTTGAAGTAAGAGAAAAGATATATACAAAATTATTTAGATGAAGAAGAAGTGGACGAAGCGAAGTCTTGCAATAATCCGATTCAACTTTAGTCTTCTCATTGCATGGTTTTAATGAAACCGTGATTTCCATGCTCCCATGAATTTGAAGACATGGGAAGAGGTTGTGGTGACTGATCCCATGGATTTCGATAGGAAGACATTGTGGGTTGATGAACGTCCGATGTAGATGTCCCGCAAAATTTCCAGCCAAGCTGCTCCAGAAAGCTAAGTCGTTTTGAATTAACCTTTTGTTCATAGTACATTTCTCGTTGTATTTCTATTGATTCCCGTTGATAATGATGTATATCATCAATCTTTGGTTTTTTGATGGAGAACAAAAGAATAAGAAACGATGTGCCTTCTTCTTATCTGGAGTATAACCAGTATGATAGTTGGATGGTCTGGCAGGTTCATAACATGGAGTAGGTGTAGGTAAGCTAGAAGAATCAGAAGATGGTGTGGAAAAATCAAAAGAAAAGTAAGCACAGTCATTCTGGGAATTGTTTTTGGACGACATTGTTTCAAGGAATAATCAATATTTGAATCAAACAATCAAGGTGGAGAGAAAACAAACAAGCAAACCTCAAATTTATATAAAATAGGTATTGTGAAAATAGAGTAAATAATTAGTTAAACAAGAGATAACCAGTAAATAATGAAAGGAGTAGAATAGACAAAATTTTGCATGGTTAAAAAAACTTTAAACAACTGAAATAATATAAGAATCGGTGTATTATAGAAATAGTTGTGAAATAACAAATAGAGAAACGGTAAAGACACAGGACTTCCAATCTAGAGGTGCTGAGTTCAAGTGCTAGCAAAAAAAAATTCATTTTATTTTTTATAAAATTTCAAATATTATAATTTTTAAAAAAAATTATACCTAGTTCTCTTCTTAGTTTGACAAAAACATTTTCATTAAGTGGTTTAGTGAAAATATAATCTAATTGATTTTCAGAATTTACAAATTCTAAATTTACTATATCCTTTTTAATATTATCACGAAGAAAATGATGACGAATGTCAATATGTTTAGTTCGTGAATGATTGACAGGATTTTTAGATAAATTTATTGCACTTGTGTTACCACAGTATATTATAGATTTATTCAATTTTATATCAAAATCTTGCAGTGTTTGTTGCATGTTGACGACTTGAGCACATGCTAAAGCTGCAGATATATATTCTGCTTCACATGTCGATAGTGAAACACAGTTTTGTTTCTTTCTAAACCAAGATACTAAGGACCATCCAATGAAATGACAAGTTCCACTTGTACTTTCTCTATCCGTCCAACTTCTTCCAAATCAACGTCGCTAAGGATACTAATTCGAAAGGATGTTCTTTTGGATAAAATAGTCCGAAATCCTTGGTCTTACTAAGATAACGAATTATATGTTTTACTGCTCGCATATGTGATTCTTTAGGATTTGCTAGAAATCGAAAACATAAACAAACACTCATCATTATATGAGGTCGACTAACTATTAAGTAAAGTAATGATCCAATCATACTACAATATAGTTTTTGGTCGATTTTACTATCTTCATCTCAGTCGAGATGTATAGTTGTACTCATAGGGGTTAGTTTGGCAGAAGTGTTTTCCATACCAAATTATTTAATTAGATTATTACAATATTTTTCTTGATTGATAAAAATACCATTTTGTAATTGTTTAATTTGTAATCCAATAAAATATGATAGTTCTTCCATATGTGACATTTCAAATTCATTTGTCATAATAGTCGAAAATTCCTGACATAATTTTTCATTAGTTGAACCAAATATAACATCATCAACATATATTTGTATAATTAAAATATCTTGATTAGTTTTATTAATAAATAAATTTTGATCAACCTTCCTAGTTTCAAAACCAGAGTCTATTAAATAGCTCTTAAGTCGGTCGTACCGAGCACGGGGTGCCTATTTCAAACCGTATAAGGCTTTCTTAATTTTATAAACATGGTCTGCAAATTTTTCATAAGCGAAAAAAGGAGTTTGTTCAACGTAAATATTTTTATATATTCATTTAAAAAAGCACTTTTAATATCCTTTTGATATAATTTAAACTTATGAAAACATGGAAAGGCCGGCAGTATAGTATAACTTCTAATCTTGCGACAGGAGCAGACGTTTCTTCATTTTCTATTCCCTCTTCTTGATTATATCCTTGTGCTACTAATCCAGCTTTATTTCTAGCTATATTACCTAGTTCATCATATTTGCTTTTGAAAACTAATTTTGTACCAATGACCGATTGATCACTTGGTCTAGAAACTAATTTCCAAACTTCGTTTCTTTCAAATTGATTTAGCTCTTCTTGCATAGCTATAATCCAATAGTCATCAATGGAGGCTTCCTTGATATTTTTAGGTTCTATATTAGAGAGAAAAGCTACATGGACTATTTGATTTAATTGATGTCTTGTTCTTACATTTGAATTTACTTCTCCAATTATATTTTGAACAGGGTGATCTCTAAGAATTCTTGGAGGAGATCTTACAATATTTTCATTATGAACAATGTTTTCATCTTCTGTAGTATTATTAATGTTATTATCTTGAAAAACAGTATCACCATCTTATGAAATATTTGTTATGATTTTATTAGAATTATTTTTAAAGATTATAATATTAGAAGAAATTTTGAAATTTTCATCGATGAAACATGGAGAGTTTCTTCGATTACTTTAGTTCTTTTATTAAAAACTCGACAAGCTTTGCTTCTCTCCGAATATCCTATGAATATTCCTCCATCGGATTTTGGATCGAATTTGCCAAGCTGATCTTTAGTGTTAAATATAAAACATTTTGAAACAAATACTTTGAAATAAGATATATTAGGTTTCCTACCATTTAAAAGTTCATATGGGGTGTGTTTTGTTAATAGTCGAATAGAAACACAATTCAAAACATAACAAGCAGTTGCAACAGCTTCTGGCCAGAAATGTTTTGGTAGAGTGCTTCCATTTAATAAAGTTCTTGCACATTCTTGTAATGTTCTATTTTTCCTTTCTACAACTCTGTTTTGTTGCGGTGTCCGAGGAAAAGAAAAATTATGATTAATTCCTTTCTTGTTACAAAAAAGTTCAAAAACTTCCTTTTCAAATTCACTTCCATGATCACTTCTAATATTTTTAACTTTTAAATTCTTTAAATTTTGAATTCTTTGAACAAAATTTTTAAAATTTTCAAAAATATCACTATTATGATTTATGAAAATAGTCCATGTATATCTTGAAAAATCATCTACAATAACAAACACATATCTATTGTGATTAATAGATTGAACTTGAGTCGATCCAAAGAGGTCCATATGTAGTAGTTCAAGTGGTTGTGTTGTAGATATGATTTTCTTAGATTTAAAAGAAGATTTTATTAATTGTCCTAACTGACATGCATCACAAATATTATCAATTTTGAGTTTCATATCAGGTAGTCCTTTAACAAGTTTATTTTTTGCTATTTTATTAATAGTACTAATATTTATATGAAAAAATCTTTTATGCCATAGCCAAGAATCATTTTCTCTACTACTAAACACATATTTGTGTTATGATTACATTCATATTTAAATATATATTTTTTATCTCTATTGTACCTACAAAAACTGAATTTTGATTTTTATCAGAAATATTGCATTTATTTTCTTAAAAAGATATATTAAAACCTTTATCACATAATTGACATATGCTCAATAAATTATGTTTTAAATTTTTAACTAATAAAACATCAGAAATGAGAGGTAAGTTAGAGATACCGTCATCGCTTACATCACCTTTGCCGATAATATAATCTTTTTAATTATCTCCAAAAGTGACTGGTCCTCCATTTGAGTAGACAATGTTAGTTAACATATCCTTATTACCAGTCATGTGTTTTGCGTAACCGCTGTCTAAGATCCATTTTTCTCTCTTTTTAAGTGGTACAACAAAAAATAAAATTTAAGTTGATTCCCACTTTTATTTTAGGGTCCTAAGAGTTAGGTCTTAGGAAACCAAACACAAGCAGGTTCAAAATTCCCTTAATAAATATAGTTCTTATTTTTATGAACAGTTTCCATAAAGGTTTTGATATGTCTATTCCTAATTGAATTGTTATTTGTTTTAGGAATCCATATCTTAATAGTTTTAATATCTTTAGAAAATGTCTTCTTAATATCTTTCTTAATTTTGTTTTTAATCTTATTTTTAAACTTTCTAGATTTCTTTGGATTTTCAATTTTCTTACATCCTACTCCCATTTTATTTGTGAGAATTTTCTGTTATTTTATACAAATTCTCTAGTCCTTTATTGAAGTTTGAAATATTTTTATTAATATCTTCTAACCTAGTCTTGAGACTAGAATTTTCTAGCTCTAATACTTTAGTGTTAGATTTTAAATCATTAATCTCTACTGATGTGTCAAAATTTTATTTTTCAGAATTGCTAATTCTTGAGTTATCATAGAAAGTTGAGATGTTAAATTAGAATTAGATTCTTGAGTCATTTCAAGTTCTTCTTCTAGAATTTTCTTTTCATTTCTTAACATGCTAAATTCTAATTCAGATCTATTCAGTTTTTCTTGTAACTCTTTATTTTGCTTGGTAATTTGTTTTACTAAGTCTACTAGTTCTGAATTAATTTCAACCGGATCTTCAACACTAATTCACTTACATCATCACTTGTAGCCGTGAAGCAAACATTTGCTTGCTCTACGTCACCATCGCTGTTACTATCTGATGATGATGAAGAGTCTGAATCATCCCATGTTACTGAAAATGCTTTCTTCTTGAATTTGTCCTTCTTGAATTTTTTTTACTTTTTCGCTGGACAATCTTTCTTCATATGACCCTTTCTATGACATTCATAACATTCCACGGTAAAGGATGATGGTTTACTGCTATTATTGTTGTTGTTGGAGTTATTTTTGTAACTCCTGAATTTTTATTCTTTTTAAATTTCAAAAACTTTTTTAATTTTTTAGTAATAAGTGCCATATCCTCTTTATCTGAATCTGAATCTGAATCATCTTTTTCTGCTTGAAATGCTAGATTCTTCTTGTCTTGTGCCTATACTTTTTTTGCCTACAAATTCACTTCTTATGACATTAGATTTCCTATCAATTCTTCCGGTTTCATGGTTGATAAATCATTAGCTTCTTCAATTGCTAAGACTTTTCGTTCCCAATTGTCCGTTAAAGAATTAAGGATTTTTGTAACAATATCAAAATCAGAATTTTTTTGTTCTAGTGCCAATAGTGAGTGATATATTTCTTGAAATCTAGAGTACATGTCATTTATAGTTTCGTTTGGTTTCATTTTGAAATTCTAGAACTGAATTTTCAACATAGATTTTGCTTTATTTGACTTTATTAGTTCCTTCATGGGTTACTTTTAGATAAATCCATATATCATAAGTAGTTGTACATATACTTAAACTCATTTTTGTCTAATGCACAGAATAGCTTTAGCATTTGAAGTAGCATCTGTTTTTTGTGCAGCAGTCCAATTCGAAAAATCTTTTGTTGGCATAGTATATTCTTTTTGGGTAATATTATAAGTTTCAAAATCATTAGCTTGCATATATATTCTCATTCTAGTAGACCAATAATTATAGTAAAGACCATTAAATAGTGGTGGTCATGCAGTTGACTGTCCTTCAGTGAAAGTAGTGTTAATGTCAATGCTATAGTTGGTATTACTTTCCATATTACTAAATATGTCAAATAACTATGTTATGGTTATAGGATGTCCTTGCTCTGATACCAAATGAAGATATGTAAATCGTGTGGCTAGTTAACACTTAGGATCATGTAACATGGAATATTACTAGTGTGTGGCCCGTGCTACGCACACGGTCATTGTTGGTTATTAGATTGATGTTGAAAGTTATTTAGAATATAACCTATGTAAAACAAATGAATTTTATGTAGAGAGAAATGTAGATTTATGTAGTATTTTGATGTGTGTATGCAAATGCAATGTATGTGTGTATGTTCATACACACAAATATATTATGTATATGGCTTAGTTTATTAATATAGTAGATTTTTAGCATAAGTTGACATCTTTATTCTATCTACAAAATCATTGTTTAAAGCATAGTAAAATACAATGAAAATACCGTAGAATGAAAATGCGAAAACCGTTAAATTTTGTTAAATATTTTTTATGTTAAAAAATGTCAAATTTGCATACATGTTGCCTTTCTGAAAAAAACCAAATTTTGAAAAATTAAGCACATATGTGGTTCTATTAGCCAGTACTATATTTAGTATTGAAACGAATTATATGAATCATTGATATACATACACACACACACACACACACACACACACACACATGTCAGTTTCAAACCACAAATTGAATATGGTTAAAATAATGAAGATGAAAAATGAGTCCTATAGAAATTGCATGCAAACGAAGAAGTATAGCACTCTACATATTATGGCTTTTGATATTTAATTAATATATTGACGAAGATATATCTACGTTGAGTAACTTGGACAATATAGGCATTAAATCGAGACACCGTAGAGGTAAATATGCAATGTCAGCAACAAATGGAGTTTATCAAAATCCGGACAAAGTTCTATATGTAAAATGAAAAAAGTCTCTCACAATAACAATGGGTGATTGAAAAATGACTACATTGAGCAATCAATTAACAGATGTGAAGGTTTTCCTGATTCTTTATCAGTGGCAGCGAGTACCCCAATCTGACCCACTTTCACCAATGCCATAGAAAATTAAATGGTCCAAATAAGCGCCTTCTATCTCGCTTGTCTTTCTGTTGTAGCAGTTTAACAGAGCATGCAATTTGATGTGAACAAACTTTGGATTGTTTGAATATTAAGTAATATATGTTGTGTATATCTGAAGGAGTCAATGTGAACTCTGTGTTTTTTCTTTTTTCTTTTTTAATAGTTAATGATACATGAAATATGGTGTAGTTGTTATAATGTCATGTATGTGGAACCATTGTAGATTTAAGTTAAACAGCTAGAGTATCTACTTAATCCAATTATTAGATGATTACCATGTGTGGATACTCGGTCACGTTAGTCCAATTTGTAGACATAAAATTATATTCACTGTTTTGAAACATTTAATCATTGTAAAACCTATATAACATTAAAGTAAATAAACAAATGCAAATAAATAGATATCATTCCAAGACATTGAGATAGAAGAATACATTCTACCATTCAAAATTTTGAACAAAGATAAAAGGACGTAACAGGTTAATAAAGAGAAATATCCATTTAACACAGAACGTACAGAGAAAAAAAATATTAAATGGAAAAAACTACTAAGACTAATAAACCTATATGTAATTTATTATTTATTTAAATACGCGTGAGAGCAAAAATGATGTATGAATATTGGACCAGGCATAGTTGATGGGTTTCGAATAGGAACATAGTGGATGAGAACTAATAATTTTTGTTTATATTTGTTTAATACAAACATGTTTAAACAAAATGTGCATAGATACAATGTGGTCATTCTGTAGACCAACAATTTAAGTGTGATGACCCGGAATTTGAAAGCAATATCAATTTAATAATCTGAAATAAAAATTAAATTGATTTGATAATCTTTGTAATAAGATTTGAATTAATTTAATAATCCAATAAAATAAATAGTTAATTGATAGATTTTATTTTTTTTAAATCTAATAAATTGTTTTCTATTTATAATATATATAGAATATTATATATATTGTACATAGGTCTTGTTTTAATCTGATTAATAAATAAATCCTGTTTTCTATAAAATATGTATCTTTAGTAAATTGAGAATTATGATTTTATTTAAAAATTAAACTTTAAAAAAAAAGGTTATTTAATAAATAAAATATGGTTTTAAATACATAAGATAAATATTAAACTGATTTAAAATATGTTTAACTCAAGTTTGAATTTAAATAAATAGCAATAAGGTTATTTTGATTGTCTTTTAAATATCATGTGATAAAATAAATAATTTATTAATAAGAAGACAAATTCTTTTAATAAGCTATTTATAGTTATTAAATGTTGTTACTTTTAAAATATACTAATACATTGTTTTAACAAATAAATTTTAATAAAAATTGTTGTTTTTCAAAAATTTAAATTTGTATAGTTATATTTGTAAATAAACTGGATTTCAAAATTTAATTTGAACTTGAATTCGAAGCTTTGAAATCTAAAGTGTAAATGTTTTTAATTTGTTTTGATTTTGAATTATTTGTAGAAGTTTCCTTTTATAAGTTAAATTTGATTTATTCATTTTAAAATTTATACACATGTAAATAAATACATGATTAACTAATTCATTTAAAACATAAGTTTACATCCATCTTATAATAACATACTAAATAAAATACTAATTAACTTTTAATTAAATACAAATTACTTTTATAAAACAAGTGTAAACTTTTTAGAAACTTAAATTAACATGTGTCAAGATAATAATCTAGGTGCATGACAAATGTAATATTTAGGGACATGTGGCATTTTTGTTTTTGGTTTCTTTTTATTTTTATTTCAGTTTTTTTTAAAAGCATTTTCTATTCCATTTTGTTCTTTTCAAATCTAAGCTAAGAAGACAATGGAAAAAAACCAAAATCTGAAACATCTTCAAATCCACTTCTCAAACCAATTGTTTTCAAATCAAAACAAAATCTTGAAAATGATCCCCAAAACCCACTTCACAAACCTGAACAAGCCTGCATGCAAACCCTTTTTACAAATCAAAATAAAAAAATAAAACCTGCACATCTTTTAACATTCAAGCAATCCTGTCACCATATTTAGAATCTATAGCATGCATGCAATTGAAAGATCTGGAAGTAAAGCTGAAGCATTTCACTTAGAACATGGAAATCAATGCATGAATGCAGTTTTAATATAAGGGAGAAAACTGCAGTTTAAATTTCTTAAGCGAAACAATGAAGCAATCCAGTTTCAAAGCAAAAAGGGGCTCTATTTTTCAAATGATCAGGTGAGTAACTTCATAATATAAATAGTTTAAGGTATAATTATGTTGCATGTTTTATCACTGGAACAAAATATGTTTGAGAATGCAATTATAAGTTTATCTCTGAATAAGTATATAGATGTGTGGATGTGTATAAAGTGCTTCTGTTCAATCTCTGTTAATTGTTTAAAGTTCAAAAATTGATTCAAAAATATACATTCTCCTAAATCCATTGGGTTAGAACTTAGTATCTGAATAAAAATGTTGTTATGTCATAGAAAAGTTTTAAAGACGTGTTAAGTTAAATTTAAATTGAAAGGATTCACTGGGAATATAAAGCATCTGTGGATGTTAAATTATGTGAAAATCCAAACTGAATAAATTATAAGTTCAGTATAAAAAAATCAAATACTAAAATCAAAACTCGATTTTTAGAAGAAAAAAAACCCAGCATTTTTAGTTAAGAAATTTGAGTGCTGTTCTGTGTTGAGCTGTAGAGGGGGATTTTGAGATTTTGGGAAATCTGGGCAAATGTAATGGTCGGGGTTCTTCTGGTAGGTGGAGGAGCTGTCATTGATGATTGGAAAATTATTAGGTGATGATGCAAAACAATATGAAGACAGTGGTGGTGATTTTGTTACCTGTAACCCTAGTTTAAGATAGGCAGATTGCTTTGGTAAGTTCTTCATGAAGAAGTGATCGAGTTGATTGAGATTCTGGGGGATGATAGTAGGTTAGTGGATGAACTCATGGCCGAAGTCGCTGCCCTTCCTGTGGTCAGAAGGTGGAGGATGAGGGTGTTACAGGTTTGGGGGTAAAACCTGTATCTTCTGTTCCAGGTTTATGTTTTTGAGCTCGAATTCAAATTTGAGGTGGATAAGAGTAAGGAGATGGTCGTAGTGGACTAGGGGGTTGAACGTTGATGTGTTGAAGTCACCGGTGGAGGAGATTGATGGCTGGAGGCACGGTGCAGGTGCACCGTGCACTATTAAGATTCTGGTGGAATCTGGGTATAGCTGTGTATTGAACTCGAAGTAACACTCGAGTATTTCTCTGTTTTGCCCGAAGAAATGGGTCTGATTACTCGAAGCAGAGTTTTGGGCAGGTGGGATTTTGGTAGGTGACAGGTTTTAGCAGAAACTTGTTAATCTGTTTAAATTTTAAATATAAAATTTAAAACTGAATTTAAATGAAGTTAAGTTTTTAAATCTGAGTTAAGTTTAAATCTAGTATGTATTAGAGTTTCAAATGATTTTGAAATCTTATAAGTTTTCAAATTTGAAAATGGTTTTCAGTTTTTTAAAAAAAGGAACCTGACAGTTTCCTAGAAATTTAAATTTCATTGTAAATCTGAAAGCTAATTTTAGATTAGCAGCTTGAATTCAAATGTAAATCCAGTTTTCTTAAGGGTCTTTAAATCTTAAATTTTTTAAAAAATGAATTTGTATTTTTAAATAAGAAGTTTTAAAATCAAGGTTTAAATTAAAAATTTTAATTCAAGTTTAAATTCAAATAATTTTAAATAAGGAATGGGTTCAAATATATTGAATTAAAATCTGATATTTGAATAAGAATAAAAATTAATACTGTTTTCAAACAAGTTTAAATTTAAATTGTTTATTAGAAGTAAATATGTTTTTAAACAAATATTTTAATTTGATTTTCCTTTTTGAATAAAGTCAATTATAAAGGGTTTATAATAAGAAGATAAATGATTTGTTAACTGAAATTTGTAATTTAAATAATAATGTATTTAAAACTTAATTTTTAATTAAATTAAGTAAATTAAGACTTATCCTATATAAGTTTTAAAATAAGTAATAAATGTTATTTACATTTATTTTAAAGAATAATAAATGAAATTTAAATTGGTTAATTCTTAATATCATTTTGAATTTTTGTTCAAAATGGAATTTGAATTTAAATTATAAAAATGAAATGTTCTAAGTACACTTTAATATTTATGAGATTATTAATAAGAAATGGGTTATCTTAGAAATTATTAAGATATTAAATATAATTAAATAAATAGGATAATTAAGGAATAACTTATTTATTTAATTTATTTAATTAATAATTTGTATTAATTCAAATTAGAGATAATTAAGAAGTAATTAAGGAAAAGTAATTAAAGAATAAATAATAGTTAATGATGGTCATTAACTAAAGTTTATTTAGTAATTAATTAATATGATTAATTTTTAATAATTAATTAGATTAATGTTAATAAATTGTGAAATTTATTTAAGTTTAATTACTTATATAAAGTAATAAAGACATTAATTACTTAATGTAATTAATGAAGTTTATTGAGATTGGTTTAAATTAATTAATTAAGTTTAATTAATTTTAAACATTGGATTTGATAATAATTACCTGATGTAATTAATGAAGTGAAATTACTCAGTAAAGTAATTAGAGATAATTACTGGATGTAATTAATGGATAATGTTGGAATCGTGAATATAATTTAGATTAAATTATTTTGTATAATTAATCAAAGGATAAATTAAAGAAATTAATTAAGGAATAATTAGTTGAATGAAGTAATTAAAGTAGTTAATTACATTGGAATTAAAAATTTAGAAGTAAAGTTTTTCACAAATTTCTGAGCACTAATGGCCTCTGTACGATTTATCCTTGGAACCCGTTTCGAATTTCTTGCCTCTGCGTAACTCCTTCGTCCATCTTGCTCTCGCTTCCATCAATCTTATGTCTCCATCGAAGCAAGCTTTGGAGAAGCCTCTTTCGGTTACCAGATCTGGCAAAACTTTTGCGGCTGTTATTGCGTCTCCCACCTCTGTTTCTAATCGTGCTTCTGCTCTTGGAGTTCCCGCCACTGTGTCAGCCGATTTTTCAGCCGTTGTTCCTGTAGTGCCTAATCTCTCAGATGTTTCCGCCTCGCCTCTGTTCTTGGCTTCGGCTCGTCTGCCGATTACGTCAATTCTTGGTTGTCCCCCTCCTTCTGTTGTGGAAGTGTTTGCTGGTATAGTGGACGAGGTGGTTGTTGCTCGTTCTGATGAGAATGCCGGTCCTATTGTTGCAAGTACGTCCATCTGTGATGATTCAGGTGGTTATCCCCGTGAGGTAAATTTAGGCACGCATGGTGTTTGCTTTAACACCTCTGAAGTTCCAGATCCAAATTTTCTTCAAGTGCCAGTTTCTGCTAATATTCCTCCTGTGTTTCCTAGTCCTGCTGTTCCTCCCACTTGGAAATCTTTGTTCAACAAGTTGCCTAATAACGCAGGTTCTTATTCTCCGCGTTTATTTGAGCATGCAGTATGTGATGGACATTTGGTTCCTCCACAAGAAGTGATTCAAGCCGGGATTGACTATTGGTCTAATTATCTTGTTGTATTTTTCTTAGATGCTAATCCAGCTTACCATCTTGTTAAAGCGCGATGCAATCAGGTATGGAAACCAAGAGGAAGTCTCAGTGTTCATTTTGATAATGAGATGTTCTTCTTCAAATTCTCGCAGAGTGAAGAAAGGCATCGTATTCTTGAAGCTGACCCTATTATGATTGCCGGAAAGCCTTTCATCATCACCACTTGGAGCCCGTCTGTTGATAGGGCTAAGGATCAGGTTCTTTCTATCCCAGTTTGGGCTCATTTTTCTTCCATCCCGTCTGTCCTTCAACCGATGCTTGGGCTTGACTGGCTAGGTAGCCAAATAGGTAGAGTTATCTGTTATGACTCCAACACAGTAGCAAGGAAGAGATTAGTCTACGCTAAAGCTCTTATCGAAATAACCCCCTCCAAGCCATTGCCTTCTTCCCTCAAGGTCTGTTTAGATGAGGGTCATGAAGCTGAGATCATTGTGAGCTACAGTTGGAAACCAGACATATGTACTCTTTGTCAGTCCTTTGGTCACCTTATGGAGACGTGTTCTCGTGGGATTGGTCATGGTCCTCTGCCTCTCCCGGATCGTGTTCCCCTTCCACGTCCCCCTTCCAGGAAATGGGTTCCTAAGCTTGTTGCCCCTTCTGTTGTTTTGGATCTGATTGACTTACCAGTTGTTCCTTCTCCAGTTGATGATGTTCTCAGTGCAGATATGGATCCACCGGTTGTTTCTTGCCCTGTGCCTCCTCCCTCTTCTGTAGTGGAAGTTACTCCAGACCCTATCCTATGGGACTCCGATGAGAAAGCGTGGGTGCACTCCCCATCCGGCATGCGTTACTCTCCTACGGTAGGATTTTATTTTTCCTATGTCACTGACACTGATGGTGAGAGCAGGTATCTCCGTTATCACGTTGTTGGCGAGGGACTGTTATTGGCTAGTGAGGGGGTTTGACGGTGAGTGGAATAATCGTATCTTCTCTGACAACTCTTGGGATAGAAAATTTGTTTACTCCACGGAGTCTCATGGGTATGTCTCTGTTCTTGCTAGTCTGTTCTCAGGGTATGCAGATGTCATTGGTCCTGTTTCCATAGATGATGTAGACTCATCTTCCTCCTTTGGGGATTAGTCTCGGTTCATGGTGGTATTAGCATCTTGCCTATTTCCCGTGCTTTTATTTTTCTGTGTGGTCATCCTCTCATGATAATTTGTTTCGTGGTTGTTCTTCGTTGTTTTTTTATTAGCTGTTAGTCGTTGTGACTAGCACCTGTTCTCTAATGTTTTATTATTTGTTATAATAAAAGTGGCACGGTCCACTATAAAAAACCGGTTGGCCTTGCCAAAAAAAGAAGTAGTTAATTGCAGAATGAGATTAATCAAAGATGATTAACAATTATGGTTTATGTGAGATTAATTACTAAAAGTAATTAATTTAATTGAGTAATTAATTGAATATAATTAAGAGTCATTAATTAGTATAATTAATGAAGTAATTAAAATTTATTAATTAAGATTAATTAATCAAATAATAAGTGATTAGGTGTAATTAATTAATTGTAATTAATTAAGGTTAAATGTAATTAATTATAGTTAATTAATTAATGAGTTAATTAAAGGTTAATTACTGTATTTGGTTTAGAGTAATTAATTTTGAGAAATTAATTAAAGTATAATTAATCAGGATTGATTAATTAAGATGATAAATTAGAGGTTAATTAATTACTGATGATGTAGGCAAGATTTATATTGTGTAAGTAATTAATTTAATTCATTTTAAATTAATTAGATATGATGTAATTAATTTAATTCATTTTAAATTAATTATAGATAGTATGATTATAAGTCATTGCTTATAAATGGGTGATATTGGTTGCTGTGAATGGTTTGAATCTTAGCTAGGAGATTAGTAATGTTGTTTGATATGGATGCATTGGTTGCATTGCGATGATGATATTGATTATCTGTGATTATGATAATGATAATTATCTGTTGTGAATCTTTGAAATATCTATCTGTGTGTATATAGATAATGTTATTAAATTGTTTTAAACTCTTAAACAAATTAGACCTAAAAGACACGGTTTGGATTTCGATGAGACCGGGATCGGGTTTCCATATTTGGATATTCGAAAACCACATCGATTCCAAATAACGTTAGGTCGTGTATCAAAGTGGAGCTTTATGAAGACTAGAGGTGTAAGGACTATACGTCAGTATAACTCTGTGGGTGATTCCGTAATGAGTTGACGGACTAGTTCTTATAGGTTCGAGATGGTGGTTCAGAGTGCAAGGGTTATTGTCGTTAACTCTGATGGTGATTCCAAAATGAGTGTAACGAGATAACGCCTTCGGTTTCGTTCGAACCCGGAACGAACTTGTATGGGTTGAATGCTTTCAGAACATCGTCAGGTGGACAATGAGCATTCTAAGATATGTGTTCTCTAAAGTTAATCGTAGCCTCAAGCCTCATCAACCGGGAATGGCTAAAACAGGGGAGGTGCAGCAAGGCTTCGTGGGTAGCCCCCACTGGAGAGCAAGATTTTCCCCTGTATATAGGTCCCTTTTTATTCGGCTTAGTGGGAAGTTGGATATGCGCACCAACTGCGGGGTTGTCTTGTTCGGAACTGTTCAGTAAGGAATGGGTCCGGCCTTGTGTTGCAGGGGAGTTAGGATGGCTCCTCGGTACGTTGATCTAGGCCACGTACTGTGACGGGCGGTACCCCAGTAGCCCTGCCATTGTATGGAATCCAAAATCCAATAAGTGCCAACAATTTTGATTGTATTACCCACTTTTGTGGTTAGTAGCTGGAGTTTCATGAATGTAACAATTTCGGCTATTTCATATTTACTTGAAAATCCTAGACCTATTATAATATCACTGGATTTCCTATCAAATGTTTTGGTTAGCGTAAGGTAAAAACTTTTCCATGTTTATGTGTGGGAATTCTTACGTGATACCTTTCTTTTCAAAGATTTTTCAAAAGTTAAGCAACCTTAACCTGTTACTCACACCAGACCTATGTCTGACCCGGAGTTTATTTTTTTTCATAAACTCTTGGGTACTCAAATTTTTACGAGTAGCCAAGGGATTCAGGTTAGCTTTGACGAATCGTGGAGGAGCAATGGAGCAGGAGGCTTTTGCGTTGTAGATATGTTAGTGTTCCGCTGTGTTTGTTATCTCTGTGTTTCCTTGTATTGTATTGAGATGTAATAACTAGACGTGTGTTTATAACTGTCTAGTATGTGTAGTGTATCTGTGTAACTCTGATTAGTGTTGTATACAATGTAATATTTATGCTATTAATATAATTTATTCGTTCCGCTGTTTAGATTCTGATGTGTTGTTTCTTCTTTCTTCTCTTTCTTTCTCTTTTCTATCCCTTTCTTTCCTATTAGCGATGCGAATTCTTGGCGTTTTGGAAGTTGGGTCGTTAAATTAAGTTTAGTCAAAAACTAGGTTAAAAGGTCATATGTATGTAGTGATAAATTAATTAAGAATACCACTTCTATAAAATACAACGAAAAGAAAACGGTTGGACAATAACAACTTGCAAGAGTTCAGGTAACTTTTTGTAAGAACAACACCAGTAACTTTGTCACAATTTACAAAGAAAATTAACCTTATATAACTTCAAAAGTCATAACATGAAGATCAATCAAATATCGTTTATTCCCAACATATTCCTTACCAATGTTTCATAAATTTGATCTCAAACTGGAATAAAAAAATTCTTTTCAATCTATTACTTGAGTTTTAAATGAAGAGGTTGAAAACTATAAGAAAAAAATATCGACATATCAAACACAAAATATGAAAATTGGGCAAACATGCTACTTTTTTCAAAAAAAGAACTGTGGCCACTTTAAAAATATGTTAATTTAGGATTACATGTAGTTTATTTAGCTAGTACATCTCAAGATACAAACAGATAGATATAAATGACTCCTTATATCTCGTAAGGTTCACATAATATAAAAGAAGGATACAGTAAACCAGTAATAAACAACACTAGTGGTAGGCAGTTGCCATAAAAACAGTAAAAACAACCATAATCTAAGTAAATTGCATAGTCAATTAGTGTGGCCCTGAATAACATCTACACCTTTCATGTGGATCAGTTTCATGTAGCTCCACATTAATGCAATCCAAGCGTCTTTTACAGCATTCTTTGGAGCTTATGTAAAGTGGCTTGTTCTTTACTCTTGCAACTTGTTCTTTACCCTTGCAGCTTGTTCTTTACTCTTCCGGTATCATGAGATCATGAAATGAAAAAAATACCGTTGAAAATTCTCACTAATGAAAAAAAATCAAAGTCAAAAGTAGTGTATCTGCATTCATTCTTAGGAAGGCAAGCAGAGAAATCTTCATATTTCATAGCAGGTTTGCTAAGCTTCTAAAGAAAAACTTATTTAAGTGTTTCATCTATCTAGAAACTATGAAACTGCGAGTTCCTTTTTTCCTTTAGCTTGGAATCATCATCCACAACCATTCCTGATGCTTTACATGAGCTCCAAATGGTCAAAGAGAGGAATGAGATAGTTTGATAAAGAAAAAAAGGCAAAGATGATGGAAAAACATATTAAATTTGGCATAAAAAGAGCAAAGAAAACCATTTAAAAAAGAAACAATAATAGTACTTTTTTATTCCTGCTCAAATTTCAGTTCAAACTTAGTAAGCACTTACCGCGCAATCAATTTCAATGCATATATCCACATGATTTATCTAAATCTATTGTATACCTATCAATTTTCATGATTTTGTACTATCATATCAATCATATTTTACATAAGTATTATAGTTATATAACAATATTGTATGAAAAAATGAAATCATATATTATAAAAACCAAACTATCTTCCATGGCTTCATTATCCACTTAAAATTTCATTATGGACAAATGAAAATTGTAGAGTTTTTGTTTTGTTAGTTTTTTGGGTGAGTTTAACAAAATTAGGTTAGTTGAAAATTTTAAGAAAAATAAAACGATGGGTAAGGACAATTCTATCAAAAACCTATATTTATTTGTAACTAAATTGCTAAGTTTTTGTAAAAGATTAAAGATAGATCACTTTAATTGGTTTAAATCATATAAAAAAACAAAACAAAATTATAAAATCATTTCATTTAACTTACTTAAGTTAAAATTTATTTTATTACGTATATTCCCTTTGATACTAATATCATTTATAAATCATTTCACAAAATCATTTAAGTTTATTATAAACGTTTTATAAAATGCAACTCATGTTTATTGTTATTACTTCATATCTTAATTTCATATTAATTCATGGATTTATTTCATCAGTTCATCTCATTAATTCATATTATTAACTTAAGTAATTTTATTCTATAACTCAAATTCATATTAATAAATTTTTATTCGATGATTTCATTCAACTTTCTTAAGCTAATTTTCATCTTATAATCCATTCCATTAACTTATTTCATATTCATTTAGTTGTCCTTCAATTTATTTAAACTCACTCCACTTGCATTTAATGTATTTACTTCCAATTTAAATTATTACTTGGTAAAGTAGTTATGATGCACAATACTTTTAAGTCTGTCAACTTATATCACACTTTTGTAATCTTCTGAATGGCAGTAGAACCCCATGACATATTTAGATTGAAAGCTTACTCCTCCAATGTCGAGCAAGGTGAGCACAGTCATTGTAGTTGAATAAAATATGTTTAAGATGGAAGATGTCAGATAGTAAATTATCGATCCTCTTGGTAACAACCACACTCAGTGTTATTATAAAGTTATTTTCCTTTACGCGCATATAAAATAGTTTATTTCCAGTTATGCATACAATAGATTATGGCTTTTTTCTTCCATTGCATCATTCCAAGGCATACGTGTACTGTTATATGTTAATAATGATGTTGAATCAAATCATAGTCACTGAAAGTGAACTTTAAATGGGACACCTTAGTCAAAATCCCATTTATAGCACTAAAACAGTTTATATTCCCTTACACACATATAAAATAGCTCATTTCCAGTTTTACATAATATAGATGATGGCTATTTTGTTCCATAGCATCATCCCAAAGTGTACGTATACAGTTACATGTCAATAATAATGTTGAATTAAATTACAGTTACATATGCGAGATAATTGTAATCATAAAAATGATATTAAAATGTGAAATACAAAGTTTAGAAAATATGACTTGATATTAGTTTCATTTTGAAATTCCATTATGTTTTGAAACTCAATCCATATTCTCTGCAGTTTGAAAAAAAATCCTGCAATAAACTTAAATTACATCAATAAGGGTGAAAATATCATATATCTCATTCAAATTTAACACATTAATATGCAGTGATGTGTCTTAAAGTAAAATTTAGAGTCGACCTGTTCAAAAACATCAGAAAATTGAGATATACATAGCAATACGTCCAAATCTAGTTTATACTTAAAACAAAATCATGTGCATTATAAGATGTTCCAATGTTTCAGAAATTATAGTTTCGCTTTATGGTGAAGTTTGAATGAAGTAAATTTACGAATTTCCAAGGAACGGTAAATGTTTTTGGAGAGAGAAACCAAACTTTGAGTCACTTTCATGTAATATATTCCTAAAACTTTGTACAAATAAATGAGTTGTGGATTCAGCCAATGAAACTAAGATTCCACAGTGTAAATTTGTGTAGAGGATTTTGAAAACAATGCCAACTTTTAAAACATACCAGGGATAATATCAGTACTGATGATATTTTTAACTGTTGCCTTTCTATAAATTTTATACCTTCATTTCAACTTCATGCATGCTTAGACGTACCATAGTCGAGGATACTTATGATATCTTTGTAAATGACCATTTTGATTATTATTTTAAGATGGCTTAATGGATAAATATGAACAGAAATAATATAAATATTAATAAAGCAACTTACTTACTACAACATAAGTAATTATTAACTAAGTAGTATAATGCACCATATGCTGGGAAATTAAGGCAAACATCATTGTCTTGGGTACAAATTGGTATGGATATGTAATGTAGAATATAAATACATTTGTACCGTATAATATTAAAGTAGTCACCAAGTCATGGCGTATAAATATTTGAATTATCAAGTTCCATTGTAGCTTTATATACATCAACAAACAATCATTAATGGAGCCACAAATAATAAACATACTTAACACCAACGGAAAATAAGTTGGAATTTTATATTATAAGTTGGTTTCCAAATTTAAAAGAGACAATGTATTAACAGCATATAGAATTGAATATTATATACAAAACACTGAACTTATTTGCATTAAATTTAAATTCACAATCCCAAAATTTAAATTCAAATATACATTGGGTTACCTTGAACTATGAAGCCTAATAATCACATAATCTAATTTTTCGATTATTTCATAAAATAATTGCACATTACAATGCTTGAATAAAAAACCAATAAAGGATTAGGGCTAAAATTGTAAATGGAAGAAAAAATAAATAGAAGCTGACCCAGAGGCAAAAACATGCCCATGGATAACCTACTAACAAAATATATTTTGAATAAATAGGAATAGTGCTAATTGCACACAAAAAACAGAGTATTTGGGCATGCTTGAGATAATGTATGCGTAAATTTAAAATAAATTAGAAGCTATGCAAAGATGATAATAGCAATTAAACAAAAAATGTAAGTGGGTAAACGTACAGTTCGAGATGGTGTAGATTTGGTTGTTGGAGAGAGAATAAGCACACTAAAAAGTCAGAGCGATCAAGGAAATGAAGAACCACTCCATAATGGCAGCGGTGGAGTAGGGTTTTTGAAGTCTACATCTAATTTGAATATATTCCAGGTAACCTCGATGAATCAAAATACCAAACTTTTTCCCCATCAATTTTTTATTAGAATCCCATAATACAACAAAATCAACTCTTTTAAAATATCAAAATTGAAAATTGAAGAACAAATATGCAAAAGCAAACCCACATAGCTATAACCACAACCTACTAACAATATATGTTTTGAATAAACAGGAATAACAAAAAATGCGTACAAAAAACAAATTATTTGGATGAACTTGAGATTACAAATACAGAAATTTAAAATAAGCTTGAAGCCAGTTAAGGACAATACAACGTACTATTCAAAAGTAGGGTAAACAGACTATTCAGATAGGTGTGGTTTTGGTTGTTAGAGAGAGAAAGAGCATGTTGAGATTTCAGAGGGATCAACGAAACAATGATCGACTTCATAATGTCTAGCAACTTAGCTCTTGCAATATAGATTTTTTCCGTAGTACAACAGATGATGATAGAAGTAGAATGGAACATGAATAATATGAGGTCAGGTTCGAACCCAACAGACATATGCAGTGGTCATTAATTAAAGATTTAAAGTAGAACAACTTGTGCACAATCAAATAAACAAAGGGTCTAAAAGCGAAAAAGGAAAACAAAATAAGAAGAAACCTGTATTTGGTTTGAGATGCAATAAGGTGAAAGAATACCAATGGTCTGTTATTTTATTTTATGTATAACAGAATAGATGCCAAAGTAGCTACATATTTATCAGTTGAACATCCCAGTCAAGAGTAAGAATAAGTAGAAGATAAAAAGAGGAGCTAAAGCACTGCATGCCTGTAAATGTTTCTATTTGGCGTATAATGCAGAATCCTAAGTACTTGGGACATTCAAGCTCGGAGAAATATTTCATTTTATAGTGACTGCATAAATGGTTTCAATTATTTTTTCAACATAACTATAGTAAAAATGAATTAGTTTGAATGAAAAAATATATTTCCACATAATCAGTTAAATGAACATAGGGTCAACTTTAATAAAAGCATAAGTTGAGTGAGATGCATGTAGTTATTAACCTTGATGAAAAAATGTATGGTTATAAAAGAATAAACATGCCTGTAATCTTCCACTGGTAAAGAACCTTTAAAATGATCGCAAATTAGTAGTTGGAAACAAAATGCAAATTATGAAGAGGAAAAGCATGGTAATTCTTTAATCGGATTTGGATAAAAAAATTACATAGGCTGAACTTATGTTCTAATTATCTACATCAGATTGGAACCTTTACAAATTGAGTAATATAGACATTCTCCTTATGGGAGAAAATTAAATAAAATACTTCAAATTGCATGTTACTTATGAAAAATAAATCATGAAAAAAACAATAACTAAACTAATCACATTTTCTTCCGTACTGTGTGTCCACTACTAGCATTTGCTGTTTGCATGAAAACCCCTCTATTGTGGAGTTGGTTCTTACAATTCGAGAATCTATAATGTAACGACCTGAAATTTTGGACCTTGATAATTCGACACTAATGCGTTCACTTTAGAAGTGCCGAGCAATCGAACGTCGGAAATCTCAGATTGTTAGGGTAAAGAAGAAAAGAGATAGAAGAAGAACAGAAAACAAAACACAGAATCTCACATTCACAGCGGATCAAAATATAATATCAAATAATATCATTTATACAAAGAAAAGCTGTATCTGTCAAATTTATGTACTATACATCAGAGTACAACCATTCACATATAAACTGGACAGTTGAAAACAACTTGTCCCAGACTATCATTAAAACAAACTCAAATATATATCGGAATATACTCCATATGTTTCTGCCATTCAGCTCGCCTCTTGAGCTCCAGTACGTCCTAACCTGAAAATTTGTAATACTCGGTCTAACCCAAGCATTACAATAAAGTAACACCCGGGTCATGCTGGAAACTAGCGTGAGTAAACCCATAACAAGAAATAATAAGGTATAAAACTTAGTTGAAAACCCAGGGTAACTCGTACTTCACTACGAGTTATTAACCTGTTATGATCAATCACTTATTAAAAAACAATATTTAAGAACTGTTACTTAGTTTAAATGGCCATGATACTTAATTTATTTCATTCCAGCCTATTTTATTCTAAAACCATATCTATAAAGAGTTATTGTATATTACTGATCGAAGTAGTTTCGGGTATTTGCTGATATTCGACCTCGGTCTCTTCGTATCCAATACCATCTTTAATCCAAGTCGTTTGAGTGAATACAATTCAATTTTGAATACCAGATGTCATATTTACACAGCAGTTCATCTCAGATAGATAACTTACATTATCACAGTAAACCAAGCATTTCATATCACGGAACATCACATGTCAGAGATATCAAATAATTCAAGGCATTTAATATAATCTAATCATACATAAGCAAGATTAATTAATCACCTGATTTATAATAAATTTAAACCAAATAAATTAAATACCTAACCCTGCTTAGTTAACATTAATAATAAACCATTTGTTATTATTTTAAATTAATTAAATCATCCTTAATTATCCATCTTAATTAATCATCCTCAATTAATTAATTTCGATTAATTAATCACATAAATTAATTAACCTTAAGTTAATTGCATTAGTTAATTAACCCTTAATTAGTTACATTATTAATCATCCTCTAATTAATTAATTAACCTTTAATTATTAATAAATTAACCTCTAATTATTAATTAATTAACCATCATTTAATTACTTACATTAAGTAATTATCCTATAATCACTCGATTAATTACTCTTAAATCATAAATCAATTATCCTTTTAATTAGTTACATTAGTTAATTAACCCTTAAGTAATTAACTACACTGAATTATATTATTAAATTCTATTTGAAAACAATTAGGAATCACATTAATAAATCACCTAATATATAATTATTGAAAATCAAAATAATTGATCTTTGAAAACACGTAACTTTGAACCTTTAATCTTTGAAACAAATTTATCCCATAAATTAACTCAAACCTTTAAGTAAATTAACAACTAAGAACATCTTTATCTTTTTAATTAACTTCCTAATTAAGCTATTTAATTTTATTTAAATAAAATTTAAGAAATAATTTAATTAATTTTTAAGTTAAAAATAAATTAGACCACTTTTATCAACAAAATATTTGGATAAACATTCATAAAAAGAATTAGTTTTAAGAAGATCCGTTGAAACCTGATTAATTCAAACATTTAAAAATTGTTAAATTTACTTTATAATCTCTGACCCGAGACTACTTCGAGTACTCACCCGAGCGCAGAGCAATTTTTCTCAAGAAAACCCTGAGCCATCTTTTTTTTAACTTTATATTGTTTAAATTTTAAAACCGTTACTTACATGCGAGTCTCCTTGAAATAATCCCGAGCCAAGACCCAACTTCCCTGAGTACAACTTCGAGCTCCCTCCTTCTTCCTCAAACTAAAACAACCCAGACATCACCGTGCACACATGCATGCACACCGATGAAATGACCACTTTCGGTCTACACTCGAACCACCTACATGTCGGCGACAACCTTCCCGATGAACTCGACCACCCAAGTTAACGAATCGACCTGGAAATCAAAATAAAGCAATTCAAGCTCTCTGAACCCAAACTTGATCAAGAAAAACACCACGCACCTCCTATCTCTGACCACCGGAGATCATGGCCTCGTGCGTAATCCCTTGCTTGAGCTCAACGCTTTGATTCTGCCACCTTCAAACCAACTCGACACAACGCTGATGCCTCAAACACCACCTAAACCTAGTCGACCGAAATAGGTCTGAAAACCATAGATTAATGCCGTGCCACCACCGTGATGATCGGAAAATTTCTTGATCATTTTATTTGAGTTCGTCAAACACCTAGCTACCCAAAGCCATGGTTACGAGACCTATCCTATAACCGATCACCAAAAATCATCCAAAGCATGGTTCCCGTTCAACTCGCATGTTCTCCATGAATTCACACTTAAAAATCATGATTCCACCTTTAAAAATCATCGTTTCCGAAAACGTTTTAGATGATATAATTGAAACAAGAAAACAAGATATCTGAATTTGGCATAGTTTAGAGTTTTCACTGTATTTTCTTATTTTCCAGCAAAACCACTTGATAATTTCATTTGAAAGTATTTTTAAAACTTAGATCTGTAAATTCAAACACTTTATGTTTTGACATCAAACTCTAAAAAGAACTAGAGGAGGAGGGATTGAATTTTAAAATTGTTTTAAACCCTGTAAACCTGGAATAGAGACCATATATTCATATGTACAGACATGCACATATATAAACTTCATATATACAAACATGAAAACATAATTTACACCCATACTTCAATGATCATTACATACAGAATAAGATATATACAGATTAAAGATGTTAAAGGGTAGTTTACTCACATGTATCATGTAAAGTGAGAAAGCCAGGAATTTTGTTTGAACTCAAAAACTGATCTGGACATGAATGATCTGATCATTGAACTTGTTTGATGTTGAGATGATCTTTGTTTTAGCTTTAATTTGATTTGCTTCAGGTTATAGATTTGAACAGAGGTTGTTTGATTTGCTTGCTTTGAATCTATAGCTTTGCTTTTGATTTGTGTTTGTAGTTGTTTTTTTCTTCTGGTTTATAGCTTACTCAGGTTTGATGTTGTGAAAGAAAAATGAGAAAGAAAGGAGTAGGGTGGTATATATAAACTTGTTTTCATTTTATTTATATTTTTAAAATGAAGAAAATGATTAACGACACTTGTAAATGCATTAAAAAAATTAGGCTAACACTTGTATTTTGCATGATAGAGTATTTACACTTGTTAATCTTTAGGTTATAATACTTACACTTGTTTATTTTCATGTTTTTTAATATTTTTTAATATGTTTTATAATTTTATATTATATTTACTATTTAGTTATATATATTATATATTTTCTTTATGTTTTATTTCTATGTTTATAAATTTCAAAAGAGATATATATATATATATATATATATATTAAAGCTTTTTATTTAATATTGTTTTTATATTATATTTTAATTCAAAATATAACTTCCAAATCACAATATATATATATATATATGTATTATATATACACACACTTATATACTTATACATGTACACACTTTAAATTTTTAACAGTATAAAGTTTGCATATATCTATTTATATGATTTATTAATTCACTATAAAATTTATCATTTTCAAATATCTATAATCCAACATTTATTATAGTTTAAAATCCATTTATAAACATCCTGATATTTAATTATCAGAATACTATTTGTTCAACTAAATAAAATTAGTATGCCAATAGTAAAAATCAATTAATTATTCAATTATCGGATATCCAAAAATCCAGGTTATCACATGTAATTAACACCCAAATGTTGAAATCTGTTTTTTCATAATAGAGAGAATAGGAAAAAAATTTCTACAAAATATAAGGGATATCTTAAGATAATAGACATGACATCAATTTCATACATCAATTCGACCAATGAACCACGGAGAAGATCCGTTTCAAAACCTGCAGATCTACTCGCTATTTCATGAAAGTCGAAGCTGTATAAAAGGGATCCAAAGAATGATGAAGTTTTAGGAGAGAAATAAAAAAGACAGCAAGTGGAATGAAAATTAATTTAGGGAAGATGATTTAGAGTAAAGAGTAAAGGCATAGGGTGGACATAATGAAGTAGCGGTTGGAGTAAGTGACGGAATTAAAGAGAGGGATGAAATTATATAGGATACGAACAAGATATGTTGCAAAATTTTAGAGATAGAACACGTGTCGTGATAACTATGGTTTGGTTTCTATTTTCCTATTTAAGTAATAGATAGATATTAATGCGGAAATATAAACTAGATAATAGATAATAGCAATAAAGTAAATGAAATAAGCACACCAGGGATTTTTTGTATTGGTTCGAACTTTCCATTCTACGTCCAATCCTAGACTACACTCTGGATTTAAACTCTATAAATCCCTCTCTTAACCTGGAGGAATAGGTATACAACACCTGAGCAAGCAAACGGGATTTTTCCGCCTCAAACAGCCGAAGAGGACTTTTACCGCCTGAACAATTGAACGGGATTTCTACTAGTACAAGTAAATAGTTGATGCTTGTGTTCTGAATAACACCGATATGTCTTTAATAGTACACCCTTCATATAATCAAATCCTCAAGTATATGTTGTGTGCGTGAAGATATGAAAGGAAGATATTGCTTAGAATCGAAGAATATATTAATTAGTTCGGAGATTCAAGCAATATATAGATTGTGATTGCTTTTAGATTGCAGAGATAGATAATAGAGAATATAGCAAGAAACCAAAATGAAATTCAGTGGTTTGAGAAGTGATTCCAACGTGTTTATATAGTGAACAGTTAGTTACAACTATTCACCAAAAGTTTCAATCAAAATTTGCAGCCATATCTTTTCAATTTGAATCGAAAGTCTTCGCAATTTGAAGTGATTCTTTAGGAAAAATAGTCGTTAGAGCCAGTCAGTCGACTGGGCAAAATCGACCTATCAATTGAATATTCAAAAACAGTGTAAAATGGTGCACATCTGTGCACTGAACAGGTTCACTTGGCTGGTTGTTTTAGGTCAGTCAACTGACTTGGTTTTCAGTGCACAGTTTGCACATATTTTAAAAAATTTGAATAAAACGACTTTGAGTATGTGAAAACTATTTGAGGATAGATTTTAACAATTATAAACCATATCTAAGACTAAAACTTCAGTAGATAATCATACTATACTTAGATTTATAGTCTAATCTCCTTTGTAGTTTAATAGCTTGCATAACTCATTCACTTTTTTTCGCTTGATTGTACAGTCTCATTGATCGTTTAAGCTTTTTGTTATGAATCAAAAACTCATGATTCAACATTAATACTCATGAATTAATAGGAGATACCTTCGTAAAAACTTTATCTCCGATAGAGAACTCTAAATATCCATGTCTCTAATCAACGTAGTTCTTTTGTTTATCATGAGCAACTTAGATTCATTGCCAAATGAACGTGATCTTCCCTGAAGTCTCTTTGACCCTATCCGGTTTAAGTGTCTATTTTACCTTGTCTTCCGACCAACATTGAATGTTACATGGTCGACCATCTAATGTCTCGAATAGTGCCACACCAATTCTAGATTGCTAAATATTGTTGTATGTAAACTACCAAGATGTAAATGATCATCCCATGAACCTTTGAATTCAAGTATGCAATTTCATAAGACATCCTTTAAGATACGTATAACAACCAATTTTTTTATCAAATTTAAAACTAGTAATTAATATAGATTTTGTAATTAAATTTAGGAATTAATTTGAATTTTTGAGATAAGTATTGATATATATATATACGAATAGATTTGAATTTAAATTGAAATTCAAAAATAATTTTTTTTTAAATATTTGGATTTGAAAAATATATATGTATGATTTTTATTAACCTATATAAAAATGTAAAATGAAATCAATATAAAAATGTAAAATGACATATAAACATGAAAAAATTACAAATGTAAGTTAATAATAGAAGATATTAACAAGTGTTAAGACTTGAGTACATATTTTAACAAATGTAGTAGTTTATCAATATAATTTAACAAGCGTCACTTTTGTTTTTTTATTTTGAGATAATCAATGAAAATAAAAATAAGCTATATAAACATTACGTCTCCTCTCTCTCATTTTTTATCTTCATTCTTTAAAAATCCGAGAGAAAATAAATCAAAACTTAAAACCAGAAGATTTAAAACGAATCAAACTTGAAACAAAGTAACTAAGATCAGACCATCTCAATATCAAAGCAACATAAAAATATTTTTTATAAAGCTGAAGCCTGTGATCATCTCAAATAGCAAAGCTCAATTCGATAATCAAACAATCAACAAGATCATCAAGTTCTAGAATTCAACTTAGTAACTAAACTAATCAAAGTTTCAACATCAAACAAGTTTACAATTTCCAGATTTTTCAAATTCAAGAAAATCGTAGGCTTCCTGTTTTCAACATCCAGGTGAGTAAACCATTTAAAAATCTGGAATATCATGTGTTGTTTGTAATCATGCTTGAAATAAAGTTGTAAAGTATTTACATGCATGCAAATATATGTGTGTGTGTGTGTGTGTGTATATGTAGAGATGACTGTGCATGTCTGATATACAGGCAATGTTTGCCTCTATTGGTTACAGGATTCAAAAACCTATTCAAACATCAAATCCTTCTTTTCTGATTTATTTTAGGCTTCATGATCTAAATGAAACTTGTTTGTATAAACAAGATTTAAGTTGAAAAAAAAATTCCAATAAAATTATCAAATGGTTTGGTAGAAAACAAGGAAATACGGTGTAAACTCAAAATTGGGTCAAATTCAAATATCATCTTTTCTTGTTTCTAGTATATCATCTTAAACATTTTCGAAAATGATGATTTTTAAAAGTGGAATCATAATTATTAATTAAGTATTCATGAAGAAATCGTTTGTTGATCAGAAATCGATCTTTCTTCGATATCTGGCGATCGAAGGGTGATGGGATCTCGTGTTCCTCGCTGAGGTTAGCTGGTTGATGGACGAACTTGGGAAAAATATTCGAAGAAATTCCTAATCATCGTGGATGGTGAACAAGGTCGACTTAGGATTTTAACTCATGTTTGGGTCGAAGTCGAAAATCTGTTTTCCGCGGCTTCGTTAGAGCACCGGATTCGATCGCATCGGTGGCAATCGAAATGAGGGAAGCAGGCAAGCTCTGACCAGAATTTCGTGGCCTGAGGCGGCAGGGCGAGTCGTTTTAGTTGAACGGCGTTTTGTTCCAGTTTGGGTTGGATGGCCAAATCTCGAGTTCGTTAACGTTTTGGGTTTATGGGTGGTCTTGAGGTTCAAGGAGGTTGTCGCCGACACATTGAGTGTCGCAGCATTGACTAGAGATGGCCAGAGTTCCTATGCATGTGCATAGGTATCAGGTTGTACCGTTGGTTTGTTTTCAAGAAGATGCAGGTGGAGCTCGAAGTTGTCTTCGGGAAATCTTGCTTCTGGCTTGAGTCTTGGTTCGGGTATTTTCGTATGATTATCGGGTTTTAAAAACTTAAACAAAAATATAAGTTTTAAAAAGAAAATTTGGGGTTGGCTTGGGAAAGACTCGAAATAGACAGTGTTTTGGCTCGGGGGACACTCGGGTAGGTCTTGGGTTTGTTATAAAACAGTTTTCAAAATTTTAAAACAAATTCAAATTTAAACATGTTTAATTCATTCTTTTGAATAATTGTTTTGTTTTAACTATGGGATTAGTTTAAAGTTTGAAAAGAAATTATTTTAAAGTAATTAAGTTGAATTTATTAATTTTGTGACATTATTTATAAATAAATTCTTAATTTTTTAAATAATATAATTAAAAAGTTAATTAAAATGAAATGTTGTTTTAAATTATTAATTAACCTTAAATCCTTTAAGTTAATGAATGGGTAAATGTTAATTACCTACAAGGTTTGTTAATTAAATATTTTAATGATAGTTAAGTGATTAATTAGAATAAATGATTTACCTTTAATAAATTAATTTAAATTGAAGTAATTAAAGACAATAATTAAAAGAAAATTACTTAAAGAAAATTACTTAACAATAATTAAAGAATAATTAATAATTTATTAATTAATAATTAAAGGTTAATTAAATAATAATTTAGGTTAACTAAATGATAATTAAGGTTAATTAATTAGTAATTAAGATTAATTAATTAACAATTAAGGATTAATTAATTTATAATTAAAGATAATTATTGAAAATAATTAAGTGATTAATTGATTATAATTAAACGATTAATTAATCTTGCTTATAGATGTTGAATTATTGTTGAATACCTTGAACTGCTTGATACCCGTGATATGTGATTGTGATATTTTGTGATGTGAATTACAGTGAATTGAACTGTGATATCTGTGATGTATTTCTATGTGAATGTGAAAACTGTTGAACTTTAAATAGCATTTGAATTTCGATGTGAAAGGGAGTCCGATTCCAATTGGTTATCCAAAACCCATATCGAATCTTAATGGTGCATCTTTGTGATTGATATATCTACGTGTTTTAAAATAAATGCTCATTATTTGAATTGGCCGGGAGAGGACTTTATATCATAAAACCAATTCCAAATAATGATACGATGAATTGGAGTGCATTTGAAGATGGTGGTGAAGACCGGGTATTTTCATGAACGAAAGGATTACTTTCGATTGTCTCTGCCTGACTTTCTCCGGTATAGAGATCTCCATATTGTGATGGGGAGTCCGATCGAGGCTGTGGATTCCAAGATTGCAAGGGATTCTTCCTTTATTTGTCGATGTGCCTTCGGTTACATTTAGACCCAGAATGCATGGTTGTATGTCTGACATTACACTTTGAGATATAAAGCTGATTTATATCAAATACGTTTCTGTTTGGTGGCAGAAATTTATTCTCTTAGTTTAACACCCTTCTTTAAGACGTACGAGCTCAGAGGTTATGCAATTGATGGTTATTAGTGATATACTCCCAATTTGGTAGTGTGGCATGCTGAGTGCTGATCATTTTTTGATCAAAGCATGGCTTTTGTGAAAAGCAAAGCATTGTGGATGAGACTTCGTCGAACCTCACAACCCGGTAATGGTTGAAACAGGAAGGATGCGGCAAGACTATGGTGGTAGTGCCCCTTAGGGTATGTGCATTTCCTTTTGGATAGAAAGTGGCATCATGGTATAGAGCCCAGATACTTAACTTATGTGGTCGTTGGTTGTTGTCGTTAGGGCCACGGATAAAGGTCGGTTACGACCGGGGGATGACATACTCGTGTTAGTAGTTACCTAGTTACAGAGGTAACCCAGCCTTGTGTTGGCAGAGATCCGGTTAGGTTCTCGGGCGTCCCTCAATAGGCCTACCCATTCCGTGAGGAAGTTCCTTAGCCTGACCATTATTGGAAATCCAATCACCCAATACGAGCCCTTTACGATTACAGTTGTATAACCTACCACCTCAGGTGGTAGCTATAGCAGGCATAATACAATGGTACCTATGCTGGCTAAGATTAATATTATACTTTCGAAATGTTTTCACACTATGCACTAATAATAATGTCAAATGAGTTTTCTCATATCAAGCATGTTTGACTATCATAAGGAGAAATCTCCCCCAAGTGTGCGATTGCATTATGTGTGTGCTGAGAGGCCTTATGGTAGTTTCACTTTCCAAAAGCATGAACGAATTTATTTTATAAATTGTTTTTGTTCAAACAACTGTTTTGTTCAATTATACCAGTCCCATGACTGAACCAGAGTTTATTGTTCCCTTCCTAAACTCTGGGTTCCCATAATTTTCCACATGGGCAGCCTAGAAGCAGTTTATCCGTGTTCTGGAGCTAGTTCAGATTTGGAGCTATGAATCTTTGAAGTCTTTTAGAGTCTTTGGTTTTGGAAGCTGTCGGATTTTGGAAGCTTTTGGTTTGAAAATCTTTTGGAAGCCTTGAAGTTTGGTTTTTAAGGTGCTTATGATGGATTCTCGCTTTCGATCTCTTCCTTTTGAAAGACTACGTTAGAGTTATTATATCTCTATTTTTATTCCGCTGTGGTGTTATTGTTTTGTGGTTGTATCTTATATATAGCACTCTGATGATGGTGGTTATTTGTTTTATCCATGTTGTATCTGTGATGTTTATCAATGAATCATCTTTTGTTTCCACTCTTTTGTATTCATCTAGTGTTGTTATAAGCTCCATTGAACTAGAGTTCAACGTTTGAATCTCCGACAGTCGAATACAAGTGAGGTATTTGATGTCGATTTTTGAACGCTGGATTTCGGGTCGTGACAATATGATTCACTCTCATAGTTTGGCCGTTGATTTATGGGTGATAGCTGTACTCAAATGTAGCTCTGCTCCAAATGCCTCTTGTAAGCTTTTTCTAAAATCCATGCATGAATAATGGATCTCTACCGCTTGAATATTCTTTGGCATAAAATGGAATCACACAACCCACTTCATATACAATTCAATCAGTTAGGCTGTCGTTTTATTCGACTTTATAGATACAAATCTAGCGCACTTGGTCAATCAATCAAATATGACCTAAATGTTATTGTACCCTCCTCTAGTCCATGGCATTCCATCAGTGAAGTCCATTGACACTTGTTCCCACTTCCACTTAGGACTTCTAGTGGTTGCAAAAAACCACTAGACTTCTTATACTCTACCTTTACCAACTGGCAAGTCATACATTTCTAGATAAATGCCCCAACTTCCCAATAAAATGCCTACTTTGTATCTTTATCATTTTATTGCATCTAGGGTGTATAGTCTATGTCGAACGATAGAACATTCATAGTACCTCATCTCTCAATCCATATGTAATACCCTCTAAAATTCGATAAGAAATTAATTAGTTAATAATAAGGTTAAAAACAAGAATTTTGTACACATCAAAATTTGGCCATAAAAAGTTACACCATTGTGTTCATGGCTATTTTCGAAGCAATTTTAATATATAAAATTTTACATGCGGCGTACAAACGAAGAAGTTATCTAACACTTGAAAAAATTGAATCTTTAACAATTCAAAATAAATTTATAAGCAATAAACATTAACGATAACTTAGGGTTAGGGGAATCTTTAACAATAATTAGAAAGATATTAAATTTAATAAATGGCAACAAATTATCTTTGGCCACAAATGAAGGTTGATGGCTGCTTATATTGGATCGGTCAACCACTAGCGGTTGACTGCCTAAGGAAAGCCGATCGAACGGTTGGATGTCGGTGGTTAGGGTTTCCTAGGCTAAAGACGGCTCGATATAATTTAATAAAAACATTCTTGATCTGACAGCTCTAACATGTTCCAACCACTATAAATAAGGTACTAGCCTGTCTCTTTTATTCACAAGAAAAATAGGAATGCTAGCAACACTTTATCAGTTCTCTTCCTCTTTAATACGCTAGACTCAACATTCAAGATTCAAGATATAGAGAAGAATTCCATTAGATTAAAGGGAAATGGTAATAAGTTTTAAATATATGTATATTTCTTTGTTTATATTCTTTCCTAATCTCTGAATTTTAAATCTAATCCATATACAATTGAATTGTTGTATATTGTAAAAGTAATAAGAAGATAACTGGAGGAGAAAATTGTTGTATACAATTAAATTATCGTATATTATTATCTGATTTTGATTACATCTCATTATTATTTTATAAATGCATTTTTATGTGCTTTATTATGTGAGGTTGTCCTAGTGAGTTGTATTAGTTGCTAAAGCATATGTGCTTCACACAAGTTACTTTTTTGTAAGTGGTATAGCTATTATAAAACCAGGTTGCCCATGTAAAATAATTGTACTTTCTTTTGCCTACTAAAAAAAGATAATTGGAGGAGAAAATAGGAAAAGGCGTGGAATCAAATCCAAAGGAATTCGAGGAAAGCTATATATGAGTGGAAATCTTACATTTTCTCTCTGTAGTAATTTGGGTGGTAAAAGTTTGGGTTTTTTTATTCCTTGAGAAATTTTGTATATAAATACCTTAATCTGAAACCCCAAATTCCTCCATAAAATATTGATTCTTGGATTAGTTAGAATCTTAATTATTTTATGTTAACATAGTAGAATTTAATTTGTTATTTGCAATATGAATAATTCAGCTTCTATTTAACTTCTACATTCCAACATCCATTTGTTGTAGTGAAGGGCTCGAAAAGAAAAGTTAGGAATTTATGTGTAAAGTATGGATTTTCCTATTTGTATTTTCACCTCCTACTTCCATAATTTAAGTTAATTTGAGTCATTTTTCACTTCAATCTTATATATGTAAAAATTGAATAGAATATAAAGGATTTAAATTATAAAGTCTTTTTCTCTTGAAATAGAGGCATAAATTCCACTATGTTAATGTAAAATGAGTTAGATATTTTGATTCCATTTTTTATATATGCAAGTCTGTTTTGTTTAGCTAATCTATAATTAGGATATTAGCTATTGTGTAAACTATTGTATAGGACTGAGACTCGAGTGGATATTGAAGTTTTGACATTTATATTATCTTAACAACTCTATAGGAAGTGAAAACCTTAGTATAGAAATAATTTTATGCATGCTTAGGAATATTCAATAAAAGCTAGTTAGTCTAATATTTACGTTAAGTATGAATATAGTAGTAACATATAAGTCAAAACGTATAAAAGAAATAGGCAATAAATAACACCAAGCCATATAGAAAGAAAGCTAAGGATAATTATTGTAATTAATTCATAATTAAAGGCAAAATTATAGTTTCCCTTATATGGTCACAATGCGTAAATATGAGTGAGGTATATTACACACACACATGTGTGTGTGTGTATGTATATGTATGTATGTATCTTAGTATATTTTATAATATTGGAGAGAGAAAATATGATTAAGTTATAAGGATGCGAGGTCGGTTAGAAGCATACAGAAGCTTGTCCATCTAACCTCGCTACTAGCAATGTGGCTTTAAAACTAATGTGTGACATCGTCTATAAAAAGTACTTATTGTGGTGCAGGTTTTGTTTAAATTTTGTAGGGCAACCATGCTTGGCTAATCGGATTAATGTGAAACATCACGGTTTGTGTTACAGATCATTAGACGAATATCCCAATATGGGCTTGCTTTTGGTTTGGAGGTATTAAATAGTTGTTGCAGTGTTTGCCTCTTTCCTATTTAAGAAGTATTAACTGGTCGGGGTTATCTTTTAGACGTGGTGTGGAAACCTTTGAAGGGAGACCGCTTAGGGGTGAGGTATTAAATGACTATTGGAGGGTCTACCTCTTATGCATTCAAGAAATATTAAGTGGCCTTATGGAATTCATTATGATGTCAGCTAATAAGTCCTAGAGAAGAATCTTAGGTGTTTAATTTATTTGACTAAATTGGAATTTAAATATCTATTTTATAAAGCTGGTTTTGAGATTATTTAATAAAAGAATTTAAATTGTGAAAATAACATAAATAAAAATTTAAATAAGTTTAAAACATTGAAAATAAATTTTATAAAAAAGATTGTAATTGAAATATAACATTAGTTTAGGAAAAGAAGTGGTTTTGAATTGTAATTTTTATTTGTTTAAATTGAATAGAATATAATTTTGTATATAAAAAACAATATACTCTTATTTATATTTTCCCAAAGCCCGAGCCCGAGCCAGAGCCCAAATAATAATCAAGTCTAGTTATTTCTCTAGAATTTTCTCTCTTTATATTTGTTTCGTATGCCAAATTTAACTCACGCATACCCACTTTATCTCCATTCTTCCTCAACCTAAAGTAAACAAAGCAATCTTTCTCTTCACTTTGAAAGTTAAAAAGAAATCTCATAAATTACTAAAGTTCCCTTAAAATTGAAAATATGCTTCCTAATACCTGTCTACTTCTCTGGCATGAATTGAATTTAGTGCGGTGGTGAGATGAGTGTGTGTGTGTGTGTATGCTTGTGTATGTACAGAAGGAAGAAGATGATGAAGACGCAAGCTGTATGTGAGATTTCTCATGAATCTATGTTTAATCAAAGTTTTGTGTGTGTATTTGTGTGTATTGGTATTTGAATTGCAACTATGTTTGTGTATCTTATGTGCTTAGAATTGTAGAGAATTGAGATTGAATATGATCGCTATCGTTCATCAACGGCTGAATTTACAATAGGGATCGACCATAACATGTTAACTCAACCTTGTCCCATTTAGATCACTATAGGTCGACCATTAAAGTGGTCAGGTCAACCCTGGCTTCTTACTTCTCCTCCCTGCCTGTGTTGAGTACATGTTCATATGTTTGTTTGTATGGAATTATGGGTATGTTCTCATGTTAGCCTTTGTGTGTATGAATCTGCATTTATGTGTGTATGCATGTAACATTGATTTTGTGCCTCTGGCAGTATTGTTTATGTATGCATTTGAGTGTGTGTATGTGTGTGTATGCGTGTGTGTGTGTTTATGTATTGCGTGTGTGTTAATTATGTGAAGTGGTTGTCTTTTGCTGGGTATGTGCATGTATGTCATGTCTGTGGATATGTTATTGCAGGTGTATGGATTATTAGTGGGTGTGTGTATAGCCATGTGTGTGCACTTGTGTATATGCAATGTGTTTGCTGTGGGGATATAGGGTGTTGTAGTGTGTATTTCAGAATGTGTATACTTGAATAGACTCACCTGCATATCCCTATTCTTATGACCAGCCATTGCATGCATTTGAGTAATGTTAATAATTTAAATGGATTAGCCTGGTTTTGTTTGTTTTTTATAAGTTTGAGCTCCTAAAGTGTGTACATCTTTCTTCTATTTGGTGATTAAAATATAATTTTATATTTGCATTTAAATAAACTAAAATAATTAAACTAGAACTCTTATACATATTTTTTTAGATACTACACGGACCTGTAAACCAATTCAAAGTTTAATTAAATAATAAATTAAATATAATAGTATCTAGTTATAGAAAGTTATGGAATTATACTTAAATGAGATATTTGGTTTTATAATCAATTTTGAATCATCAAAATGTAAGAAAATGGAATTTCAGTCTTATTTATGAATATTAAATTATTTAATTTCATAGGAATTAGACAATTATTATAAATAAATAGGTCATAATTAAGCATAAATTCTTAATATATCTTGGATATGCATTTATTACTCATTTATTAGTTCATATTTACGTATGTAAGATAAAAATGATTTCATTGATTATTATTAGTAATCTATTTAATTATTTCTATAATTAGATTTATTTAGATAAGCCATTTTATGATTTTTTTTCAATTCAATTCTTTCCTATATATATAGATTGGAAATTATGAAATAATTTTTATAAATAATATTTAATTTTGTTAACTATTCTGGAAATTTAAAAAGAGATTTTTTATATTATTAGTAAAGATTTAATAATTGATCAAATTATATATAAGAATGAGAATATAGTAACTTATTGTAAATATTAAACTATACCTTAGTCTAGATGATTATTTAGTTGATTTTAGAATATGTACTCATTAACTTTCTTGTAGTATTTATTTTGTTATATAAATTTATATGCTGCAAGTGATTTATTCTTATTAAGTATAATATGTCTTATAATTAATATTCTATGGTTTACATAATATGATATTTCAATATGTAATCAAGTCATAATATTATATTGGGTATTAGTTAGTTATCCGTTTTTAAGTTTAATAAGTTAAATAAGGTTATATAATGTCAAGAATTTATATTTATTTGTTGTTAGATATAGTTATCTATTTACTTGAATAATATATTTTATATTATTATTCTAATTTACTTCCTCTTGTTTAATTACATGAAGATAATTTGAATGATTCACCGTTGATATGGATTTGTCTGGTGTTTTAATATGATAAGGTAATGACATCCTCATATGTTTTTTATGATATTTGATTCTTTCTGAAGAGAAATCTGAATAAACGGAGTTATAGGACCGTTTGTGATGGGGCATTTGGTAATATTTCTCCAGTTCTTCTTTGGACTTATCATACAAATTACTATGGGATTAAGTGTAGTTTATAAGCAATGAATAAACGTTTGAGTATCACGCAATGGTATGCGACGATGTTGTGATATTTATTTGGTTGTTCATTTTAAGTAGACAACACTCACATAATGGGAAAGGAGTAAATAGAGTGAGGTGTTATGTAGTGATATATAGCTCCATGCCTATAGATAGTGATACTTTGGGTCTAAGCATATTTGTTCTATATGCCACTATTATGATGTACTCCTATTATGTTTGTTGGAAGGACCAGATGTCCACTATCCACCCCGACGACCTAATCGTGGGATCGCTCCCCAAATATCTGATACCATATGTATATAACTTAGTGCTTTTAGCCAGCTGTCTGTTAAATATAGGAGCATTTATAGTGTCGTGACTTAAGGGTACTCACGTTGAAAAGAATATCGGTGGATACATAAGGACTGTAGAGACTTTGTGTCTCTGGAGTTTGCTTAGTTCTATTAGCCTCTCTTCTGGTACTGATTGGAGTAGTAGATTGGCATATACAATTGATACACCTTAATGCATTATTAATATGTGTCGGGTGCACATATATTATTATATAGATGGCTCTACTTGAGACTTCGAGTTTTTCATACAGTTATTTTCCATCCGATACTTTTGATAGTATAGATATGAGGAGATGAGATTAAACCTGTTTTATATGACCGTAGCATAGTGGATTCTCATTTATATTGATAGGTAGCCTATCTTATTCTATTTGATACATTAATAATATTTTATCGAGATTGAGAGATATATTTGGGCATTGTTTCATGCTAGCCTGATCATATTTGATAATATCTCCTCTATTGATATTTCTGGATTTGATAATAATTTTTAAGACATGTATGAGTCACCCTTTTGAGTTTATTCTATTATTTCTACTTGATGTGTTTGAAAATGGTTGATGATATCTTTTGATATTTATGTCGGTTGTTTATGTGATTTTGAGTTATTTATGAGATGTGGTGCCTAGTTGATTATGTGTGATCTTATATATATATATATATATATATATATATATATATATTCTAGGCATACATTAATATATTTATAAGCTTACTTTGACATGTCGTCTGATGATTTGAATATCTCGATTGGAGTTATTACATTATAATTTTCTATTTACACCAAGTTACCCTATTTTGATACTCGATTAGACATGATCCGACCTTTATGTTATTTGTAATGCTTGGGTTAGTTTGAGAAATTTTAGGTACAGGGGCGTTAGGACTAGCATTAGTTTTATTGGGCTTGGAGGAGTTTCACAATAGGATTATTATATGAAACTGTATGACATCAGTTCATTGTATATGTTTGACACTAAGTTGTATATTAATTGTTTATTATACTATATTAGGATATTTGACACTTGAGATGTTTTGTATACTTACAGTATTATTGTATTATATATCATATGTTATCGTGGCGTTTAACTCTTTGTTCTTTATGATTCACTATATGTATTCTGTATTGTTCAGTCCTAAAGACATACTTGTTTATTACTTTGTACTGATACTATGTACGTATATATGAGATATTTGTTTAATGTTTTAATACATACCAATGTTAATCCAAAAGAATATTTATGTGCGTACCTAATATAGCCTCATTCTCTATATTATCTTATAGCATTACTCGGTAATACTCTAGGATAGTATGGGTAAAGAGGTCGGTTTTTACATTTGGTATCAGAGCAGGTTCAAAACATTACATCGTATATTAAAGACACGGGTCGAGACCTTACATGAGACTTAGAGTCCTAACCCTTGGGAATGTTGGGTAATATTCTATATTCTACATTATATATATATAAAATGATTACTAGGGTAATCATTAGTGGACGTATTGGTGACTTTACTAATATATGTATTTAAATATATAATAAATTTCTTTATCTTTAAATATGAAGTATGTAATGGTTGAAGTAGCAAGGACAAAAGGAGTTAGTCCAACCAATAGTTTTGTATTTATGATTTTGGATGGTTTGATATTGTATTGTGATGTTTATTTGATATTATAAAATGTTTGTGAAATGGTTTATTGTAAAGTACATTTATAGATATGATTGTAGTTAAAGGTAATGTAAATATGTTTTAAAGTTGTGGAGATCTTGATAAAAGTAAAGATTTATAACATATACACATATATTATTATTATTATTATTATTATTAATTGATTTACGAAAATATACTTACGGATATTTTTGAAAATGAATTTATGTTAACTTGTTCGTTGAGTGTGTTAAGAATTTTGGTCAATGCAGGCACACACATATTTGATAGAAATTCTTAGCTGCTTAAATGAGATATTTGGACACAATGATTTAGAATGATATAAATAATTTAAGTAAAATTAAAGTATTTCTGCTACATTTAGTTATTATATTAAGAGTATTCTTTGGAATTTATATTTATAAATGGGATTTTATAAGTTTGTATATATTTTTAGTGATAGTTGCAGCCATCGGGTTTTATTGCATAGTTGTAATCAATGGCGAGGCATTATTGATTTTATTAATATTGCATCCAATTGATATTAGTAATCACTATAATAGATGGCGAGGAAACATCACCCTATTTTACAGTATTTGAGAATTTATGAATATTGGTATGTAAATTTGATGACTCTTTGTATAAAGTTATAAAAAGAGTTCGTAAAATCTAATTTGAAAATAATTTTAGTGGTAACACAATGCTTTGAAATTAATAATTACATTGCATTGAATAGGATATAATTTTTAGTAGGAATTTTGTTGATAAATTTTGGAATTTTATTAAAGTAATTTGAAGTTATTTAAAGAAAATTTGAATATAAATTGTGTTTGAATTACAATAAAATAAAATTTTGGAAGAAAAAAATATATGTAGTGTATAGGATATTTGAGAAGGAAATTATTTAAATAAGGGATTTTGAGACTTTATAAAGTGATTTTTGCTTGAATAAATATTTTGGTATTTAAAATAAAGTTGAAAATAATATAATTAATTAATATAATTGGTTTGTTATAGATTGTTCCTTATGGAAAATTGCAGGGACGTAACTTTGTTAAGGAGGAAAGTTTGTGACAACCTAATTTTCAAGTAGTAATTAAGTAAAGTTAATAATAATTTATTTAATTAAATTTGAATTTAGAAATCTATTTTATAAACTGGTTTTAAGATCATTCAATAAAAAGAATTTAAATTATGAAAATAAGATAAATAAAAATTCAAATAAGTTGAAGATGTTGAAAGTAAATTTTATAAAAGAAATTGTAATTGAAATATAACATTGGTTTACGAAATGAAGTGGTTTAGAAATCTAATTTGTGTTTGTTTAAATTGAATAGAATATAGTTTTGTATATGAAAGGAAAACAACTCTTATTTATATTTTCCCAAAGCCCAAGCCCAAGCCCAAATAATAATCAAATCCAACAATTTGTCCAGAATTTTCTCTGTTGAATTTTATTTCGTATGCAAAATTTAACTCATACATATCCACTTTATCTCCATTCTTCTTCTACCTGAAGCAAATGAAGGAATCTTTCTCTCCACTTTGAAAATTAAAAAGAAATCTCATAAACTACTAAAATTCCCCCAAACTTGAATATCTGCTTCCCGACATCTTTGGCATGTATTGAATTTAGTGCGGTGGTGAGATGAGTATGAGTGTGCTTGTGTATGTACAGAAGGAAGAAGATGATGGACACGCAAGATATAGGTTAGATTTTCTCTACGGTTAATGAAAGTTTTATGTGCGTGTGTTGGTGTTTGAATTGCTACCATATTTGTGTATCTTGTGTGCTTAGAATTGTAGAGAGTTAAGATCGAATATAATCGAAATCAATCATCAATGGCTGAATTTACCGCAGGGATCGACCATAACAGGTGGACTCAATCCTGGCCCAAGTAGACCACTATAGGTCGACCACTAAAGTGTTCAGGTCAATCTTGGCTTCTTACTCCTCCTTCTTGCCTATGTTGAGTACATGTTCGCATGTGTGCTTGTATGAAATTATGGGTATGTTCTCATGTCAACCTGCATGTGTATGTATCTGCATTTGTGTGTGTGCTTGTGATAATGGTTTGTGTGTGGTGTAGATTATGTGTATGCATTTGAGTGCATATACATACATACATACATACATACATACATACATACATACATACATACATACATACATACATACATACATATATATATATATATATTTGTCCGTGTGTGTTGCATGTGTGTGTTAAATATGTGAAGTGGTTGTCCTTTGCTGGTTACTAGTGTGTGAGTGTCATGTCATATGTTATTGTAGGTGCGTGTGTATAGCCATATGTATGTGTGGTTGTGTATATGCGTGTGTGTTTGCCGCTGGGATGTAGGGTGTTGTAGTTTGTGATTCAACATGTGTATACTTGAATATATTCAGCAGCATATCCCCATTCTCATGACTAGCCATTGCATGCACTTGAGTAATGTTTATAGTTTAAATGAATTAGCCTGCTTTGTTTGGTTTGTGTAAGTATGAGCTGCCTAAAATGTGTGCTCTTTCTTTTATTTGATGATTAAAATATAAGTTTATATTTTCATTTAAATAAACTAAAATAATTAAGCTAGAACTCTTATATAGATTTTTTTGTAGATATTATACAGACTTGTAAACCAATCCAAAGTTTAATTAACTAATAAATTAAATTTAATAGTATTTAATTATAGAAAGTTATGGAACAATACTTAAAGTAAAATATTTAGTTTTATAATCTATTTTGAATCATCGAATGTAAGAAAAGGAATATTTAATGTTATATATGAATATTAAATTATTTAATTTATAGGAATCAGACATTTATTATAAATAAATAGGTCCTAATTGAGAATAAATTCTTATTATTTATTGAATATTTATTTATTACTCATTTATAAGTTCTTTTATATGAGATAAAAATGATGTAATTGATTTTTATTAGTAATCTATTTAATGTTCTATAATTAGATTTATTCAAATAAGCTCATTTATGGTTTTTTCTATTCAGTTCTTTCTAGTATATATAGATTGGAAATTATGAAATAATTTTTATAAGTAATAGTAAATTCTATGAACTATTCTGGAAATTTAAAAGGCATTTTTATGTTATTAGCAAATAATTAATAATTGATTAAAGTATATATAAGAATGAGAATATAGTTATTTATTATAAATATTAAACTATACCTGAATCTAGATGATCGTTTAATTAATTTTAAAATTTATATCCATTAACAGACTTGAAGCATTTATTTATTATATAAATTTACATGTGATACGTGATTTATTATTATTAAGTATAATATGTTATGATTGATATTTTGTAGTTTGCAAAGTATGATATTTCAATATGTTAATCAAGTTATAACATTCTATTGGGTTTTAGTTAGTTATTTGTTTTTATATTTAATAAGTTAAATAGGGATATATGATGTGAATATTATATATTTATTTGTTGTTAAGTATATTCATTTATTTATTTGAATAATTTATTATATATTATTATTCTAATAAACTTCCTCTTGTTTAATTACATGAATATATGAATGATTCACCGTTGATATTTGTTCAGTGTTTTAACATGATATGGTAATGACATCCTTATATTTAGTTTTATGATATTTGATTATGTGTGGAGAGAAATCTGAATAAACAGAGTTATAGTACCGTTTGGGATGAGGCAGTCGGTAATATTTCTTCGGTAATCTTTGCACTTATTATACAAAATAATGTGAGACTGAGTATAGTTTATAAGCAGTGAATAAAAATTTGAGTATCACACAGTGGTATAGAAAATCATTGTGATATTTATTCGGTTATTTGTTGTAAGAGGATAGCACTCACGCGACGAGAAAGGAAGGGATAGGATGAGGTGTTACGTAGTGATATATAGTTCTGTTCTTATGTTAGTGAGACTTCGGGTCTTGATGTATTGGTTCTATATGCCACTATTACGATGTACTCTTATTATGTTTGTTGAAGAGAACCCGATGGCCAGTATCCACCCTAGCAGGCTAAACGTGGGGTCACTTTCTAGATCTATGACACTATATATACACATACATACATACATACATACATACATACATGCATATATATATATATATATATGTATATATTAATACTGCCCCTAAGTGTGCATTAGCCACTTGTATCGCCTAGGCTAGCAGTCTATTACCAATAAAGGCATTTGTAGTGTCGCAACTTAAGAGTCCTCGAATTAACGAGCTCACCGGTGGATACGTGTCATGATGACGGTAAGATAACAAAAGATTATCAAGAATTAGTTTCTCTATAGCTTGCTTAGTGCTATCAGTCTCCCTTTTGTTACTGATGGAGTAGTAGATTGGCATATACGATTGATATACCTCACTGTAGTATTGATATGTGCTGGGTGCATATATGCTGCCATATAGATGGCTCTACTTGAGACTTCGAGCCTACATTCATTTTCCTTCATGATACTTTTCGATATTAAAGATATAAGGAGATGAGATTATACCTATGTTATATGACCAGAGTACAATGGATTTTTAATTATATTGATGGGCGGCCTATCTTATTCTATTTGATATATTAATAATGTTTTATTGAGATTAAGAGATATATCTTGGCATTGCTTCATGCTAGCCAAATTATATTTGATAATACCTCCTCTATTGATATTTCTAGATTTGATGATAATTTTTTAAATAAGTATGATTCGCCCATTTAAGTTAATTCTACTATTTTTTCTTGATGTTTGTTTCTAAATAGTTAATGACATCTTTGATATTTATGATGATTTTTTATGTAAATTCGAGATATTTATGAGATATGATGCCTAGTTGATTCTGTAGGATATTATATATATTCTATGCATACATTGATATATTTATATGCCTACTTTGACATGTCGTCTGATGACTTGATTGTCTCGATTATAGTTATTACTCTGTGATTTTCTATTTACACCAAGTTACTCTATTTTTGATACTTGATTAGACATAGTCTGAACCGTATGTTATTTTATAATTCTTGGGTCAGTCCAATGCAATTTAGGTATACGGACGCCAGGATAAGCACTGGTTTTGTTAGGCTTAGAGGAGTTTCACAATAGGATTATTTTATGAAATTTGTAAGACATTGATTCATTGTATATGTTTGACACTAAGCTGTATATTAATTGTTTATTATATTATATTGGAATATTTGACATTCAGGATGTTTTGTATCATTATAGTTTTATTGTATTATATATTATATGTTATCGCTGCATTTTGCTCTTGTTCTCTGCGATTCACTATATATATATATATATATATATATATTCTGTATTGTTTTGTCCTGAAGACATATGTGTTTAATGCTTTGTACCGATATTGTGTACGTACAATTGAGATATTCATTTGATATTTTAATATGTACCAGTGTTAGTCCAAAAGGAATATTCACATGTGTACCCTATATATCCTTATTTTTCATATTATTTGACAGTATTATTCAGTAATACTCCTGGATAGTATGGGTATAAAGGTGGGTTTTTTACAGTACAGGTTTTAACTAGTCAAAGTCTGCATATTTCTCATTAAAGAGGTATTAAGTGGCTCAAGTACTTTCTCTTGCATCGTTAGATCATAGTTGACGAAGATGGATCCTTAACTCTCTATATTTCATAGTTGTGTTGCACCCATGTTATAGTTACGAAGTTGGACTGGAAAGGGCCATTGACCTACAGTTGTAGGTATGTTATGGAGTTGGATTGGAAGAGCTTTCGGCTAACAGTCGAAAGTATACACAATAGGTTATAGTATAGGATGCATAAGACATAATAGATATCTAATTATACTGCCCAAATACTATTATGGTAATCATGGGATTTTCATTGGCTTGTTCTAACTCCCTCCTCATTACAACCCATATTTAGGGTGAGCAATGCCGATGAAGATTGTGAAGAAGGTAGTGAATACTTGTGGCAGTTTAGTTATTTAGCTATGTTTTCGATTTATTCTGATGTACTAAGATTTTAAACTTGATGTTCTATTGTGAAAATTTGTATTATGGATTTGGAATGTTTTATTCTAAGATTTCAAATATGTGAAATTGGTACTTATTTTGTTATTGTATTTTATCTCTTTCACTGTGAGATTTTGAAAGCATAGATAGATAGCTCTATATATTGTTTATTTTACCAACCGACGGCAAGCTCTGGAATGGACTTAAGGTTCGATTGGGCTTTTATTAGCTCGAAAATTAGGCCTGTTCCGAAGAGGGTTGTTACCCTTGGTATCAAAGCTTAGGTTGCTCATTCAATGGGAACATGTATACGTGAGAGTACATATTTGTTATTTTTGGAAATATTTTTCAAAACCCTACTACACGAGCACATCTAAACATACGTGAACACCTTAGGCAAACTTTTGATTCGTAAGTAATACTATAGTAGGAAATTGGGATCAATCCATAATTTTAAACATACATATAGTTGAAATGGCTAAAACCTCTAAAATCATAAACCCACCCAAGAGATACCCACCATTGCAAGTATGCCATCATGATTACGACAATATCTAAGGCTAGTTGGGCAATTTCCCGTTCCTCAACAAGCTGTACTAGCAGTGCTAGTTGCTCCACCCATGGAACTAGCACCCTATCACTGCTCTTTCCAAAGGTGTGTAAAGATTTAAGAATATGAGAGGATGAGAATTTTCCAAAGTAGAGATTTTTTAAAAATCAAGGCATGGATTAAAGACAATGACTGTACATTACAGGAATTAGGGTGGAAGACCGAGTCAGGAGGAGCATAATAGCATGGCACCTAAAGGGGAAGGCGCTAGATTGGTGGACCATAGTGGTTAAGAAGAATGAAGCGGAAGGGATTACTTATGCTGAATTTCAAGGTCACTTCGAGTCAAGGTACATTTCCAAAAATGAAGTAAGTCCACAATTGGAGAAGTTTATCAAAGTAAGGCAAAGAGACTCGATGGTGAACGAGTATATCAATAAGTTCATAGAATTTTCTATGCTTGAAATGGGCCTGATTGACACCCCTGCAAAGAATGTAATGAAGTTTGTAAAAAGCATAAATTCTCCACCAAGGGAACAACTTTTAAGTTCCTCTAGGCGATACTTATGAGATATAGTAGAAATGGCCATGTTTTAGACAATTGCTTAAAAGAAAAGTAGAAAGTAGGACAAACACATAATTAAGATGGAGCAAAGAAAGGGGGGTTCATAATATACAATAAAGCTAAGGGAAAGATCAAGAAAGGACGTGTGACATGCCGTAGAAGTCGGAAGAAGGGGCACGTCGCTAAGGATTATAAAGTGAGTATGATGAGAGAAGAATTCAAGGAGAGTTGTTATCACAGCCACGAAGAAGGGCATTACAAGAATCGGTGCCAATAGCTAGCGAAGAAGGGACAATGAGGGCAATCTTATGCCAATGAAGTTGTACCATTATCAAGCAGACCTACTTCCAGGGATAAAGGGAAAGCTACGATGAAAGGTATAACTATTATTTTCGAAAATATTTTTTGTACTTTATTTGATTCTAGAGCATCAAATTCATTCATAGCCAAGAATGTAGTTAACTCTTTAGGACTAAAGACCGAATTGTTACCAACCTTATAGTTAAGACAAATCTTATTGAGTGATTAACACACCTTTCTATGATTTTGCAAAGACCTAGTGTTGGATACACACACATACGTGCATACATACACACACATGTTGATTTAATGTGTAACACGTAGTTCTGGGTTTTAAGGGGTAGGGATCTATCTTAGGGATGAATTGGTTGTCTTATTATGGGGCTATCTTAGATTGTGATAGGAGGATTGCATGGTTGACGAGTTGTAGGGAGCGAGATATAGACATCTTTTGCATGCCGTAAAGCTCAATTAAGTTAAGCTATTTATAATCTCTTAGCCTATCACGAGATGAGCACTCATCTATCCCTATAGTTTAAGACTTTCCTAATGTCTTTGAAGAAGTCTCCAATCTCCTACCACAAAGAGAGATCAAATTTAGGATTGATTTGGAGAAGGATGTTAGACCCATCAAGCTATCATTATGGCATATGGCCCTCAAAGAAAGGTGAGAGCTGGATAAGAAGATTTCAAAGTTATTACAGAAAGGGTTTATTCATTATATCACATTAAAGTAGGGAGTGCTAGTTATCTTCGCCACTAAGGCAGATAGGCTCTTTAAGGTTATGCATCGACCACTGAGAGCCTAAAAAGCTGACAAGAAAGGATAAGTATCTTTTATCTAGAATAGACAACTTGTAATTGCTAAAGTCTTTTCCTAACTAAAATAAGCCATCAGATTCCATCAATCAAGAGTAATTGAAGATAGCAAGGAGAAGACTGCTTTTCACATTTTGAATGGATTGTATGAATAAGAGGGAATGCCTTTGGACTGACAAACTTCCTTGCATATTTCGTGGATTTGGTAAGTAGAATCTTTAGGATGAAAGTGAATAAGTTCATTATAGTTTTTGTAAATGATCATCTAGAATTGTCTAAAAGTGAGGGTGAGAATGAAGATCACTTAAGTGAAGTACTAAAGACCTTGAGAACATCAGCTAAAAGCCAAAATTTTGAAGTGTCATTTTTTTAAAGGAAGGAAGTAAGATTACTCGATCACATTATCTCCGAGAAAGGGTTATCAGTTGATCATGGAAGGTAGAAGTAATTCTAAGACTGGAAAATTCCAAGGAATGCCATGAAAAATAGGAGTTTTCTTATGTTATAGGGTTACCATAGGAAGTTCATCAGGGACTTTGTAAAGATAGCAGTCTCACTGACTCGTCAAACTAAGAAAAACTCAGTCCTTACATGGGATGAGAAATTCATGGAAGCTTTTTAGAAGTTGAAGGAGTTGTTGATTGGTGCTCCAATGATAATTATTTCGGATAGGTCGAAGCTTATCACTGTTTACTTTGATGGATGCGGTACAGGGTAGGAGCTATTCTTATGCAAGAAGACAAAATGATAGCTTATGCAAGCAAATAGTTGAAGGATTATGAGAAGTGGTATCCCACTCATGATTCAGAGTTAGCAGCTATCATATTCACTTTGAAGATATGCATGCACTATCTTTTGAGGGAAAGGTTTGAGCTATTCATTAACCACAAATCTCTTAAATACATGTTTTCCCAAAAAGATTTGAACCTTAGGGAGCAGAGGAAGATGGAGTTTATAGCATCATATGACTTTGAAATTCATTATGCACTTGGAAAAGGGAATGTTGTTGTCAATGCCCTTAGCTGGAGGTATGCTACTCTTAGTGCTATATATGAGTAGATGAAGTTGGAGCTCCTCTCGAATTTCAATTTTCAACCTCCATTAGAATTCACTCCAGTATACCTAGAGGTTATGGAAGTAAGGCTAGGATTGATGGATTACGTTAGTCAAGAACTGAAAAGAGATGCAACAATGTCAATATTTTGGTCAAGTTAGGTAAGGAGAGCATTTCCCCTACATATATAGGCATTCAATCGATGAAAGAGGATGGCTAAGGAGAGATGGATGGTTATATGTTCCTGTAGTGGAAGATGTTCTAAAAGAAGTACTAGCAGAGATCCACTACACTAAAATGGTTATTCATCCCCATAGGGATAAGATGTATAAGGATATGAAATTGTAATAATCCCGATTTTAAGTTGAATTTAAAATGGTAATTAAAATAAAATTTCGAATTAAATTGTGAATTAATTTGAGTTTTTCCAAATTAAATAAGGTATGTATTTGTTTGTTTATATACGAATTGAATTTAGATTGAAGTTTGGATTTAAAAATTAAAATATAAATGTATTGATAAATTGGATTTGAAAATTTTATTAATAGGAATTTGTTTCCTACTTATAATATACATATGTAATATTTTGAATTTGATATAAAATTCAATAATTAAGAACTTATACATGTATTATATGTATATAAATATATGTGTTTATTAATCAATATATAATTTGATTTCATATTATTTTTCTTTGATTTGTATAAATATAAATAATAAGAAAAATGTATAAATAAGAACCTAAACCTATGTATATATATGATTATTCATAGTATGTAATTAGATTCTAAAAATTATTTTCTTTAAAAAGTTATATAAATAATAGAAAAAGATGTAAATATAAACATTCATACATTTAAAAATATAATACGATGTTAATATAAGAAATATGGTTTATAACATTTGTAAATATAAAACTAAACAAGGTTTTAACATAAAAATAAACACTTTTAACATTTGTAAACTATAAGTAAAAGGTGCTTGACAAATGTAAAACATATAAAACATGTTTTAACAAGTGTTAGCTTAACAAACACAAGTGGCATTTTTTATTTTTCTTTTAAAATTTAATTTAAAAATATAATGTTAGCAAGAGAAGAAATTAAAATTAGGAAAGAAGAAAATTAAAACTAAAGCAATCAAGCCTCTTGAGTTTTCAAAAACTAGAAAAGAGAATCAGTAACAGTTTTCTCAAAAACAAGAAAACTTGGAAAAAAAACAGATCTAGGGAATGAAATTCAAAGAAAAACTAAAATCTAGAAATTAATTCAACTCAAATTCAAAAGCCTGAGAATCAAAACCAGAGTGAAAATCAAAGAAGCAAAATCATCTCAGTAATCAAACAAGATCAAAAATTTCAATCTGAAGCTAACAATTCAAGTTTTAAAACCTGAGCAGGATCACATCAGCATCAAGTCAAGTTTCAGTTTATTCCAGATTCCAAGCAGGCCTCTCTTCTCTATTTTTCTCTTCCTTCAAACATCAAACCCAGGTGAGTAAACTCACTTCTAAAACCTAAGATTTGCTTGAATTTTGGCTTACATGTGATCATCTTGGAAGTTATGAATTAAAATATGCTTGTATGGTTATGTAAATATGCATGTATGTATATATATATATACTTTGTGTACATATCTGGAAACAGGCAAGAATGCCTCTTTTATAATTTACAGGTTTTAGTCTAGTTCAAAATTCAATTCCACTTTCCCTGATCTTCTACAGCTTGTGATATTAAAGCAAAATGGGTTTCAAATTACCATAACTTAATTTTAAAATATATTTCCAAGAAAATATGAGATGCTTTTTGACTGGAAGAAGAAATAGAGTGAAAATTCAAAACCTATCCAATTTTCAACCTGCATGGATTCAAGATTCATTTACATCATCCTAATCAATTTCGAAAACAATGATTTTTAAAATTAAAATCAGGATTTTTAATTTTGAATTGACGTATTGTTTGCAAGATGAACGAAAATTAGTTTATGGCGAAGTTCTGGTGATCAGCAAACTATTGGGTGTCGGGGTTGCTTCTAGAGGTGATTGGGTGGTCGTCGAACTTGAGAAAAATGCGTGATGAATTTATAATCCATCGTGGATGGTGATCGGAGTCGATATAGGGTTAAGCCCAGTATTTTGTCAATCATGTTCGTGAGGCAATGACGTCGTAGACGTAGCATTTTGGTCGATCGGACTTGGGGGATGGATTTATTGTCGTGTGGCGAAGCTTGGGTTACGGCGGCATAGTGGTAATCGATCGGTAGTGATCGCGCATGGTGTTTTTAGGTTGATCAGTGAGTTCCAGTATTCGTGAATAAGCTCGATTTCGATTCTATGACGATTTCGTCGGATCTGGGTAGTCCATGGGGTAATGGTGGTCGGCGGCAACTTGTAGAAGATCGCGACATCGATCAAAACCAATTGGAGTTCGTGTACACATAAACAAGTATCGTCGATGTCAGGTGATTATTGAAAGCTTTGGGGATAAAGCAGTGGTTGATAGTTTTCCTCGAAGCCAATGATGTTTGCAAATGTCTCATGATTTCCTCGAAGTATTTTAGCTTTAGGCTCGGGTTTTTTTATAGTGGAATTAACCAGATTTTTAAAGGCAATAAGGGAATGAAGTTTAAATGTAAATGAAAATAAAAGCAACGGTGAAGCAAGTTTTAAACGAGTTTTTCAAAATTCTAAAATGTTTAAAATTTGTTTGTTTGAAAGTAATTATGAAATTTATTCCTAAATGTTTTTCAAATGTAGTTTAATTATGAAATTAAGGAAATGATTAAGATAAGGGTATTCTCAGTGATTTGGTATAGGTTGATTTCAAGTTTTTTTAAGAATTAAATGTAATTAAGTAATAATTAAGATAAAAGGATTTAGCTTTAATTAATTAAGGTTATGATTAATTAAAGATAATAAATTAGTGAAATCAATTAAAGGTTTATCACTTAATGTAATTAGTAAGGATTGATAAATTAATGTTAATTATGTGATTGATTTAAAAGCTAATTACTTTTTGTAATTAAATTAAAGCTAATTATTTTGTGTAATAAATTTACGGCTAATTAATTCTTGTGATTAAATTAAAGAATGATTAAGTAAGTTAATTAATTACTTAAAAATAATTACTTAATTAGAAGTAATTAATTAATGATTAAAGTTAATTAATCAAGTGATTAAAATTAATTTTTGATTTATTTATATAAGTGATTAGGATAATCACTTATTGTAAATAATTAAGGATAATTAAGGTAATTACTTAAGGATTAATAAATTAATTAATTAAAAATAATTAATTAAAGGATAATTAAATAATTAAAGGATAATTATTTAATGATTAAAGGTTAATTGAAGAAGGTTGATTAATTAATAATTAAAGAATTATTTATTTATTTATTAATTAAAAGTTAATTAATAAATGATTAAAGGATAATTAATTAAATGGTTTGCAATTAATTAATATTAATTAACCAGGATTAGTGGTTATTTCATAAGTAATTAATCTGATTTAAATTAATTAGATAATTAATTGATCTTACTTATGGATGTTTGGATTCTATTGAATGTTTTGAATTGGTTAATATCACTGATGTGTGATACTTTGTGATATAAATTATTTTGATTTATGATGAATGTAATTTATTTATCCGTGATGATTTTCTTTATCTGCGAATCTGTGAATGGAAGATAAGCGTTATAAGATTATATCGCTTATCGATACTGCCATAATTGAATCTGTAATGATTGGTGATGTTGCACTATTAATGTAAAACCCTACACCATGCACACACAAATATGGATTTCATGAGGAAATCGGTTAAGTCATAGATATTTGAATTTAATATTATTATATTCAAAATGGTTTTGAAAGTTCAATTTTAAATCCAAATGGTTTTGGAAATGGAATTAGACTGACTATAAAAAGCCTTTGAAAAGGAAGTTTTGAAATTAAAATTTAGTTTGAATATTCTATAAGTTTTGAAATTATTTTGGAAACTGTGGTTTTAAAGTTTTATACAAGTTCTACAATATATGGATTTTAAAGACCATCTTTAAAGTAATTTAAAGGTGTTATTCTAGGAATTTATATTTAACCTAAGCTTATACTTTAAAGGCTATAACTTGTGTATAATTGTTCGGATTTTTCCGAAACAAAAACTCTTTGTTTTCAAATGATAATTGCTTTCCTATTAATGAAAGAATTTCCAGTTTTGTTGAAGGGTTTTCCAAGTTACGAGTGAATCTTTGGAAATAGTTTTGAAAGCTATGAATTGAGTCTTTCATTTAAAGATTGGACGAGTTAATCCAATTTGAAAGGGAAATTGTTTTGAAAGCTATGAATAAATCTTTGTGAAATATTGGTGAATCTTGTTTTCAAATTGAAGAGGATCTTAAAGGAGTATCTTTTTTATAAAAGATTTGAAATGGAATAGTTTTGAAAAATATAAATGAATCTTTGTAAAAGATTGGTGAACTTTGTGAAGTGAATCTTTTTGTTTAAAGATTTGAAAATGGTAATTTGTTTAAACCATTTGAAAGAAAGGTTTTGGGCTAAAAGTTGTGACTTAACTAAGATCCCAATATCCATATGTTTTTAAATATTGAGCTCATTATTCGGTTTAGCCGGGAGAGGACCTTGTGTCATATAACCCATTCCGAATAATGATACGACGATATAGATAGCATTTGAAGATCGGTGGTGAAGATCGGGTATTTTCGAGAATGAAAGGATAACCCATCGAATGTCTCTGCACTGAGTCACGCCGGTATAGAGATCTCCATATGTGATGGAGAGTCCAGTTAGGATTGTGAATACCCGGATTGCAAGGGCTTCTTTGTGAAGTGCCTTCGGTTCTGTTCGAACCGGGAACAGACTTGTATGGATATGTGTCTGACATTACACTTTGAGATGTAAAGCTGGTTTCTATCAAATATTTTTCTGCTTGGTGGCAGAGAATTTATTCTCTTACCTTAACACCCTTCTTTGAGACGTACGAGCTCAGAGGTTATGTAGTTGATAGTAACTAGTGATATATCCCCAATTTGGTAATGTTGCATATAGAGTGCTGCCAATCATTTGTTGATCGAAACATGGCTTTTTTGTAAAGCGTAGCTTTGTGGACGAACGACCCTGAAATGGTCAAAAAAGGAAAGATGAGGCAAGGTTATGAGAGTCGCGCCATTTAGGGTATGTCATTTCCTTCTGGAAAAGGGTGGTATCATGCATGGAACCCAGATGTTTAACCTATGTAGTTAGTGCAAATTTTTTACTTTGTGGTTGTTGCTTTGTGGTTGAGGATCCTAGGATAAAGGTCGCTAACAGTCGGGGGATGGCAAACTCATGTAGTAGTTACCTAGTTATAGAGGTAACCCGGCCTTGTGTTGGCAAAGATCCGGGTAGGTTCTCGAGACATCCCTCCAGAGGCTTACCCATGTGGCAATAGGAAGTTCCTTAGCCTGTCTATTTATTGGAAATCCAATCTCCAATACGCGTCTTGTATGGTTTTAGTTGTATAACCTGGCATTTACTTATGGTGGTCATCACAGTTTAGATGGTAGCTATAGTAGGCATAGTTCGAAATGTCTATGCTGATTAAGATTAATATTATACTTTTGAAATGTTTTCTGCACTATGCACTAATAATAATATCAAAATAATTTTACGTATCAAGCATGTTTGACTATCATAAGGAGAAATTTCCTCCAGTTCTACATTTGCATTGTGTGTGTGGCGGGATGCCTTATAGTAGTTGCATTTTCCAAAAAGCATTGCGGATTTCTTTTTAAATTCTTTTGATTGTATTTATTCAAAGAAAACTATTTTTTTTTGCTCACACCAGTCCCACGACTGACTTGGAATTTATCGTTCCCTTCCTAAACTCTGGGTGCCCACAAATTTTCCACACGGGCAGTCTAGAGTTGGGATTTTCAGATAATCAAATAGATATAGAGTTGATATCTTTGAAGCCTTTGGATCTTGGCGATCACATTTGCTTCACGTTTGGAAAACATGTTGGTGGTTCTAGCTTTTGGAGTCTTTAGAACTATGGCAATGGAGTCGCTATATGTTGGAGTATCTTTCTTGAGGAATTTGAAGATATTATTTTTTGGAGTTATTTCTTTTCACTGTATCTTGTATCTCTGATAATATTGATCAATTAGTTATATCAATTTTGTAATCAACTGTTGTATATCAATGATATTATCTTTTTCTTCCGCTGTGTTGTTATACTTAATGTGTTATAAGCTCTGACGCGAATCGGATTTCAACGGTTGAATCTGCGACATTCGAGTACAAGTGAAGTACGGGTGTCTATTTTCGAACACGAAAATCTGGGTCGTGATAGAAGTGGATTTCCTATTGGCTGGGAATGAAGTGGTGAGTGGCGGAATATATCACTATGTATTTGATGTGTCAAAGGATAAAAGTGAAACAAAGAAAGTTCAGAGGTCTGTTATTGTCATTAGATGTATCGACTTGGAAATAGGAGCATATAACGATGGAATTTATAGATAGATTACCTAGAAGTCAAATAGGCAATAAATCAGTATGGGTTATATGGATAGACTCACTAAGAATGCCTACTTTAATCCTATTAGGACAATGGCATCCTTGCACAAATTTATATCAAAGAACTACTACGGTTGCATAGTTCCGGTCAGCACTATTAGCCATAGAAACTCATTATTCACTAGTGAATTTTGGAGGAGTTTGTAATCAGCCTTATGAACTATGATGAATCTTATCACTGCTTGCATCATGGATTTTGGAGGGCATAGGAAGGAGCATTTACCATTAGTAGAATTCACGTACAATAATAGTTATCAAGCAATAATTGGTATTACACCTTTTGAAGCCTTACACGAGAAGCCGTGAAAGTCACCTAATTGTTGGTGGGAAATTTTCGTTAAAATTCTATCGGCTCATTTGATCCGTGAGACCATGAAAACAGTAGAGGTGATTAGGCGCCAAATGAAGGACACTCAAGATCAACAGAAGTCCCATATTGAGAGGCAAAGATAGAAGTTGAAGTTTTCAGTTGGAGACATGGTATTTGTTAAGGTTTTCCCTCTTAGGAAGGTTATGAGATTTGGAAAATCGGGTAAGTTGGCATTAAGATTTGTTATGCATTTCCTAATTTTGGAGAGGGTGGGGAAACTTGTATATCAAGTAAAGCTTTCGACTATGTTAGTGAGAGTTCACGATGTTTTTCATGTATCGCATTAGAAAAAATTCTACACGTTACAGCCACAATAGTAGAGCATAATCATATAACTGATGTAGGCATGAAGCCATTAGTACCCTATACCACTACATGTATAGTGGAGCACAAAGTTATGAATCTTCATAACAAAGAAATTAGGTTGGTCTGAGTGCAATCGGTAGATCATCCAATTGAAAGCACATGGGAGATAGAAGCGAAGATGAAGGTTTCTCATCCTGATCTTTTCTCTAGTAATTTCCTCTCCCATAATATAGTATTGTATAGGTTTTGGTTGGATCATGGTTGCAAAATTGGATGGTAGAAGATGGTCGTCACACTTTTTCCCTATTATTTTCATACCGATGTATAATCTTATGCATATTTAGTATGTCTTCATACATGCCCATATGTTGCAATTTTACGTTCATGCTAGGGTTGAGCTTACCTGTAGTATGTTACATACATAATCACATTGTATTTTTGGGTTAAGTAGATGGTTGCATAGATAATAAGGTTATATAACATGGTTGTGGTGTGCTCGTTACACTATCTGCCCCTTAGGAATTTCAAGGACGAAATTCTTTTGGAGGTGGAGAATGTAACGCCCCATAAATAATTAGTAAGTAATTAATTAGTTAATAATAAGGATAGAAATTAGAAATCTTTAAACATCGGACTTTAGCCATGAAACTTGCACCATTGTGTTTGTGATGATTTTTTAAGCAATTTTCATATATAAAGTTTTACGATTGGGATTCAAACTAAGAAGTTACTGACGTTTGAAAATTTCAAATCGAAAATATTTCAAAATATGAATAATTTATGTTCCATTTAACTTCTATATTACATATTTTGTTTATTGTGTTGAAGGGCTCAAAAAGAAAAGAATTAGGAAATGATGTCTAAAGTACGAGTTTTCCTATTTGTATTCTCACCAACAATTTTCATAGTTTAAGCAAATATGAATCATTTTTCACTTCAACCTTGTATATATAAAAGTTGAATACAATATAAAGGATTTAAATTGTATGGTATTGTTTTATTGAAATAGAGGCATAATTGTAACATGCTCAATTTTAATTTAAAATTATTCAGGATATTTAATAGGATATATTGAATGTAATGCCCCATCTTTATACCCATGTTACCTAAGAATATTATAAGAAATATTGTCGAGTAATATGAAAAATAAGGCTGATTAGAAGTGACCATTCATAAAATTGCTTTGAGCAAGTATCAAATACTATGAATAGTGTGACTATATTTTTCTTTCATCTCTTACAATGGCAGTTTGATATATCTAATCCAGGCGCAAAAAAATAATACGGTGGTTTAATCTTAGAACAATACATAACATGATATATAACATGGAATCAAAAGTTGCAGCAGAAATAAAATACATAAAATACTTTCTTAATGCATAAGTGTACAAACAAAATACTAGTCTTTCACATACAAATATATATACTTGCATAAACTCTGATAGGTCTAAAAGAATATACAAGACATATTAAGTTAACTTTATAACCAAATATATAAAAGCATGCAAATAAGATCCACATCTAAAAAGGGAACTCTATCACAAAGATACCACTTCATATATCCACTCTAGCTAGTCCAAATCCAAAGTCATTGAGTTCCTATACATGTCAAGTCTCGGTCTAACATGAGTATTATAAAATATAATAAATGGTTTAGACTATCTCTAAATATCCAAAGGATTAGATCATAATAATAAACATGCATAAACGACAAAGGTATATAAACTCGTATGGTAAATTAAACTAAACAAGTTCAATTTCTATAATAATAAATCATAGCGAATGATTCCAAACTCTAAAAATAGCCATAAGAAAGTAAACGCTAACACATCACATAATTCACAGAATTATAAAACACATATATAGCATTTCATAGGCAAATTAGGATAATGGTGAAACCCCAAATTGAATCTCCGTAGAAACACATAACCACTTAGTGACAAAAAACAAAAGGACGTTATTATCCTTAAAATTTATTCACTAAACCCAAAATCACTTTTATCTCATAAAAGCAAAACCCAAGAAATATTTGGGTGAAAACACAAATCTCACAGAATCCAGAAATTAGTAACAGAAATCCAGCAACAAAAAGTGAAAGGCCTATCACAGATTAGTGAGCGGGATAGCTCACTGAACACGCTTGTTGTACACAGATGGTCCAAAGGGCCCATAGATGGTTATGAAGACCCATAAAACATAGATGAGTGTAAAGCTCCACGGATGATAATAAAGCCCCACAAATGAGCATAAAGCTCCAAAGATTGGCGTAAAACCCATAAACACAGATGAGCATGAAATCCCATAAAATATAGATTAAGTGTCACAAACTCATGAATATTAATCATTCGAGCAATGATCATATGTCCCGTAACCACTCGGGTTTACTCAAATATTTACTATAAGTTGGTAAACTCCATTCGATAAGTGTATTCTAATTTCAATTAGTAACTAAATGAGCATCATCTAATGTCCCATAACCACTTTAGGACGCTTAAATATTTACTATCCGATTGTAAATCCCGCTCGACTAAAATATTCAATCGAAAAAGTCCAATAATTAACCGATAGACTAATACAAATGTTCCATACTATTGCTAAATCGTTTAATTCATTCGAATGAAGATAGAAATTGCAAGAAAGCAATAAAATCCAAAAGTCACACAAGAATGTCAAAATAGAATATAAATAGCCAATGGTTAAACATAATAAAATCCAATATGAGTTTATACCTTTAAATGCATATAACATAATTTTATCATATAGGAAATGATTTCTAGAATTACTTTATATATACACACACAGAGTTACTTTCAAATTTCCCATTTTTAAAATCCACAAACTCACTTGTTATTCGACTATATATATATATATATATATATATATATATTCATCACTTGATGATATATACACACACCAAAAATCTGAATAGATTCAAAACGTATTTATATACATAGTTGTTTCAAAATCCCATTAATAAGATATATAGTTCAACTAACTATATTCCAAAAATCATATATAGATATATAACAATTTGTTTAGAAAAGAATATTGATAACTTCAAAACACTTATATACAAAATATTATTAAATAATTTTGAAGGAACTTATTTGAAATTGTATATGAAACCAAATCAATTTGTAATATGATTTGAAAACAATAATCATCAAAGCTATTTATCTGACAACCATTAAAAGCAAGCTATAGATATATTAATAGGCAACAACTTTAAACCACAATTTAAAATAAAACGCTATAGGAGAATCAAATGTAGAAACGGAAGGAATTTAGTAGTGTCAAGAGCATCAAAACAATACCATAAACTAAAGAAAGCAATGCAAGTAAAGCGGGAATCAAAAATAGCAGAAAAGCAACTGCTTAAAGCACATAGTGCTCTAGGTTTCAGGTCAGTCGACTAAACTCGTAGGTTTAGTCAACTGGACGTATGTCTTGAAGCTATATGCTCCAGGTCGCCTTGTTCAGTTGACCTAACTCTGGTGCAATCGAGTGAACGCGAATTTATGGAGCTGTACACTCTAGGTATTTGCTTCCAATCGATCTTCGGTACAGATTCTAATGACTTTAGGGCACTTCGGCAACTTGTATTTTCAATATAAATTTTGAAAACCAGCCTGCATTAAATAAGGATTCGTGTTAAAATCAAATCATTCAAAAAGAGATAGAAAAATAGTTTTTAGCAAACAAGCAAAAATGATTATACAGGTTTTAGCTATAGAAACACAAATCAGAAATCCAAATTTTCAATCATTCAACAAAAAATTGCTAAGAATGCAATAAGAAGTTTAAATATAGATCTTGTGAGATTTAACTCACCTTGAATCTCCAAATAGGTTTTCCAATCTCTTTATATTTAGCAAATCCTAGGGTTAACTCAAGCCCAAAACCAAAAAGCAACCAAATCAAACACTATAAACTGAAAATTGAACAAACAAAAGAGCTAGAATAGGAATAAAATCATTACCATAATTATACTGGATTTTATAGCAAAATATTCTTCTTCTTATTTTTTGATTTGTTTCAAGGTTTAGGGAGGAACTTAGTTTCTTCTTTCTATTTGTTGTTTACTAGTTTTCTACTTACTGTAAATGAGAGTACGGTGATAGAATAAGAGAACTAATACCTCTCTCTTTTATTGTCTAATTATTTTAGGCTTTGGCTTTAAATTGAATCCAATAATAAAATAAAAACCTTATTTACACTAGAAGAATGATTTCTCTTATAATTATCTTATAATTCCCGATTTCATATTTTATTTACTATTCATAACTTCATTAATCAAAAGCCTAACACAATTAAAATTTCAAATGCACACATTTTACATTATAACTAATTTAATTATAAATTAAATTCCTATAACTATATACTTGAAATAAATATTACTAATGGTTTTTAAAGTGATTTTTAACACTAATTATAATTAATGATTCCAAATCATCTTTATAAAAGATTATAAACTCCAAATTAATGATTTAAATTCTCCTATGTAAATCATTACTTATTTTAGTTAATCAACCTAAAAATTTGGATTGCTACATTAATTAATAGACTAATGTAAATGGTTAAGAGGAATGAGAATTGTTATTAACAAAGGTCGTACCTTAATGAATTAAGTAATGAGATTGTTTTAAAAGCTTAACATATAAGAGAATATATGAGAGAGGCAAAATAGTAAACCTTCTCCCCCTCATACTCATTCTCATTTTTTCATAACATCAGAATAATCAGAAAAGAATAAGAGAGGCTGGCTATTAATCAAGCTAGGAAGCACGAAAATCAAGGGGATTCGAAGTGAAGGAACTTAGGGAAAACTAAAGCAATATCAAATTTCAACTCCAAGGTTAAATCTAAGGTGAATAATACATGAACCATTCTCTTTTGCTTGTGTTTATATTCAGTTATGGATAGTATCTGAATTATTTTTTTACTAATGGTTATATAATCATTGTTTGGATAGAATAATGATTTAAGGGATTTTTATAAAATTATTTAAGTGGGTTTTAAGGGTAAAAACCAAAGTTTTTAACCTCCAATAGCTTGGATTTTCTGGTATGTTAAGTGAAACATTATTTTGGAGATGGGTTTTAAATTTCATAATTTCCAAGTTAAAATATATATTTTATGAATTTCCTAAGATGGAAATTGGGTTGATTTGAAGTTTTAATTGTTAAAAATAACTAAAATTACTTTTTGTCCTTAAAATTTTTATATGGTAATATGGTATTTTTGAATTTCTAGAATTTTTGAGGATTTTTCTCAAGTGATTTCGAATTACTATGAATTTATTATGCTAAATAAGTATTTAATCGAATAATTAATTAAGCGTATTAGTTAATTAGTTTGATCAATGTTTTGGGACTTTGAAAACTAAGCGTGGTAGATTTTGAAAAAGATTTGGGTAAAGAAATTTTATTATCTAATAGAAATTTGACAAAGAGTAAGATTTGCTGAAAATGTTTACTTTTAGAAGAAATAAACTAATTTTCATGATAATTATGATAATGCCATGTCATTACATCGTCGTCGCACCAATAGAAGCATCGCATCAATGAATGTCGACGTCAATATGGAGGGAAGCTTAGGATAGCTACTTTGGTATGTATGGAATGATTTAAACCGTGTCAACGTCGATCTCATCTGCAACCTATCATTGGTGGCATAGCCTTATCGTAATTCATCTAAAGGTTTAGTGCTGTGACCATGGAGGCCACCTTTTTTCCTTTATGTTGCCATCTTTTAGTTCCTGAAATGATTGTTTTGATGACAATAAACTTAGGACTTGTTATAAAATACTAACATCTTTGTCTATATATATATATGTATATATGTATATATATATATGAGGGTACTAAGAATGAAGACGGTACAATATAAAGATTGAAGACTGATGAATTTAAGATTGAAGAAAGCAAGACTGAAGACTCATAAGTATCAAGAGTTTAAGATATTAAGATAAGTAATAGAGTCTAGATTTATGTTAAAACTTCATAATAGCATTAAAATCTTTATTCGGATTCTAATTATGGAATGGAATCCACCTTCTCGCTTTAATAATGGGATGGAACCCATGACTTCTTTAGTAGGATGGAACCCATGACCTTCTCTAGTGGAATGGAATCCACGAAATTTTCAAAATGATTTATTTTTAAGATTTTTTTCAAAACTATCTTTTTAAAAGTTATCTCTCTAGGTTTCAATATTCTAGCATTAATTCAAAAACTATTTTTAAATTTCAAAAAATCATCTCTTGTTTTTAAACTATCTTCAGGATTTAATATTTTAGCTTTAAATCTCAAAAATATATCTATACTTAGATTTAATATTACTTTATATTATAGGACAAATATTTTTAAGATTATTTATTAAATCTCTTTTATAAGTTTAAACTATATTTAAAATGGTTTACAAAGTTTAGAAATTGTTTTGATAAGTTTTAGAATAGAAATCATTTTAAAAATAAAGTCAATTTTAAAAATACACATAGGCATGTCGACATCTCCCATCACCACATGTCGACATGGTAGCCATTGAACTTAAAATTCAAATTTTCAAATGAAGTGTTTATTCGTCATAACCTTTTACGAATGGACATGACTGTTGTTCTTCTATAAATGCCAATTATTTTCAAATAATTTTAAATTAGTTTTTCTTTATTTCTTCACTCGTTCTCCACTCAAGTATTCTCTTTTATTTTAACAAAAACCTATCAAAAATCCTAAGTGAATCAATCTTGATCATCTCTAGTTTGATTCTCTATCACTCTCGCTCAAAGTTCTTAGTGTTATTCAGAGTTATAGGATCATTTGTAATCAAAAAAGTATATCGAGTCTCTCTATCTATTAAAGTGATATTGAAAACGGTGTGATTGTGGCCTGTAAATCAATTGGGTGTGATTGTATCCCATAAATCAATTAGCTGATCTTGTAGCCTGGTTAAATCAAGAGAGTTTGCCCTTGACTCGAAGACAGGAGGGTGTATCTCATGGCCTTGAAATCGAGGTTGTAATATTGACATTATATTTGAAAAGAAATCTGCACAAGAAATTATGCAGGACTGGATGTAGGGTAACTCCGAACCAGCATAAAATTCTGATGTATTCTTTCCTTTACTGCTATTATTTACTATTTGCATCTATGTCTGATTCTATGATTGTCTCTGTGTTTTTGAAATTGCATCTGTGTGTGTTTAATTTGAAAACATTTCAAAAATTCAATAAAATCCATTAAACACTATTCATCCCCCTCTAGTGTTAATTCTACTTAAGATCTGTAATCCGCATTTCTTTCAAAATGAGCCGAGACCCTACATTTGGTATCGGAGCATTGGTTTTCAAAGTTATCACAATCTGAATTTTGAAAAAGTTTTAAATGGTAATTTTTGGAAATTCTATTAACGCTAGTTCAAAACTATCCAAATCGACACTGTCTCTTAACTCTGCATATTGTTATTATAGAAAATCAAGTTATCCACTAAATTGGTGTGTTGTGTAGGAACATATATGTTATATGGCTTCTGAATAATCAACACTCAAAGGACAAATGGTGCAAATCAAGAAAAACAAATGAATACTTGATAGTGGATGTTCAAGACACATGATTGGCAATCCAGAGATACTGAATGACATAATTTTTGAAGATGGATGATTGGTCAACTTTGGAAAAAATTCAAAAGGATATGTGATTGGCATCATTAATGTCGATAACTTCAAAACTCCTACTATTTTTGATGTTCTTTTAGTTAGGAATCAAAACACAATTTACTTAGCATAAGTCAACTATGTGATAAGGACTACAAAATTAAATTTGAAAAGGATAAGTGTCACATCAAAGATAATAAATCAAATATTATCTTTGACGGGATTAGGAAGAAAAATATTTAAATTCTTAGTATGAGAATCTCAAATGATAACCTATGTCTTTTGGCTAATACAAGTGACCCTTTGATTTGACATAAAAGATTTGGGCATTTGAATTTCAAGCTCTTAACTAGACTTTCAAAACTTGATTTAGTAAGAGGTCTCCCTAAAATGGATTTCAAAGTAGATAGTATATGCGATGCGAGTTCATTCAAATTAAAAGATATGATTTCAACATTAAAACTCCTTGAGTTGCTTCATTTTGATCTATTTGGACCATCTCAAATTCAGTCAATAAATCACAATAAATATTCTTTTGTAATTGTAGATGATTATTCTAGATTTACATGGACAATTTTTCTGAAACATAAAAGTGAAGCTTTTGATTTATTCAAACTTTTGCATAAAGAATTCAAAATAAACTTTCTTTAAAAATCAAAACTATACGTAGTGATCGCAGTGGATAATTTGAAAATGAAAATTTTGAGAATTTCTGTAATAAAAAAGGAATAACTCATAACTTTTCTTTTTTAATAACTTCACAACAAAAAAGGAGTGGCAGAGCGTAAAAATAGGACGATTCAAGAGCGTGCAAGAACTATGCATTCGGATAGTAAATTATTAAGAAATTTTTAGGCTGAAGCAGCGCTGCAGCTTGTTACATTTTGAATAGGGTTTTAATTAGATCTCTAACCAATAAAACACCATATAAACTTCTTTTCAATAAGAAACCAAAGGTATCTTATATTAAAGTTTTTGGAAGTAAATGCTTTGTTCTAAATACAAAGGATAATTTGGATAAATTTGATCCTAAATCCGATAAAAGAATCTTTATCAAATATTCGAATAGAAGTAAAGAATATAGAGTTTTCAATTTAGAAACTAACACCATTGAAGAAATAATGCATGTATCTTTTGATGAAAATTTCAAAGATTTTGTTCAAATAAATGATGAAGTTAATTTTGTTACTCTAAATAATGAATCAAATGAAACAAATTGTGAAACTGTTCATCCTAATAAAAAGATTAGGCTTTTAAAAGATCATCCTGTATAAAATATAATTGGAAAAATAGGATATGTTGTTAGAACTAGAAATCAACTAAACAAGATGAGTAATGTAGCTTTTGCATCAGCTATTGAACCCAAAAATCCAAAGGAAGCATCATCTAATGATTCATGGATTCTTGTTATGCAAGAAGAACTAAATCATTTCACTAGAAATGATGTATAGGAACTTGGTTCTAGACCTGAGGACAAACTATAATAAGAACTAAATGGGTTTATAAAAATAAAATGAATGAACAAGGTTATATTGTTAGAAATAAAGCTCGGTTAGTCCTGCAAGGTTATTGAGAAGAAGATGGAATAGACTTTGATGAAACCTTTGCACCCGTAGTAAGATCAGAGGCCATTATAATTCTACTTGCTTTTGCAAATCGCAACAATTTCAAATTATTTCAAACGGATGTCATGCCTTTTTAAATGGTTTTGTTAAAAAGGATGTTTTTGTTAAACAACCCCCACTTTTTGAAGAAGAAAAGTTTTCAAATCATGTTTATAAATTAAGGAAAGCTTTATATGGTTTGAAACAAGCTCCTAGAGCCTTGTATAACAGATTAAGATCTTACCTATTACAATCAAATTTTGAAATTGATAAAGTAGATAATATTCTTTTTATTAAAAGAAACAAAAATGATATCCAATTAGTACAGATTTATGTTGATGACATCATTTTTGGATCAACAAATAATGAAATGAACAATGAGTTTTCTGAAATAACGACAAAAGAGTTTGAGATGAGTCATACGAGTGAACTTACTTTCTTTTTAGGATTGCAAATAAAACAACTAGATAGTGGTATTTTCATAGTTAAGAAAAGTTTGCTAGGGTTCTAATTAGTATGTTTGGTATGACCACTGCGAGTGGAAAAAACACTCCTATGGAACCAATGAAGCCTTAAATAAAGAAGACATGTCAAATGATGTTGATCAAAAACTATATAGGGGAATGATTGGATCGCTACTCTATATTACTACGAGTAGGTCTAATATCATGCATAGTGTCTGTCTCTATGCAAGGTACCAATCTCAACCCAAAGAAACCCATTTAAAAGCTGTTAAGCGTATCCTAGGATATATTAAACACACTTTAGACTATTGCCTATTTTACCCTAAAAATGATTCATTTGATTTAGTCTCGCATTGTTATGCTGACCATGCTAGTTGTAAATCAGACCGAAAAGGTACAAGTGAAACTTGTCACTTTTTAGGACATTCTCTGGTCTCTTGGTTTAGTAAAAAGCAAAATACTGTCTCACTATCAACAACTGAAGTAAAATATATCTCTGCTGCTTTGGCTTTTTAACGACCTGCTATTTCGAACCATTTAAATTGATAGTAATCCATACATGTCAGACTTGAATCGTCCAAAAACAACAGATTGTTAATATATTTATTTGGCATAGCTTAGCATATACAGTAAATCATTCAATTAAAGAATCACAAACACCGAGTTTACAACAAACAGCGGAAAGATAAATAGTGGTTCATAAATCTACTACAGAAATAAGGTAGTCTAAAAACAGAATATATCAGATATTCCAATACACAGAAGTCTCTAGTACAATGTAGATGACAAGTCTGAACATACAACTGGAAATAACAAAATAAACTGAAAGATGAAATAAATAAGCGAGGTCTTCCAACGAACTCCAGCACCAAAGATGAATCTCAAACAGTGACACTCAAGCTGACCCTAGCGTAAAGCAAAACAAAACACTCAAACCAGGATTAATCATTCTTATGCAAATAAATCAAGTACAGGTGAAATGTCAAGTAAATGCAATATAACTTAAAGGAATGTTGGGATTCCATCCTTTAAGGATCCGATAAACTATCTACATACATAGTACAATACGCTACATATATAGTGTCTACAGTAAAATGTTGAAATAGCATTAAGGCGTTACCCATATCCCCCTTAACATATTTTTATATATTTTCGTAGTCTATACAGTACCGTAATTCCTCCGTAAACTGGAGGGCTATCAGCAGGCACTCCATAGGTACGGTACTAACCAAATTCGTAGAAGGCACAATAAGGCATGTGACAAGTCACATGAGGAAATGCCATGGTAGATATACCAATTGCACTCTCGAACTGGTGGTAACGCATAGAAACAACTACCGCCCACCTCGAGACACACTCTAATCAAAGGTGTGCATACCAAATCGAATCACAAAAGCAATAGATAAGTTTTCGAAGAAATATGCCCGATTGGGGAATGACTCCACTTGGCCTGGTATAGCTCCTGTTTTAGCCACATCAAGCTGACTCACAATAGTCAGGGCGATGTAAATACCATACAGAATCGTTCACCAAACCATCCTACCTCATTCTGAAATCTCCACCACATACACAGTGGTTAAAGTGGTTTTCGATATTGGCAGAGAGCATGACGATATCTGATCCCGATCTCTTTAACAACAAAATGTTTATTTCACACCGTGGTCATTTATAAAAATCATTTTATAAATATTTACATAAAATCTCAAATAAATTTGAATCAAAACGAACATTCAATTGTTATACTATTTAACCTTTAAGTATTCCTTTACACACCTTTGTTAAGACAAGTTATAAATCATTTACAAATCATTAAGTTTTGAATGGATCTTTATTAAAATTAAATTACAACCAGTTTTAAATAATATACTGTATTAAATAAATATATTAAATGAACATTTAATATAGTGTGTGTGTGTATAGTAAATAAAAAATTATTTTATACAATTAAAATAAATTAAACTTTTTATTATCTATTTTAAATGTAATTTTATGTATTTTAGAAAATAAACTATAAGTAAAGTTTTACAAATTACTTTTAAATTAAAATCATAATATTTCCCAAAATCAACCTTTAAGGTTATAAATTTTTACGATAATAGAATACTTATTACTTTTTCAAAATCAAACCCATACATTTACTTTCAAATTTTTGGAAACCATTTTCAAAATAGGCCAACAATGTCCATATAAAATTTTGTATCCTATGGCCAAGTGATATGGATATTTATCATTTCAATCCGCAAAATATTTTTCATTTACGGGTGTATATCATTTCAACCTGCAATCCTAAAATTCCAATAATAACCGAAAATTGTTTGGGTTTATCATTTCAACCCATAACGAAGTTTTCCTATTCTAAAGTCCATTCGTATATGCAACATTTCAACCCATAGTGATTTCTAAACTAAGGGGACTTACAGAGTGAGAACAATAACATAACAATTTCTGGCATATGTGATCGATAATTATAACAATTATGTAAAATAATCAGTTCACATATAATGGTGTCAGTTTACAGAAGTGATCAATTTTAAAAAATACTATCATATTTAACAGTTAATAGATATCAATTCAGTTTTAACAGTACATTTAAATTACCATTTCCTATGAAATCAATTTATTGAGCATAAGAATGTTAATCATGAGTGATTGCTCACCTTCGTGGCTATAGAACGATGGAATTGAAAGCACTGACATGGAAACTTCAAATAACCACGACAAGCAAAAACAGATTTTAGCACGATGATTTGATGGAAACAATTATATGTAAGTAATATATGTACAATTTTCAAAAGAACAAATAGATATATAACACGTGTAGACTCAGAAAAAGATAAACTCTCTCTGCCACACGAAAAATACATATGTGCCTATATGTGAAAATTATAGAACCGGAGAGGAGAAAGTTTAGACGACTCATAGAGAATGATGAAAGGTTATATGCATGGAATTCTGGAAAACACAGATGTATACACACACACGTGATATATATAGGTATATATATTCCCATTTTCACAGTAAGAACAAATTAAATATACAAAGCATATAAGTGTAAAATTTATGAGCACCAAATTGTATGGCGATAACAAGGTCAAGGAGAAAATCACAAAGTCGTCGTGTGATATAACTATATATTACACTACATATATACTTCCATATATATGTACACTGCATATATATATATATATATATAATATATATAATATATATATATTCCAACATAGAGAAAGCAAGGACCACGCAACTATCTCCCTTTTTTTCATACCCAGAACTAATGTGCGAAATATATGCATACCCATGCTTCTATAAATAGTATATATGCAACAGCAATTAGAAGAAAAGGGAATAAGAGCTGTCACATATACACCATTTAGAACAGAGGTCAACACATCAAACAGTAAAGTGTATGTATGTATATATATATTCGAATATCACAGAAATTCAAATATATATATCACTACAATGCTAATAACCACAGCTCCTGCTCAAGCCTAACTACGAGTCAGAGTAGGAAATGCTCGAATTTGGCTTGGGGAATGGTGAGGGGATTGCACGGTCTAGCTTTGGTCGAGGAAGAGAAGGCACGGGTTAGGTCAAGAGATGACGATGTGGGTTAAGCGTGGTCACAGCATGGGTCGCAGGTCTAAAGGAGGGTGGTGGCACTTCGGGTTTGAAGAGGGAAAGCACAGAAGTAGTCTCGGGTATGGGAGAAAATGAGAGACGAAGGCTAACGCGGAGAGAGGAGACGTATGCTGCCTGGTTGCTTCGAGAAAGTGAAGAAGGCTCGGGTATCACCTTGGGTTTTGGTGGATTTTTGCATGGGTTGGTGGAGCAAATCACGGCTCGGTGATGGAAGGAAGTAGGTTAGGTCAAGCTCGGGGAAACGAAGGGTTAGACTTGCGTTAGCGCAAGGCTTTGGGGAGGAGAGAGGAAAAATATAACGCGAGCAATTGTGGCATGGAAAGAAGAAGAGAGAAAAAAAATACGCGGGTGACAAGACAAAACTACAGGAAGAGGTGGAACCAATTTTGATACGTACCAATTTTTCTAAGAATGAATAGTAGAGCGAAGCGAAAAGGCCAAATGAATATAAATACACATCAAGGTAATAGCAACGGTTAAGCTTTGATTCAAGCAATTGATTTTTTGCTTGGGTTACACGGCTGAAAATTTGAAAACGCAAAAGGGAACAAAGAGTCGTAAATACTGTACCGATACGATGGACCGTTTGTCGTTAATGTGGCACACCGGACCTCAAAAAACAAAAATAAATATACTAGAAGATCAGCATGATGAGGTGAATAGAATGGTAGACAGATATCAATGATATAATCAAATTATAAAAACTCGAATTTTTGCTGCCGAAAATGCTGCTAAACTGTAGAAAATAAGACAAACGGAGCTAAAGAAGTCCAAATTTGACAAAATGAATTACGACATTTTTCTCAGAAAATGAATTACATTTTTATTACATAAAAATATTCATTTTTCAAAAATAATTAAATTTCACCAATTAAAATGATGAAATTTATATATTTAAATTTCACAAACAAATTAACTTTGATATTTTCCAATAAGATTTTACCAATTACTATAATTGAATAGACGCATTCCAAATACAAAATTTTATTTCATAATTTTATTATTTACATTTCAATAATTGTTTTTATTTATGTTATAAAATCGTTGAAAATTCTCGGGTCGTTACACTCTCCTTTACTCAAAACTTTTCGTCCTCGAAAAGGAATAAGATAAAATGATAGAAACAAATAGAAAGATAATATGAATTCAATGAATAGTGCCCATGTCAAATAATTTGGGGTTTGAAGCACCTACGGATTCCTCAGTTTCCCAAATGCAATCTCGATCATCCATACTCCACTATACCTTGACAAGACTGATAGATTTCCTTCGAAGCTGCTTCGTACCGCTATCGACAATAAGAAGCGGCTTTCTTTTGATGGTGAGACTTGGCTCACCATACAAGTTCTCTTGCACAGCTGGATGAATGATCAAAGATGGTTCATGGAGATACTTGCAAAGGTGAGATACGTGAAATACGTTGTGCACACTCGTCAGTTTCTCCGACAAATCAACTTTATAAGCCAAAGTACCAACTCTTTCCAAAATGCGGAAAAGTCTAGTGAATATGGGAGTGAGCTTCCCCCTTCGACCAAAACGAACCACATTCTTCAACGACGAGATCTTGAGAAAGACCTGATCACCCATAGAAAACAACAAATCTCTTCTACGCCCATCAACATACTTCTTCTGCCTATCCTGAGCAACCCTCATCTTCCCCCTAATCTCCTTGACCTTCTCAGATGCTTCCAGAATCGTATTAGGTCCAAGAATTAATCAATCACCGAACTCAATCCAGCAAGATGGAGATTTATAGGATCGTCCGTAAAGAGCGGCAAATGGAGACATCTCGATACTTGTCTGAATTCAGACGAATGAGATTAATATATGGATTAAGCTTAAGATGATTGAAAAGATTCAAAGAGAAAGTTATACCTGATAACTGTTGTTATAGGTGAATTCAATGAGATGGAGATGATCTTCCCAAGATCCTCCAAAATCAAGAACACAAGCACGAAGGAGATCTTCTAAAGTCTGATTCACCATTTCCATCTGACCATCAGTCCGGGGATGATAAGCCGTACTAAGGTTCAAATGAGTACCCAAAGCTTCATGGAAAGCTTTCCAGAACTTGATGGTAAAGATGGGATCACGATCACAAACACTACTAGGATGAACACCATGGAGACGGACAATCTCCCTCATATATATCTTGGTTAAGCTGAAGCTGTTCGATTCGACTTGACCAAAATAAAATTAGCGGACTTGGTCAATTGATCGACAACTACCCAAATACTCTCGTTACCCCTTCTAGTCCTCGGTAGACCATCGATAAAATCCATTAAAACTCGGTCCCACTTCCAAATGGAAATCTCAAGGGGTTGCAGCAATCCAGCGGTCTTCTGGTGATCAACCTTAACCTGCTGACAAGTGGCATATCTACTGACAAAGATAGAAATATTCCACTTCATACCATTCCACCAATACAACCTCTTCATATCCTAAAACATCTTCATAATACCTGGATGGATGGAGAGTCTAGACTGATGATTCTCTCTAAGAACTTCCTATCTCAAACTATCAACATTTGGAACACAAATCCAACCGTTAATCCTCGAAACTCCATACTGATCAATCTGTGCTCCTAAATCATTCTGATTATCACCTTCTCTACTTTGAATATTCTCCTTCATATGTCTAAGTATCGCATCCTCATCCCGCTTAGCAACAATACGATCCAAAAGAGATGGAGTAACCACAATCTAACACATCAAGGCTTTCTTCCGACGTAAAGCATCAGCCACAACATTCGCTTTTCCAGGGTTATTGTTGATGTCTAGATCATAGGATGCTAAGAACTCAAGCCATCGAACTTGCCTCTGATTTAAGTCTTTCAGGTTGAAGATAATGGTCGGTAAAAAGCTCAAACTTGGTTCCCAAAAGGTAATGCCTCCACAACTTCAAGGCGAACACAATAGCAAGCAACTCTAAATCATGGGTAGCATAGTTAGCTTCGTGGGGCTTCAACTGATGGCTAGCATAAGCTATTACCTTCCCATCTTGCATCAACACAACACCCAATCCTTCTTTACTAACATAGATACAAACCGTTAATCCCTTCTCCCTGTTCGAAATGGTGAAAACATGAGCAGAGGTAAGCTTTTGCTTCAACTCATTAAATGCGGCTTCACACTTCTCATTCCAATTAAATTTTGCATTCTTATGAGTAAAAGTAGTGAGAGGTGCAGCTATGCAGGAAAACTTCTCTATAAATCTTCGATAATAACCGGCAAGACCTAGAAAGCTATGAATATCAGTCAAAGTCTTAGGAGATTCCCCATCCTGGAAATGGATAAGGGGATAAGTTCAAAGATTGATAAAATGAATGAATTCAAAATAGAAAGGTGGGCTAACTTACATTGATCGTGGCAACCCTAACCGGATCAACCGAGACTCCATTCTCTAAAACAATGTGTCCAAGGAATAGAACTTCATCTCTTCAGAAACGACATTTAGAATAATTGGCTTTCAACTGATATTTCCTAAGAGTTTGAAGGACATGGCTCAAGTGAGATTCATGCTCCTTCTTAGATTTAGAAAAGACAAGAATTCCATCAATGAAAACCAGAACAAACTTGTTAAGAACATCGTGGAACACGCGATTCATAAAATTGTCAAAGAAGGCAGAGGCATTGGTTAATTCAAAAGGATGTAGGATCTAGATTAACCCTAGAGGGGGGGGGTGAATAGGGTTAATGCAAATTTTCTCGATTTAAATACAGAAATAAACTGCAGAAATAAATATGCTGAAAAGTAAATCACACACAAAATTTACCCAGCTTCGGCAACCCCTGCCTACTGCTGCATTCACAGATTTCTATTAGAATTAAACAGTATCACGCTTACAACAACTCTACTAGACTCGCAGACCCTTTTGCTCCCGCTCACAAACACTCTACTAGACTCGCACACCCTGCTCCCGCCTATAGAGTTTCGCTCACTCGCAAACACTGCTCCCGCCTATCGAGCTTTGCAAACTCGCACTCCCTGCTCACTGAACTAATTCTAAATAGACAATCTGACACTACCTAATCCCTAGGTGGTGATTTACAAATTCTTTGACTCAAAAAGAAAACAATTTAAACAGTAATTAAAATAAACAACCCTATTTAATTTAAACCCTAAATAAAAACAAAACCCCTTTTTTAAACAATTATAATAAAAGCCTTTTATAATTAACAGGGCCGGTCCCTATTCACTTTTCAACCCGTTGCTTTTTATCTTCTTCATTTGTTTATTCTTCGGCTGGTGAAAATAAATGGCGACTCCTCTCGCAAAATTTAGGGCTTGAGTCTTTGATCAAATTAGGGCTTTTGATGCACGGTTGATCGGCCGACTCCTTGTAGCTTGCTTCGGTTGCTTCTCTGATATTCAACTGTCGCTCGTTCGTAGCTACTTGATCGAGTTCGTTGTTTATGATTTTCTGGTATGTGTTGTTTCCTTTTTCTTTTCTGGTTTTTCTTGTTCGAACTCGATGATTTGATTGCCGATGATGATTAGGGTTTTATATGCGTTCGAGTTCCTGGATTTTCGTTCGTCCAAATATATATGAATTTGTCAAATTGTTTGCTCTGGCCATTCGATTACACTTGGATGCTCGTGATTTTTCCTTGACTAAATCAATTTTGTAAATACTCGATTGCTTGATTGACACGGCTTTAAAAATTGTGATGAGCACGACTTTAATTTGACTTTTTCATATTCGTATATTTCATGTTGATTTCTTGGTATTTTTACTTTGACTTGTTCAACATTGACATGGCGATTTCTGTTGGTTCTTCTCAAAAATTGTCGTGCCACTTTTCATGATTTCGACTTCTCTGTGAACTTTTGCTTGTTGCCTGTTGAACTTGTTTTGTATCACTGCAAAATTTATTGAGTTGTCATTTGGGTTTGTAAGTTGTATCATAGTGATGCCTGATGCTATGTTGCATTGAACTCGACATATGCATCATGTGTTCCAGTGCATTGTTGTACATGGTGTTGCTTTCGACTTCGAATCTGCACTCATCTTTACTTATATCACTGGTCCTCTCGGCCCATCACCATTGCTTTGATATTGTTGCTCTGACTTGTATCACTGCATCCATGTAGAGACTTTGCTTGCATATAGTCTTGTTGCCTCTGTTTCATATTGTATGGTCTGATTCATCATGCATCATTTTGTACATGCTCGGTGTCAAGCATTGTCTTTGTTGATGCCTCTGATTGACTTTACTGCATAGCATATTTGTGTAGTTGGTTCAGTTGCATTTGTCCATTTCCTTACTGTTGCTGTGCACTTCTGTTTTCACTGTCCATATATGTACATTTGTTGTAGCTGTGGTCTTTGCATTGCATATAAACTTGGTTAGCTTGTATAACTGAGCTGCTATTGATCTGGTTCACTTTGATCTTCTTATCTTGATGTTGCAGCTTGGTCTTTGTTGCATTCATGTTGCTCCCCTGACCTTGTATCACTTGATGTCTTGAGCTTGCATGCTTCATTCATTTGTATAGTTCTTGACCATTATCACTGTTGACTGCTGACTTCATTTGGTTGTTGCATTTATGAATTTCATTTTATAATCTGTAGCATGGCACTGTGACTCGAGTTTTCACTGTCATGTTGTTTGCAGCTGTGCTTCATTTGGCACTGTTTACTTGATGCTGCATCACTTATAGCTTTGATCATGTTTCTGTCATGTTTGAACATAGTTGCATTATGTTGGCGTTGTACACTGTCATGTTGAATTCACTGATGTATCACTGGTATACTTCACTGTGTTGATTGTTGTGCACTTGCTTGACTGAACTACTCTGGTCTTTCATGATGTATTTGCTGTGGCATTTTGTGGTCTGCACTGAGCACTTGAACTTGTATCTGTGCACATTGTTCTATGCACTATTCTTGTATTACTTGGGTTACTTGTATGCACTGCATATTTGGATTGCACCTTTTCTGGTTGGTCTGGCCATTGTAGCTGTATTTATGTACTTGTTCAGTTACATTGTTGTCGTAGATGTTGCACTGTATCACCACTGTTCTTTGCATTTGTACATATGAATGTGCTCGAGCTCTTTGCATACTTCATGACTGCCCCAGTTTTAAAAACTCGGGTTTGACCTTGTGCTCGTGTCGTGATTTTGAATATATTGCACGTGAGTTGAACTCGGTTTTTCATTTGGGTTTGACCTGTGCTTGCCTGTCCCTGTAAATCAATCAAGTGTATATATCGGCGTGCACGGCCTTGTGGCATATACAGTAATATACTGTGTATGTCACAAGTTGTTCGTGTATGATGAATTCAAATTTAAATGATGACGAACAACCCAAATAACTGAGGCAAATATCATTTTCAAAATTCACGTTTTATTTTATATCGCAAAAATATTTTATTTTCAATTTTACTGCGTTATTTTATATTTTTGCAGATTGCTCAGATGCTGGATTCAAACCGGAATGCAGTTGAAGACAAAATACGAGTGTGAGTGATATGTAGTGAGGTTATCAATGTAAAAATATTTGTGATGTAATCGTGATGTAATCAGAAATGTATATGTATAGTGAGAGCATGAATTTGTACTATTCAAGTTTGTAATAAATATTCGTTTGAATAAAATATTCGTTTGAATTCAAAAACTGTGTAACTTGTTCTGTTTGAATTCAAATTCAAATTCTGTGTAATTTATTTTATTCAACAGATATTTATCTAACCAAATACATACTATACAAAATATTTGTTTGAATAAAATTTCTGTTTGAATTCAAAATCTGTTTAACTTGTTTTGTTTGAATTCAAATTCAAATTCTGTGAAATTTAATTTTATTCAACAAATATTTATTTAAACTATGAAAAATAAAATAGTACATTACCAAATACATTTATATGAATGTATATATGTTTATTATCATCAAACAAAAATCATATAGCGCAAAGCGCATATTCAACAATCTCCCCCTTTTGATGATAACAAACATATATTTAAGATTTTGAATATATTAAATGTATTTGATAATTTCATTTGCTCCCCCTATTTGAATGCTTCCTTTTTATGTGATACTCCCCCTACATATATGGCTCCCCCTACATATATGCATACAAATAAAAATATGTAAATGAGCCTATATGCAAATTGAAAGTTATTTGACCTTTACTTATTCTTTTTGACAAAATCTTAACTCTTCTCTCCCCCTTTTGTTATCAGCAAAAGAATAACAGTGTTATAAAAATAGGGATGAAGTGATAGACATGAATCAAACATTTAACTCAATTAAATATAAATATCAAATTTCAATAAAACTCAAACAAAAATCATAATTACCCTTGTCAAGCGCATATTCCACTTTCAGAAGTGATGGAGATAGAATCATCAAAAATTCATATAGATATGTCTATTTGTGGTATATTTATTTCTGGAAATTTGAATATCTACTAACCATGCATAACCGTTAGTACTTTTAAATGAGATTAGTAGTATTCCTATTTAATTTAAAAAATGAAATCAAGTATCTTCTAACCACGCATGACCGTGAGGACTTTTAAATGGGATTAGAATCAACTTGTCTATTAAATCAATTATTTTTAATATGCGTTCCATACATGCATAACCGTGAGGACTTTTAAATGAGCATGGAAGCACATAATCAAAAATCCAAGTAATTCACCCATGCATGACCGTGAGGACTTTTAAATGAGAGTGAATACTTTGGATATTTATTTTTAATTGCTGAATATAAGAAATTGAAGCACAAATAATTTCCTTCACCGATTTAAAGATATTGAAGAACAAATGATTTCCTTTGTAAACTACCACAAATTTACATATTAAATATGATCTTGATGAGTGATGTTCGATAGAAAGATGATAGAAATAGAAATGGTCATGGAATTATTATCCAACAAAAAGTTTTTATAACTCTTGTTATGAAATTCTAAAGAAATTTTTTAATTATACTTTCTCGAGTTATAATATATGATAAATATCAACACTCATCTCTTTTTCAATTACTATTTATCTTTTCGATAATCAAAGGGAGTCAGATTAGTCAAATTTGTCATTTAAAATCAAATTAAAAATTATAAAATCAATTTTTCAAAAATAACTAAGCTGTAAATATGGTCAAACATGATTTCTTGAGGGGAGTTTTATAAGAAAATTTTCTGCTATTTGAAAATTATTTTAAGTGAAAAATATGCAGACTTTTTCTTTAAAAAAAAACGATGCAGCAAATGAATGTTTCACAAATTAATCACGCTACACTAATAATTTTTCTATCAACTATATTACCAGTGTAATCCGCATCTGAATTTAAATTTCACTCAATATTCACTTGTTGAATCAAACCATGAGACGTGCACCAAAAATTTCAAAACATCATTCTTTTGAATTTTGAATTTAAGCCGTGTTAACACTCAAACAAATATCATGATGTTAATTTCAGAAACCAGAGGATAAATAATTATTTTCATGAGTAATTAACAGTCAATCAACATCATAATTATTTCAAAGACAATTTCTTAAAAAAAAATTTCATGAATTTGAAATCGTGCAAATTTACAAACAGTGATCAAAATGTCAGAACCAATATATCTACGTGTAGCATGAGTAACCAGCATTTGACCGAACAAATTTATATAAATTAGTTCAAAATTGAAAATCTGATTGGTCATCAATTAAGCACAAATTAATGCCATAAATCATATCAATTAAGTCCGAATCAGTCAACCATCATAATTACTCCAAGTAATTCTCTTTAAAGATGGTTAGTCAATATTTTTTTTAAAAATCATAGCATCAAAATCATCATCTTTTGTTCATCTCAATATTGGCTGATTTTAATTTAGAGTATGGTGCAGATAATCACATTTAAAAACAATTACCTGTTTTACCTTTATGATAATTTTTCGTGATTGCCCATTGTGATTCTGTCACCTTTATACTAGGCTAAGGAACTTTGTTTTCTCCCCCGTTGTGTTTCTGGAACAGCCGAAATCCAGAGAACACTGTTGTTGTTCCTTAGCCTGCCACCTCACCTACACGATAAAAGATTTGCGTGACCTATTTGTTTTTATAGGTCCATTGTTGTTAGTGGCAAAATATGAAAAATATGTTTTTGGAGACTCAAAACTGTTTATATATGTTCCTTTTGGCACCCAAATTTGTTTGACTTTCAAAGATTTTATATTTGTGCCTTTTGGAACCCATATTGGTATAGTTTTCACGTGTTTGGGTCTATACCAACAATTATTTCGATTATGTCCAAATTCTCTACGAAACGTGCACATTGAATTGACTTGATTAAATTTTGTGTTTCTATGACTACGATTTTCAACATGATTTCCAATTATTTCAGATCGAGCAAAAACACTTTTACTTTTTGCATTATCATTATTTTGTGATTTCCCAAAGCCTAGTCCTTTTCTATTGTTAGCAAAAATTTGATTTCCAAATAACATTTTGAAAGATTTTTCGCCTCTTGCAAAGTTATTCAAGGATTTCTCAAGGTTTTGGACTTTGGTTTTTAATGTTGAGTTTTCAGTAACAAGTGAGGTGCATCGATTAATAAAATCCTTTCTCCTAGTGTCGATGGTTTCCTTAAGATTCAAGTTTTCATTTTCAAGACTTTCAAAGTTATTCCTCAGTTTTGATAATTCTGAATCTAAAATCTTACATTTTTTACATTCTAGGTTTTGAATATTTTCAAGTTCAGTTTTTAACCTAAAATTTTCACGAGCAAATTCTCTCCTATCAGATTTCAGTTTTTCAATTTTAGATTCAAGAGTATCCACTACCTTAGTAAGATCAGAACACATAAAAACAAGTTCTTTATAAGAAAACTCACCTGCCTCACTAGATTCGTCGGAGGTTGCTTCTGATTCTGATTTTGCCATGCAACACAAGTTAGCCTCCTCTGGGCTACTATCCGAAGCTTCCTCTCCTTCTTCATCATCCCAAGTCGCTGCAAATACCTTCTTCGCCTTTTTCTTTTCTTTGTTGTTTTTGAGAAGTGGGCATTTTGGTTTGATGTGGCCAGGCTTGTTGCAGTTATAACATGTCAGTTCATTATCGGAATTTTCGGAATCTTTTGACCTATTGCCCTTTGTTTTCTTCTTGCGTGGCTTGAATCTAGACCATCTTCTAAGATTATTGACAGCCATTGCAAGCTCTTCAATTGGATCTTCTTCATCGCTTTCTTCTTTACTTTTTAAGGCAATCGTCTTTTTCTTTGGTTCGGAGTTGTTGCGTTCTTCCTTTGCTTTTAACTCAAGCTCATATGTCATCAAGTTGCCAATCAACTCCTCCATGCTTAGTTTGCTCAGATCTTTTGATTCTTGGATTACTGTGACTTTTGCCTCAAAGTTCATTGGTAAAACTCGTAGTATCTTCCGCATAAGCTCTACCTCAGTGAATACCTTCCCAAGCGCTCTAGCATTGTATACCAAGGTTGAAAAGCGTCCAAACATATCCTTTATGCTCTCGTCTTTGTCCATCACAAAGTTTTCGTATTCATTGCTGAATAGGGCTAGCCGAGACTCCTTGACTTGAGAAGTTCCTTCGTGTGTCACCTCCAAAGTATGCCATATTTCCTGTGCTGTTGTACAATGAGAAATTCTATTAAATTCATTTTTATCAAGAGCACATATCAAAGCATTCATGGCTTTAGCATTTGTCGTTTTCAATTTCTTATCGTTTGCATCCCACCTATCCTTAGGTTTAGGAATCTCAGTACCACCAACGATTATAGTGGGAGGTTTATAGCCAGTTTCAATAATATCCCAAACATCATAATCAACGGAACTAAGATAAATACTCATCCTAACTTTCCAATAAGCATAATCGTTCCCGTTAAACATGGGTGGCCTAGCAATAGATTGTCCCTCAGAAAAAGCATTATTTTGTAGACTCATGACTCTAGAGTTAAAAAAAAAATATACCGGGCTCTGATACCACTTGTAGGATCTAGATTAACCCTAGAGGGGGGGGGGTGAATAGGGTTAATGCAAATTTTCTCGATTTAAACACAGAAATAAACTGCAGAAATAAATATGCTGAAAAGTAAATCACACACAAAATTTACCCAGCTTCGGCAACCCCTGCCTACTGCTGCATTCACAGATTTCTATTAGAATTAAACAGTATCACGCTTACAACAACTCTACTAGACTCGCAGACCCTTTTGCTCCCGCTCACAAACACTCTACTAGACTCGCACACCCTGCTCCCGCCTATAGAGTTTCGCTCACTCGCAAACACTGCTCCCGCCTATCGAGCTTTGCAAACTCGCACTCCCTGCTCACTGAACTAATTCTAAATAGACAATCTGACACTACCTAATCCCTAGGTGGTGATTTACAAATTCTTTGACTCAAAAAGAAAACAATTTAAACAGTAATTAAAATAAACAACCCTATTTAATTTAAACCCTAAATAAAAACAAAACCCCTTTTTTAAACAATTATAATAAAAGCCTTTTATAATTAACAGGGCCGGTCCCTATTCACTTTTCAACCCGTTGCTTTTTATCTTCTTCATTTGTTTATTCTTCGGCTGGTGAAAATAAATGGCGGCTCCTCTCGCAAAATTTAGGGCTTGAGTCTTTGATCAAATTAGGGCTTTTGATGCACGGTTGATCGGCCGACTCCTTGTAGCTTGCTTCGGTTGCTTCTCTGATATTCAACTGTCGCTCGTTCGCAGCTACTTGATCGAGTTCGTTGTTTATGATTTTCTGGTATGTGTTGTTTCCTTTTTCTTTTCTGGTTTTTCTTGTTCGAACTCGATGATTTGATTGCCGATGATGATTAGGGTTTTATATGCGTTCGAGTTCCTGGATTTTCGTTCGTCCAAATATATATGAATTTGTCAAATTGTTTGCTCTGGCCATTCGATTACACTTGGATGCTCGTGATTTTTCCTTGACTAAATCAATTGTGTAAATACTCGATTGCTTGATTGACACGGCTTTAAAAATTGTGATGAGCACGGCTTTAATTTGACTTTGTCATATTCGTATATTTCATGTTGATTTCTTGGTATTTTTACTTTGACTTGTTCAACATTGACATGGCGATTTCTGTTGGTTCTTCTCAAAAATTGTCGTGCCACTTTTCATGATTTCGACTTCTCTGTGAACTTTTGCTTGTTGCCTGTTGAACTTGTTTTGTATCACTGCAAAATTTATTGAGTTGTCATTTGGGTTTGTAAGTTGTATCATAGTGATGCCTGATGCTATGTTGCATTGAACTTGACATATGCATCATGTGTTCCAGTGCATTGTTGTACATGGTGTTGCTTTCGACTTCGAATCTGCACTCATCTTTACTTATATCACTGGTCCTCTCGGCCCATCACCATTGCTTTGATATTGTTGCTCTGACTTGTATCACTGCATCCATGTAGAGACTTTGCTTGCATATAGTCTTGTTGCCTCTGTTTCATATTGTATGGTCTGATTCATCATGCATCATTTTGTACATGCTCGGTGTCAAGCATTGTCTTTGTTGATGCCTCTGATTGACTTTACTGCATAGCATATTTGTGTAGTTGGTTCAGTTGCATTTGTCCATTTCCTTACTGTTGCTGTGCACTTCTGTTTTCACTGTCCATATATGTACATTTGTTGTAGCTGTGGTCTTTGCATTGCATATAAACTTGGTTAGCTTGTATAACTGAGCTGCTATTGATCTGGTTCACTTTGATCTTCTTATCTTGATGCTGCAGCTTGGTCTTTGTTGCATTCATGTTGCTCCCCTGACCTTGTATCACTTGATGTCTTGAGCTTGCATGCTTCATTCATTTGTATAGTTCTTGACCATTATCACTGTTGACTGCTGACTTCATTTGGTTGTTGCATTTATGAATTTCATTTTATAATCTGTAGCATGGCACTGTGACTCGAGTTTTCACTGTCATATTGTTTGCAGCTGTGCTTCATTTGGCACTGTTTACTTGATGCTGCATCACTTATAGCTTTGATCATGTTTCTGTCATGTTTGAACATAGTTGCATTATGTTGGCGTTGTACACTGTCATGTTGAATTCACTGATGTATCACTGGTATACTTCACTGTGTTGATTGTTGTGCACTTGCTTGACTGAACTACTCTGGTCTTTCATGATGTATTTGCTGTGGCATTTTGTGGTCTGCACTGAGCACTTGAACTTGTATCTGTGCACATTGTTCTATGCACTGTTCTTGTATTACTTGGGTTACTTGTATGCACTGCATATTTGGATTGCACCTTTTCTGGTTGGTCTGGCCATTGTAGCTGTATTTATGTACTTGTTCAGTTACATTGCTGTCGTAGATGTTGCACTGTATCACCACTGTTCTTTGCATTTGTACATATGAATGTGCTCGAGCTCTTTGCATACTTCATGACTGCCTTGTGTTGAACCCAGTTTTAAAAACTCGGGTTTGACCTTGTGCTCGTGTCGTGATTTTGAATATATTGCACGTGAGTTGAACTCGGTTTTTCATTTGGGTTTGACCTGTGCTTGCCTGTCCCTGTAAATCAATCAAGTGTATATATCGGCGTGCACGGCCTTGTGGCATATACAGTAATATACTGTGTATGTCACAAGTTGTTCGTGTATGATGAATTCAAATTTAAATGATGACGAACAACCCAAATAACTGAGGCATATATCATTTTCAAAATTCACGTTTTATTTTATATCGCAAAAATATTTTATTTTCAATTTTACCGCGTTAGTTTATATTTTTGCAGATTGCTCAGATGCTGGATTCAAACCGGAATGCAGTTGAAGACAAAATACGAGTGTGAGTGATATGTAGTGAGGTTATCAATGTAAAAATATTTGTGATGTAATCGTGATGTAATCAGAAATGTATATGTATAGTGAGAGCATGAATTTGTACTATTCAAGTTTGTAATAAATATTCGTTTGAATAAAATATTCGTTTGAATTCAAAAACTGTGTAACTTGTTCTGTTTGAATTCAAATTCAAATTCTGTGTAATTTATTTTATTCAACAGATATTTATCTAACCAAATACATACTATACAAAATATTTGTTTGAATAAAATTTCTGTTTGAATTCAAAATCTGTTTAACTTGTTTTGTTTGAATTCAAATTCAAATTCTGTGAAATTTAATTTTATTCAACAAATATTTATTTAAACTATGAAAAATAAAATAGTACATTACCAAATACATTTATATGAATGTATATATGTTTATTATCATCAAACAAAAATCATATAGCGCAAAGCGCATATTCAACAAAGGAATGACTAACCATTTTCTGTTCGAAAAGCAGTCTTGGGGATGCTCTCCTCAGGTACACGAAGTTGGTTGAAACCGGTAGCCAGATCAAGCTGAGAGAATACTTTAGCTCCGTAGAGCTGATCAAACATATCATTGATGTGAGGCATCAGATATCGATTCTTGAGAGTAAGCTTGTTCAGCTCTCTATAATCAACACACATTCTCAAAGAACCATCAGATTTGGTGACAAAGACCACAGTAGCACCCCATTCAGAAAAACTTTGCCTAATCAAACCCTTAAAGAACAAATCCTCAATCTGCTTCTTTAACTCAACTTTCTCTTTGGGTGCCATCCATCTGGGAGGGAGAAAAATCGGTCAAGCACCGGGAATAAGATTAATGCGGAATTTAATTTCTCGCTTGGGAGGTAAAGAAGTGAGTTCACCAAAAACATCAGGATATTCCCTGACTATCGGGGTGGAGTCTAGATCACTAGGCTGAGCATCAAGAGAAAAGATAAAGCTGGCTGCATAATCCTGAGGCATTTGACATATAATCACAATAGTATTGTCCAGGTCGTCTGCTAAAGAAATAGTCCAGGCTTTACAAGAAATGACAGCATCGTAGCGCTTTAACCAATCACCTACAAGTAAAATATCAAATGCATCAAAATCTAAAACATAAAAATCCTTGTTGAATCGGTGCAAGTTGTAAAGGAATTTCACTCCTATACAAATCATACAGAGATTGGCAGGACCGCCGATGGGATTAGTCATATGCAATGATTAAGTCACCAATTTAGGTTGCAAAATATGCTCGAATTTATTACAGAGATCAACATATATGAAACTATGAGATGCACCGGTGTCAAATAGAATATGAACAGGAAAACCATGAAAAGAAAATGAGCTCTGAAGGGTACCTTGGTTATCACTAGCATGTGGAGGAGGAGGAGGAGTGGAAGAAGTCATAGCAAAGACTCCAGATGACATGCCTCTCTGCTGAGTGGGACAGTTATTCTTGAAATGACCAAATTGAAGACAATGGTGGCAAAGGTTAGTTCTGGTCACTTGAGGTGGAGTAGCAGCGGCATTGGCAAGAGATGGACAACTATTGGCATAATGACCCTTTTGGTCACACTTGAAACAGGTGATAGATGAAGATCAAAAGATCGCTTGTGGGAAACAGATCCAGTACCATGAGTATTCTGTTAATTCTTCTTCTGCTGCTGGAAGTTGGGATTCCTCTTCTTAGGACCACCGAAAGTACCCTGAGATGCCGAAACTGTCTACTTACCCTTGGAAGTGGGGTTCTCAAATCTAGTGGCCATGTCCATCAGAGAAGTAAAGGTACCATGAACATGACTGATCAAGCAGTCATAATACTCTAGGCGAGCACCATGAATAAACTTCTCATTCTTCTTCAGCTGAGTGTCATCTAGCTGGGACCAAACTTTGAAAGCTTATTAAACTTCCTCTCATACTCAGAAAAAGTCATATCAACCTGCTTAAGATCTATGAATGCCCTATATAACTGAGATTTCTTGGCTTCGGGCATCCATTTTGCTACAAAAGCATCCTTGAAAGAGGGATCTAAGATAAGACAAAGATGAAGAAGATAAATTTCAAAGAAATAGGTTCGACAGAAGTAAGCTAAGAAACAACAATGAATCTCACCTGAACTGTTGCCAAGTGCCTCAATAGTCTAAGTGGTAACGAATTCCTACCAATCCTGGGCGAACTCTGTAACTGCCAAGTGGCTAAATGACGCATCTAGGCATCAGTAATCTCAAGTCCAATGAAAATCCTCTCAAGACTCTTCCTCCACTGTTGAGCCTCGATAATACTTTCAGCTCCAGTGAACTTAGTGCCTCCAAGCTGAGAATACTTCTTACAAAGCTGAGTGAATCTAACAGGCTGAACAAGTGGAATAAGAGCAACAACAGGTAGAATAGTGGTAACAAGTGGTGCAGGAGCATTTCCACGACCCCTACCATAGACATTCCTATGGTTACTCATCTGGAAAACAAGAATTTTGATTTCAGATAAGGATATACTTCCAAAATTCAAAGAAATCTAATTAAAGAGAGTTCCAACTTAAAATTTCAAGCATAAGCAAATATGACTGTGAAATTAATTCAACTCATTTTAGGGTATTACTACCCTACCTCTAATGATTTTTCAATCCATATGCTAAGTTTTTTCCAAAACCAAAGCTCTGATACCAACTGTAACGACCCGCTATTTCGAACCATTCACATCAACAGTAATCCATACATGCCAGACATGAATCGTCCAAAAAAATAGATTGCTAATATATTTATTTGGCATAACTTAGCATATATAGTAAATAAATCAATCACAGAATCACAGACACAGAGTTTACAACAAACGGCGAAAAGATAAATAATGGTTCATAAATCTACTACAGAAATAACATAGTCTAAAAATAGAATACATCAGAAATCCCAATACACAAAAGTCTCTAGTACAAAGCAGATGACAAGTCTAAACATATAATTAGAAATAAAAAAATAAACTGAAAGTTGAAAAAATAAGCTAGGTCTTTCAACAAACTCCGACTCTAAAGGATGAATCTCAAATTGTGATACTCAAACTGACCCGAGCGTAAAACAAAACGAAACACCCGAATCAGGATTAATCATTCTTATGCAGAAAAATCAAGTTCAAGTGAAATTTCAAGTAAATGCAATATAACTTAAAGGAATGTTGGGATTCCATTCTTTAAGGATCCGATAAACTATCTACGTACATAATACAATACGCTACATACATAACGTCTACAGTAAATTAAAATATTAAAATAGCATTAAGGCATTACCCATGTTCCTTTTAACACATTTTTATATATTCGCATAGTCGATACAGTACCGTAATTCCTCCGTGAACTAGAGAGCTATCAGAGGGCACTCCATAGGTATGGTACAAACCAAACTCGTAGAAGGCACGATAAGGCATGTGACATGGCAAGCGAGGCAATGCCAGGGTAGATATACCAATTGCACTCCCAGACTGGTGGTAATGCATAGCAGCTACTACCACCCACCTCGAGACACACTCCAAATCAAAGGTGTGCACAACAAATAGAATCACAAAAGAAATATATAAGGTTTCGAAGAAATGTGCCCTATAGTAGAATGACCCCACTTGGCCCGGTATAGCTCCTATTTAGCCACATCAAGCTGACTCGGGGGAATCAGGTCTATGTAAATACCATATAGAATCGTTTGCCAAACCATCCTACTTCGTTATGGAATCTCCACTATGTACATAGTTGTTAAAGTTGTTTTTGGTATTGGTAGAGAGTATGACAATATTCGATCTCGGTCTCTTTTACAATCAAAAGCTTATTTCACACCATGGTCATTTACAAAAATCACTTCATAAATATTTAAATCAAATCTCAAATAAATTTAAATCAAAACGAATATTCAATTGTTATGCTATTTAACCTTTAAAGTATTCCTTTACTCGCCTTTGTTAAGATAGGTTATAAATCATTTCCAAATCATTAAGTTCTAATTGGATCTCTATTAAAATTAAATTACAACTCGTTTTAAATAATATATTATACTAAATAAATTAATTAAATGAACCTTTTAAAATAATATATATATATATATTAAATAAAAAATTATTTTATACAATTAAAATAAGTTATACTTTTTATTATCTATTTTAAAATCTTATTTTATATATTTTAGAAAATAAACCATGAGTAAAATTTTACAAATTACTTTTAAATTAAACTCATAATATTTCCCAAAATCAACCTTTAAGGCTATAGATTTTTACAATAACAAAATAGAATACTTATTACTTTTTCAAATCAAACTCATACATTTCCTTTCAAATATTTGGAAATCACTTTCAAAATAGACCAACGATGTGCGTATAAAATTTTCTATTCTATGGTCAAGTGATATGGATATTTACCATTTCGATCCGCAAATTTTTTTATATTTACGGGTGCATATCATTTCAACCTACAATCCCAAAATTCCAACAATAACTGAAAATCGCTTGAGCTTATCATTTCAACCCATAACGAAGTTCTCCTATTCTAAAGTCTGTTTGGGTATATATCATTTCAACCCATACTGATTTCTAAACTAAGCGAACTTGAAGAGTGAGAACAATAACATAAAATTTTTTGGCTTATGTGATCGATAATTATGATAATTATATAAAATAATCAGTTTACATATAATGGTGTCAGTTTACAGAAGTGATTTAAAAAACAACTATCATATTTAATGGTTAAAAGCTATCAATTCTGTTTTAACAGTACATTTAAATTGTCATTTTCTATAAAAATCAATTAATTGAACATAAGAATGTTAATCGTGAGTGATTGCTCACCATCGTGGCTAGAGAACAATGAAATTGAAAGTACTGACACGAGTACGGACATGAAAACTTCAAATAACCGCGACAAGCTAAAACAGATTTTAGCACAATGATTTGATGGAACCAATTATATATATAAGAAATATATATACAATTTTGGAAAGAAAATATATATACATAACACGTGTAGGCTCCAAAAAAGATAAACTCTCTCTGCCACATGACAAATACATATGTGCCTATATGTGAAAATTATATAATCAGAGAGAAGCCAGTTTAGATGACTCATAGAGAATGATGACTGCTACAGGCCACAAGGTTATATGCATGGAATTTTGGAAAACGCAAATACAAATATGCAAATGAACTTATAGACTTAACTGATTCCTCACTAAATCTATATCAAGTAATAAATGAAATAGACATATTTCATTATCTTACACGGACAAAAAATAAGAACATAACCTTGAGTCAAAGGTTTCTAAAACAGTTTCATAAAGAATGGATGGATATATCAGTACAACAAGAAGAAAGAAACAGATCCACAGAATATGATTTTGATATGGATCTTTACCATGACTGGTAAAAATCTACTATTAAGGCAGAGAAACTACAGAATGTTAAGTAAAAAATTAGAAGACTCTGAAATAATGGATAAAGAAAAGGTAATTAGGTTCCTAATTCCTTACTTAAACATTCATTTAGTGCACCCTTGGGATAAAATCCTCCAAGTTGCCGCTAAAGTAGTACGAAACGGAGTACGCCGTGGCGCTTACTGTAGCAGCCACTGTAGCAATTACTGTAGCAAAAAACAAAAAATTAAAATATTTTCGTTTCGACCTGTCTGTCTACCTGTTTGGTATCAGAGCTACTGATCAAAAATATGAATAAATTAAAACCATTTGAAATAACAGACTATAAGAAATTTGAATACTTAAATTTGAAAATAATAAATTCCCCAAAAAGAATTGTTTCTATAGATAAACAAAAACATATATGCTATATGAACAATAGTTATAAGCATATGTTACACTCAGACTCACACCATTTAAATTCAATAACAGATTTGGTTATTGAACTAGGAGACTCTTTACATTGGTATAATGAAAAATTCTATCGATTGGTAGAACTTATTTCACAAAGCATGGTTTCAAGAAATAAAAAACTTCAACAAATACAAGATAATCAAAATTATCTAAAGACAGGGCTACAAAAAATAGATAACTTTGATAATACTCTACAAAAACTAACTAGAAAGTTTAAAGCTCTACAACTCAAGAATTTTCCAAACAAACAAGACATAATTTCTTTAAAACAAATGATTGAGGAAAATAAACCTAAAGATATTGAGATACAATCTAAAGACTTAATATTGCAAATCAAAAGTCAAGCTGAAATAACTAAAAATTATTTTGAATCCCAAATAAACAAGATAGAACAAATGCTACAAGAAATTAAATACATACAACTAAATTAAGATGGGATATGATAATAAATATTATTTAGAGGACACTAATCATGTTAATATGATGTATAGACAAAATGACACATTGTCAGCAGGATATAATAAAGACGTTTGCCAAAGTAAGGGAGACAATGTATTCTGTTTAATGACTGACACTATAATAGCAATGCTAACACAAATACATGATAGGCTAGACCTGATGGATAAACAAATTACAAGTCTAGATAGAAAATTAAATAACTTGGATAAAACTACACAAGTAAAAGATTATGACATTAATCAACTAACAGAAAAAATATCAACCCTAAATTTAGGTCCTACTGATCTAGATAAGGGAAGAAAAACAAAAATCAGCTTTTTAACCTTCAAAAAATTGGACACCATATAATGAATAGGAGATCCTTTGCAGGTCCATCCAGGACTTTAATGGACAGACCTATAGAAAGTAATAACCTAGCTATAAACACCTGGGTAGACAACATATTAAGAAGATCGGTAAATACACAATCCCAATTAGAAGAAATAATAAATATAGATAATGACTTAGAAGTATTCTCAAATAACCAACTAAATACCCTAAACCCAAGAGAACTATATAGAACAGGTATATTTACCATAAATACAGGATTATATAGACATCATAGGGAGGAAATTCTTTCCTTAAGCGATGGAAATCAACAGATTATAAACTTAATGTCCAATGAAGCTATTAAACAACTAAAAATACAAAACTGCAAATTAATCCATCTAGGACTTATTGTTATAGGAATTAGAGGATTAATCAGACAAAAAATAGGAGCCAAATTACTAATAGTGCTAATTGATGATAGACACCAAGACTTAGACAAAGCCATATTCGGAACAATAGAAGTAGATATGAATAATAACATCGGTATTGTTTATATATCACCAAATTTTACAATGACATTACAAGATTTTTACAAACACATAAAAGTAGTTATTCAAACTAAAGGGTTTGAAAATTTTAATGGTAAGAATATACTACTTGATATAACATTTTTGGGAAAATGTATGACAAAATATACCCCTAAAATAAAAATAAAACTTGATGAAGTAATAAAAACACTAACATCTACTGGTATAAGATTTTTAAAACCAATGGAAATAGACTCGTCTATACTGGCAGGACATGAATGGACTATCCAAAATCCTAATGAAAATAGAGATACACTTAAACCAAATGATGTAGTAACTTATACAAACCCCAACGGTTCTATAGCCTTAAGATTTAAAGATTATGGACCCTCTAACCAAAAAGATATAGATACAGATGATGAATCAAATTCCGAACTCCAAAGGAATTTGTAATGGACAAAATAATATATCCTAAAGAATTAGGAATGGTTCTCGAACCATTCGAACTATACGAATTAGAACAACAACTAAAAAAAACAACCAAATAGACAACAACACATTTGTTTATATAGATGATGAAAGTAATATTAGGATAAAAACAATAACCATGTTAGAAGCCTTCTTGGAAGATTCAATCAAACAAAGTACAGAAGAACTTAATAATGAATTAATCAGTGAATATACCTATCACATAGAACTAATGGAAGGACAAGATGAAAGTTCTGCAGTAACTTATCCTAAAGAATCCCCCCCACAAAATCGATTATCCACTAGGACACCCTCCTAGAATAAATGTCAATCCCTATAATAACGAAAACAAAAATTTAAGAACTATAGGAAAGAGAATACCTACTGAAAAAACATTTTTTGGGAAAAATTATGTAATACTTAATGTTACAGAATGTCATCCACAACTACTAAATACATATCTAGAACAATGGACTGCTGCAATAGCTAGAGATTATTCAGCCAAGCATACAAATATAACAACTGGTGAAGAAATGGTTAGGATAGCAGAAAACTATTTAGGAGATATAGCTAAAGGAATGTGTGAAGCATACAAAAGTAATTTTCCAGATGAAGTAGCCTCCCTAGTAGCACAAGGAGGAAATATATACAACTTTGCCTACCTAATACATAGGATAATAACAGGAAGAGAAGTAAATACTGGACTCACTCTCAGACAACAAGAAGCTATGAGAGACTTGGAACAAATACAATTGTTAGACTGGAAACACATAATAAAGTTCTTAAATGAATTCTTGTATTATGCTACAACCTCTGGTAATTATTATTCTAAAGAAATAGGTGATAGATTATTTTCTAAATTACCTGGTGATTTAGGAAAGGAAATACATAAATCTTGGAATGAAACATACGCTAATATTCCTAAGACATATGATAACATAGGAATTAGAATAACTCACATCATTTCTGAATTAAAAAAGAAATGTACATATATACAAATCCAAAGAGAATTAAAACAAAAGAATTATGGATTCTGCTCACAAATATATACCCCTCAACAATATGGATCTAAAAACCCCATTGTTAAAAGGCATAAACCTAAGAAAAAATATACTAAGAAATATTATCTCATAAAATCAAATGCAAGAAAACCATACTTAAACAAAGAAAAACATGTTAGGAAATATAATCCAAAGAAAACATATGCAAGTACTATTACATGTTTTGCATGTAATGAAAAAGGGCATTTATCTTCAACATGTCCTAAGAAACATAACTTATATACTAGGGAATCAAACTTAGTTGACTCAGTCAAAGAAGATTTACTTGAAGTAGCCTCAGACGTATCTAAAACTTCTACAATATACTCAATAGTATCATTGGAAGGATTAGAAGAACAGGAAAATACTTCTAATTCAAACTACTCTTTAATAGAAGAACTAACAAATGAACAAACAAGACCGACGGATTTTCCATTTGAACAATTTCTAGATTTAATGAATTATGAAGAATGTATACATGATTTCAAATATAAGATGGGAACTGATACTACAAAATGCTACTTTTGTCCTTGGTATCCAGCCTTTGACAAAAGATTTAAATGCATAAAATGTACCACAGAAATATGTTATAAATGCACCATAGATCATTTTAACTTAGAAATTCCTAATCAACATAGATTACAATACATTGATAAAAACAAAATTAATGAAGATAGAATAAAAACCTTAGAAGAGAGAATGAACAATTTTGAAATAGAAATAGAAGAACTAAGAAAAATATTAGAAGAGACAGACAAACATAATAAAGGGAAAAACATTATAACAACCTCACAAGAAAATAGCCTCTCCAATACAGATGAAACAATACAAATTCCCTTGATATGCAATCCTGAATGTTTAAGAGAACTCCGAACATTCACTCTAATAAATATCAAAGGATTAGAAATCCAATTATTAGCATTTATAGATACAGGAGCAACAAGCTCAACAATAAATTCAGAACTAATACACCAATACTTAATTACTAAAGCTAATAAACCAAAACAAAGTACCCAGTTTGATGGCACGACCAACATTATAACAGATATAATTACTAATGTACAACTACGATTTCATACTACTTGTAACAATTGGTCACCACATTATTATCTAAAACAACTATGGGTTACTAAATTAAATCTAGGAAATATAAATCTAATACGTGGATTAGATTTTCTCTTAAGTGACAATGGAAGTTTTTCCTTTAATAAAGATTATTTGCAAATAGCTAAAAAGACAACATTAACCCCACTTATATCAGAGTTTCTACCTGAGAAGCGTGGTGGAGAGAATCATACTCCAGCCCAATGTACTTGTGACATTCCGGAATGTTTAAGAGAACTCCGAACATTAACTCTAATAAACATCAAAGGATTAGAAATCCAATTATTAGCATTTATAGATACAGGAGCAACAAGCTCAACAATAAATTCAGAACTAATACCCCAATACTTAATTACTAAAGCTAAGTACCCAGTTTGATGGCACGACCAACGTTATAACAGATATAATTACTAATGTACAACTACGATTTCATACTACTTGTAACAATCGGTCACCACATTATTATCTAAAACAACTATGGGTTACTAAATTAAATCTAGGAAATATAAATCTAATACTTGGATTAGATTTTCTCTTAAGTGACAATGGAAGTTTTTCCTTTAATAAAGATTATTTGCAAATAGCTAAAAAGACAACATTAACCCCACTTATATCAGAGTTTCTACCTGAGAAGCGTGGTGGAGAGAATCATACTCCATCCCAATGTACTTGTGACATTCCGGGCCAATGCCAACAAAAAGAACCTAATAAAATAACAACAGAACAATTATACTGTTATGAAGATATACAAGATATAGAAATAGATTTAATCCAACCAAATAAAATAAGCAGTATTCTTTTAACAACTGATGACATAAACCAAATTATAAGTAAACTAGAAAAAATAGAAATAATAGGAGAAAAACCAACAAAGCACTGGGAAAAAGATTCTATTTATTGTAAACTAGACATAATTAACCCAAATATTACAATCAAAACCAGATCACCCAAATATGATAACTGGATGATTGATGAATTTAAAATGCATATAGATATTTTAAACAAACTAGGAATCATAAGAAAGTCAGATTCTAGACACAGAACCTCAGCTTTCATAGTACAAAAAGAATCTGAAAGAAAAAGAGGACAAAGTAGAATGGTCATGGATTATACCAGACTCAATGATAATACAAATGAAGACGGATATTGTATTCCTGACAAAGATGTATTAATTAATAAAATACAAAATAATTACTGGTATTCTAAATTTGATTTAAAATCTGGATTCTGGCAAGTCAAAATGCACCCAGATTCTATACCATGGACAGCTTTCACCTGTTCAGAAGGACATTATGAATGGCTGGTAATGCCATTTGGACTAAAAAATGCACCACAAATATTCCAAAGAAAAATGGATGACATATTTAAACATTGTAGTAAATTCACATGTGTATATATAGATGACATATTAGTTTTTTCAAAAACAAAAAAGGAACATATAGCACACCTATATACAATATTTAAGCTCTTTGAAGCACATGGGCTAATTATCTCCAAAAGGAAAATTGAATTATTCAAAAATTCCATAGATTTCCTAGGAGTAAAAATAGGAAAAGGACAAATAGAACTCCAGCCCCATATATCCAGAAAAATATTAGAGTTTCCAGATAAAATAGAAAATTTGAAACAATTACAATCATTTCTTGGACTTATAAATTATGCAAGACCTTTTATACAAAATTTATCCAAATATACTGGACCCTTGTATAACAAAGCAAGTCCCAAAGGAAAAAGAGAATTTAACAGTGAAGACATAAAGCAAATCCAAAAAATCAAAGAACTAGCAAACAATCTAAAACCACTAACACTACCATTGGCTACAGATTATTTAATTGTAGAAACAGACGGTTCCTCATTAGGATGGGGAGGAATACTATTAAGTAAAAAACACAAAAATGATCCTAAATCTACTGAAAAAATATGTAGATATACTTCGGGAACGTATAAAGAAAAAGGCTACATGACTTCTTTAGATTATGAAATTTTAGCCATAATATATGTCTTAGAATCATTTAGGCTTTTTATAATCTCACAAAAAGAAATAACAATAAGGACAGACTGTGAATCCATAGTCAAATATGCCAATAACCAAAAAGAAAAAGGTATAATAAATAATAGATGGCTAAAATTCAAAAATGCTGTTTTAAATTGTGGAACTAGAATAATATGGGAACATATTAAAGGTATTTCAAACATACTACCAGACAAATTATCAATGCTACTTAACTCCTCCGAGATTTGTGATCTTACTAACTCATTTGAAGATTGTAATTTTGTTAACAGAGAAGAAGAAATAGAGATGACTACTACGAATCAGTTAACAAATAGCAAAAGATTTCTGAAGACATACACATAAAACAGATTTGTCACAAATGTCCAACTGTCTGAAGAACAACAAATGATATTAGACAACATATGGAACCTGTCAACCACTTCTCAAGAAAATAAACAGAAGTTAAGTATATTATACACTTTGGTTGATTTATTCACAGAAACAAAAAACACAAAAAAGTTCACACACTATTGTTTATTCAATGGGCCTAGTGCCGGCATATATCTTGATTGGGAAGAAATGGTTCCTAGACTTAAGGAACTTGAACAAAACCCAAAATATGGGAGACCATATTATAAAGGCTATTACACTTATGAGACAGCCAAGATTGCTATTGAAAAAATTCTTGGAACAGATTACATAGTCTCTGACACACTCAAACAAATACAAAACATAGCCTCGGGAGTACAGATAAAAGAAGAGATCACAACCCCTACAGAAATATGCTTAAAGCCCAGAACAACATTTGCAGCTATTACAAAGGAGGCCAATAAAGGAAAAATGGTACAGCTTGGACATATCCCACAAGCTTCTCCGATACAAACAAAAAGTAAGGAAATTTCTTTCCCTGAAACACTTGACAAGGAAATACAATTTCTACAAAATACAAAGAAGCAAAATTCTCCAACATACAAAGAGATTTATTCTCTAATCACAAAAATTTCTTCACAAAAAATCCCTGGTTTCAAAATAAACTGGGAAATTTTGAGAAACCAAAATATTCCTTGCACTAATCAATTTGCAGATTGCAAAGAATTATCATCAGACTGCAGGTGTACGATTGTGGCATCCATGCCACTTGTCAGTCTTAAACTGTCACAATACAAATATCTTGTCCATAACAAATTCACTTTAGATCCAACTACTCTCTTAAACTATGGTTTTGTCAAAGACATCTATATAAATGGTTGGCATCCTACTGAACTACCAGAGCCTCTACATTCGATAGCAGACTATTTTACAGAAGTCCTTGATACAGAATTACATTTGGATATATCGACAGTTCCTCCACATTACGGCAACAACATACTTGATCCCGCAAGACATATAGTAAAAATTAAAGCACACGGTTTTAATCATGACTACCCAACTTGGGAAGAGCCTACAGATTTCCTTGACAACTCAACGCCCAAGATGTATGATCAACAGCACTATGAAAAATACAGAGCCTACATTATTGGACAGAACCTAAATTGGACAAGCACAGACAATAAATTTTTCAAACTACATTTTGAATCCCCAGTAACAAAAATATACATCTCTAGGAAGATAGAAGAATTTGAACCAGAATACAGGCCTTTTGAATTCTTCTATCCCAGACCCAATACTACAAAAATCTACAGAAAATTACACATGTCATTAGCAGGAGAAGACAAAGAAGGTTCTACCAGCAGCAAGACAAAAGAAGAAGATGACCTAATGGACCAATGTGACAAAAACCTACCGCATAAATAAAGTATCCACTAAAAGTACATACGCGGCGAATACAAAGTCTAGTGGATTCTTGCTTTTATTTTAATATCTTTTCTTTTTTTAGTGCGCCATTATGTATTAATAAAGTGGGTATGAAACCCACAGCTGTAAGTTATTAAGTTGTATTTTGAGAGTGTTCTGAGCATGGCTATATAAAGGCATGTAAGGCCCTCAGAACATATATCGCTCTCTGTCTCATTTGCATTGTAATCTCAATCCTCTACTGTAAAAATCTGTAATATTATCTTTTTTAATGTTTACCATTTTTGTCCTCATGAACTAAATATCTAAGACGTGAATCAAGGAAGAAAAGTGAAGCGGCTACGGTATGATTCTTATTTATGTTTCTTCTTTAGTTTAATGATTATGATGTTCATATTTTTATGATCTCTGGAATTATCGTATATGTTGTTTAAATTCAAAAGACGTAAACTCGTTTGAAAGAGAAAAGTACCCGTTTTAGCCGTTAGTCATTAGGACGTTAGACACTTAGGGGAAGAAACTCTTAGAGTGGCAAGGTGAGAATTAACAACATATAGTAATTTTTTTCAGGGTGTGTAAATATAATGGACATAGAGTTATGTTTGAAGAAGAAAGCAAATAATTTCAAAAATAGTGCCTGCCTAACTTGGTATTCCATGATTCATGTCTGCTTTCTTATTTATTATCAAGTTAACCAAAATAACAAACCTTTTAATGGAATTCCTACAAAATCATTTAGAAGAAGATTTTCTCATAAAATTATTCTTTGTTCTAAAAAATATGGACTTAAGTCAAAAAGACCAATATACTATTGCAAACATATTTAAAGACAAATATGCAAATGAACTTATAGACTTAACTGATTCCTCACTAAATCTATATCAAGTAATAAATGAAATAGACATATTTCATTATCTTACACGGACAAAAAATAAGAGCATAACCTTGAGTCAAAGGTTTCTAAAACAGTTTCATAAAGAATGGATGGATATATCAGTACAACAAGAAGAAAGAAATAGATCCGCAGAATATGATTTTGATATGGATCTTTACCATGACTGGTAAAAATCTACTATTAAGGCAGAGAAACTACAGAATGTTAAGTAAAAAATTAGAAGACTCTGAAATAATGGATAAAGAAAAGGTAATTAGGTTCCTAATTCCTTACTTAAACATTCATTTAGTGCACCCTTGGGATAAAATCCTCCAAGTTGCCGCTAAAGTAGTACGAAACGGAATACGCCGTGGCGCTTACTGTAGCAGCCACTGTAGCAATTACTGTAGCAAAAAACAAAAATTAAAATATTTTCGTTTCGACCTGTCTGTCTGCCTGTTTGGTATCAGAGCTACTGATCAAAAATATGAATAAATTAAAACCATTTGAAATAACAGACTATAAGAAATTTGAATACTTAAATTTGGAAATAATAAATTCCCCAAAAAGAATTGTTTCTATAGATAAACAAAAACATATATGCTATATGAACAATAGTTATAAGCATATGTTACACTCAGACTCACACCATTTAAATTCAATAACAGATTTGGTCATTGAACTAGGAGACTCTTTACATTGGTATAATGAAAAATTCTATCGATTGGTAGAACTTATTTCACAAAGCATGGTTTCAAGAAATAAAAAACTTCAACAAATACAAGATAATCAAAATTATCTAAAGACAGGGCTACAAAAAATAGATAACTTTGATAATACTCTACAAAAACTAACTAGAAAGTTTAAAGCTCTACAACTCAAGAATTTTCCAAACAAACAAGACATGATTTCTTTAAAACAAATGATTGAGGAAAATAAACCTAAAGATATTGAGATACAATCTAAAGACTTAATATTACAAATCAAAAGTCAAGCTGAAATAAATAAAAATTATTTTGAATCCCAAATAAACAAGATAGAACAAATGCTACAAGAAATTAAATACATACAACTAAATTAAGATGGGATATGATAATAAATATTATTTAGAGGCCACTAATCATGTTAATATGATGTATAGACAAAATGACACATTGTCAGCAGGATATAATAAAGATGTTTGCCAAAGTAAGGGAGACAATGTATTCTGTTTAATGACTGACACTATAATAGCAATGCTAACACAAATACATGATAGGCTAGACCTGATGGATAAACAAATTACAAGTCTAGATAGAAAATTAAATAACTTGGATAAAACTACACAAGTAAAAGATTATGACATTAATCAACTAACAGAAAAAATATCAACCCTAAATTTAGGTCCTACTGATCTAGATAAGGGAAGAAAAACAAAAATCATCTTTTTAACCTTCAAAAAATTGGACACCATATAATGAATAGGAGATCCTTTACTGGTCCATCCAGGACTTTAATGGACAGACCTATAGAAAGTAATAACCTAGCTATAAACACCTGGGTAAACAACATATTAAGAAGATCGGCAAATACACAATCCCAATTAGAAGAAATAATAAATATAGATAATGACTTAGAAGTATTCTCAAATAACCAACTAAATACCCTAAACCCAAGAGAACTATATAGAACAGGTATATTTACCATAAATACAGGATTATATAGACATCATAGGGAGGAAATTCTTTCCTTAAGCGATGGAAATCAACAGATTATAAACTTAATGTCCAATGAAGCTATTAAACAACTAAAAATACAAAACTGCAAATTAATCCATCTAGGACTTATTGTTATAGGAATTAGAGGATTAATCAGACAAAAAATAGGAGCCAAATTACTAATAGTGCTAATTGATGATAGACACCAAGACTTAGACAAAGCCATATTCGGAACAATAGAAGTAGATATGAATAATAACATCGGTATTGTTTATATATCACCAAATTTTACAATGACATTACAAGATTTTTACAAACACATAAAAGTAGTTATTCAAACTAAAGGGTTTGAAAATTTTAATGGTAAGAATATACTACTTGATATAACATTTTTGGGAAAATGTATGACAAAATATACCCCTAAAATAAAAATAAAACTTGATGAAGTAATAAAAACACTAACATCTACTGGTATAAGATTTTTAAAACCAATGGAAATAGACTCGTCTATACTGGCAGGACATGAATGGACTATCCAAAATCCTAATGAAAATAGAGATACACTTAAACCAAATGATGTAGTAACTTATACAAACCCCAACGGTTCTATAGCCTTAAGATTTAAAGATTATGGACCCTCTAACCAAAAAGATATAGATACAGATGATGAATCAAATTCCGAACTCCAAAGGAATTTGTAATGGACAAAATAATATATCCTAAAGAATTAGGAACCATTCGAACTATACGAATTAGAACAACAACTAAAAAAAACAACCAAATAGACAACAACACATTTGTTTATATAGAAGATGAAAGTAATATTAGGATAAAAACAATAACCATGCTAGAAGCCTTCTTGGAAGATTCAATCAAACAAAGTACAGAAGAACTTAATAATGAATTAATCAGTGAATATACCTATCACATAGAACTAATGGAAGGACAAGATGAAAGTTCTGCAGTAACTTATCCTAAAGAATCCCCCCACAAAATGGATTATCCACTAGGACACCCTCCTAGAATAAATGTCAATCCCTATAATAACGAAAACAAAAATTTAAGAACTATAGGAAAGAGAATACCTACTGAAAAAACATTTTTTGGGAAAAATTCTGTAATACTTAATGTTACAGAATGTCATCCACAACTACTAGATACATATCTAGAACAATGGACTGCTGCAATAGCTAGAGATTATTCAGCCAAGCATACAAATATAACAACTGGTGAAGAAATGGTTAGGATAGCAGAAAACTATTTAGGAGATATAGCTAAAGGAATGTGGGAAGCATACAAAAGTAATTTCTCAGATGAAGTAGCCTCCCTAGTAGCACAAGGAGGAAATATATACAACTTTGCCTACCTAATACATAGGATAATAACAGGAAGAGAAGTAAATACTGGACTCACTCTCAGACAACAAGAAGCTATGAGAGACTTGGAACAAATACAATTGTTAGACTGGAAACACATAATAAAGTTCTTAAATGAATTCTTGTATTATGCTACAACCTCTGGTAATTATTATTCTAAAGAAATAGGTGATAGATTATTTTCTAAATTACCTGGTGATTTAGGAAAGGAAATACATAAATCTTGGAATGAAACATACGCTAATATTCCTAAGACATATGATAACATAGGAATTAGAATAACTCACATCATTTCTGAATTAAAAAAGAAATGTACATATATACAAATCCAAAGAGAATTAAAACAAAAGAATTATGGATTCTGCTCACAAATATATACCCCTCAACAATATGGATCTAAAAACCCTATTGTTAAAAGGCATAAACCTAAGAAACAATATACTAAGAAATATTATCTCAGAAAATCAAATGCAAGAAAACCATACTTAAACAAAGAAAAACATGTTAGGAAATATAATCCAAAGAAAACATATGCAAGTACTATTACATGTTTTGCATGTAATGAAAAAGGGCATTTATCTTCAACATGTCCTAAGAAACATAACTTATATACTAGGGAATCAAACTTAGTTGACTCAGTCAAAGAAGATTATCTCACAAAATTATTCTTTGTTCTAAAAAATATGGACTTAAGTCAAAAAGACCAATATACTATTGCGAACATATTTAAAGACGAATATGCAAATGAATTTATAGACTTAACTGATTCCTCACTAAATCTATATCAAGTAATAAATGAAATAGACATATTTCATTATCTTACACGGACAAAAAATAAGAACATAACCTTGAGTCAAAGGTTTCTAAAACAGTTTCATAAAGAATGGATGGATATATCAGTACAACAAGAAGAAAGAAATAGATCCGCAGAATATGATTTTGATATGGATCTTTACCATGACTGGTAAAAATCTACTATTAAGGCAGAGAAACTACAGAATGTTAAGTAAAAAATTAGAAGACTCTGAAATAATGGATAAAGAAAAGGTAATTAGGTTCCTAATTCCTTACTTAAACATTCATTTAGTGCACCCTTGGGATAAAATCCTCCAAGTTGCCGCTAAAGTAGTACGAAACGGAATACGCCGTGGCGCTTACTGTAGCAGCCACTGTAGCAATTACTGTAGCAAAAAACAAAAAATTAAAATATTTTCGTTTCGACCTGTCTGTCTGTCGGTATCAGAGCTACTGATCAAAAATATGAATAAATTAAAACCATTTGAAATAACAGACTATAAGAAATTTGAATACTTAAATTTGGAAATAATAAATTCCCCAAAAAGAATTGTTTCTATAGATAAACAAAAACATATATGCTATATGAACAATAGTTATAAGCATATGTTACACTCAGACTCACACCATTTAAATTCAATAACAGATTTGGTTATTCAACTAGGAGACTCTTTACATTGGTATAATGAAAAATTCTATCGATTGGTAGAACTTATTTCACAAAGCATGGTTTCAAGAAATAAAAAATTTCAACAAATACAAGATAATCAAAATTATCTAAAGACAGGGCTACAAAAAATAGATAACTTTGATAATACTCAACAAAAACTATTTAGAAAGTTTAAAGCTCTACAACTCAAGAATTTTCCAAACAAACAAGACATAATTTCTTTAAAACAAATGATTGAGGAAAATAAACCTAAAGATATTGTTGATTTGTAATATTAAGTCTTTAGGTTGTATCTCAATATCTTTAGGTTTATTTTCCTCAATCATTTGTTTTAAAGAAATTATGTCTTGTTTGTTTGGAAAATTCTTGAGTTGTAGAGCTTTAAACTTTCTAGTTAGTTTTTGTAGAGTATTATCAAAGTTATCTATTTTTTTTAGCCCTGTCTTTTGATAATTTTGATTATCTTGTATTTGTTGAAGTTTTTTATTTCTTGAAACCATGCTTTGTGAAATAAGTTCTACCAATCGATAGAATTTTTCATTATACCAATGTAAAGAGTTTCCTAGTTCAATGACCAAATCTGTTATTGAATTTAAATGGTGTGAGTCTGAGTGTAACATATGCTTATAACTATTGTTCATATAGCATATATGTTTTTGTTTATCTATAGAAACAATTCTTTTTGGGGAATTTATTATTTCCAAATTTAAGTATTCAAATTTCTTATAGTCTGTTATTTCAAATGGTTTTAATTTATTCATATTTTTGATCAGTAGCTCTGATACCAAACAGGCAGACAGACAGGTCGAAACGAAAATATTTTAATTTTTTGTTTTTTGCTATAGTAATTGCTACAGTGGCTGCTACAGTAAGCGCCACGGCGTATTCCGTTTCGTACTACTTTAGCGGCAAGTTGGAGGATTTTATCCCAAGGGTGCACTAAATGAATGTTTAAGTAAGGAATTAGGAACCTAATTACCTTTTCTTTATCCATTATTTCAGAGTCTTCTAATTTTTTACTTAACATTCTGTAGTTTCTCTGCCTTAATAGTAGATTTTTACCAGTCATGGTAAAGATCCATATCAAAATCATATTCTGCGGATCTATTTCTTTCTTCTTGTTGTACTGATATATCCATCCATTCTTTATGAAACTGTTTTAGAAACCTTTGACTCAAGGTTATGTTCTTATTTTTTGTCCGTGTAAGATAATGAAATATGTCTATTTCATTTATTACTTGATATAGATTTAGTGAGGAATCAGTTAAGTCTATAAGTTCATTTGCATATTTGTCTTTAAATATGTTTGCAATAGTATATTGGTCTTTTTGACTTAAGTCCATATTTTTTAGAACAAAGAATAATTTTGTAAGAAAATCTTCTTCTAAATGATTTTGTAGGAATTCCATTAAAAGGTTTGTTATTTTGGTTAACTTGATAATAAATAAGAAAGCAGACATGAATCAAGGAATACCAAGTTAGGCAGGCACTATTTTTGAAATTATTTGCTTTCTTCTTCAAACATAACTCTATGTCCATTATATTTACACACCCTGGATAAAATTACTATATGTTGTTAATTCTCACCTTGTCACTCTAAGAGTTTCTTCCCCTAAGTGCCTAACGTCCTAATGACTAACGGCTAAAACGGGTACTTTTCTCTTTCAAACGAGTTTACGTCTTTTGAATTTAAACAACATATACGATAATTCCAGAGATCATAAAAATATGAACATCATAATCATTAAACTAAAGAAGAAACATAAATAAGAATCATACCGTAGCCGCTTCACTTTTCTTCCTTGATTCACGTCTTAGATATTTAGTTCATGAGGACAAAAATGGTAAACATTAAAAAAGATAATATTACAGATTTTTACAGTAGAGGATTGAGATTACAATGCAAAGGAGACAGAGAGCGATATATGTTCTGAGGTCCTTACATGTCTTTTTATAGCCATGCTCAGAACACTCTCGAAATACAACTTAATAACTTACAGCTGTGGATTTCATACCCACTTTATTAATACATAATGGCGCACTAAAAAAAGAAAAGATATTATATATATATATATATATATTCTCATTTTCAAAGTTGGGACAAATTATATATACAAAGCATATAACTGTAAAAATTTCTGAGCAGCAAATTATATGGCAATAACAAGGTCAGGAGAAAATCACATAGTCACCATGTGATATAACTATATATTACACTGCACATATACTTCCATATATATGTACACTGCATACATACATGCATACATACACATATATATACTTCCATATATATGTACACTGCATGCATACATACATACATACATACATACATATACATATATACATATATATATATATATATATATTCCCATATACAGAAAGCAAGGGCCATGCAACTATCTCCCTTTTTTCATACCCAGCGTAATCTATGAAATATATGCATACCTATGCTTCTACAAATAGTACATATGCAATAACAATTAGAAGAAAAGGGAATATGAGCTGTCACATATACACCATTTAGAACAGAGGTCAACACATCAAACAGTAAGGTGTGTGTGTGTGTTCGAATATCACAAAAATGCAAATATATATCTCTGCAAGGCTAATAATCACTGCTCCCACTCGAGCCTAACTTCGAGTTAGAGCAGGAAATGCTTGAGTTTATCTTCGAGCATGTGAGGGGATTGCACGGTCCAGCTTTGTTCAAGGAAGGGAAGGCACAGGTTAGGTCATGTAGGCTAAATGTGGTCACAGCATGGGTCGCTTGGGTTCTAAAGGAGGGTGGCATGGGTCTTGCTCCGGGTTTTGGATGGTGGCACTAAGAGTTTGAAGAGGGAAAGCAGGTAGTGCTCTTCGGCATAGGAGAAAAAGAGAGGCGAAGGCTAACGCGAAGAGAGGGGATGCATGCTGCTTGGGTGCTTCGGGAAAAGTAAAGAAGGCTCAGGTATGACCTTGGGTTTTGGTGGGGTTTTGCATGGGTTAGTGGAGCAAATCATGGCTCAGTGATCGGAGGAAGCGGCTTAGGTCAATCTCGGGGAAACGAAGGGTTAGAATCGGGTTAGTGGAGAAAGTCGTGCGTGAGGTTTCGGGGAGGAAAGAGGAAAAATATAACGCGAGTAGTTGTTGTGTGGAAAGAAGAAGAGAGGAAAAAAAAATATGAGGGGAGAAGACAAAGCTACAGGAAGAGGAGGAACCAATTTTGATACGTACCTATTTTTCTGAGAATGAATAGTAGAGTGAAGCGAAAAGGCCAAATGAATATAAATAAACTTCAAGGTAAAAGCTATGTTCATTCTTTGATTCCGAAGAAATAACTAAAGCAATCGATTTTTTTGCTTGGGTTACACGGCTGTAAATTTGTAAAGGCAAAAGGGAATATGGTATTTATAGGCACCGTTTTATCAATAACATAGCGCACCGGACCTCAAAATATAGAAATATATATTGCAGAGGTCAGCATAATGAGGAAAATAGAATGGTATACGGATATCAATGATATGATCAAATTATAAAAGCTCAAATTTTTGCTGCCGAAAATGCTGTTAAACTGCAGAAAATAGAATAAAAAGAGCTATAGAAGTCCGAATTTGACAAAACGAATTACGATGTCTTTCTCAGAAAATGAATTACATTTTTATTACATAAAAATATTCATTTTTTGAAAATATTTAAATTTCACCAATTAAACTGATTAAAGTTAAATATTTAAATTTCACAAATAAATTAACTTTGATATTTTCCAATAAAATTTTATCAATTACTATAGTTGAATAGACGCAATCCAAATTACAAAATTTTATTTAACAATTTTATCATTTACATTTCAAGAATTTTTTTTATTTATGTTATAAAATATTTGAAAATTCTCAGTTCGTTAAGTTTTCTATATGCAACAGACTCTAAAGGATTTTGGACTAAATATTTCAAAATCGTGAATTTATTGTGACAATATAAGTGCAATAAATTTATCTAGAAATCATACTTATCATGTCAATACCAAACATATTGATATCAGACATCATTTTCTCAGAGATAATAAGTTTATTTCTCTTGAATTTATCAACAATTTAGAATCAAATAGCTGACATTCTGACCAAAACCTTGAATCAATCAACCTTTACTAAGTAAAGAAGAGACCTAGGCATTTGTTCTATAACCGAGATACAGAATATAGATACAATATTATATATATATATATATATGTATATATACAATATGTATATATATATGTGTATATATATATATATTTAATAAATAAAGAAAAAAGTTGTCAGAATTTTCAAAGGGATGTCTCCATTACCCTAATTGTTCGATTCACGAGTCACTAATTGTCAAGCACTCTTATTGTTAACCCGCCTTTTTGCAAGGCAGCGTACATGCGTATTTAACCCAATGGCGTGCACGGTTGTCAATGATGGAATACTACGGTTTTGACTCGACTGGATGGATAGACGATCAATCCCAAATCATAAGCATGATTATAAAGTCGAGATTCAGTATACTTGATGGACTGAAGACGTGAGATATTCGAAATATGAGTTTAAACAAAGTCGAGTTGTCGCGGGTCATGCTTGGACTTGCTTTGCGTTTTTAAGTAGGCTACTTCAAGTCAGAGAGGGCCTAGCTTCAGGTCGACGTGCTCCAAGTTGCTTGGGATCGGTAGGACTTTTGGGGGTCAGTGTAATTCCGGGTCGGCAAGGACTTTACCCGAGTCGACACTGAGCCTTTGGATTCTGGTGTGGGTCGGCATGATGGTGTGGATCGGCATGTTGAAGTTGGTCAGCATGATGATGTGGATCGGCATGTTGAAGTGGGTCGGCATGTAGGGATGGCAATGGGGCGGGTCTAGTGTCTAAACCCGGTAGATCCGTCCCTATTTTTACCCATTTGACCAGCCTCATTGGGTCATCGGGGCGGGTAAGCCCAGACCCGCTCAAAAAAGCTCCGGGTCTATGGTCGGGTTGGGGCTTGGCCGACTAGCCCCAACCTGACCCGCACTACTACGATCGCATGAGAACGCTTTATTGCTACAAAGATGCTATGTTAATCGTTTTATACATAAGTGGTTATAACATGAATATTCTAATGTTCCATTCAATAAGTTATATTATTTTATGGTATTAAGTTGTATCACTAATAATCATATAATAACATATACATGTTTTTTCTAAATCGTTATCATGCGCCTTATTTTTATAATCTAACTTTATCATTGTAAACATACTGATATCTATATTTATTGTATCATTTAATGACAATCCCTACTAAAAATATAATGAATAAATATATTTATATTAACACATAATTTTGAATAAATATGCAAAGTATCACCAGGTCTTGGGGCGGGGCGGGTCTACCCTGACCCGCATAGGTTTCGGTTATGTGGTGAAAGTTCAGACCCGCACCGGGTCTATGGGGCGGGTCTGGGGCAGGGTTTAAAAAACCCAGGGCGGGTCTGGGGCATAAAAAACCCGCCCCAACCCGCCCTATTGCCATCCTTATCGGCATGATAGTGTGGATTGGCAGGATAGTGTGGATCGGCATGTTGGAGTGGATCGATATCTTGGAGTGGGTCGTCATGATGAAGGCCTAGGTTGGGTACAATCTTGCTTCAAGTCCTGGAACAAACTACTTCGCATCACATGTAGAATGCTCTGGGTTGGCTGTGATGAATCTTCGGATCGGCCTTGGAAGGAACCCGGGTCGGTGCTATGAAGGAATTGGATCGGGTCGGCATCCTCAAAACTCTGGGTTGGCACATGGATTGCGTCGATGTTTTAAGGAGGAGGATCAGCATTGAGTTACTTCGAGTCCCGACCTCATTTGCTTCGAGTCGTAGGTAGGCATGCTCTGGGTCAATACCTAGGAAATATCAGGACGGCATATTCTAAACTCTGGGTCGGTCGAAATGACAGATTTGGGGTCGGCTATGGTCTTGATGGGCTCAGACCACTTAGGAATACCAGTAACTTTGACTTTGCCTATAAATACACCAGGCGAGGCTTCAGCAAAAGGATCTTCATTCTGATTCTCTTCTTCTTCTCCATTAAGGCTACTCTACCATTATTGCTTTAAAAACTCTGGATTTTAACTATAATTGATTCTCATATCAATAAAATGGAAATTTCTGGAGTGGATGTAGGCCAGAGTCAGCCGAGCCACTATAAATCCTCTGTTATTACTGCTTTCTTTTTAATTTTTACTATTCTTTGTATTTATGCTCTCTACATACACTCTATCTATGATATATAACCGTGATTTGGTGCCTTCATCTGGACTTAGGCGTTAATGACCAATTTTGGCACTAACACTCGTTAGATTATTATCATCCTATTAATTTTTTATGTTTTGTGTACTTGTGTATATTTGTGTTTATATATGTGTAATGTAACATCATATATAATAAAATTAGATTTATGTTTCGCTTATTATACTTCGTTACTAGCATTTAGTTTCATGGTATTAGTTTAAGGGCGAGTAATGTAGTTTAGGCTCAGTTTTTTTTAACAAAGGGTGAGAACTATAAAAAAGGACAGTTGGGCTGTTAGATAGGCTTAGATTAAGAGATAGTTTTTGGAATAAGGGGGAGTCGGAGTAGAATCAGAAGTTTGTAGAGTATATTTGATAGAAAAAGGTTGTCATCATCAAAACGGGGCAGATTGTTAGTTTTTGATATGATGGTTTTGAAGACAACAACCTTATGACTTGTTATAAAATTAAATACTAGTATCTTTGTCTACATATATATGTATATGAAGGATATATATATATATATATATATATATATATATATATATATATATATATGCAGGAACTGAGAATGAAGACTGTATAGTATAGAGACTCAAGACTGACGAATTCAAGATTGAAGAAACTAAGACTGAAGACTCATGAGTATCAAGAGTTCAAGATATCAAGATTAGTAATAGAGTCTAGATTTATGCTAAAACTTCATAATAGCACTAAAATTTTTATTCAGATTTTAATTGTGGAACGGAATCCACCTTCTCACTTTAATAGTGGGATGGGGCGCATGACCTCTTTAATAGGATGGAACCCACTATCTTCTCTAGTGTAACGGAATCCACGAAAATTTCAAAATGATTTGTTTTTAAAAGTTTTTTCAAAACTATCTTTTTAAAAGTTATCTCTCTAGGTTTAAATATTTTAGCCTTAATTCAAAAACTACTTTTGAATGTTAAAAAATATATCTTGTTTTTAAACTATCTCCTAGATTTCATATTTTAGCTCTAAATCTCAAAAATATATCTATACTTAGTTTTTAATATTAGTTTTATATTATAGATTATATATTTTTAAGATTATTTTTTAAGTCTCTTTTATAAGTTTAAACTATATTCCAAATGGTTTACAAAGTTTAGAAATTGTCTTGACAAGTTTTATAATAGAAATTGTTTTAAAAACAAAATCGTTTTTCAAAATACACATAGGCATGTCGACATCCCCCATCCTCCCATGTCGACATGGTAGCCGTAGAATTTAAAATTCCAATTTTCAAAATGAAGTATCTATTCGTCATACCCTTTCACAAATGGATATGACTATTTTTGTTCTATAAATGCTAGTTGTTTTCAACAAATTTTAAGTTAGTTTTTCTTTATTTCTTCACTCCTTCTTCTCCACTTAAGTATTCTCTTATATTTTAACCAAACTTTGTCAAAATCCTTAATGAATCAAACTTGAATATCTCTAGTTTGACTCTCTGTCACTCACTCTCAAAAATCATAGTGCTATTTAGGGTTATAGGATCATTTGTAATCAAAGAAGTATATTGAGTCTCTCTATCTATCAAAGTGATATTGGAAACGGCGTGATTATGGCCTGTAAATCAATTGGGTGTGATTGTATCACATAAATCAATTAGGTGATCTTGTGGCCTAGTTAAATAAAGAGAGTTTTCCTTGGACACGAAGACAGGAGGGTGTATCCCGTGGCCATGAAATCGAGGTTATATTATCGACATTATATTTGAAATGAAATCTGCATAAGAAATTGTGTGGGACTAGATGTAGGGTAACTCCAAACCAGTATAAAATTCCGGTGTGTTCTTTCCTTTACTTCTTTTATTTACTATTTGCTTTTGTGTATGAATTTGTGATTGCCTCTGTGTTTGTGAAATTGCATCTGTATGCATTTAATTTGAAAGATTTCAAAAATTCCATAAAATCAATTAAACACTATTCATCTCCCTCTAGTGTTAATTCTGCCTTAAGATTCGTAATCCGCATTTCCTACACCATCAATGATGTTGAATGTCATCACCATTGTTTTAAAGCGATGTTGCATCATTTCGATTGCTTTCGATGCCAAGGATATTGACGTTGCCTATTTTAACATCGACAATACACACACACACACGTATCTTTGTGTGTGTGTATGTATATATGTATATTTGGCATAACATTGAAAGAATGTAAGTATACTTTTATAATAACGTCACTTGTCTTGACGTCACCGTTCATTAGTGTCGAAGACACTATTCTTGCTTATAAAAACACTATGCTTTCTTTTAAAAAGGGTGAATAAACTATATGTTATCTATGTCGATGACATCATTTTTGACATGGAATTTTGTACTTAAAAGAATTTAAATTTTGTCTTGGACCTTGGAAAGAGGTTGACATTGTTTTAACACCACATGTGTCATATGTTATCTTATTAAAGGCGGAGAGCCTTATGGCTAGTTGTCGACATTGTTTTTGATGTCGACATTGATCTATACTAACCTGTTTAAAGGCGGTAAGCCTTATGTTTTATGACTTAGACTTTAAAACCTAATTGGAGATACCAATGTTTATATTGTTATGTGTTAAAAGTATATGAAGTTGACATTATTGATTGGGGGTACCAAGGTTGAATAAACTCGACACTAATCATTGGGGATACCAATGTATGTTTTAATGAATTTGACATAGATCATTGGGGATACCAACACATATCATTGTGAGAAGTTATAGCTTTAAGGGGTAAATAACCTAATTAGGGACATCAATAGACATAGGTTAAACATGTGGGTAACATGAATTAAATTGCTAAATAATGGGCTCATGGTTATCCTAGAAAAACTATGGGATGTGAGATGGATAGTCCATATCATCTCGAATATGGACAAGCTCCATATAGTTATTTAAGAGTTCATAATTATCTAAGGAAAACTATGGATGTGTAATGGGTAGTCCTCATCATTTTAAATAGATGAAACCATATGTGATGGATAGTTCATATGGAAGGGGATACATAATCCATAAAATGTTTATATGTGAGATGGATAGTCCACATAACTTTGATTATAAACCATAGGTGATGGGTAGTCAACATGGTAGGGGATGGGTAATCCATAGAGTTAATATATATATGAGATGGGTAGTGCATATAAGTATAAGCTGGATAGTCAATGAAAATGTGACGACCCGCCCTTCTACTACCAGAAAGACGCATCATCATTAAGAAAGAAAGGGATAGAAATAGAAAAGAATAGAAAAGAAAGAAACAAAACATCAAAATCTCATAGCGGAACGGAACAAAATATAATATATCACATATCTATTACATAGATTTACATATATCAGAGTTATACAATATCAATACACATGACAATCATACATACATCTGTCAGAACATACACCTCAAATATCATAAACTAACTAACACAGCGGAACTATATAGATATATATGTCTACAACGCTGAAGTCTCCTGCTCCATCGCTCCTCCAGAAGTCGTCAAAGCTAACCTGAATCCCTTGGCTACCCGTAAAAATTTGGGTACCCGAAAGTTTATGAAAAACAAAATATAAACTCCGGGTTAAACATGGGTCTGGTATGAGTAAACGGGTTAAAGTTGTTTAACTTTGAAAATCATTTAAAAACAAAGGTATCACGTAAGACTCCCCACAAATAAATACGGGTAAGTTTTTACCTTACGCTAACCAAAACATTTTATAGGAAGTCTAGTGATATTATAATAGTGTCTAGGGTTTTCAAGTAAAGTACAGAAATACCTGAAATGCTTACATCTCACATTCCAACGTAGTTGGGCACAATCAAAACGTACGGCGCTTATTGGAAATTGGATCCCATACAATGACAGGGCTACTGGGTACCGCCCGTCACAGTACGTGGTCTAGATCACAGTACCGAGGAGCCACCCTAACTCCCCTGCAACACAAGGCCGAAACCATTCCTTACTGAACAGTCCCGAACAAGATAACCCCGCAGTTGGTGCGCATATCCAACCGCCCACACAGCCGAAATAAAGGGACATCTAGACAGGGGTATATCTCGTCCTGCTTGGGCATGACCCACCTAACTTTGCTGCATCTCCCCTGTTTTAGCCATTCCCGGTTGATGAGGCTTGAGGCTGCGATTACCTTTATGGGACAAATATCTTAGAATGCTCATCGTCCGCCTGACGATGTGTTGAAAGCATTCAATCCATACAAGTTCGTTCCGGGTTCGAACGAAACCGAAGGCATTATCTCGTCACACTCATTTTGGAATCACCCTCAGAGTCAATGACGATAACCCTTGCATTCTGAAAGCACCATCTTGATCTTCACTTGGGAATTCACGACCTAATGTTTAATTTGGATCGATATGGTTCTCGGAATATCAATTGGATACCCGATCCCGGTCTCATCGAAATCCAAACGCCATTTTAAAGGCCAAGTTGTCTAATTAACTTAACAGTTTAATAATTTAAATTCAACAATTGAACTAATATAACATTTATCACAGATAAATCATACACAATTGCCATGGATATATTAAAGCATATCAGAGAGCATCACAGAATATCATCAATAAACAACACAAACAAATATACAACATCCATAAGCAATCATCTTGAATTCTCAATTTAATCAAGTTAATTAAATTAGTTACTTGAGGATTAACCTCTTGATCTTGTTAAATTAATCATTAATTAATAATTCATTACTTATTCCATTTCAAATTATTTAATTAATAATCAACTCTTAATTAATAATTATATATTAATTACTTAGTTAATTACTCCTAATTATTAATTAATAACTTTAATTATTAACTTATGGAACTTAATTATCGATCAGTTACTTAATTACTAGAGAATTAATCTCTTAACTCTGTTTAATCACTTATTTCCCTTCAAATTATTAATCAACAAATCATTTCTTAATTAGTACATATATGTCTTAATTGCTTAATTACTTAATTACTTTATTCACATTATTTAACTAATTACTTTCTTAATCAAGTTATCCAACTTTAATTACTTAAGTAAATATTTCTTAATTACTATTCTTCGACCTAAATAGAACTTAATCACCTGTTTATTTATTGCTAATTGCTTCATTAATCATTTTTCAATTCTTAATTAAATCACTTGATTAATTACTATTACTCGTTTATTAATTAATTAAGTGGTTAATTACAATTTCACTTATTATTTATAATACATTACTAATTAAAATTACAAAGTAATTACTCTTAATTACTTTTGAATTCAATCAATCACTATTGATTTTTTACTTAATTAACATTCGAGTTTTCTTAAACTTGATATCAATTATATCACTGACTGAACATTATTTGTTAATTCACATAATTTATTACCAAGATTTTAAAACATGGTTAAGCTTAAACAAAATAATTTGTTAATTCAAATAGTTAATCACGAGTTAAAAACTAATGTTAAGTCTTAACTAGGCTAATTAATACTTGGATTAAATTTAAACTAAAACTTTGAACAGTATTTGTTTTTATCCGTGATACCTTACTGAATCCCATATTTACTAACAAATTTTATAAACAGCTTATACTCAAGTAAAAAAAGACTCGAGACTTCCCAGCAAAACTCAAGTGTTCTTCGAGTAGATCGCTCCTTCACCCGAGTCACCAACCAGAAACGTAAAATCACCTTCTTCCCTCAGTTTGATTTACAGCAAGCTTTTATATAAACTTATTTAAAGGATAACTATCAGAAGCTTTACGCACTCGAACTCGAAAGATAACCCGAAGCACCGAATAAAAATTCTCAAGTATAACTCGAGACAGTACCCCCCTCTCCCCAACTTCAAACGCTAATACGCCTCGGTGCTGTACACGTGTACAGTGCCGCTCGTGGCTCCGGCGAGCTTCTGAGGCGTCGCGCAAATCCCAACTAACATGAATACGAGAAACTCTAAGTCGCATTACCTCTAAACAATCAAAATCAAAATTTTGCAGTTCGTATGAAAAGGGAAAGTCGACCACTCTGAACCAAAACGTTACGCCACCCACGCACAGTTCACCAGAGGCGATGGAAACTCGACTACACCACGTCAACGTCCCCAGCAACCTTCCCACCAAGCCATGAATCACTCGGTCACGTGCGCGAGTCGAAATCCATACTTTACTGGCATGAACGAAAATGTGCAGTAAAACCCTATTTCGATCTCGTATCAAAATTCTAAGCAATGGAAAAATTAAAGAATATTTTTCCTAAGATCACATACATTTATACTTGCTTCGATTTGAATTTCAACAATTTATATTGAGTAATTTTCGAGAATTCCATAAAAGTTTAATTTTTATTCAACAACAAATTGCACTTGATATATTGAGCTAAAAATTCCCATTCAACCTTTAAAAATCATAACTTGTAGTCATAATTCAGGATATAAGTTTGAATTAGCTTTTCATATGATTGAATTTATCAGTGTTTTTCTTGCTTGACTGTAAACAGTTAAGTATGAGTTACTAATATGTTTGAAACATATTTTAAAAATTATGATTGAAGTGCAAGCAACAAGGTTTGATGAAAAACAAATTCAAAACTTACCATATTCAGATAAAAACAATTCAAAGATTAATTGTTTTCATCCTGTAACATAAAGCAAAGAACAGCACCTTCAACGTTTTAGTTACAGCTTGTATAAAATCTCAAATACATATCACAATAAGGCATATACACACATATATAAATTTCATGCAATTATCTTACTGTTTTAATTAGCTTATGCTTTGAAAAGTTATGTTTACTCACCCCATAAACTGTTGAACTGAAATCCCTTGGATGCCTTGAACTGCAGTTGAAAAACTGTCTGTGCTAGTTCATGAATCTGCTCTTCTTTTAGATTTGAATGTGTTTCCTTCTCTTGTTTTAGCTTCTTTTGATTTCATTTTTTTTTCTTTTTGTTTCTGTAGTTATAACTGAACTAAATGATAGGAACATATGAATGCATATTTATAACTTTAAACAGTATCTCTTCTTGAACAAGCTTTTACTTGACAAAATATCTTGCTTTATTATATTAATGTTTGCTGACTCACTTTTAACTTGTACAAAAAAAAACTGAGATGCATTAAGAATTTCGGCTGAAAGATTGTATTAACCCTGAAAGGACAATATGCAGTGCTAAATAAAATGTTTGTGTTTACATTTAAGTTAACACATGATTAATGCTATCTGACACAACAATATACATAAAGATTTTTGTAGACTTTGGTCTGTTCTTTAAGTTGCAGGCCAGCATAGCTTGCACAAGAAGCTTTTCATTAATTTATATTTGTTTTGTACCTTAATTAGTTTGCATAATTATTAAAATGTTTACATAGTTATCATGTTTTGCTGTGTAAAAGAATTTTGTTTTAACAGCTTCTAGTTTGTACTTATGTTCAAGTAGATTCATGTTTACAACTATATTTTATGTTATACTTATATTACATATTTATAAGTTTATTTTATTTTAATTCTAGACATTGTTATTTTATTTTATATTATATTATTATTTTTCTACTTTATACTTTGTTCTTAATTTAGTTATAGTCATGTGTTATAGTTAATATTCTTATATTTATATTTAACTATCCATATTTAAATTAGATCCGAGAGTTCACTCCTTCTTTATATTTATTTTATTTGTATTGAACTACAAATATTTCAATTATGAATAATATGATTTATTTACATTTATACTTATTTATTTCCATTTGTATTTTATTTAAATTATAAGCATAAGTTAACTTATATTTCACATTTATATTTTATATTATTTAACTTTGATTCCATTTCAAACATCATCATTCATAGGTATACTTACTAAATATAAACAAAGTAAGATATTTTGATTTAATCGTAAAAGACAAATTTTATTATGAACATTATTGAGAAAATTTATTAAACTTCCAAATCAATTTCCTTTAAAAATATCATTTATATAAACAATGGCAATTATCTCAAAATTATATCCGTTTCAAATGAATAAGTATACATTTTATTTAAATTGATTTGAATATTTATTAAAATAAATAGGGCCAAAATCCAGGGTCGTTGCATTCCCCCCCCCCCCCCTTAAAAGAATTTCGTCCCCGAAATTTAAAACAAAGATAATTTAAAAGTTTTCATATCAACCCTTCAAACATACATATCATTCATGTATTAATAAACAACCAATATCTATCCTAACAAACATCGCTAGCCATCCGGACACAGATCCAGATAAGCTTTCTTAAACTATACAGAGTTTCCTGGGTGAAATCCCCTGAATTCTCGCTCCACTATACTATGACCAGCTACACTACTATACTCCTGAGTAGCCTCTTATCTTAACTAACAATCCGAACTAAATCTCTATCCACAGTCACATTCGGCTCATCTTTCAAGTCTTCCTGTACTATTGATCTACAACTAATACTGAGTCAAGAACAAATTTCTTTAGATGGGTCACACAGAATACAATATGAATTCCAGACATCTTTTCTGACAATTCGACTCTGCAAGCTACAGTTCCAATCTTTTCAATATCCGAAATAGTCCAATATATCTCGAGTCAAATTCTCCGCCTTCCGAATCTAATAGTTCCTTTTTAATCGGGAAACTTTGGTCAAAACAAATTACCAAACTCAAATTCCAATTGTCTCCTTTTTTATTTGCGTACTTCTTCTAACGGTCTTGAGAAGCTCTTATCTTATCCTTTGATAAGCCTAACCTTATCCGAAACTTCACAAAACAAAACTGGTCCGAACACAAGATAATCTTCCACAATCTACCAAAATTCAAAACTCAAACTTGCCGCATATCCTCAAGAATACGGTTCAGTCTCTCTGTTCGTCCATCTGAGGATGATAGGCTATACTAAATTTCAAACTCGATTCCAAAGTCAATTGTAGAACCTTCCAGAATTTTGCTGATGAAATAAATGGTCACGATCACTTATTATGCTAACAGGAACACCAAGCAATTTTACTATTTTCCTCAAGAAGATTTTGGCCTGAAATTATAGTCCGAGTTATCTAACTAGTATATAATGAGCATTCTTAGTTACTCTATCCACCATAATCCATATTCCATCGCTTCTTTTCTTGGTTCTTGGCAATACCGTCAATGAAATCCATCAAAATCATCGCCTACTTTCATCTGGGATTTCTAAAGATTGCAATAATTTTGGACAACTTCTCATGATCACCTTAACTTGCTGATAGAAAGTACAACTATAAACGAAAACAACTACGACCCTCTTCATGCTCGGTCTTCAGAAGATTCTCCTCATATCTTTATACACCTTAAAGATTCCGGGTGAATATTCAAACCGGAGTGATGTCATTCAGCTAAAACTTATTGCCTCAATTCAACCATATCAAGCATACAAACGGCTACTAATCCTTTAGGCACCATGATCATCCACCTACAATCTGAACACCGTCTATCCTTAGTTTAAGAATCAATTCCTTAAAAGATCTATCCTCTCTTAGCTTACTTATGATTCTGCCTTGGAGAGAATAAACAATTTCTAAAAGAACAATACCGCATTCCTACTAAGAGCATCAACTACAGCATTTGCTTATCCTGGGTATACAGAATATCCATGTCATATGAGGTCAGAAATTCGACTCGCCACGGCTGCCTCAAATTAAAATCCCCTTAGAGAAAGAGAATGTTTCAATGGTTTGTGATCCGTTAATAACCCAACTTCTCTCCCAACAGTTAGTGCCTCCAAATTTCAACACAAACACAATGGCTAACTACTTAAGGTCATGCGTAGCGTAATACCCTTCATGATGCTTTAATTACTGACACACATACTCAGTTACTCTTCTATCTTGCATCTACATTGCTTCCCACATCAATTATACAAGCATCCGAATAAATTCCAAAGCTACCCTTTTCTTCCGGAATAACAATCACTGGAGCTCTGGTCAGCCTCGTCTTCCACTCTTAGAATAGATTCTCCCTTTGTTGCGTCTACAGAGATATCTTCACCCAAAATAATGCGCCTCAAAAATAACTTCCGATTTCCAAAAATGGCACTAAAAGAACTCGCCTTCAAAACATGTCTTTTCAGTGTCTCCAACACCATTCTCGAATACAGCTTGAGCTCTTCTTCAAACTTAGGATATACATAAACAAATTTATTCATACTCTTATCGATCCTAAATCTGCTCAACTAACTCTACTCCCTTTCTCAGAACCATTCTCCATTAAATCACTAGCACTACCCTGAAATCGAATCAACACAAAACTCTATCTCTCTTCCAATTTGGATCACATCAATAACTTAAATCTTCTTTTTGAGAAGCCCCAACTCCAATAAAAGACTACTCAAATGTATTCCAGAATTGTTGCACAACACTCTGGCAATTCTACCAAAATAAGTTTGTTCTCCCTTCACAATTCAGAACAGTCATATACTGTTCGGTAATGAATCCACTCTGCTACTTCTGAAATCACCTTAAGAAATCTGCAAATCAATAACCTTCTCGACAGCACACAAAACACTTCTAGCTATAGGGTTAACCTCAATGACCAAAGACTTCTATTCAAAGCTCTTCGAGAAACTCGGGCCTCATCCAAACAAAAATACCCTTCTGGACTTGGTCACCATTCCGAAACGGACATACTTCCTTAACTAGTTCCAAAGAAACATCTTCGGAGACACCCAAACTCACTGTGTCTTATTACGCAGCTACTACACCCTTAGATATCAAGATATCATGACTTGGTCATGTCCATCCAATAGATCCAAACTCAAGTTCATCCAAAATTTCATTCCAACAATGAAATTCCTCACATCACCCAAAGCTCACTCGAGACGGTAATAGGTCTACAGTCTCGACAGATACACTCCAACTACAAATATTCAAAACTCCAACCATCGATAGTCGTGTTTCACACACCACTATCTTATCTACCTTTATAACTTATATTGGAAAACCTGAACAGGTAACCCAATAATAGGTAGAAATAAATAAATAATTATATATATATCAAAATTACAAATACGCTCTCTCAAGAAAGTAATCACTCAAGAGCCTAGGTATTCACTCAACCTAGCGCTCTGATACCAAGTGTGACGACCCGCCCTTCTACTACCAGAAAGACGCATCATCATTAAGAAAGAAAGGGATAGAAATAGAAAAGAATAGAAAAGAAAGAAACAAAACATCAGAATCTCACAGTGGAACGGAACAAAATATAATATATCACATATCTATTACATAGATTTACATATATCAGAGTTATACAATATCAATACACATGACAATCATACATACATCTGCCAGAACATACACCTCAAATATCATAAACTAACTAACACAGCGGAACTATATAGATATATATGTCTACAACGCTGAAGTCTCCTGCTCCATTGCTCCTCCAGAAGTCGTCAAAGCTAACCTGAATCCCTTGGCTACCCGTAAAAATTTGGGTACCCGAAAGTTTATGAAAAACAAAATATAAACTCCGGGTCAGACATGGGTCTGGTATGAGTAAACGGGTTAAAGTTGTTTAACTTTGAAAATCATTTAAAAACAAAGGTATCACGTAAGACTCCCCACAAATAAATACGGGTAAGTTTTTACCTTACGCTAACCAAAACATTTTATAGGAAATCCAGTGTATTATAATAGTGTCTAGGGTTTTCAAGTAAAGTACAGAAATAGCTGAAATGCTTACATCTCACATTCCAACGTAGTTGGGCACAATCAAAACGTACGGCGCTTATTGGAAATTGGATCCCATATAATGGCAGGGCTACTGGGGTACCGCCCGTCACAGTACGTGGTCTAGATCACAGTACCGAGGAGCCACCCTAACTCCCCTGCAACACAAGGCCGGAACCATTCCTTACTGAACAGTCCCGAACAAGATAACCCCGCAGTTGGTGCGCATATCCAACCGCCCACACAGCCGAAATAAAGGGACATCTAGACAGGGGTATATCTCGTCCTGCTTGGGCATGACCCACCTAACCTTGCTGCATCTCCCCTGTTTTAGCCATTCCCGGTTGATGAGGCTTAAGGCTGCGATTACCTTTATAGGACAAATTTCTTAGAATGCTCATCGTCCGCCTGACGATGTGTAAAAAGCATTCAATCCATACAAGTTCGTTTCGGGTTTGAACGAAACCGAAGGCATTATCTCGTCACACTCATTTTGGAATCACCCTTAGAGTCAACAACGATAACCCTTGCATTCTGAAAGCACCATCTTGATCTTCACTTGGGAATTCACGACCTAACGTTTAATTTGGATCGATGTGGTTTTCGGAATATCAATTGGATACCCGATCCCGGTCTCATCGTAATCCAAACGTCATTTTAAAGGCCAAGTTGTCTAATTAACTTAACAGTTTAATAATTTAAATTCAACAATTGAACTAATATAACATTTATCACAGATAAATCATACACAATTGCCATGGATATATTAAAGCATATCAGAGAGCATCACAGAATATCATCAATAAACATCACAAACAAATATACAACATATACAACATCCATAAGCAATCATCTTGAATTCTCAATTTAATCAAGTCAATTAAATTAGTTACTTGAGGATTAACCTCTTGATCTTGTTAGATTAATCATTAATTAATAATTCATTACTTATTCCATTTCAAATTATTTAATTAATAATCAACTCTTAATTAATAATTATATCTTAATTACTTAGTTAATTGCTCCTAATTATTAATTAATAACTTTAATTATTAACTTATGGAACTTAATTATCGATCAGTTACTTAATTACTTGAGAGTTAATCTCTTAACTCTGTTTAATCACTTATTTCCCTTCAAATTATTAATCAACAAATCATTTCTTAATTAGTATATATATGTCTTAATTGCTTAATTACTTAATTACTTTATTCACATTATTTAACTAATTACTTTCTTAATCAAGTTATCCAACTTTAATTACTTAAGTAAATATTTCTTAATTACTATTCTTCGACCTAAATAGAACTTAATCACCTGTTTATTTATTGCTAATTGCTTCATTAATCATTTTTCAATTCTTAAGTAAATCACTTGATTAATTACTGTTACTCGTTTATTAATTAATTAAGTGGTTAATTACAATTTCACTTATTATTTATAATACATTACTAATTAAAATTACAAAGTAATCACTCTTAATTACTTTTGAATTCAATCAATCACTATTGATTATTTACTAAATTAACATTCGAGTTTTCTTAAACTTGATATCAATTATATCACTAACTGAACATTATTTGTTAATTCACTTAATTTATTACTAAGATTTTAAAACATGGTTAAGCTTAAACAAAATAATTTGTTAATTCAAATAGTTAATCACGAGTTAAAAACTAATGTTAAGTCTTAACTAGGCTAGTTAATACTTGGATTAAATTTAAACTAAAACTTTGAACAGTATTTGTTTTTCACTGTGATACCTTACTGAATCCCATATTTACTAACAAATTTTATAAACAGCTTATACTCAAGTAAAAAAAGACCCGAGACTTCCTAGCAAAACTCAAGTGTTGCTTCGAGTAGATCGCTCCTTCACCCGAGTCACTAACCAGAAACGTAAAATCACCTTCTTCCCTCAGTTTGATTTACAGCAAGCTTTTATATAAACTTATTTAAAGGATAACTATCAGAAGCTTTACGAAATCGAACTCGAAAGATAACCCAAAGCACCCAATAAAAATTCTCGAGTATAACTCGAGACAGTATCCCCCTCTCCCCAACTTCAAATGCTAATACGCCTCGGTGCTGTACACGTGTATAGCGCCGCTCGTGGCTCCGGCGAGCTTCTGAGGCGTCCCGCAAATCCCAACTAACATGAATACGAGAAACTCTAAGTCGCATTATCTCCAAACAATCAAAATCAAAATTTTGCAGTTCGTATGAAAAGGGAAAGTCGACCACTCTGAACCAAAACATTACGCCACCCATGCACAGTTCACCAGAGGCGATGGAAACTCGACTACACTACGTCAACGTCCCCAGCAACCTTCCCACCAAGCCATGAATCACTCGGTCACGTGCGCGAGTCGAAATCCATACTTTACTGGCATGAACGAAAATGTGCAGTAAAACCTATTTCGATCTCGTATCAAAATTCTAAGCAATGGAAAAATTAAAGAATATTTTTCCTAAGATCACATACATTCATACTTGCTTCGATTTGAATTTCAACAATTTATATTGAGTAATTTTTGAGAATTCCATAAAAGTTTAATTTTTGTTCAACAACAAATTGCACTTGATATATTGAGCTAAAAATTCCCATTCAACCTTTAAAAATCATAACTTGTAGTCATAATTCAGGATATAAGTTTGAATTAGCTTTTCATATGATTGAATTTATCAGTGTTTTTCTTGCTTGACTGTAAACAGTTAAGTATGAGTTACTAATATGTTTGAAACAGATTTTAAAAATTATGATTGAAGTGCAAGCAACAAGGTTTGATGAAAAACAAATTCAAAACTTACCATAATCAGATAAAAACAATTCAAAGATTAATTGTTTTCATCCTGTAACATAAAGCAGAGAACAGCACCTTCAACATTTTAGTTACAGCTTGTATAAAATCTCAAATACATATCACAATAAGGCATATACACACATATATAAATTTCATGCAATTATCTTACTGCTTTAATTAGCTTATGCTTTGAAAAGTTAAGTTTACTAATATGTTGAAAAACTGTCTGTGCTAGTTCATGAATCTGCTCTTCTTTTAGATTTGAATGTGTTTCCTTCTCTTGTTTTAACTTCTTTTGATTTCATTTTTTTTTCTTTTTGTTTCTGTAGTTATAACTGAACTAAATGATAGGAACATATAAATGCATATTTATAACTTTAAACAGTATCTCTTCTTGAACAAGCTTTTACTTGATAAAATATCTTGCTTTATTATATTAATGTTTGTTGACTCACTTTTAACTTGTACAAAAAAAACTGAGATGCATTAAGAATTTCGGCTGAAAGATTGTATTAACCCTGAAAGGACAATATGCAGTGCTAAATAAAATGTTTGTGTTTACATTTAAGTTAACACATGATTAATTCTATCTGACACAACAATATACATAAAGATTTTTGTAGACTTTGGTCTGTTCTTTAAGTTGCAGGCCAGCATAGCTTGCACAAGAAGCTTTTCATTAATTTATATTTGTTTTGTACCTTAATTAGTTTGCATAATTATTAAAATGTTTACATAGTTATCATGTTTTGCTATGTAAAAGAATTTTGTTTTAACAGCTTCTAGTTTGTACTTATGTTCAAGTAGATTCATGTTTACAACTATATTTTATGTTATACTTATATTACATATTAATAAGTTTATTTTATTTTAATTCTAGACATTGTTATTTTATTTTATATTATATTATTATTTTTCTACTCTATACTTTGTTCTTAATTTAGTTATAGTCATGTGTTATAGTTAATATTCTTATATTTATATTTAACTATCCATATTTAAATTAGATCCGAGAGTTCACTCCTTCTTTATATTTATTTTATTTGTATTGAACTACAAATATTTCAATTATGAATAATATGATTTATTTACATTTATACTTATTTATCTCCATTTGTATTTTATTTAAATTATAAGCATAAGTTAACTTATATTTCACATTTATATTTTATATTATTTAACTTTGATCCCATTTCAAACGTCATCATTCATAGGTATACTTACTAAATATAAACAAAGTAAGATATTTTGATTTAATCATAAAAGACAAATTTTATTATGAACATTATTGAGAAAATTTATTAAACTTCCAAATCAATTTCCTTTAAAAATATCATTTATATAAACAATGGCAAATATCTCAAAATTATATCCGTTTCAAATGAATAAGTATACATTTTATTTAAATTGATTTGAATATTTATTAAAATAAATAGGGCTAAAATCCAGGGTCGTTACATAAAACTTAGATGGTAGTCTAATAACTTGGGATGAGTAATCCACTGTATATTGCATGTATGCATATCTATATACTATTATGTTATAACCATTGTAGACGCAGCTGCATAGTATATGGTTGAGATGTTTTGGTTAAGATACTAGTGAGGGGAAACCTATTTCACTCGACAGCATGGTCTCACCAGATATCTATTTAGTTCGAGATGGTAGGTTATTATTCACACCAGACTTTGCGTTTGACTCGAAGTTTTTGTTTTTCCACTTAAAATCTTGGGTTCTCATTTGAGTAGGTTGGAAGTAAAGGTTTTCAAATTTCCAGTTAGATGAATAAACTTTCAGTGACTTGCAGGAGGCATCTAGCTATTTAAGATTTCCTATCTAATCTACCTTAATGTTTAGTTTTGTCTGTATAGGTGTAATGGCAAGTTATATAATTGCCAAGTGTTAGACTCTGATCAACCAATGAGGCATCTTCACATGTCACTCTAAGAGTATTTAGTAATAATTATATTTTCTCTGAACATAGGATCGTGAATGGGATTATGTAATGAATATGAAATCATATTTTGAAATGGATTGTAAAAGCCATTTCTGAATTGTGTTTGAAATTTTTTTCACATTTATCTGCTTCTGATTATTGATATGATTAACATAGTCACATTTTCTCACTTGAAATTAGTACATATGGATGACTACAACATCCATCTAGTCTCAAAATGGAGGATGTTACAAGTTGGTATTAAAATATAGGTTTTTGATTAAAAGAATTTTAAATCTAAAGAGTTTTTGAAAACATAATCCAAAGAACCGGAGAATAAGATTGGGTCTTTGGATAATGCTATAGTAACATACTTGTATTTGCTATATATAAGTATGTATTCTCTCCTCTTTCTTAGGTCGTTTTTGTGTATCTTACTAAGGCTCGTATATAGATTTTCGAGAAAGAAAGATATAAAAGCAGGAAATGAAAGAGTGAATCCAAGTAGCGGAAGCACCACAACCAATCGAAATGCTAGACCCAACACTAGGAAGAACTAAGGTCGATAAGCAAATGATAATCAAAATGAAATGCTAATGCAGGTGCTACAACCACACCAGTAGAGATGGGGGCTATGTAGTAGTTTTTCGTCAATCTAATGCAAGCTAGAGCAGCTGCAGGAGTAGATGAATGAAATGTTGCTAATGCAGGAGGAGTCAATCCTATAGCATCAGTTAGTAATCACCATGCAAAGCTGAGTCGAGATTACACCAGTCTAGGTAGGATACCTTTTCTAGAAAATGATTGTTATATTATGAAAGGATTTTTGCTGATTTGGGCCTGAATGAGGAGTAGAAAAGGAGGTTCGCTTCGAGGAAATTGCAAGGAATTTCTTTGTTCTTGTGGAATGAGGTGACTGTAAGGGTACCATAAGAGGAATTGACTTGGGCATAGTTTCAGAGGAGATTCGAGGAAATATTTTTATCTAAGGTGCTAAATCAGCCCCGCCAAGGAAGTTCATGGAATTAGAGCAAAGGGAAATGTCAGTGTTGGAGTGCTCTTCTCACTTTGATGAGGTATCAAGGTACAAATATGCCTAATGACACTGTTATCAAGAGGAACGAGAAGTTTACCCAGGGGTTGAAGCCAGAGATTGCCAACTATGCCACATCTCATGGAGTAGTAGTGGAGATGGTTATCAGGAATAAGGAAATGCTTTCAATCTTCATGAAAGAGAAGTCGGTGGAAACCCTAGGTTCCATGGGCAAAATGAGGAAAATATTTAAGAAAAAGGGAGCTCAAAAGAGTGGAGCTGCCAAGAAATGAAAAGAAGATATTGTTTACTATAAGTGTGACAAGAATATGCATTATGGTAATGAGAATCGTAAAAGTGGAATCTAAAGTGCTGTGATTGGGACTAGATAGGGGCATTATAAGAACAAATGTTTAGAAGCGGCTAAGGCTAATAAAGGAAAGGCGTTTAAATTGGAGCCATCTACATCAAGACCAACATCAGTAGAGAAGGAAAAGTCTGTGATGGAAGCTATGCTTTTGATTCATAGCATAACACGTAGGGTACTGTTTGATGCTGGTGCATCACATTCATTTATATCTCAGTGTTTGGTATATAAGTTATGTTTAAAACCATCAAACCTTGTTACTTTCTTAAGGACAGTTAATCCAACAGGAGGGAACACAACTCTTGGGATGAGATGTGAACGTCTAGAGTTTAAGTTGCTAGGATATACTTTTGCTTACATTTTGTATATGTATTATTTTGTAGGTTTTGGGATTATTTTAGGTATGGATTGATTGAGGAAATATGATGCTAGGATATTTTTCCAGGACAGGAAAATATCAATTAGACCCTCTGATGTTAGTGATCGAATTATATACCCAGCAAATAACTCAAGCGTGGATATTTGTAGTTTGTTAGGAGCAGTGGAATTAAAAGACAAAGTGAATCGGGTTTTAGTTGCATGAGATTTTGTAGATGTTTTTGAACCAGTGTCGAGACTACCACCGAAATGAGCTGTTGAGTTTCCATTAGATCATATATCTAGATTTGAGCCTGTAAGTAGACCACCTAGTAGGATGATACCTACCGAGATGACGGAGTTAAAGGTGCCGCTTGTGAACTCAGAAGGAAAGAGTTTATTAGGCCAAATAGTTCGTCTTTGGGAGAGCCGTGGTATGCGTAATGAAATAGAACGGATCATTAAGACCGTGTATCCATTATCATAAACTGAATGAGAAGACGATAAAGAATAGATATCCTTTGCCGAGAATTGATGATGTATTTGATCAAATGAGTGGAGCCAAAGTATTTTCCCAGTTGGATTTGGCAATAGGGTTCCATTAATTGAGGGTGACGAAGGAAAGTATTACTTTAATGGCATTTTGAATGAGATATGGTTCGTACAAGTGGTTAGTGATGCCATTCGGATTAACTAATGCACCTATTTTCTTTGTGGATTTGATGAACTAAATTTTCTGAGAGAACGTGGATAGGTTCATATTAGTATTCATTGATGATATTTTGATATATTCTAAGGATGAAAGAGATCATAACATTTATCTTAGAATGGTACTTGAGACGTTGACGAAACACCAACCAAAAGCAAAGTTTTTGAAATGTCATTTCTAAAAGAAAGAAGTGATGCTTCTTTGCCATGTGGTTTCAAAGAAAGGGTTGTCCATTGATCCCAGTAAGATTAAGGCTATAAATAATTGGAAGAGACCCGAGACGGTGACCGAAATAAGAAGTTTTCTTGGATTGGCTGCCTATTATAGGATATTTATCAAAAAATTCACGAATGCAGCAACCCTGACTAAACTAACCAGGAAGAATGTATAGTTTATTTGGTCCGATATATGTGAGGTAGCATCCCTTAAGTTAAAGTGTAACGACCCTACCATTATACCCATATTATTAAAGAACATTATAAATAATGTTGTCTAATAACACACAGAGTATGGCTTGTTAAGGGTGACCAAATTTGAATATAACTTTAAACTAACATGGACACATCATACTTACTGTTATACTGAATATCTAAAATAAGATTTGACGTGTACAGTCTTTGTCTAAAATAGTAAACACATCGGTTTCTCAAAATCAGAATAGTATGTCATATAAAATAGTAGCATGGATCATAGTGGAATAATATACATCATATACAAATACATACTACGAGTCTATAAAATATAGTACTAGACTGACATGATATACATCCAGAACAAGTCATTTTCTCGAAAAACACACCCGATATACATATAAATAATCCTATATAAGATAAACTAAAAAGTCAAAATAGTTAACTTCATGCCAGCACACCTATCCCAAAGTCTACAAGTCCTGTAACCTAAAAAGTTTTGGCCTAACCTGTGTATTGTAAAATAAACGTGTCAGACTATCTCTAAATATCCAAAAGGGTGAGAACATGTTACTACACAAAGGTATATGACATTATAAATAAATACAGAAGATATAAATATAAATAGTCGTCGAAATAATTTAACTCTAAATTCATTTCAAGATACAAATATCACGAAACACAAAATAATCACGAAACACAAAATAGTCACAAAACCCAGAATTCCATAATAAAGAACGCTATCTCACAATCTAAGAAACCAAATCCCAACCGAACATCCTGATCGTCCATACCGTGGAAAACAAAATCTGGTATCATCCATATCGACCCAATACCATGGATCGTCCTTACTGTGAAAATAAAATCCCAACCGATCTTAAGGATTGTCCACACCAATCAAGATGATCAAAGAAAACATTACTCAAAGACCTTAGTAGATATAAATCTTACCGATCGAGATGATCATAAAGACATCCATGAGTTCAAGGATCTATCAGCTTGAAATCCAAACACCAAAATAAACATCACTCTAAAGTGCCAAATACTATCACTCATAGTAATCACGAGAGCTTAACAAAAACTTTCTATACCGTTTGGTGAAATTCAAGTATTTAATAGAAGTTAGTAAGTCTCACTCATTATGAATACGACTAGAAAACTTGAACTATATATTTCTTAATCATCTATCAACCTACAAAAATGTCAAACACCAAAAGAGAATACAATCCTAAGGTGTGGCATACTTCTCTATAGCAATCATAGGAACTTAACCAAAGCATCTCATATTGAACAATGACATTCAAGTATTTGCCATTAGGTTAGTTGATTCCACTCAAACATTCTATTCAATGAGTTATACCATGTTTAATGAAGCATTAATTGAGAGCATTTACACCAATCAATAACACTAAGTTTTTATTAGTACTCCTTACATTATAAAATTAAGGCTCTTAAATATTTTATCTCAAAAATTTATTAAAATCCTTAAATAAAAATGAACTAACAAATGCAAGAATCAAACTCGAAAAATCAAAAGCCAAGTAGGAAAGCTACAAAAGTCGTTAGAAGTTTCTAGTTTTGAAAGAAAGTAATGTAATTTTTATCTTATAGAAAGATGATTTCTAAATTACTTTACATATATAATACTTACTTTCAACTTCTTACTCTTATAATACATAAACTAGTTTATTACCAACTATATATACACACACATACCATTAGATAAATAATCCATAAATCCAAAAAAAATTGCATAACAATTGAATTTATGTATAGAGTTGTTCCAATATCCCATTAAAATATGTAGTTCATCAACCATATTCCAAAAGCCACATATATTACTAACCATTTATTTATGAAACCATAAATACTCATATTTCAAAACCATATTAATGTACAAATGTTTGTTTAGAAAAGAATGTTAATATTATGAAAAACACTTTTGTACCTCATAATAATTAATGTTAAATTATTTGAAATTATATTTGAAAAAAAATTAGTTTGAAAATATGATTTGAAAACAGTAAATTTTAATTAACTCCCTTGGTATATTATTTACATTAAATTTACACAATGGAGAGTAAGAAAAAGCGTTAAAAGTAGAAGCCAAAATCATAAAATATGGAAACAAAAGAAACTGCATATGTGAACTAAAAAGCAGCCGATTTTCTAAACCTTGCGACTAGAAAATAAAGGCAACAAACCAAATCAAATGCAACCACAAATTAAGCAACAAGGACATGACAAAATAATGTAACAAATCATGATAGGGACATTCCTATTTAAAGGAAAATGGGAAAAAAAGTATAAAATAAATGAAACTAAGTCTAGGCAATAGGACAATATGTGATATATATTCAAAGCAATATGGGATGAGGTATGTTTTCCCGAAGCAAGCAAAAAACCAAGATACATTGCAAAAAGTGTGAAAATAACTCAAAGTACATGGCAAGGATGCATGTGATTAATGTAAGACATGGGTTTGTGAGCATTTCAAAGCAACGGGAAAAGTAAATACGAGTGCATGACCATATTTTTAAGAAAAAGGACAATGGAGAACAAAGGATAAAACCATTTCACAATTAAATTTTTGTCAGGGAATGAATTGCATGACAAACAACGGAACAACATAAATAGCATAAAATCAAAACATCAGAACGCATGAACTCTAAGCTATATGTGCACAATGTCAAGGTAAGGCATTTATGCGTGATGGAGTTTAAGATAATAGGGACAAACAAAGCAAAGCAATAGGATTTAGGTGCCATATGGGTTCAAATGTGGTAATCAAAAGTGCAGTTTAATTTACAATGAGCAGTTATAACAAATAATGGATCTTAAGTTTGCAACTACAGAGACACAAAATCATCATTTTAAATTACAATTGTTCAACATAAATTTGGTAAGCATGCAATTAAATATTCAAAGATAGGTTTTGTAAGGATTAACTCACCTTATTGCCTTTTGTTCATAGCTAAAACAACAAAATTATTACTGCCTCTTCCTCTAATCAGCAAACCCCAAAAATAGAATTTTCAAACAACATACAATAGGTTAAAACCTACTCAAAATCTGAAATTGAAGGTTCATAAAGATGGAATAAAAGAGGAAGAGATTAAATTGAATTCTATAGAATTTCTAGGGATTTTCTCTAATTGATTTATGAAGATTGAACTAAGTTTTGAGGTGAAAACATAGAGTTTTCTTTCTTTTGTCTTTTTAAGTTTTACAATATGAACGTACAAACTAGAGAAGAGAAGCAAAACTCTTTTTTGTAAATGGGCTTAACCCAACTAGACTAATCACTCTTATTTTATTGTTTGTTTGAAAATCTTTTCTTTAATTTAAGGATTTGAACCATGTTAACTATGACTTAAGAATAAAACTATAATAATCCAAAATTCCAAAATGCTCTCTTTTATTTCTACAGTTAAATTTTAATAATTAAATTTTTGTCTATCAATTTCTAATTGGATTTACAACTAAAAATCCATATTTTCTTATCAATAAAATAATTTCATTCAACGGGCATTAATAATACTTCCCAATTTTATCGGATGTACGAAATCAATTGTTAACAGTTGATTCAGCAATACCCTAATTTAAATTGAAATTATCTCTAAGAAATGGTTACCTCTTTCTTTTAATTAATTCAAACCAATGATTTAAAAACAAAATTTAATTACATAATTTAATTTCAAACTCACAATTTAAAATTAATTTACCATAATTAAAATTAATTAACCATAAGTAAACTTAATTAATTAGGTAATTAACAACAGAGTTGTTACATAAAGCATTTGTTGACTAATGCGCCCGTATTAGTTGTTCCAGATGGGGATCAAGATTCAATGGTGTATACAAATGCATGTGGAAAAAGATTAGTAGCTATATTGATGTAAAGGGCTAAAGTGATTTCCCATGCTTCTCGGCAGCCCAGACCATATGAAGTTAGATATCCGACTAATGATTTGGAGTTGGCAGCAGTGATTTTTGCATTGAAAGTATGGAGATGCTACCTCTTAGAGGAATGATTCAAGTTGTATACGGATCACAATTCTTTGAGTTATTTATTCTCTCGGAAAGAGTTGAATATGAGACAGCAGAGGTGGTTGGAGTTTTTACCCGCTTATGATTTTGGTATTGAGAATACAACGGGGAAAGGAAAATATAGTTACAGATGAACTTAGCATGAAACATCAGAATGTGGTGTAAGTTATGTTGACTGAATGGAAGGATTTAGAGGCATTGGATACTTGCAGTGTTCAGTTAAGTTTGACTGCTAGTTCTAGTCAAAGTATCGTCATGTTGTCTTGCTTGGAAGTTCGACCAGTATTAAGCAAGAGGATTGCTTATGAACAGAGAAATGATCCATTGTTAGCCAAAAAGATTAAAAGGATGGAATATGGATCTGAGATTAATAATCTAAAAGATTTTAGTATTGTCCAGAGCCGATGGTTAAGAAAGAAGAGACGGTTATGTATTCTAGATGTTGGTGACCAAAGAAATGAAGTTTTTAGGGAGTGCCATCGATCAAAATTTACTATACAACCTGGAGGAACTAAGATGTATCGGGATATAAAGAGAAGTTTCTTCTGCGAAGGTATGAAAAGGGATGTAAACTTATGGGTAAAGTAATGTGTAAATTGCCAGCAAGTTAAAGCCGAGCATCAGAAGCCAAGTGGATTGCTTCAACCTTTAGACATACCAGTTTGGAAATGGGATTCTATATCCATAGATGGTATTCATGGGTTGCCAAGGTCAAATAGGGGAAATGAAAGTATATGGGTCAAAGTGGATAAAGTGACAAATAGTGCACATTTCATTCCCGTTTGTTAACCAGGATGGCACCTATATTGGCTAAGTTGTTTTTGAAGAATAATATTAGACTGCATGAGGTTCCTGGTAGTATAGTTAGTGATAAAGATGCTTTATTCACTAGTGAATTTTAGAAGAGTATACAAGAATTGTTAGGTACTAAGCTTAAGATGTGCATCACTTATCACCCACAAACAGATGAGCATACAAAGAGTATCAATAAGGTACTTGAAGATACGCTGAGGGCTTGTGTGCTAGAATTTGGTGGGTCATGGGAAGTCTATTTGCACTTGGTTGAGTTTTCCTATAGTAATAGTTATCAGACTAGTACAGGAATGCACTTTTCAAAGCTTTGTATAGAAGGCCATGCAAATCACCAACATTTGGGTTAGAGATCAAAGACGATTGGTCCCTAGTCCAGATATGGTAGGAGAAGCCACAGAGAAGATTAAGTTAACTCGGGATAAGATAAGAGAAGCTATGTCTAGGTAGAAAAGTTGCGTAGATAAAAGGCATAGATATTTGGAGTTATCAATTGGAGATCATGTTTTCATTAAAGTATCACTAACGAAGGGTGTGGTTCGATTTGTAAAGTTAGGGAAACTAGCACCGAGGTATGTTGCAATGTTCTATATTATATAGAGGATCGAAAAACTTGTCTACCGTATAGAGTTACCAAGTAGTTTGGCAGTTGTCCAAAATGTGTTTCATGTATCTCATCTCAGGAAGTATGTGCATGATCAAGGAACTACTATCGCTTTGAATGCATAGGAAGATTTAGTAGTACAACCGGATTTAACTTTTGTTAGGCAAGCAGTTCGAGTTACGATGAGAGATGAGAAGAGGTTAAGAAACAAGACGGTGAAGTTAGTGAAAGTCCAGTGGATCGACAATAAGAAAGACTGTACTTGGGAGACAGAGGATAAGATTAGGAATACTTATCCTGAGCCGATATGATGGTATATTCTATATTTGTTGCATATAGACTTTATGGCTAGTAGGGTATACTAGCATCGTTTGCATGTTTGATATGCTTGTACTGAATTTCAAGAATGAAATTCTTTAAGGTGGGGATCCTGTAACAGCCCTAATTTTAGTTTAACATTATCCAGGATATTTAATTGGATAGATTAAATAGAATAATGTTAATGGTTAAGGAAAACGAGAATTGGTTATTAACAAAGGTCGTGCCTGAATGGATTAAGTAATGAGATTGTTTTGAAAGCTTAACATATAAGAGAATATATGAGAGGGGAAAAATAATAAACCTTCGCCTACCGATATTCATTCTCATTTTTTTATAACATCAAAACAATCAAAGTAGAAGAGTGGACGGTCACTAATCAAGCTAGGAAGCACGAAATCAAAGGGATTCAAAAAAGAAGGAGCTTAGGGAAAACTAAAGCAATATAAAATCTCAACTCCAACATTAAATCTTAGATGAATAATACATAAACCATCTCTTTAACTTGTGTTTAAATTCGTTTATGTGTAGTACTAGAATTGTGTTATTGTTTTACCCAAGATATGGTTTATATCCATTTTTTGGATAGAATAATGATATATAGGACTTTTATGAAACTATTTAAGCGAGTTTTAAGGGTAAAACATAAGTTATTTATCTTCACTAGCTTTGATTTTCTTGTATGTTGAGTAATATATTATTTTGGATATATCTTCTTAATTTCGTAATTTTCCAACTTAAAATAAATATTTTATGAATTTCCTAAGGTGGAAATTAGGTTTATTTCAAGTTTTAATTGTTAAAATTAATTAAATATAGATTTTCATCCTGAATTTTTATATGGTAAAGAATATGGTATTATCGAATTTCTGGATTTTTAGAGATTTTTCCTAAGTGATTTCGAACTACTATGAATTTATTATGCTAGATAAGCATTTAAATAGATAATTAATTAAGGGTATTAATTAGTCAGTTTAATAATGTTTTAGGACTTTGAGTACTGAGTGCGGTAGGTTTCTAAAAAATATTTGGGTAAAGAAATTTTATTATCCAATAGGAATTTGACAAAGAGCAAGGTTTGGTAAAAATTATTTAGCTTTAATAGAAATAAATCAATTTTCATAATAATTACGATAATGCCATGCCATTACATCGTAGTCGCGCCTATAGAAGCGCCGCACATATGAATATCAACGTCGATATGGAGGGAATCTTAGGATAGCTACTTCGGCAGCTACGGAATGATTCCAACTAGGTCAACGCCGATCTCATCTGCAACCTATCATTGGAGATATAGCTTATCGTGATTCATCCAAAGGTTTAGTACTATGACCATTGAGGCTGCATTTTATCCTTTGTGCCACCATCAATGTCATGGAATGTCTTTTCCATTGTTTTAAAGCGATGTCGCATCCTTTCATTTCGATCACTTTCAATGCCAAGGATACTGACGTCACCTGTTTTAACATCGATACCATATATATATATTAATAGTCGAAGAATGTAAGTATACATTTATAATAATGTCTTTTATCTTGACGTGCCAATCATCAGTGCCGGAGACTATGTTCTTGTTTATAAAAATACTAAGCTTTGTATTGAAAAGGGTGAGTAACCTATATGTTATCTATGTCAACGACATCATCTTTGACATGGAATTTTGTACTTAAAAGAATTTACGTTTTTTATTAGACCTTGGATATAGGTTGACATTGTTTTAACATTGCGTGTGTTATGTGTTATCGTATTAAAGGCGGAGAGCCTTATGCCTCATTGTTGACATTGTTATTGATGTCGACGTTGATCTATACTAACTTATTTAAAGGGGTGAGCCTTATGTTTTATGACTTCGACTTTAAAACCTAATTGGGGATACCAATGTTTATATCGTTATGTGCTAAAAGTATAGGAAGTTAACATTATTGGTTGGGGTCTAAGGTAGAATGAACTCAAAATCAAAGAGGATACAAATTATGTTTTAATTGTTATCTGGTATTTTGACCCGTCAATACCCAAACTGACTGGAGAAGTTAGACTCGACTGTCATCAAGGCCAGAAACCCAGAGTGATGACTGTAGGGTCCAAAAATCAAGTACAAATGATAATATGAAGTTGTGATCAAACGAAATTAAGAGAGATGCTATACGAAATGTTCTATGTATGGTACATAGTCCAATGTACAAAAAAGGATCGGGTATGATCCCTCTTTACCAAAGGGATCGGGTTACTTCAGCTAAACAGTGCAACTCAATAGAAAATGATCGATATCTCAAAATTCATAAGTCGGGTACATATGAAACTTTGGGAACAAGAAGTGAGGACCCTAGGGATCACACTCCATAAGGAGCAAGAAGAGGGATTGGCCCTCTTCCTTCTAGAGGGATCAGTCAGAATCAGATTACACAATACATTGCAATACAAATTGATCAGTAACTCAATATCTACAAATCACTACAAAGAAAAAGGCATTTTTCGACGGCAGAAAATCATCGGCGGCCCCCAACTCCTCCAAAATAGGGATTTCCCTGATCCCTTTTTCTTGGGATTTATGCCATATGATCCCTCGTGTAGGTCTATGTGGATCTGGAGAGTCTTTTGCCAAAAAAATTGGGAGATATTTCACTATCTTTCTTTATAAATATAGACTTGATTGTTTATTTTGGGGATCTTTACGCTACTGGATGCTTTGTATTCATTTGTAATTAAGGATTTTCATCTGATTCCTCTTGTACTCAGTTTACAAAGTGATTAATAAAGCTATCTCTACAAAGTGGACATAGGCAAACAACACCGAACCAGTATAAATTATTGTGTCTCTATTATTAGCTTGTTTCTTAAAACTTTACTACTTATTCTCTTGTTTTACATTTAATTCTTTATTTATTCCTCTACTACAAATCTCTTCGGTGTTTGTACCAATTTTTGATGTAAAATTTTAGTGCTTTCACTGAGAACCAAGGTTCACGGCTCTATTTTGATCCCTTTATTGCTGTTGGATTGCATAAATCCTACAAAGAGATTTAGAACTATCCTCAAATAGTTTTTCTATTCTATTCAGATTTGCAGAAGTCTTTATAAAGCTATCAAAAATGTTTAGGAACACCAGATCTACTTATCAAAACGCAAAAGGAAATGAGAACGTCGACATCCAACAAGGAGGCCAGAGCAATATACCGGTAGATGTTAGTGCTACCAATCCAGTTGATGTCCAGAACCCAGCTGATTCAATCACAAGAGCTGATTTCTAGGATCTGATGGGAGAGCTCGTGGATTGTAATGACATACCTTTTTGGACGGTTTAAATCGACGATAAACCACACACATCAGACTCAAACCATTCAAACGGACAGATTGTTATGGGGTAAATAAGAAAAAGCAGAGAAAGAAAGAAAACAAATGTAGAATCTCGCAGCGGAATGACAAAATATAATAATCAAATAAACAGTTCATGAAGTTGTTTACAAATAACATTGATTAAACCTTTATAATATAGATCAGAGTTACATAAAACAAGAATAAATAGTAAATAAATGTAGCGGAACAACATGATATAGTGGAATAAATATAATACATAGTAATAGTACAAAATCTTCATCTTCATCATCCAAAAATCAGTCTTCGATAAACTGAAAAGCTCAGACTGACCCGAGCGAACTGAAAAGACAAAACACTCGAGTCGGAACTAAAAGATCTTATGTTAGTTAAATCAACAGTAAATAAATGTGAGTGTAATGGCGTCAGAGAGGTTTACAGGGTTTGAAATCTCCTGTCCAGTGTCTAATGTGAGTGCAATAACTTAAGAGATGTTTGGGATTCCCATCTCTTAAGGATCCGTTAAACTATCTACTATATAGTACAATATGCTATTATAATAGTGTCTAGTAAGGTATTAAAATAGCATTAAGGCATTACCCATATCCCACTTAAGACATTTCGTATAATGTCGTAGTCTATACAGATACTATAAACTCTACCCGTATATGGGCTATAACGGAGCACTCCATAGGTACGACACAATACAAACTCATAGAAGGCACGATAGGGCATGTGACCATGGCACTCGAGGCAATGCCCTGGTAGATATACCAATTGCACTCTCCGACTAGTGGTAATGCATAGCAGCTATTACCGCCCACCTCGGACACACTCCCACAATCAAAATTGAGGGGTGGCCACCAAATTAATCACAGAGTAACAGTATGGTATCGAAGAAATGTCCCCGATAGGAGGTGCGACCTCACTTGGCCTGGTATAACTCATGTTTTAGTCACAACAAAGCTGACTCATGAGAGTCAGGGTTAAGTAAATACCTCATACAAAATTATTCGCCAAACTATCCTAATTCATTTCTAGAATCTCCACCACATACACGTTGTTAAAGTGGTTTTCGGTATTGGCAGAGAGCGTGACAGCATCTGATCCTGGTCTCTTTAACAACCAAACGCTTATTTCACACCGGATGGTTCTTTTGCATTTCCCAAAACCGATTCATAATTGATATCAAAATATCATATTCCCAAAACCATATCACTTTCTAATCATATTCACTTCCAAAAACAATATTCACTTTCAAAATCATATTCACGTTTGATTTATCGATAAGTAGGTTAACTAAATCCTCGTTCCAAAACCATCATATTTACTCAATATGTAATTTCACAAAAGGTATCAATTTCAAACTCCAACTTAGGCTGTATCATCATCAAGGACTTAAATATAAATACTTTAATTTACACAATCTGGAATTTAGAAAATAATTTAGATAGTTATAAATAGTTTCAATAGTCTTAAAAATAGTTTAAAATATATTAAAATAGTATAAATAGTAAAATTAGTTTAAATAGATTTAAATTTGATTTAATCAGATTTGAAATGATTTAAATAGATTTTAACTAGATTTAAATGATATTAAACAGATTTTAAATAAATTAAATAAATTTAAAATAGATTAAACAGATATCAATTGTATTAAATAGATTAAAATAGATTAAATAAATGTAGTTAGTTTAAAATGGGTAGAAGAGATTAAATTGGATTAAATAGGTTATGACAGATTATAATAAATTAAAGTAGTTTTAGTTGATTAAAAAAGTTTAGATTAATAAAAATTGTTTGGTTAGTTTAAAATTGATTTCAAAGTTATATCCAAATATTTTCAATAACTCAATTCTGATAAATTATTCATATTTGACACTTCAACTTTGAAATTCCAATTTAAATCTTCTGAACAATTCATTAAATCAATTTCAATTTCAGCATTAACGCTTGAATAATTGAAAATAATTCAGTTTATATAAATCAATTTCTATTTCAAAATGCTAGTTAACTGAATTCAAAATCTAAAGAATTAAAAAACATTTAATTTAACCAATCCGGTATCTGTACATAATTTTATACCCTATGGTCAAGTGATACGGATATTTATCATTTCAATTCACAATTTAAATTTTACGGTTATATATCATTTCAAACCGCAATCTGAAATTAAATAAAATCCATTAAATCGCTTGAGTCTATCATTTCAACCCATAACATTCTATCCCTAATCTATAGACCCTTCGGGTATGTATCATTTCAACCCATAGGGAACTTGCAGTGTTATTACAATATAGAAATACAGCATCCAATTGTCCAATATCAATGATCAAACATCCATCACAATCATCATCCAAATCAACCAATAAAAAGCAATAGATAACTGATTATCATTAACAGCTATTAAATTGACAATTAAATTCAATATTAAATTAAACGATGATTAAATGCAATAAATGTCAAATTTAACTAGAATGCCAATTTAGACATACCAAACGTCAATCATAATTTCTAATCACATCATAAATTTAATTTAACTAATATAAGATAGTTTAATGATTGTGAGTGGGTTAAAACATTAACCTTTGATTTTAGCCCATAAAATCCAAAATAGAAGTGCAAAAACTCAACATTCTCCAAATTCAACTAAATCAATTTCATTTTGTCCAGAATTTAAATATGAACCCTATAGAAGAAATCGCACGTGAATCCAAGTTTATATGCAAAAGATATTCATATTATAATAAATATTATTAAATTAAAAATTAGTACGCAAAAAAAAAGTAAACAAATTTTAGTACTTACGTTTTTCTCAAGATGAGGCTTAAGGTAAAGATTGAAGAACATCTAAGACGAGGATAGGACGTGAACGAAAAATGAAAGAAAAATCATGTTTCATAAAAGAAAGCTTTTGGATTTGCAAGAGTAAGACCTTTTGAATATGAGGTGTCAGGAGAAACAAAATGCAATTCAAGAAATAAGCGACAGTTATTTATAATTAGGGAATGAAGGTGGAGGGACAAAAATAAATGCCACGATTTATTTTGAAAGCTCCAGGCATTAATAATGCATGAGAAAATGTACGTAGGAATGGAAAAGTTCGCAAATCAAAGAAAAGTATAACTTTGTATATGTGAAAATGTGGTGGCAAGAATTAAATACAACCTAAAAGTCTAGGCTCAGATCTTAAATAGAAGGAGAAATGAACGGATCAAGTATTAAATATATGATAACTATTTTAAAATGTTCATGCAATAATTAATGTCAAAAAAAATACGTGTACATCGCACAAACTTTTGAAATTCAATTTTTTTGAAACGTAACCAAATTAACTTCTTTAACTCAAATAATATTCAAATTTGTAGGCATTAGGTTTTTATCTGTGCATAATAAAAAAATTATAGTTACCTTAAAAATGAAAACGTTCGATTTGGTTTCCAAAATGATCTTTTATTTCCATTAAAATACCCTTTTTGTTTAACACAAAATGTACGTTTCTTTTATTAAATCTATTAATTGCAATCAACGTTTTCTTTTCTTTTAATTCAAATATTTGAATTACATTAATTGCAATTACTTACAAAGTTAAATTTTAAAACAAACAACTAAAATGGATGAAAAAACAATTGTTTGTTTAAACATGTTTATAAATTTGTTGTTTATACATAAGAGTAATAAATAACTCTGAAATAGATTATTTTTCTATTCTTGTAATCAATTTATAAGCTAAAACACAGTTCAAATAAACATATATTTCTTCCTTTAAAATCAGTCATTCTATTCTTTATTTTAATGAAATTAAACCTACATTCACAAATGAAACATACATTTTATTTGATGTAAATGTTCTTTTCATTAAATCAAACTTTTCTTATATTTTCACAAAACATAAGCTACTTTTAATTTCACCTATTAATTTATAATTTAGTATTGTCCCTCCTACTATTTAAAATTTTTCAATTACATTAATTTCAGTTGATCTAGTTTCAAAATGGACTAAATGAATGTAATGAGAAGTAGAACAATGTCTAATAGTAATTTATACATATTTATACACTATTAGAACAAATAGTAATTACACATTTCATACTAAATAATAGTTCTCATCTCTACAATCAATCTTTTAGCTACCAAACATTTCAAACAAATGAACATATGTTTACTCCTTTACTAAACTTATTCATTTTTATTCTTTTATTTTGATTTACACTCCTACTATTAAATCAACCAATACCTTATGAAATTGTTAACATAGATTTCTTTTTTGTTATCCTCATTTTCTACAATTGACGCCATTTCTTACATTAACCACAATATTTGATTTACATTAAATTCCATTCAATTACATTCGAATTCCAATAAATTGGTTTAATTAGCTTTCAATCTTTTATTCAACCAATCATTACTCTATAAACATAGTTAACATTTGTTTATATTTTATTACACTAATATTCTCCAATTTCATCTCAATTTCCATTAACACAATATTTAATTACATTTATTGCAATTTATTTCCAATTTGATTTCAGCAAGTTAAACAAATAGGTAACAAACAATTGTCACATTTAGCTTAATTTAGTCACATTTATAAGTTGATTGTTTACAACAATGTTGTAATTATATACACAAACTAATTTTATTCAATTACAATTTATTACTTAATATTTCATTTGTTAACACAACATTTAAATTACCAATTACTCTTTTAATCCAATTACCAATTAGTACACGTATTATTACAATTAATTTACAATCTATATACAATTATAACTTTTTAATCATTTTAATTAATTGAAATTACATTTAAAGCATTATCAATTACCTTAGATTAATACTATTACATTTCATTCCAATTATATTCTTACTATTAAATCACAATTTTTTTTCTTACAACATTAAATCACAAGACCTTATTAAATCAACTAATTATAATTATTGAAAATTATGGGTCGTTACACTAATAGCCATCGACAGTTGAACTAGCATATTCACGCCAATATCGATCTAATGAATCAACTCAGGAATCAACAATGCATGAAAACAAGGAAGGAGCCAACTCCCTATTCTCCATCGAAAAGCTCAACTTCATCAGATGACCATCATAGGCGCAGAAGCCATAGAATCAATGGATATCATGTAGAAGCATTTGGATATCAACTCACAACGATTCCCAGGCTGCTAGGACCGATCAGACCCGATCCCTCTATAGGGACTGAGGTCGATCGTTCCTTCAAGGAAGGAACCTTACCTTTTTCTGATGGAACACAAACTGGAGCTACCGTGGTTGATCTGGATGCTGGAGTTCAAGTAAATGCACACCAGTTACCTCTCTGGAATGACGATGATGTAAACTCACATCAAAAGGATGTTGAGCCACGAAGGTGTGGAACGGCCTGTAGACATCGATTAGACCATTCACGTGAGGTAGAGCACGACTACTGCTTGACTCCAACTATCTAAACACCGGACTTGACAACTATGATCATGCAGCTAGTAAGGGAAATTCAAGGTTTGACCAATGATGATTGGGGGATCTCAAGAAGCCATGCTGTAACAGCCATTATTTTTGATAACATTATTTAAGAGATTTAATTAGATAAATTAAATAGAATAATGTCAATATATGTGATAAGGATATTGAGACTTGAAATATTTAATTAAGGCCATGCCTAATGGACTAATTAATGGGTTTTGGTTAATTAAGTCACATAAGGGTATATTGGGAATTGTCCCCTAGCTTCTACCCTTATATATATATATATATATATATATATATATATATTTCGTTCCCACCTTCTTACTTCCCATTCACATCATTCTAAAACACAAACAAAAATATAGAGAATGGCCGGCCACTGAGGGGAAGAGAAAGTTCAAGTTAAAGCTAGAGATCCAAGCTTAGTGGAAATCAATCTCAATCCAGTCTCCTTATATATAGCAAGGTGAATAATAATTCCATCTCTATTTGGTTTAAATCATATATTTTCGGATGATGCTCGATTCAAGATTTGTTTGATTTAAACAGGTTTATACGGTTTTAGATCAAAAACGAGATTAAATGACATTTAAATGCTATGGGAAAATTTTATGTTATGAGAAACATAATTTTGGAGTTGGGTTTCAATTCTGAGAATTTTTCCAAGGTATGCAAAGATTATTATGAATTTTCAATGGAAAATATGTTTATTTGTGTTTATAGTTTATTTTAGAAAATATGTTGAGAATTTGGGTCTAAAATTTTTATATGTTAGATAACATGGTTAAAGTGAATTTCTGGAATTTACAGGGATTTTTCCAAAGAGATATGCTATGCAAAATAAATTGTTTTAGAAGAGGGTCTTCGCTGCAAAAAATTGGAAGGGATTATTTGATTAACTTAACCATGATTTAAATCTGTATTAGTGGCAGTTATTTTGAAAAAGAATTTGAAAAGTTAAGGCAACCAATCTGATGTTGTCACATGGTAGGTTAGTTAGAGAAAAGTTTACATAAACAAGAATTAAACCTGGTTTTGCTCAAAAATGTGGTTTCGCCTACTTAGGAAAGTGCCTTTCGATATAGTAGCTTCAGCCTTCATCCTTGTCTAAACCAACTATGCCGAATCTAATACACATGGTATCACTACGATGGTACGCAATGGATTGGAGATAGACGGAAGTTAGATTGACGAAAACATAGCTTCCGAAGGGGTAGAAACCTTGGTTTGTTTTTAAAAGAAAAGTGCTTGCCTATATTTTTTTTTAAGCCTTCAGCAGGGTTGAAGCATTAGGTTTCAAAAATGGTTTTAAAGGGTTGCCCTTAATTTATAATTGCTTTTGACTGAGTTACTCACTCATAAAAGAATGTTTTGAAAGAAGAGGTTTCGACACAGTTGACAGTCTACTGCTATTTTATAGCCTTTCGATGGTGTTGAAGATATCAATGTTGTTGGAAGATACTTTGTTTTATAAAGTTTAAGCCACTTCCTAAATGCTTTCAAAAATGATTAGGGGTTTCGAACGTGATGGTTTCGAAAGGGGTTTCGACTCCAACCTTACAATATTTTACCCAGATGTTTTATGCTTTCGAAAGGGATGGTGCCCATGCCATCAAGTTTTCCCCTAATGGATATTGCTATGTACCAGTAACCCCAGTATCCTTTATTCTTGAATAGGAGTGATACTTCTAGGATAAGAGTAATATAGGGGTTACCAGTAGGTTCCTATTCAACCCATGAGAACCTAGGATAAGAGTAATATTGGAGTTACCAATAGGTTCATAGTGATCCCATTAAAACCATGTAATTGGACAAGGAGTCCTTAAATGTTAAACTGATTATTAGTCAGCCCATGAAAACTAATAGGTTAATTGTAATCCAAGAAACTATAACTAAGACAAATAGTATAAATTGAACGGGGACGGGTAATCTAGAATTAATTCAAATGTTTTGCATATCATCATATTATACTATTTTAAATTAATTTAACCATTGTGGATGCAGGAGCATAGTATATGGTTTTGTAAAGGTTTTGAGATACTATTGAGGGGAAACCCATTCTGCTAAGTAGCATGGTCTCACTAGATATCTAAATGATTTGAGATGGTAGATCATTATTCATACTAGGCTTTATGTCTAAGAAGAATAAGCGTCCATTGACATACAGAAGGCATGATAGATATTTATAGCTCTCTTTCTTTTGATTACGTTGTGTGGTTTGTAATGGCAAAGTTGTTATATTGCATGTATATACTCTGATCATCGTAAGGGCATCTTCATTCGTCGCTCTGGGCGTATGTTGTAATAAATATATTTTCTTTGAATGTGATTTGCAAATATGGAATTATGTAATGAATTGGAAACGTTTTAACATGGAACGTTATTTTGTTGAAGTTTAATTTTTTTCATACTCCTGTGTTTCTTTGTATCAATGAATCTAACTCCCCCGTATTTGGTCGTCGAAGACTAATAACTATGGATGACTACAACATCCATAAAGTACAGGGATGTTATAAGTTGATATCAAAGCATAGGTTTATGAAACTTTAAAAGAAAGTTAAACCTAAAAGATTTTCAAAGCATAATCCAATGAATTTGAAAATATGATTGGGGTTTGGGTTAATATGTTATAGTAATGTACTTGTATTCGATATAGACACACACACACATGTTCCCCTTTCTCTTAGACCATTCTTTTGTAATTTACTAAGGCTCATATGTAGATTTATGAGAAAGAAGATATGGAAGTAGGAAATAGAAGAGGAAATCTAGGTGGAGAAAGCACCACAACCAACGGAATTTCTCTATCTAATACCATGAGGAACCAGGGTCGACAAGTTAATGCAAATCCAAATGCTGATGCCAGTGTAGGTGCCGGAAATCCGCTAGTAGATGCGGGGATGGTGTATCAGTTATTGGCTAATATTTTGCAAGCTAGAGTTACCGGTAATGTTGGAGGAGCTAATCATGTGACTTCAATTTGGAATAATTATGCTAAGCTAAGCAGAGACTAAACCAGTTTGGGTGGAAAGCCGTTTGTTGGGACGAAGGATGCTGTTGAAGTTGAGAATTAGCTGGTGGGATGTGAAAGGATCTGTACTGATCTAGGCTTGGATGATGGGCAAAAGAGAATGCTAGTCTTTTAATAGTTGTAAGGGTTTGCGCTTCACTGGTGGAAAAGTGTTTCCGCCGGGGTACCAGAGAAGAGCTGACATGAGCTGATTTCAGAAGAAGGTTGAGCAGAGGTTTCTATCTGAAGTTTCTAAGTCCGCGTTGATGAGAAAGTTTATGGACCTAGTTCAGGAAGAGATGTCAGTGGTTGAGTACGCTGCTAAGTTTGATGAGCTCTCTCAATATGGATATGCTTTGGTAGACGATGATGTTAGAAGGAATGAAAGGTTCATTCGAGGATTGAGACCTAAGCTTGCTAGGATAACTATGACCCATATCCGAGATCATTCTAATGTGGTGGTGGAAATAGCCATTCACCATGAGGAGATGCTTAATATTTCTACTAGAGAGAAGCCATTTGTATCCCAGTGTCCATAGGGGAAGAAGAAATTCTTTAATAAGAAGGGATCCCAAAAAGGGGATGCTGCCAAGAAGGCGAAGGCTGAGTTAGTTTGCTATAAATGTGACAACAAGAGTCATTATGCTACTGAGTGCGGGTCATGCAAGGGTAAGAAAGCTATAAATAAGTAGAATGTGAAGTGCTAGAACTGTAATCAAGTTGGGCATTATAAGAACCAGTGTCCAACTGCAGCTGATAAGGGAAAACTATGATGGAAGGTATGTTTTTATTTAGAGCGCACCAAGTTAGGGTACTTTTTGATACCGGTGCATCACATTCATTTATGTCCCGATGTTTGGTTGATAGGTTATGGTTAGAGCCCACATACCTAGTTACTTCCTTAAGGATTGCGAATCCAACAGAAGGGTATGCAACTCTGGGGATAAGATGTGACCAGTTAAAAATTGGTTTGCTAGGTCATAAGTTTGCATGTAGTTTGTATGTGTACGATTTCATAGATTTCAGAACCATTTTGGATATGGATAGGTTGAGGAGGTATGAGGCCAGGGTATTCTACCAGGATGGGGAGATATCTTTAAGACACCCAGATAGTCGTAACCGAATTATATTCTTAGTAGAGGATTATGACCAGAGTTGTGCTTTGTTAAGTGCAATAGAGGGGGGTGAAGAGTTAAGTCAGGTTCGGATTGCAAGAGAGTATGCAGATGTGTTTGAGCCAATCGCAGGACTATCACCGAAACAGGCTGTTGAATTTTGGATAGACTTGTGCCAGGAGCTAAACCTACGAGTTGACCACCTAGTAGGATAACACGGACGGAAATAAAGGAACTGATGGTGCAACTAGTGGATCTTGAAGGAAGGAATTTTATTAGACCAAGCAGTTCGCCTTGGGGAGCGACCACGGTATTCATTAAGAATTCAAAAGGGTCATTAAGGATATGTATTGACTATTGTAAGCTGAAAGAAATGACGATAAAGAATAAGTATCCTTTGCCAAGAATTGATGATCTATTTGATCAGTTGAGTGGAGCCAAAGTGTTTTCCCAGTTGGATTTGGTGACGCGGTTTCATTAATTAAGAGTGGTAGAGGACAGTATTCCTTTGACTGTATTTCAGACAAGATATGGTTTGTATGAGTGGTTAGTGATGCCATTCGGATCGACGAATGCACCTGCTTTCTTTGTGGACTTGATGAATCGTGTCTTCCAAAGTATTTGTATAGATTCATGTTGGTGTTTATAGATGACATTTTGGTATACTCTTAGGATGATAGAGAGCATGAAGATCATCTTTGAGTCGTGTTAGAGATGCTGAGGCAGAATCAGCAAAAGGTAAAAAAAATTCAAGTGTCATTTTTGGAAGAAAGAGATTAATTTTCTTGGTCATGTGTTTTTAGAGAAAGGATTGTTAGTCGATGCAGATAAGATCGAAGCTGTGAACAATTAGAAGAGAGCAGATATGGTGACCAAGATTAGAAGTTTTCTTGGACTTGCTGGCTATTACCGGAGATTCATTAAGGATTTCTTGTGGATAGCAGTGCCTTTAGCTAAGCTTACCAGGAACGAAGTGAAGTTGTTTGGTCTAACAAATGTGAGAAAGCATTCCTTAAGTTAAAACATTTGTTGACCAATGCTCCAGTGCTAGTAGTTCCAGATAGTAACCAAGGGTTGGTGGTATACATGGATGCATGTGGGACCAGATTAGGAGCAGTGTTGATGTAGAAGGGCAAAGTATTACTTAAGCATCTAGGCAGCTTAGACCACACGAAGTAAGATATCGTGCTCATGATTTAGAGTTCGTTGTGGTGATTTTTGCCTTGAAGATTCGGAGCATTATCTTTTAAGGGAGAGATTCGAGTTGTATACCGATCATAAGTCTTTATGATATATATTCTCTCAGAATGTGTTGAATATGCATCAGAAAAGGTGGCTGGAGTTTTTGGCTACTTATGATTTTGGTATAAATTATACCCCAGAGAAAGAAAATAAAGTAGCAGAAGCTCTCAGCAGAAGACATCAGAATGTTGTGTTGGCTATGTTGGCAGAGTGGAAAGATTTAGAAGCTTTGGCTAGTTGTGGTCTGCAGTTAATATCGACTACTAGTTCTAGTCAGAATGCTACCATGTTATCCTGTTTAGAACTTCGACCAATGTAGCTTGAGAGAATTTCTTCTTAGTAGAGGGAGGATCCATTATTAGCTGAGAAGATCAGAAGGCTTGAGGCTGAAACCAAGTTCGATGATTTGAAAGATTTTTGTCTTGGCTAGAGAGGATGGTTGTGAAAGAAGGGATGGTTATGTGTTCCAAATGTGGAGAACTTTAGAAGAGAAGTTATTGAGGAATGTCATTGATCCAAGTTCACGATTCATCCTGGAGGACCAAGATGTATCAAGATATAAAGAGCAGCTTCTATTGGGAGGGCATAAAGAGGGATGTTGGCTTATGAGTTAGGCAGTGTGTAAACCATCAACAAGTGAAAGCCAAATATCAGAAGCCGAATGGGTTACTTCAGCCTCTAGATATTCCAATGTGGAAATGGGATTCGATATCCATGGATTTTATTAATGGATTCGTAAGGTTAAGGAGAGGAAATGAAAGTATATGGGTTATTGTGGATTGGTTAACCAAGAGTGCCCATTTCATTCTAGTAAAGTCGACTAGGATGGCATCAAGTTAGGCAAAGTTGTTGATGAAGAACATAGTTAGACTTCATGGAGTTCCTAGTAGCATAGTTAGCGATAGAGATGCTTTACTCACTAGTGAATTTTAGAAGAGTCTATAGGATGCGTTAGGCACGAAGCTCAAGATGAGTACCTCATATCACCCATGGATGGATGTGTAGAAAGAGAGAGTGAATAAGGTGCTCGAGGATTTGTTGAGAGCTTGTGTGTTGGATTTTGGTAGATCTTGGAAGGACTACCCGCATTTGATTGAGTTTTCCTATAATAATAGTTATCAAACTAGAATAGGAATGGCGCCTTTTTGAGGCTTTTATGGAAGGCCATGCAAATCCCCTACATGTTGGTTGAAGACTAGAGACAGATTGGTCTTAGATCTAGATTTGGTAAGGAAGGCGTCAGAGAAGATTGAGTGAATCCGAGAACGGATGAAGGAAGCTCAATCCAGACAAAAGAGTTATGCAGATAAGAGGCGTAAAGACCTAGAGTTCACAGTGAAAGATAGGATTTTCATTGAGGTATCACTGATGAAGGGCGTGGTGCGGTTCGGGAAGTCGGGAAAGTTGGCCCCGAGATATATTGATCCATTCCAGATTATAGAAAGGATTGGAAAGCTTGTGTATAGAGTTGAGTTGCTGAGAAATATGGCAGGTGTCCAAAATGTGTTTCATGCGTCTCATCTTTGTAAGTATACGCATGATCCAGAAGCCACCATACCTTAGACAAAGTTGGAGGACTTTGTAGTAGAGCGTGATTTGACTTTTGTTAGGAAACTAATTTGGGTTGTAGCGAAAGATGAGAAAAGGTTGAGGAACAAGACAGTCAAGTTGGTGAAAGTTCAGTGGAGCAACAACGAGAAGGACTATACTTGAGAGACGGAGGGTAGGATTCGATATACTTATCCTGATCTTCTTTGAGGGTATGTCTATTTTAGATTTATATAGATATTTCCTAGTTAGGTAAACTAACATGGTTATAAGAAGTCGTTACAGATGATTGCTATGTTTGATATTTAGTCCGTATAAAATTTCGAGGATGAAATTCTTTATGGAGGGGAGCCTGTAACACCCCTAATTTTTGATAGCAATATTCAGGAGATTTAATTAGATAAATTAAATAGAATAATGTAAATGTAAGTGATAAGAGGATTGAGAGTTGAATTAGTTAATTAAGGTCGTACCTAACGACGTAATTAATGGGCTTAAGAATAGGTTTTGGTTAATTAAGTCACATAAGGATATATTGGGAATTTTCGCCCCAAGCTTCCACCTTTATATATATTTCACTCCCACTTCTTACTTCCCATTCATTTCATTTAAAACGCAAACAAAAATTAAGAGAATGGCTGGCCATGAAGAGGAAGAGAAAATTCAAATTAAAACTAGAGATCAAGTTTAGAGGAAATCAGTCTCAATCCGATCTCCTTATCTAGAGCAAGGTGAATAATAATTACATCTCTATTTTGGTTTAAATCATATATTTTCGGATTTAAGGGATAAATTCATTTTTATGACATATTGGGTGATGATATCCTTGATCTAAGATTAGTTTAATTTAAAATAGGTAGTTAAAGGGGTTTTATATGGTTTTAGATCAAAACCAAGATTAAAAGTTGTTTAAATACCGTGCGAAAATTTTATGTTATGATAAACATAATTTTGGAGTTAGGTTTCAATTCGGAGAATTTTGAAGCTATGGTAAAATTATTATGAATTTTCAAAGGAAAATATGGTTATTTGGGTTCATAATTTATTTTAGAAAATATATTGAGAATTTGGGTTTGAAATTTTGATATAGATAACATGATTAAAGTGATTTTCTAGAATTTATGAGGATTTTTCCAAAGAGATTTGCTATGCAAAATAAATTGTTTTATAGAGGGTACTCTTTGCAAAAATTGGAAGGGCTTGCTTGGTTAACATAACCATGGTTTAGATATGAATTAGCGGCAGTTATTTTTGGAAAAGAATTTTAAAAGTTAAGGCAACCAATTTGGTGTTGACATGTGGCAGGTTAGTTAGAGAAAAGTTTACTTAAACAAGGATTAAACCTAGTATTGCTCAAGCAGGGTCTGCCTTTGGTTTGTTTTTAAAAGAAAAGTGTCTATCGTTTTTTTGTTTTAAGCTTTTAATAGGGTCGAAGCATAAGGTTACAAAAGATGTTTTAAAGGGTTTCAAAAGGGGTTGCCCTTAATTTATAATTGTTTTTGATTGGGTGCCTTATTTATAAAAGAATGTTCTGAAAGAAGGGGTTCTAACCTAGTCAATATCCCGTTGCCGTTTTGTAACCTTTCAATAGTGCTGAAGATATCAATGTTGTTTGAAGATACTTCGTATTATAAAGTTTAAGCCACTTCCTAAATGCTTTTGAAAGGGTTAGGGGTTTTGAAGGTGTTGGTTTTGAAAGGGGTTTCGACTCCAACTTTCCAACGTTTTACCCATATGTTTTATGCATTGAAAGGGATGGTGCCGATGCCATCAATTTCCCCCCAATATTTTAATAAGATAAAAGATGGTTTCGAAATAGATGCTTTTGATTATATTCACTTTTACCCAAATAATGTGTTAAGCATAAACCCAATGTTTTCAAAAGGGGTACATTCAATGGTTTCGTAAGGGTTACTTCCATAAGTGTCGAAAGGGGCACTTTCAACCGGTTTCGAAGCTAAAGCTTCTAAAGTTATATGCTAATACTTTAATATATTACAAAGATTTCGAAAGGTAGAATTTAAAGGATTATAAGGTAGGAACATATTGTTTTTTACAAATTTCGAAGGAGGTTATCCATGAAGTCAAAAGCTAGGTTTCGAAAAGTTTTTATGACCTAAACTCTAATTTTGAAGGAAAAACTCATGGCTGTATTAATGGAGTTTTTAAAATGGCTTAAGAAGAAGCTATCTTTGATAAAGTAAGAGGTTAAAGAGATTAACCATGTCTTATATTAAACCCATAGGAGTAGTATTGTTATATTGATATATTGCTTCTTCTAGTATGATATGTTCACTTTATAATTGACCCATAACTGCATATTGGGGAAAAGGGTAGGAGAACCAATTAGGTTAACCCATTAGTGAATATAAATTGGATAAACTTCTGAATGAGTAGAATTACAACCAGGAGGTCAGGAAGACCAGAATATAGGATGCTAAAATATAAAGGAAAGATATTGGCAGGGGCCAATAGGTTCATAGTAAGCCCATGAAAACTGTATGATATTGGCGGGGCCAATAGGTTCATAGTTAACCATGAAAACTATGTATAAAAGAAGATGTCAAAAAGATAGGTTCATAGTTAGCCTATGAAAACTATGTATAAAAGAAGATGTCAGATGGACAGTTTCATAGTTAGCCCATGGAAACTATGGGGAAAGGAAGATGTCAGATAGATATGTTCATAATAAACCCATGAAAACTATGATAGGATACTGGCATGGCCAGTAAGTTTGTAGTTAGCCCATGAAAACTATATCCGGATAAAATATTGACAAATGTCAGGAGGTTCCTAGTTAAGCCATGAAAATTAGGGCAAGAATAACGGATAATGGGTTACCAATAGGTTCCTAATCAACCCATAAAAGCTAGGATAAGAGTAATATTAGAGTTACTAAAAGATTCATAGTGATCCCATGAAAACTATGTAATTAAACAGGGTGTCCTTAAATGTTTAACCAATTATTAGTCAGCCTAATAAAACTAATAGTTTAATAGTAATCCAAGAAACTATAACTAAGATAGACAGTCTAAATTGAATGGGGATGGATAATCCAGAATTAATTCTATTGTTTTGTATATCATTATATTGTACTATTTCGAATTGTTTTAACCATTGTAGATGCGGGAGCAGAGTATATCGCTTTGTAAAGGTTTTGGGATACTGTGAGGAGAAACTCATTTCGCTAAGCAGTGTGGTCTCATAAGAAATCTAAATGATTTGAGATGGTAGATCATTATGCGTACCAGGCTTTATAATATACGTTAACACAAAAATGGCGAACGTTTGGAGGAATTTTGTTTTCAAGAAAGTGGCGAGAGACTTAATTCTTATCCTTTCGCTTCCCATCCAGATCATAGATTTCCATATTCGTCTTTTCATCATACGAACCTTATTCGTATCCCTTACTCGCTTAATGGAGAAGATAGATTTCTTCACTCTCAAAATCGATTTCAAAAATATCTCAACTCTAATCGAAAAAGGGGTTTTCATTGCTATCGGTGTGGAGATAAAAATCACAAGATTTAAGACTGCTCTAATTCATTTAAATGTTTCAATTGTGGAGTGGCTGGTCATAAGAGATCATCATGCCCCTTGACTTTCAATCCATTTCTTAATTCTAAGCCGGTCTTTCCTTATTCCGTTCCTATTCATTCAAAGCCATTGAGTTTGAAAGATCATCATTTTATTTTGTTCCTAATTTCTTGAGATTAAGGGGTCTATTTTTGGACTGTTGTGTTGGAAATATTGTTGAATGTAGCTATTTGTTCAACAAAGTATTTTGGCACTTCGATTGCTTGACTGCTGATAACATAGGTAAGTATTCGTATCTCGATAATTGAAATGGTTCTCAAGTTAAAGATTTTTCGAATAGTAGTAATGTTCTTCATGATTTGGAGGATTTTCATTGGATTGATACTGAGAAGTCTTATGTATCTGAATTGAATAATGATTTCCATGCTGATATCTTTTTATTGGATCCTGGTGTCAGAGGTTGTTATTCTCATTATCCTGATTTGGTGGATATGTCTTTTGGTGAATTTTTCGATTCAATTGTTTCGAGTTTAACTGTTATGATGTTAATGAGGTTACATTTAGCTCCGTTTCTATTGAAAGTTGTCGTGCTGTAGGTTGTGATTTTGTTGATGATTTTGTCCCTACTGATAGTCTTTGTGCTAAGGCTGGAGAGGATCATGATCAGGTTAATATGGTCGATGTGAGTTTTCGCAAATGTATTCTTATAACCGATAGTGCGGATCATTTTTCAAATTGTTATGATGAAGGGAATAAGGTCAATGGTTTCGGTTCAGAGGATTTTCTTTGTGTCCATTCTTGTTCTATGGGATTTAGTTCATCTGAATGGATAGGATTGTCAGGATTTTAAAAAGATGATGGATCCACTTTTGATGATGTTGAGTTGATTAATTCTTTGCATAAGTCATTCAAGGATAATTTTGTGTTGAATTTGGATGGCTTTGTTGGTTTCAAAAAGTCTGTCAGATTTAAATGTGCACACGAGTTTGGTATGACACAATGTGCACTCTTTTCTTAAAAGATGAAGCTATCCAGTGATAACGTATTGTTAAAGGCTCACAAGCTGTTGTGTTTGATTCAGATTCTAGATGGGTTTTTGTTTTTTCTTTTATTATTTCCTCTACATCTGATTTGAGGATAAGGGGTTCTATTTTGTGTAGGGATGGTCACTTCTATTTTGATTTTTCCTGTATGTTCATGCATCAGATAGTTATTCCCTGGGATGTTTTTAGCTTTAAGTTTGGTATTCTATTGTCTATCATTGAAATGGAATCCTCGTTGGAGTTAAATGTTCTCTTGAATAATGTTGTTGAAGAAGCGACTGAATCTGCTTTTTGTAAAGAAGTGAGCGGTTCAGAAGGTGGTTGTTTTGTAGATCAAGTCGCAAGTGGTTTGGAGAACAATTTTATTGTTAGCAATGTAGGTGAAGATATGGACAATTCTAGATTACAACAATCCGATAGAGCGGTCTATTATTGTACTAAGGGGTTCAAGTTTTTACGTATTGTTTTCTTGCGGCTTATGGTAGATTTCCTCGTTCTCCTGCCCATGCTAAAGAGTTACTTCATGAAGCCAAATTAAGGAGAAGAAATTTTAAGATATTTTCAGCTGGTAGTATTAGGAGATGTCCATGTTTAAATTGTAAAGTTTCTTAGTCTTCTAACTGAGGATTGTCGTTTTATTGGGGGAACTATTATGTTTTTTTTACTGTTTTGGTGTTTGTATGGTTTGTATAGATGTTTTATATCGTGATGTTTCAGCTTTGTTGTGGAGGTTTCATTTGCAGTTGTGGAAAATTTTCAGTTGGCTGCTGCTCTATTGGTGTCGCTCTTGACCGAAGTTTCAGATTGGTATTGTCTCTTTAGGGTTGATTTTTAGTTTTTTAGGAGTTTTGGTGGGTTTTTTTCCCTTTGTACGGGGGTTTCTTTTGCTACCTATTAGGCTTGTTGGCAGCTCCTTACTATTGTTGTTATATATGTGTACATGTGTCCTATCCCTCCTGTAGAGGGCCACACATTTTTGTCAAAAAAAATATACGTACCAGGCTTTGTGTCTGACTTGAAGTTTATGTTTTCCCCTTAAACTCTCGGGCACTCAATTGATTTTGAGTAGTTTGAGATTTGGGGTTTTCAGGTATCTCTAAGATGAATAAGCTTCTGGAGATGTAACAACCCAACTTTCTAACACCAGAAAGTCGCATCACTATTTAAGAAAGAAAGGGATAGAAGAAGAAAAGATAAGAAAGAAGAAACACAACAACATCAGATAACTCACAGCGGAACGAATGAAATATAATATATCACATAAAATATTACATAGTATCATATTACATCAGAGTCCACAACTTATACAACATATATTAGACAGTTATAAACATTTGTCTAACTATACAACTCAAATACACAAGATACAGATACAATACAAACACAGCGGAACCATAATATATCTACACGTGGAAGCCTCCTGCTCCATATGTCCTCCAGAATTCGTTAAGCTAACCTGAATCCCTCGACTACTCAGACATAATATGAGTACCCAAGAGTTTAATAAAACAGAAAATAAACACTCGGGTCAGACAGGGGTCTGGTGTGAGTAAACAGGTTAAAATTGCTTAACTTTAGAAAAACCTTTGAAAAGAAAAGGTATCACGTAAAACTTCCCACACATAAACATGGAAAAGTTTTTACCTTACGCTAACCAAAACATTTGATAGGAAATCCATGGAAATTATAATAGTGTCTAGGGTTTTCAAGATAAAATATAGAAATAGCTGGAATGCTTACATCTCACGTTCCAACATAGTTGGGCACAATCAAAATTGTACAGGCACTTATCGGGTTTTGGATTCCATCAATGGCAGGGATACCGGGGTACCGCCCGTCACAGTTCGTGGCCTAGATCACAGTACCGAGGATTACTCCCAATCCCCTGCATCACAAAGCCAGAACCATTCCTTACTGAACAGTCCCGAGTAAGATCACCCCGTGGTTGGCGCGGCCAACCACCCACTAAGCCTAAATAAAAGGGACATCTAGATAGGAATGACCTCACTCTGAAATGGGTGTTACCCACCTAGCCTTGCTGCACCTCCCATGTTTTAGCCATTCCCGGTTGATGAGGCTTGAGGCTGTGATTACCTTTATAGAACACAACTATCTTAGAATGCTCATCGTCCACCTGATGATGTTCTGAAAGCATTCAATCCATACAAGTTCGTTTCGGGTTCGAACAAAACCGAAGGCACTATCTCGTTACACTCATTTTGGAATCACCCTCAGAGTCAACGACCATAGACCTTGCACTCTGAATCACCATCTCGAACCTATAAGTACTATCTCCGTCAAACTCATCACGGAATCACCCCCAGAGTTATACTGACGAATAGTTCTTACACTTCGAGTCTTCACTAAGCTCCACTTGAATTTATGACCTAACGTTTAATTTGGATTGATGTGGTTTTCAGATATCCAAATATGAAAACCCGATCCCGGTCTCACCGAATCCAAACGCCATTTTAATGTCCAAGTTGTTTAAGGGTTTTAAACATTTAAACTTATATTCAGGATGATATAAACAGATAGATGAATCACATTATCATAATAGATAATTCATATCAAACATTCATCTCACAAAGCAACATATCACATATCAGAGATATCATAGGTATCCAAATCATCCAACATCATTCAACATCCAATATAAGTCATCCAATATCAATCAATCAATATCAATCAATCATCCGTAAGCAGAATTGATTAACTCTAAATCAACTGGATTACCTTAATCCTTCTACATTTATTTATTCCAAGTAAATAAATTAATCATCTCTTAATGATCTTCCTTAATTAATCTCCCTTGATTAATTATACTTTAATTACATTCAAGTAATTAACTTTAACCATATACAGTAATTAACCTTTAATTACTATCATTAATTACAATAATTAATGATCCTTCATTTACTTCCATTAATTATACAACTATAATTAATTACATTAAACCTCAATTAATTACAATTAATTATTCACACTTAAATTAATTACTTTTGTTAATCAATCTTGATTAATTCAGTAATTATATTAACTAATAATCCTTATTAATTAATAATTTCTTTAATAAATTAAATAAATTAACTTGTAATTAATCATCTCATTAATCATAAACAGCAATTAACAACTTGTAATTACTTATCTTAATTAATTAACTTCTTAAATAATTATATTAACCCTTTGATTAATTATACTAATTAATTAATCTTTAATTACTTCATTAATTAATTTGTAACGACCCAGATTTTTTATTAATTAAAAATTGAATATTTAATTAATATTAAATATTTATAAGTGAATTTATAAGTCAAATAAATTTTTATTTGAATTTTTGAATTTAATTGGATAATTAAATTAATAATTTAATATGTTAAATTATGAAAATAATTGAAAATTGAGTTAAAAATGATTGAAAATAATTTGTAAAATTTTATTTAATCATACTGGAGTTATAGAAATATTTTAGAACTTTTAAAATCGAATTAAAAGTTAATTTGTGAAAATTGAATATTTTAATATTTAATAATCGACTGTAAAATAGCCAATTTTTGAACAGTCTCAGAATTGAACGAAACCAGTTTCATTGGATCCGTATTAGTTAGTTATTACCGGATTTCAATTTTCGTGTCAATCGGAGTTATCGTTTGATCGTGGCAGCTCGAAACGCATCGAATCGTTTTTAATTTAAATTTGGCGAGTCAAAATAGCCATTTTTCAAAAAGTCTCGGATTTCGACGAAACCAGTTTCATCGGATCCGTAATGTGATATTATTGTAAGGTTTCAAATTTCAAGTCAATTGGATTTACCGTTTGTCCGGTACAAATTAAAACGCCTAGAAATCGACTTAAATCGGTTTAATTTAAATTGAACGTTTTCAGCCATAACTCGCACATACTTCCGAATTAGCTTCCGAAACCTGTTCCATTGTGTCCGGAATGCGGGATAAACCCTAGGTATGCTGGTTACGGCGTCTAAATCGGAGTTCGGAATTTTCGGGATGAATAGTGTCGCTCGTTCCTTATAAATAGACATGAGCCTTCATAATTTGCTAAAATATTCACAAAACCCTAATTTCCTATTGATAGCCGCCACCTACAATTGAATGGCCAGAAAATCATCAACTTTCTCCCTCCAAATCTTCAAATCCACTCAACGATTCAAGAAAGTTTCAACTAGAATGTTGTAGAGGGCTGTGAGTACTACGTTTTCAACGGCTATGATCTAAAATGGAGCGATGGATTGTGAGATAAATGAGGCCGTCACCTACAGGCCACGCACGCATTCCCAAGCTCAATAGATGGCCGAGCTTCATAGGGTGGGGGTCGAGTGTAGAGGAGGTGCTGAGCTTCGCGTTGGCGTTGAGGAGATCGAGTATAGTCGAGTATAGATTATGAAATGTTTAACCCTAATTTCATTTTTGGGTTCGGCCAAAAAAACCTGTAGATGCGTGAGTGTTGGAGAAGAAGGAGTTAACGGTGGAGATGTGGGGGTTGTGTGATCCAAGTGCTAAGATTTGCTTAGGGTATAAATTAATTAAGTTATGTTGAAATTAGTTGATTTAAACTCGAGTAAACTTGTAAAATTCATATCTTTTTCATACGAGGTCGAAAAAATGCAAACTCAGTTGCGTTGGAATCGTATGGACGAGCACTACGCGATGGAGTTGCTTTGGAGTCGTTTGGAGTTAGTGAGAATTTCGGGTAAAATTAAACGCGCGTTTAATTTTATTCGAAATAAAAGCTAAAACGGAAATTAAAATCAAGGTGAGAATTTCTCACTCAATCGAATCAGTTTCGATTTTATTTTAAATAGTTAGATTTAAAATATTTGAATGCATGTTTGAATGATGACTGTAAATTATTGATTGTTAAAATAGACATTATGCGCCGTTAGTAAGCGGATGTTATTTATTAAAAACATATACCGCGAATATTTCATAAACAGTGAAATTGGTATTATATATAATATCAATATATATATATTGGCATATGTATATATTGCAGTTGTTGATTTCCCGCATTTTTGTTTAGCGGATGAGACCCTATTACGCCGTTATTAAGCGGATAATATTTAATAAGAACATATACCGCGATAATTTCGTACTGGAGCGAAATTGGTATTGTGCTAATGTTTTTGGATGCAGGAAACAGGTTGGAGGGATCCAACTGGATTCCTCAACAGTATTTATTTTATTTCAGATATTTTGATATTTGATGGATTATCATATCGATATATGATATCGTTGTTAGTCGTGATTGACTATTTGGTGTGTAGCATCATTGGACCCAGATTTTGGGATTTTAAAATGATTTTAAAAGTGATTTTGAAAATATACTATATTTTTGGAATTGATCCATTTTAAATAATTAAACGCTATAATTTTTAAAGTTATAAAATTTTGGGTTTTGTGAAATATAGTTAAAAAGCTGATTTTTAGAAATACGGTTAAAAGTTGATTTTTGAGAAATATGGATCAATGATTTTATAAAATAGTTAAATTGGATTTTTGAATTTATTATAAAAGTTTGAATGTAAGATTTATAAAATTTGATTATTTTATAAATCAGAATGGTGAAATTATAAAGGAAATTAAAGATGTTTTAAAAAAAAAATATTAATTGATTTATATTAAGAGATTTATAAATGGATATTTATAAATTGAAATATAGACATTATAAAACGAGTTTTTATAAGTGTTTGAATGTAGTGAAAATGAATTTCATAATAGAATGAAATTTATAGAATTATAAACTGTGAAGTTATAAACGAAATTTATAAATAGTAAGATTTATAAATTTGGTGAAATTATTTGAAGAATAGATTTATTAAATAAATAAATCTTATAAGTTATAAGGTTTATAAATTGAAAAGTCTTTAAAAAGAACGATTTTGTAAAATAATCGTTTTATAAGTAGTTAACTTATAATATGAACTTTTAGTCTATAATTGAATTATAAACTGAATAGGTAAACAAAAGGATTTATAAAAAAGGAAGTTTTTATAAATAAATAGAAAAGGAATTTATAAACGTTGTTTTATAAATCCGCAAACGACTTATTTTGATAAGTTAATTGTTATAACTTATAAATAGAGTTATATTCACGTTTTAGACAGTGAATAATCCTTTAAGTTAAAGTGAATAGAAATAATGGAATTTGTGAACATAGTATATTCACGTTTTTGAATAGTGAATAACATGTTAAAGAAAATGTTTTAGAATGTGAAATTTTAAACAGAATTAAAACGATCTAACGATGTTTTAAAGGTGTTGAAATTCGAAACCATAGATTTCAACATTTATTGTTGAAATAGACGTTTTCGAGAAATAAAAGGAAATGTGGACTATAACACTGTTGTTATAGTAAATGATTTCCGAAAGGAAATGGTTTTGAATAGTATTGGGATTTATATATCTATCTTAATTTCGAATCCCTATACTAGTGATTTTGGGACGTCGTAACGATGTTTTACGCAACATTCGTTTTGGCCCAAATAAATATGTTTAAGTGAATGATTTCCTTAAAGAATGAAATATATACTTAATTCGATTTAAGTATATTAAATATTTTCCAAGGTTGAAAATAAAAGATTGTGAATTACTTATTTAATAAGTATGGGAATGTTTTCCAATATGAAGTGAATATTTAGAATTTATCTTTTTGAAGATAAATTGAAATGAATCGTTGAAATCATATATGCATGGATATTTTGAAGTATAAATTCATTATGGAATTTATATGTGAAAGTGAAATTTGTTTGAAAATAAATATTGATTTATTTTTGAAGTGTTGGAATTTTATATCTAGTAAAGATATTTTGGAAAATAGATAATTTGGAAAATTATTTGGAATCTGGTGATGTATGCATATCCAGTGATAGTTCAATAACCGACTATCAATATTTCCCTTTGAATGGGTATTTGATGTGATTTGATTGAATTTGAATGCACACTTATTTTTGAATAAGCGCTCACTATTCGGGTTAACCGGGAAAGGACCATGGGGTCGTATAACCCATTCCGAATATGTGATACGTCGTGATAAATCGCATTTGAAGATCGGTGTTGAAGACCGGTATTTGCAAGAGCGATAGGATGACCTATCGATTGTTTCTGCACCGAGTCGCGCCGGTATAGAAACTCCCTAAGTGATGGGAAATCCGATCAGGATTGTGAATATCCGGATTGCAAGGACTTCTTTGTAAGTGCCTTCGGTTTTGTTCGATCCCGGAACAGACTTGTATGGATTGTATGCCTGACATTACAAGTTGAGATATAAAGCCGATTTCTTTCAAATATATTTCTGTTGGTGGCGGAGAATTTATTCTTTGCTTAACACCCTTCTTTGAGACGTACGAGCTCAAAGGTTATATAGTTGAAGTTATCAGCGATATATTCCCAATTTGGTAATGTGACATGCTGAGTGATGCTGAAATGATCATTGTGTTGATTATTGTGATAGGATCATTTATTTGATCGTCTATCTTAGTGATCATTGTGTTGATCATTTATTGACCCAAAGCATGGCTTTTGTATAAAGTATGTTTTTGTGGACGTGAATTCGTCGAGCCTCACATCCCGGAAATGGTCAAAACAGGAAAGAAGCAGCAAGGTTATGAGGGGTAGCACCCTTTAGGATGTGTCCATTTCCTTCTGGAAAAGGGTGGTATCATGGTATGGAGCCCAGATACTTACTCATGTTGAAAACACTTTGTTATGATTGTGTGAATTGATTAGAGAGCGCTCTCGGAAAAAGGTCCCAAAGGACCGGGGGATGGCATATTCGGTCAGTTGTTGCTCAGTTAGGAGTAACCCGGCCTTGTGTTGGTTGAGATCCGGTTTGGTTCTCGGGGATGTCCATCCAGAGGCATTCTCAGTGGCAATGGGAAGTTCCTTGGCCTGACCATTTGTTGGAAATCCAATTCCCAATACGAAACTTGTACGGTATTAGTTGTAGAACCTGCTATTCACTTATGGTGGTCACCACTGTTTGGATGGTAGCTATAGTAGGCATAGTTCGAAATGTCTATGTTGGCTAAGATTTATATTCTACTTTCGAAATATTTCCTACACTATGCACTAATAATAATATCAAATGTTATTTTAAATGCGTATCAAGCATCTTTGACTATCATAAGGAGAAATCTCCTCCGATTCTGCGTTTGCATGTGTGTGTGTGCGGGAGGCCTTATGGTAGTCTCATTTTTAAAAGCATTGCGAATTGATTAAAAATATTCCTCTATTTTGATTTTAAAGATAAATAAACTGTTTTGAGTTCTCACACCAGTCACATGACTGACTCGGAGTTTATTGTTTTCCTTCCTAAACTCTGGGTGCCCACCAATTTCCACACGGGCAGTCAAGAGTTAGGTTTATCAGGATATTCTGGATATTCTGGAGTTGCTGGAGGCAAGATGGATGGCATGGCGTATTACTAGTTTATATAGTATTTCTTTTTCCGCTGCACTGCATTGTTGTTGTTGTATGTTGTTGTACACTCTGATGATATGATGTAATGAAATGAAATGTAATGTAATAACTGATATAGTTCTTTGTTTAAAGATTATTCATTTATTATTATATGTTGTTCCGCTGCGAATAGTGAGATTCTGTTGTTGTTCTGTTTTTCTTTCTGTCTGTTCTATTTTTAAAATTTTCTATCTTCTCTCTTCTTCTATCTCTTTCTTTTTCTTAAATTTTCTTTTTAAAACCCATAACATCTCGGTTTTCGGCCTTCGATTTCTCGGCAGTCGATAAAGTGAGTGTCGATGTCGGTTTTTCGAGAGTCGAAAATTCCTCAGACGTTACATTTGGTATCAGAGCTCTGATGGTTAAGCGACAACCATGGTTCTGTTGGGTATTACTCATTAGAGATAGAGTCAGTAGTACTCTAGAATGAGTTTGAGTGTAATAATAGCTATGAGAGCGTATTTGTTAGTGAATATGAAATTGTTTTATATTGTGATGATTGGTTTATTGAGTGGCATATGAACCTTCGTCAGCACGGTCAGTCAAACTATGCCGAAGGGGTTTCTAAACACTTGAATAGAACAATTCGGCACAATATTGTTTTAAATTGGGTAAATGAAATAATTTTACCTTAAGTATATTTTATATATGAAGGAATAATTTTTCAGAATTATTAAATAGTATATAAGTTGATTGTTAGGTTGTTTGAATAATCTAAATAAAAGAGTAATTGTATAAGCAAATGAATTATAAGAATTGAATTATAATTAAAGTGATTTACAATTGTGAATAAACTTATATATATAAGAAGTGAAACTATATGAATATATTTATGAATATGAGTTGTAAATAAAAATGAATTTAAAGTTAAATGAAAATTTACTTTAGAGTTGGAATCTGAATTTATTTACAAGTGGGAATTTAAGTTATATAAAACTAAGTGATGTTTAAATGTAAATATAACTTAAGAGTTGTTGTATGGAATTGATATTGGTATCAAAGTAAATTAATAAAGGTTAATGATAAATGTAAACTTGAGTTATATAAAAGAAGTTCAACTTTGTAATTGAATTGAATTAATGGATTAAATGTAAATCAATTGAATGTGAATTAAAATTGATATAAGGAATAATGAATATAAATGATAATTCATTAAAATCTAATGTTATTAGAAGTTGAATAAATTGAAAGAGAATGAATATAAGCAAAGCAAAGGAATTTGGTTGAAATTAATATACTTTGGTTGTTATATGATTGTTGATTGATTGTATGTAATTCATTAAGTGTTAATGAAATTGGAAGCTATGAAATTGAATTCAAATTAGAAGTAAATAAATTTGAATAGAATTGAACGTGAATTGGATTTAATTAGTGAATGCAAACTAATTAAAATTGAGAACGTATGTTGACAAAATCCAATGTTAATGAATCAAATATGATTTAGAGTGAAAACCAATTCATTAAGTATTAATGAGAATATGAATGAATTTGTTGAATGTTAGTTGGTTGATATTAGCATTTGTTGTTTTACTACATTGCTATGTGACATATATAGTTGATATGTTGCTATATATTGTATATTGATATTATTGTCTATATGCATGATTCTCATGTTGTTTGTTGAGTGTTTAGTAGGTGCGGATCGCGTTTGCTTCGCATTTGGAGTTCGCTTTAGCGCTATATTAGCTGTATATGCTCGCTAATAAAATATAAGGTACATATCTCGGATTAAATATCGCACTTTTATATTTTTTTCCCTTCGGGATGCCTCATTACTTGATGAGATGTATATTTGTGATATATATACTGTCATTTTTTTTTCGGATCGAGCCGCGCAATGGAGACTATGGCGAATTTTTCCGAAAATTTAAGGCGTTAGAAAATTTTTGAGTAAATTGGGAAAATTGTGAAAACTTTAACTTTGATTTTGGAATTGAAAGTTAAACAATAGTAGTTGTTTTTGAAAAGATAACTAAGTATGATTTGGAAAACTTAGTAAAGTATTATAAGAAGTTTAATTATAAATTTTGGAAAGTTAATAGATTTTGTAACCTTTCTTACTTGTAATTTCGAGGACGAAATTCTTTTAAGGGGGAAAGATTGTAACGACCCAGAATTTTTATTAATTAAAAATTGAATATTTAATTAATATTAAATATTTATAAGTGAATTTATAAGTCAAATAAATTTTTATTTGAATTTTTGAATTTAATTGGATAATTAAATTAATAATTTAATATGTTAAATTATGAAAATAATTGAAAATTGAGTTAAAAATGATTGAAAATAATTTGTAAAATTTTATTTAATCATACTGGAGTTATAGAAATATTTTAGAACTTTTAAAATCGAATTAAAAGTTAATTTGTGAAAATTGAATATTTTAATATTTAATAATCGACTGTAAAATAGCCAATTTTTGAACAGTCTCAGAATTGAACGAAACCAGTTTCATTGGATCCGTATTAGTTAGTTATTACCGGATTTCAATTTTCGTGTCAATCGGAGTTATCGTTTGATCGTGGCAGCTCGAAACGCATCGAATCGTTTTTAATTTAAATTTGGCGAGTCAAAATAGCCATTTTTCAAAAAGTCTCGGATTTCGACGAAACCAGTTTCATCGGATCCGTAATGTGATATTATTGTAAGGTTTCAAATTTCAAGTCAATTGGATTTACCGTTTGTCCGGTACAAATTAAAACGCCTAGAAATCGACTTAAATCGGTTTAATTTAAATTGAACGTTTTCAGCCATAACTCGCACATACTTCCGAATTAGCTTCCGAAACCTGTTCCATTGTGTCCGGAATGCGGGATAAACCCTAGGTACGCTGGTTACGGCGTCTAAATCGGAGTTCGGAATTTTCGGGATGAATAGTGTCGCTCGTTCCTTATAAATAGACATGAGCCTTCATAATTTGCTAAAATATTCACAAAACCCTAATTTCCTATTGATAGCCGCCACCTACAATTGAATGGCCAGAAAATCATCAACTTTCTCCCTCCAAATCTTCAAATCCACTCAACGATTCAAGAAAGTTTCAACTAGAATGTTGTAGAGGGCTGTGAGTACTACGTTTTCAACGGCTATGATCTAAAATGGAGCGATGGATTGTGAGATAAATGAGGCCGTCACCTACAGGCCACGCACGCATTCCCAAGCTCAATAGATGGCCGAGCTTCATAGGGTGGGGGTCGAGTGTAGAGGAGGTGCTGAGCTTCGCGTTGGCGTTGAGGAGATCGAGTATAGTCGAGTATAGATTATGAAATGTTTAACCCTAATTTCATTTTTGGGTTCGGCCAAAAAAACCTGTAGATGCGTGAGTGTTGGAGAAGAAGGAGTTAACGGTGGAGATGTGGGGGTTGTGTGATCCAAGGGCTAAGATTTGCTTAGGGTATAAATTAATTAAGTTATGTTGAAATTAGTTGATTTAAACTCGAGTAAACTTGTAAAATTCATATCTTTTTCATACGAGGTCGAAAAAATGCAAACTCAGTTGCGTTGGAATCGTATGGACGAGCACTACGCGATGGAGTTGCTTTGGAGTCGTTTGGAGTTAGTGAGAATTTCGGGTAAAATTAAACGCGCGTTTAATTTTATTCGAAATAAAAGCTAAAACGGAAATTAAAACCAAGGTGAGAATTTCTCACTCAATCGAATCAGTTTCGATTTTATTTTAAATAGTTAGATTTAAAATATTTGAATGCATGTTTGAATGATGACTGTAAATTATTGATTGTTAAAATAGACATTATGCGCCGTTAGTAAGCGGATGTTATTTATTAAAAACATATACCGCGAATATTTCATAAACAGTGAAATTGGTATTATATATAATATCAATATATATATATTGGCATATGTATATATTGCAGTTGTTGATTTCCCGCATTTTTGTTTAGCGGATGAGACCCTATTACGCCGTTATTAAGCGGATAATATTTAATAAGAACATATACCGCGATAATTTCGTACTGGAGCGAAATTGGTATTGTGCTAATGTTTTTGGATGCAGGAAACAGGTTGGAGGGATCCAACTGGATTCCTCAACAGTATTTATTTTATTTCAGATATTTTGATATTTGATGGATTATCATATCGATATATGATATCGTTGTTAGTCGTGATTGACTATTTGGTGTGTAGCATCATTGGACCCAGATTTTGGGATTTTAAAATGATTTTAAAAGTGATTTTGAAAATATACTATATTTTTGGAATTGATCCATTTTAAATAATTAAACGCTATAATTTTTAAAGTTATAAAATTTTGGGTTTTGTGAAATATAGTTAAAAAGCTGATTTTTAGAAATACGGTTAAAAGTTGATTTTTGAGAAATATGGATCAATGATTTTATAAAATAGTTAAATTGGATTTTTGAATTTATTATAAAAGTTTGAATGTAAGATTTATAAAATTTGATTATTTTATAAATCAGAATGGTGAAATTATAAAGGAAATTAAAGATGTTTTAAAAAAAAAAATATTAATTGATTTATATTAAGAGATTTATAAATGGATATTTATAAATTGAAATATAGACATTATAAAACGAGTTTTTATAAGTGTTTGAATGTAGTGAAAATGAATTTCATAATAGAATGAAATTTATAGAATTATAAACTGTGAAGTTATAAACGAAATTTATAAATAGTAAGATTTATAAATTTGGTGAAATTATTTGAAGAATAGATTTATTAAATAAATAAATCTTATAAGTTATAAGGTTTATAAATTGAAAAGTCTTTAAAAAGAACGATTTTGTAAAATAATCGTTTTATAAGTAGTTAACTTATAATATGAACTTTTAGTCTATAATTGAATTATAAACTGAATAGGTAAATAAAAGGATTTATAAAAAAGGAAGTTTTTATAAATAAATAGAAAAGGAATTTATAAACGTTGTTTTATAAATCCGCAAACGACTTATTTTGATAAGTTAATTGTTATAACTTATAAATGGAGTTATATTCACGTTTTAGACAGTGAATAATCCTTTAAGTTAAAGTGAATAGAAATAATGGAATTTGTGAACATAGTATATTCACGTTTTTGAATAGTGAATAACATGTTAAAGAAAATGTTTTAGAATGTGATATTTTAAACAGAATTAAAACGATCTAACGATGTTTTAAAGGTGTTGAAATTCGAAACCATAGATTTCAACATTTATTGTTGAAATAGACGTTTTCGAGAAATAAAAGGAAATGTGGACTATAACACTGTTGTTATAGTAAATGATTTCCGAAAGGAAATGGTTTTGAATAGTATTGGGATTTATATATCTATCTTAATTTCGAATCCCTATACTAGTGATTTTGGGACGTCGTAACGATGTTTTACGCAACATTCGTTTTGGCCCAAATAAATATGTTTAAGTGAATGATTTCCTTAAAGAATGAAATATATACTTAATTCGATTTAAGTATATTAAATATTTTCCAAGGTTGAAAATAAAAGATTGTGAATTACTTATTTAATAAGTATGGGAATGTTTTCCAATATGAAGTGAATATTTAGAATTTATCTTTTTGAAGATAAATTGAAATGAATCGTTGAAATCATATATGCATGGATATTTTGAAGTATAAATTCATTATGGAATTTATATGTGAAAGTGAAATTTGTTTGAAAATAAATATTGATTTATTTTTGAAGTGTTGGAATTTTATATCTAGTAAAGATATTTTGGAAAATAGATAATTTGGAAAAATTTTTGGAATCTGGTGATGTATGCATATCCAGTGATAGTTCAATAACCGACTATCAATATTTCCCTTTGAATGGGTATTTGATGTGATTTGATTGAATTTGAATGCACACTTATTTTTGAATAAGCGCTCACTATTCGGGTTAACCGGGAAAGGACCATGGGGTCGTATAACCCATTCCGAATATGTGATACGTCGTGATAAATCGCATTTGAAGATCGGTGTTGAAGACCGGTATTTGCAAGAGCGATAGGATGACCTATCGATTGTTTCTGCACCGAGTCGCGCCGGTATAGAAACTCCCTAAGTGATGGGAAATCCGATCAGGATTGTGAATATCCGGATTGCAAGGACTTCTTTGTAAGTGCCTTCGGTTTTGTTCGATCCCGGAACAGACTTGTATGGATTGTATGCCTGACATTACAAGTTGAGATATAAAGCCGATTTCTTTCAAATATATTTCTGTTGGTGGCGGAGAATTTATTCTTTGCTTAACACCCTTCTTTGAGACGTACGAGCTCAAAGGTTATATAGTTGAAGTTATCAGCGATATATTCCCAATTTGGTAATGTGACATGCTGAGTGATGCTGAAATGATCATTGTGTTGATTATTGTGATAGGATCATTTATTTGATCGTCTATCTTAGTGATCATTGTGTTGATCATTTATTGACCCAAAGCATGGCTTTTGTATAAAGTATGTTTTTGTGGACGTGAATTCGTCGAGCCTCACATCCCGGAAATGGTCAAAACAGGAAAGAAGCAGCAAGGTTATGAGGGGTAGCACCCTTTAGGATGTGTCCATTTCCTTCTGGAAAAGGGTGGTATCATGGTATGGAGCCCAGATACTTACTCATGTTGAAAACACTTTGTTATGATTGTGTGAATTGATTAGAGAGCGCTCTCGGAAAAAGGTCCCAAAGGACCGGGGGATGGCATATTCGGTCAGTTGTTGCTCAGTTAGGAGTAACCCGGCCTTGTGTTGGTTGAGATCCGGTTTGGTTCTCGGGGATGTCCATCCAGAGGCATTCTCAGTGGCAATGGGAAGTTCCTTGGCCTGACCATTTGTTGGAAATCCAATTCCCAATACGAAACTTGTACGGTATTAGTTGTAGAACCTGCTATTCACTTATGGTGGTCACCACTGTTTGGATGGTAGCTATAGTAGGCATAGTTCGAAATGTCTATGTTGGCTAAGATTTATATTCTACTTTCGAAATATTTCCTACACTATGCACTAATAATAATATCAAATGTTATTTTAAATGCGTATCAAGCATCTTTGACTATCATAAGGAGAAATCTCCTCCGATTCTGCGTTTGCATGTGTGTGTGTGCGGGAGGCCTTATGGTAGTCTCATTTTTAAAAGCATTGCGAATTGATTAAAAATATTCCTCTATTTTGATTTTAAAGATAAATAAACTATTTTGAGTTCTCACACCAGTCACATGACTGACTCGGAGTTTATTGTTTTCCTTCCTAAACTCTGGGTGCCCACCAATTTCCACACGGGCAGTCAAGAGTTAGGTTTATCAGGATATTCTGGATATTCTGGAGTTGCTGGAGGCAAGATGGATGGCATGGCGTATTACTAGTTTATATAGTATTTCTTTTTCCGCTGCACTGCATTGTTGTTGTTGTATGTTGTTGTACACTCTGATGATATGATGTAATGAAATGAAATGTAATGTAATAACTGATATAGTTCTTTGTTTAAAGATTATTCATTTATTATTATATGTTGTTCCGCTGCGAATAGTGAGATTCTGTTGTTGTTCTGTTTTTCTTTCTGTCTGTTCTATTTTTAAAATTTTCTATCTTCTCTCTTCTTCTATCTCTTTCTTTTTCTTAAATTTTCTTTTTAAAACCCATAACATCTCGGTTTTCGGCCTTCGATTTCTCGGCAGTCGATAAAGTGAGTGTCGATGTCGGTTTTTCGAGAGTCGAAAATTCCTCAGACGTTACATTTCTAGTGCATAATATATAACAAATCATTTCGATAATTACCTTAATTAATTACCTTATTAATTAATTACAATTTTACTTAATTACCCTTAGTAATTAAACTTAATTAATCTCATTCATTAATTAATTAATCACATTCATTAATTAATTAAATTAATTTAGTAATTAAACCTTAATTACTTACATAAGTAATTATCTTCTAATTACTTTCATTAGATAATTACTCTTTAAATCAATTACCTTAACAAGTAATTAATTCCATCATTAAATAATCCTTAATTCATTAATTAATTAATTATTCCATAACTAATTAACTTCAAAACAATTATATTAATCAATTCCTTAATTAATAACATCAAGTGATTATCCATTAATCACTTCCATTTAATTACTCCCATGAGTAATTCTCCACTAATTACTTCCATAAGTAAATTCTCTTTCCTTAATTGCATTCAAAAATTAACCATTAATTACTTTATTAAGTAATTACACTTAATTAATTCATAATTAAGTGATTATTAAAAATTAAATAAACAATTAACTAATCATTTAAAATTAATTAAATAATTGATTAACTTCTTATATTTAAAAGAGGGAATTAGGAAAAAGGACAAACTTTAATTAAAAATTTGTCTCAAGGACGTCAAGATTTATTTTTTGGTTGAAGGACAAACTTTGAGAAAAATTAGGCTGAAGGACAATGCTATTTCAAACTAGCATTATATTCAGTTTTTACACTATACAAAATGCTAGTTCTAACTAGCATTTTATTCAGTTTTTACACTATACAAAATGCTAGTTCTAACTAGAATTGTCCTTCAGCCTAATTACTTTCAAAGTTTTCCTTTAGACTAAAAACAAAACTTGTTGTCCTTCAGCCTAATTTTTTTTTCAAAGTTTGTCCTTATGCCTATTTTCCACTATTTAAAAATCCTTAATTAATTAAGAAAACATTAATCTTAATTAATCTTTTACTTATTAATAATTTATATTAATTAAGTATCCATAAGTTCATAACAAAGATAAATTAACCATATTTATTTTCATAAATTAATTATTTGAATTTAATCAAATTTTAATAGCTTAAAAACAAATTATTCTATTTGGATTTCAAAATTATAACAATAACCTTATTTGAAAATAAGGCACTTAGAAATCAAATTTTAAATTTTAAAACACTTTAATTATCTAATTTAAACTTATTTACTTCAATATAAATTTGAAACTTAAGTTTTTAAACATTACTTTAAAATTTACTTTAAACTTTGATTCAATATTTAAATTCAAAACACTCTTTTAAATTGAACTTCAAAATTTAATTAGATAATTATTTTCAAAAACAATCATCTTAAAACATTTTAAATTTGAAATATAAATTTAATTTACATTTTTAAATGTTTGATTAACTTTTTATTTTCAAAGAACAAGTTTTAACTTGTAAGTTTATTTCTTTTTAGTAAAAACTTAAACCTTGAATTTATTAAAAATAACAAGTTTAACTTGTAAACTTATCTCCTTTTTCAAAATTAGCCAGGAAAGCCCACAACCTCAAAATACATGAGTCGAACACCAAATTACATGAGCCTCCCCCGTGACTAATCCCCTGCCCCCTCGTCTTCGAGTCGATTCAAGAAAAACACGAGAGCTATCCCGAGTTTTCACTCGTCTTCCCCAAATCAGAAACCTCACCTGACCCAAGCCGTGCACGACGCACGTTCCCTTGAAGCTCCGGCCAACCTAGGTCGTCGCGACCATCGACGATAAACATACGAACGCACGCGAGCAAGAAACCAAACCCAGATCGAACAATAAACAAACGATTCGAAATTCAACCCAATGTTCAAAAATCTGCAGTAGTCACGACCACATAACAACCCACGGCCAACCATCACGACGCCATAAGACCTCGCCGACCCCACTATTGAAACGCCACGTCCATGAACATCAACTCCCCCAAATGCGAACAACTCCGGTCACAAATCCAAATCGCAAATGCCTCAACAGTCAAACCGAAACAAAAACATGCTAAAACCCTAATTTAATCGAATTCGAACAATTCAGCCATTGGAAAAATTCAATTGCATTTTTCGCATCATCCACAACACATAAGCAAGCTTCACCCAAGATTTCAACTCAAATAATGGGTTTGATCATCGCAATTGATCAAATTGCCGAAACCCTTCAACATTAAATTCCCAATTGATTATCAATTTAAAAATTATGCAATGTATGTTAAAAATCATCATTTTTGACATCAAATCCATTTATACAATCCAAAACAAGGATTAAGGATATCAATTTCTGACATGCAATTGTGTTTCACTGTATTATTCTATTTTAAACATTATTTGTAAATTTAAAGTTACCGAAACTATTTTTATAATCTTCATCAAACATTAACATACAACTTTTATTTAATCATCAAAGTCCATTAATGATGTTACTAGGAGATTAGAATTTTTAAAGTGAAATCTGGTCTTAAAGAAAACAGTAAACAGAGTTTCATATACATACAGACCTATTACACATATATATTCATATCATAAATTCAAAAAAAAAATACTGAAGGATTTTCATGCAATCACCAAACTCAAATCACAGATCATCACATGCATGGTAACCAGATCAAACTGTTTTTAAAGAAGTTTACTAGCCTTTTTAATTTACAGAGCAGGTTTGATTCTTTTTTTTTCAGGCTTGAACATTAAATCTGAAAAGGCTTTGATTTTGCTTTGCTGAGGAAAATCCTCTGCATGCCTTTAATTTGATGTTTTAAAACTGCTGTTGATCTTCATTCCTTGAATTGCAGGTTGAAGTTGTAGATTTGCTTTTGCTTTTTGGTTTAAATTTCAGGTTTCAGGTTTTGATTTGCTTTTGGTTTTTAAATCTCAGGTTTTGAAAAAACTTTCTAGTTTGAGTTAGGAAAAGAAGACAAAGGAAAAAGTGTTTGTGAAAAAAAACTAGTTTTCTTCTTAAAAACATTTATTTAAAAATTAAAATGAATATGTTGCCACTTGTTGATTAAACTTACATTTGTCACTCAATTTGCTTAATTTTCTTACATATGTTATTAAGATATCCTAACATGTTTACACATGTTACTTAAGTATTTTTATTAATTTTCATTTAATTTAAATGTTAATATAAACTTACTTATTTAATTCACTAAATTAATAAATACTTATGTATGAATATATAAATTTTAACTTTAAAGAAAATATTATGAAACTGGTTATAATACAAATAAATTCTTATATATGTAATTTGAAAATCTAAAACATTTATATTTATACATTTGTAATCATTTTAATTTAAACACTTTAAAGAAAACAAAAATAAAACCTTGATTAAATCCTTTTTAAACTATCATATTTAAAAATAAATAGTTATCTTATACTTTGAAAATAAATTTAATTAATCCTAAATTAACTTTTGAAAAATATTGAGTTTTAAAACAAAGCTTCAAATTACAATATTCATACATATATAAATTATTAATAGAATATATTAAATTTCAAAACAACTCCAAATTATAACATGTACATACATATATATTACAATTTGAAAATTCATATTTTATTTAAAACAAAGGATCTTCTATTCACAATATATACCAAATATATATATTATAAATAGAATAAAATTTATTAGCTTCGAAAAGAAATTCTTATCAATTTTAAATTGTTAAAAAGATAATTACCATATTAAATATTTATTAACCTTTAAAAGATTAAATTTTACCAATTTAAATTAAAATTATAAAGAAAAATTATCAAACCAATTTAATTATTAATACAGTTTATTAAATTGATATTGCCTAAAATTCCGGGTCGTCATAGGAGACATATATGAGGCATGATAGATATTTAGAGTTCTCTTTTCTTTTGATTTCACTATGTTGTTTTCTATGGCAAAGTTGTTATATTGCCTGCATATACTTTGATCATCCCAGAGGGCATCTTCATATGTCGCTTTGGACGTATGTTATAATAAATATATTTTCTTTGAACGTGATTTGAAATGTGGGATTATGTAATGAACTGGAAATGTTTTGATATGGATTGTGATTTTGTTGAAGTTTACAAATTTTCCGTATTCATGTGTTCCGTTGTATCAATTAACCTAACACTGCCTTATTGGGTCGCCGAGGATTAATAACTATGGATGACTGCAGCATCCGTAGTATTTAATTTTGGATTTCCAAGTAGGGGGATGTTACATATGTGTCATTCACAGATAATATTTTACATGTGGAATACTGAGGAGGTTTAGCGTGCCATCATTTCCAGCAGACGGAGGGAAAATCGACATCAGGCAGCACATCATGAGATATGAATGGCTGATGGACTCTGCACGAGCTGATGATGCCACAAAATGCAAATGTTTTCCCATTACCCTTTCTGGCATAGCAAGAATGTGGTTCATGAGATTGTCCCCAAGGTCAATCTCTAGATTTGATGACTTAGCAAAAAAAATTGTGGAGTAGTTCTATGTACACGCTACTCTTCCCAAAGATGTAATGTCCATGTCAAGCGTAATCCAGGCTCCAAGAGATCCTCGAAAGACAACTTAGAGAGATTTCATACAGCCATTACAGAAGTTAGTAATCTAAATGACCATTCAATATTGATGGCGATAATATGGGGAATTGACCCAAAATCTTATTTTTGCGATTAGTTAGCTCGCAAACCACCTGCAACTTTGAATTATTTCTATGCAAAAGCAGCTCAGTATTTAAGGAAAGATGAAGCTAGATGCTCTAGGAAGAAGAATGTCATGGTTAGATAGTTAGTGAGAGAGAGAGCCAAGGCTTGACCAATGACGACTAGGGAATCTCGAGAAGCCATACCCCGTTCACTGATAATATCTTACATGTTGAGTATCCAAGAAGGTCAATATGCCATCATGCATGTTTATAAGGGACAAATCGACCTAAGGCAGCATATCATGAGATATGATTAGATGATGGATTCTGCACGAGCATATGATGCGACCAATGTCGATGTTTTCCTATTACTCTCTGTGGAACTTCAATGATGTGGTTCACGAGATTACCTCCCTGGTCGATTTCTAGATTTGACAATTTAGTAACGAAGTATGTGGAGCGGTTCCATATGCATGAAACTCGCCCCAAAGATGTAACGTTCCTATCCAGCATGATCCAGGCTATAAGAGAATCGTTGAAAGATTATTTGGAGAAATTCCATACAGCTGTCATAGAAATCTGTAATCTGAATGACCATGCAATATTAATGGAAGTAACAAAGGGGGTTGATCTAGAATTTGATTTTGGCGATTGGTTAGCTGGCAAGCCTCCAGCAACATTGAAACGCTTCTATGCAGAGGTAGCTCAGTGTTGGAGGAAAGAGGAAGCCAGTATTCTAGGAAAAAGAATGTTATGGAATCAAGTGGAAAGGGGGTATAGAGTAACATTGCATTGAAGCGATCTGGTAATTTTCTTGGAAAAGTTCAATTCAATGTCCAAAATAAACCGAATCAGCAAAAGAAAGGCGGAGATTGGAGCCGAGAACAAAAGAGGGATTCTGGAAGAGGAAAGCCTAGGATTCCGATATACAACACCTACACGCCACTGAATACATCCATAGAGAATGTATATTTGTCCACTTACAATACCATGTAGTACAGGAAGCTGCCTTCAATAAAATCAACGGAGAAGCAAAAAAAACAAGAAAATATTGTCGGTTTCATGAATGTTATGGTCATAACACAAATGAGTGCAGGCATCTCCAGGGCATTATTGGAAAACTAATTCAAGAAAGAAAGTTACAGCAATTCGTAAAAGTCCTGCAGGATGGTGGGTAGGGGACATCTGGCCCCAATCGAGAATAAGCCCCACTCAGGGTTGAGGAGCCTGTGCGGACTGATGAAAGATTAGTAACCAATACAATAGTCGAAGGACCACATCCAATTGATAAGAGTAGGCATGAGATGGAGCACTATGCTAGTGCGATCAAGCATGTGAATTTTGAATGTTGTTCGAGTATAGGAGATGGGGCTTTGGCAAAACAGAAACGTACAATGACAGATGACATTGTGTTCAGAAACAAAGATGCAGACAAGGTCAAGACATCGATGATTGGACCAACGGTCATTTCTACCATGATTGACCCCGCCCTAGTGTGGAGGATTTCGGTTAATTATGAAGCTCCATAAATATAATTTTCAAAAAAGTTTATGATCAAATAAGGATGGAAGCCGAGGACTTGAAACCGTCTAAAGCTCGCATTCATAGCTTTAACGACGTTCCGACTAAAGCTGTCGGTTATGCTGAATTGCTTGTGGAGTTGGGAGGAGGTGACAGCCGGAGAGTGCAAATTTTATCATTTGTTATTTTGGATGTGGACTCTCTATACAATGCTTTTCTAGGCCAGCCAGCCCTAGTTGTGTTTCGGGCAGCTCTTACCCCATGGTGTTTAAATTTGAAGTTTTCGACAGATAATGCTATTGAGTTGTTCATGGGGAACCGGCGACTAGACGTTCCTGCTATGTAACTGAATTAAGGGATGCTCAATGGAAGTAGAAAGTAAGGGTGTGGACAAATCTCTTCACATCCAAGCTCCTGAAGATTGACCACTAATGCTTGAGCCTGGGCTTGGGTGCAACACACGGTTCTATAGAGATATAGATCCAAAGGTGACGAGGAGGAGCCCAGAGAGACCAAGATTGCACTGGTTGAGCTGATAATTGACATCATGGTTAGCCATGACGACCCATCACGTGTTCTATAGATCGGATCATAACTCAACCCTCTGATGATGAAAGAACTTGTTGATTCTCCGAGCGAATCTCAATGTGTTTGCTTGGACACACTTTAACATATGTGAGATCTCACCTATCATTGCGAGCCATGCATTGAATATCGACCCGAGGTACGTCCCAACGAAAAAAAAGGTGTGCCATTAATCTGGAGAGATCTACTATTCTTAAAGAGGAGGTGGATAGGCTCAAAGACAATGGGTTTATTCGCAATGCCCTTACCCTAAATGGATATCTAACCTTGTGCTTGTTAGAAAGGGGAATGGGAAATGGTGGACATGCATTGATTATTCAAAATTGAACAAGGCATGCCTGAAAGACAGTTTTCTCCTTCCAAGGATCGACCAGCTAGTTGACTCAGCAGTAGGGCATGAATTTCTATCCTTCATGGATGCATACTCTGGATATAACCAAATCCCAATGCACATTCCCAATCAAGAGCATACTTGCTTCATTACTGACATTGGATTATATCGTTATGTGGTGATTCCATTTAGATTAAAGAATGCATGAGCGACCTATCAACGTCTAGTCTAAGGATCAAATAGAAAAGACGACGGAGGTGTACATGGATGATATGCTCATGAAGTCACGTTGATCTACCGACCTTATTAGGGGCTTAGCAAAAATGTTCGATATCCTTCGATATTACAAAATGAATATCAATCCTCTGAAGTATTCTTTTGGTGTTGCATCAGGAAAGTTCTTGGGTTTCATCGTTAATCCCATAGAATCGAAGCTAATTTCGATAAGATCAAAGCTATTCGCCACATCTAAGTGCCAAAGACCATCAAGAAAGTCAGAGCCTGAATGGGAAGGTTGCCGCCGTAAGTTGGTTTATTCCAAAGCTATCGATAAATGCATTCCTTTTTTTGACTTGATTAGAAGAGGGAAAAGTAATTTTGAATGGATACAAGATTGTAAAGATGCATTCCAAGCTTTGGTGAACCATTTAGAGGGACGTACCATCTTGTCAAAGCTAGTGGATCATTAAGACTTGTATATCAACTTGGCTGTGTTGGTACATGCTATAAGAGTCGCACTGCTTCGCAAAGAGAATCGAATCTAAAGATCGGTTTATTATGTTAGCAAGCGATTATTGGAAGTCGAAAGAAACTATTTGAAGATAGAGAAATTGGCATACTTCTTGTTGAATTCTTCACCAAAGTTCTACCTCTATTTTCATGCTTATCCTACCAATGTTTACACCGTTTAGTCGTTATGATAGGTTCTACAAAGAGCTGGGACATCTGGAAGGTTACTCAATTGGAACATCGAGCCGAGTCAATTTGACATTACTTACCTCTTTGGGAGAGCCATCCAGGAATAGGCACTAGCGGACTTTATAGCTAAGTTTACTGCACAGAATGATCTCCTAGAGAGTGCTGAAGCCTCTTCGCCCGATGGAACATGTATACTAATGGGGCGTCCAAATGATCGTTGTTCTAGAGTCAGCATTTACTAGTAACTCTGGAGGAACGATCAATTTGCTACTCCATGAAGCTTGAATTCCCTGTAATAAATAATGAAGTTGAGTATGAACCTCTGGTTGCAGGTGTAACACTCGTAATTTTATTGACATTATTCAGGAGATTTAATTAGAATAAATTAACTAAAATAATGTAGATAAGGTAATTGAGGTTGATTAATAAACTAGGTGGTTGTGCTTATTTAAAATCGAATGAACTTATATAAATGGTTAAGTGATTGAACACAAGGGCAATAGGGTAAATAGTCGTCTATATTCCCACCGTTACACCATTCTCATTAGATCATACACATTCATTTTACCAAAACAAAAATTTACAACTGTGAGAAGCAAGCAAGGCCGGCCATTAGGAAGAAGAAAAGAGAAAAATCAACTTAAAGCTTAGGATTCAAGTTAGAAGCAATCAATCTTAATCAAACTTCAATTTCTTTATCCAATCTAAGTTAAATAATAATATCTACATCTCTATTTTGATTTTATCATCGTATGGGTTCAGATTTAAGAATAAATCTTTTTTTATGATATAATGAATGATGATATGCTTGATTAAGATTTATATATGTTTAAACAAGGTTGTTTGATAGGAGTTATACACGGTTCTAGTGAAAAATCAAGATGAAATGATTTTAAAATGCCATGGAAAAATTATATGCTATAGAAAATATAATTTTGGAGTTGGGTTAAACTTTTAAAATTTTCCAAGCCGTGTAGAATATATTATGAATTTTCAAAAGAAAATATGGTAATTTGGGTTTGTAAATTATTTTGGAAAAATAAATTAAGAATTTGGGTCTAAACTTTTAATACGTTAGATAACATGATTAAAGTGAATTTCTAAAATTTTTAGGGATTTTTACTAAGTGATTTAGTAAGGAAATTAAATTATTTTGAAAGGATGACCTAAATGATTTAATTGATTTTATAAGACGAAGTGCTTATTTGTTAAATGTTAATTTGATTTAGATCTGAGAAATGCGACAAATATTATCTAAATTATTTAAAACGTTGTGGAAGCCAATCAAATCTTCACAAGTAGGCAAGTTTGTCACAAAAAGTTTTCTTATTTGAAAAATTGGCTTTTACCCAAAAAAGGTGGTTCCGCCTCCTTTGGCAAACCTTTCAACTCGGACCTTTCGACTTCATTGACCAACAAGATTGAAAGCAATGCACATGATACCATTTAGGTGGTATGTAGTGAATTGGACCAAGTCGAAAGGTATGGTGTCGAAGTATTGCATTTGAACGGTTGCTTCCGAAGGAGATGGTCCCTTAGTTTACTTTGATTTGAAAAAGAAAAATCACTTGCCTGTTTTCTAAAGACCTTTCGACGTTGTTGAAAGGTTTGGTTTCAAAAGGTTGTTTTTAAAGACCTTTCGACAAGGTCAAAAGTTTTGGTTACAAAAGGTTGTTTTTTTAAGACATTTCGAAGTTGTCGAATGATTTGGTTTCGTATGGTTGTTTGAAAGAGGATTTTGAAAAGAGCTGCCGCCTTTATTTTGGTTCAAACCCTTCAAAGGGTTGAAAACAAGAGCTTTCGACTTTGTCAAAAGGTTTAATGGTTTCGGTAAAACAAGCCGCTTCCCAAACATTTCGAAGGGGTAGAAAGCTGAAGCTTTAGACATTGTTGAAAGGTCTAATTGCCTTTCGTAATGTTTTATAAAGAAGAGAGTGGTTTTGAGAACTTTCAACTATGACTCAAAGTAATACTTTTAAGTATAAACCCAATGTTTTCGAGAGGCTTACTTTCTAATTCTTTTGAAAGGTTTGCTTTCCAATGCTTTTGAGAGCTCTACTCTTCAATGGTTTCGAAAGGCTCTATTCTTATATATAGTAATGATTTATCAAGATCGAGAGGTTGTGAAGGGGAGAGAGCCTATTGTTTTTAAAGCAGATGATTAAACCTTTTGAAGAGGTTGAAAGTGCACCCTTTCGACAGACATTGACGAAAGGTTTGAAAACCTATGCACCAATTTTAAAAGGAAAAACCCACAGCTTATATAAAGGAGTTTATAATGTAAGTGTGAAATTTTGAGGAAGTATTGCCTTAAAAAAAGTTAAAGGTGTTAACTATGTTTTATGAAATATATTTCAAGGACCTTAAACCCACAGAAACAGAAATAGTGTTGTTAAATTATTGTTTTGTTTCTTCAAGTATGAATATATTCACCTAATAACCCATAAGTGTATTTTTAGGGAAAGGGGGTAGCGGAACCATCTAAGTTAACTCAATAGTGAATATAAATTGCTTAGATTCCTGAATGAATTGCATCCATGGAGTCAGGGTAACCAAAAATATAGGATGCCTAAACTTTGTAGTTATTGAAGGTGAATAAAAGGTTCATAGTAAACCCATGAAAACTATGATAAAGTAGTAATTAGTGCAAACCAAAAGGTTCATAGTTAACCCATGAAAACTATGATTAAGTAGTTATTGGAGGAAACCAACAGGTTCATAGTTAACCTATGAAAAGTATGTATTAAGAACAGTTGGCAGAGGCTAATTGGTTTGTAGTGAGCCCATGAAAACTATATCCAGATTAAGAAATGACATCAGTCAATAGGTTCCTAGTAAACACATGAAAACTAGGATAAGAAAGTGGCTAATGGACGTATCAGTAGGTTCCTAGTCAACCCAAGAAAACTAGGATATGAAGTGAGTTACTGGATAAATCCATAGGTTTCTAGTTAACTCATGAAAACCAAGATAAGGTGATTAGTTATTGGAATGACTAATAGTTTAGGGGGCCCGATGAACTAATTAAGTTAACTGGTAAGAGCCTTAGGTTCTTAGTGATCCCATGAAAATTATGAATAGGACAAGGTGTCTATTAGTTACAACAAGATTATTAGTAAACCCATGAAAACTAAACGTTAATAGTGACCCTAGAAACTATGATTTAGACAGGGTGTCAAATTTAACTGGGAATTAGAAATCCTAATTATTTTCAAGTTTGCTTATCATCATAATAGTTTGAAAATGCATGTTTTAACCGTTATGGATGCAGAAGCACAAATTATTGTTTTATAAAGGTTTTAGGATACTAGTGAGCGGAAAACCCATTCCGCTAAGCGGCGTGGTCTCACTAGATATCTAAAGGATTGAGTGTTAGATTATTATTCATATTAGGCTTTATGTCTAACTTGGAGCTTTTGTTTTCCTCTTAAACTCTCGAGTACTTAATTGATTTTGAGTAGTTTGAGATCTAAGGTTTTCAGAAATCTCTTCTTTGACGAATAAAGCTTCCGGAGGTGTGCAAGAGGCAGTAGTTATTTAGAGTTATCTTTTCCGCGGTGTATTTTTTTGTAAAGGTAGATCTATTACCATATACTTTGATCAACGAAGGGGGCATCTTCATATGTCACTCTTAGCGTATTTTTAATAATTATATTTTGCTGAACGTGGATACGTTTTTGGGATTATGTAATGAACATTAAATATTTTGATTTGAATGTGGAATTATGTTTTTGAATTTTTAAAATTTTTCCATACTTTTGTGATCTGTGTATCAATGTATCTAGCACCGCCATATATGGTCGTCGATAATTAATAACTATGGATGATTACAGCATCCGTAGCCATTAGTTTTGCACCTCCAAGTGGGAGTATGTTACAGTTGGATTCAAACTTACCAAAGAACTAGGAGTAAAATCTTTTGAAACCTTCTGCAATTCATAATTAGTGGTATACCAAGTCAGAGGAGATTACTAGGATAAAGGATAATGACTCGCCCTGCACCTTACCTGAGTCAAAACAATATGGCCGACTCATTTGAAAAATTTTCCAGCACCGCGAATGCATAACAAATAGGATTGGTTCCATTCTAAGTATTGGATGATCCGAGTATAAACCTGATGGAAATCGACTGGGTACTAGAGACAAAGCCCGAGAAGGATGCGTGGATGACTCTAATTAAATACTATTCACTGTATGAAGTTCTTCCCGAACGAAGGAATAAAAAACAACAACTCCTTCGTAAAACTTCACAATATATTATTCACGAAGGATTTATGTATAGAAAGATTTTTTCCATCCCCCTGCTCCAATTGAAAATACTCTATTACGGGTATTATCAGCTGACTGTCAATTGAGATGTCGTTGACTATGCAAGGCGATGCAATAAGTGCCAGATGTATGCAAAAGTTCCAAGGGTTCCGCTAATGAAAATTACACAAACGGTCAGCCCATGGCCATTTTCCATATGGGGCATAGATATTAACGTTTTCTCACCAATCTCCAGAGATGGTGCGAAGTACGTCATCGTCGTAGTTAATGCCTTCAATAAATGGGCCGAAGCAGAACCTTTAGCCATGATTATAACAAAAAAAAGTAATCAACTTCATCTGTCATTTTGGTCTTTTACAAATTATAGTAACTGATAATGAAACCCAATTCAATAGCGCTGAATTCAAAGATTTCTGCAGATGGCATCGTACTGAAAAGAGATTTGCAGCAGTTGCTCATCCTTTAGCAAATGGACAAGTTAATGATGTGAATAAAATCAAAAGACCATTATGAAGAAGCATTGGGAAAAGGCTAGAGGCAAGTGGGTGGATGAACACCCAACAACGTTATGGGCCTACAAAATCACTCACAAATCCAGAACTAGTCGTACTCCATTCACCCTTGCTTATGGCGTCGAAGCCGTTATTCCTGTTGAACTCGAAGTTCCTTCTCATCAGTGGCTCATTACGATCCCAGAATAAATAGAGATCTCCCCTTGGAATCTCTAGACTTTGTCAATGAGAAGTGTGAAGAAGCTGATTTGAGGGCAGTTGCGCATCGACACTAGGTCACCCAATACTACAAAATTAAAGTCTGACTTAGAACCTTTAGAATAGATGATCTCATCTTGAAACGTGTCTTTCCTATCTCTTTGCGTTTGAATCCTTCTTGGAAAGGACCATATGTCATTGGACAGAGGCTTGGAGAAGGAACTTTTAAGCTAGTGACCGTTGATGGCCTCACACTCCCAAGGGAATGGAATAGCGAGCATTTACGACGCAGTTTCACTTAGTTAATTTCTCTTTCATTAGGTTGTATTTAATTTCAAGATTTGCGTTAGCATTTGATTTTATAAATATGTAATAAGATAAGTTATGTCATTTCTTTTCATTTGGCGAATAAAGCTTTGAGTTTTGGTTCATATCTATGATATGTCAATGCATTTCATATTAGTTATGACGTATGACCAACTAAATCCCACCATGCAGTGAAGTAAAGGTGACTTGATAGTGATCATGGTCCGGTCAATCATTTGTTGAATAGAACCCCATACATGGAGGCAAGATAATCGACCAAGGGAGATTAAATTCGACAGTCTTCCTAACTCCAAATTCCCAGAGTGCGAATTGGATTACAAATAATAATGGGCGCGAACGACCACCCACGGAATATGTCTTGTCCACAGAGCATAGATATAAGTATAAATAAAATGAGTGTGATTTGACCACTTATGGCTTAACCATCTCAGACCTAAATTCGACAGAATGAGAGCTAAGTTAGTGAAGATGGAACTCGACCATCCACCAATTAATTCTACCATCCCAAGACAGAGGGAAAAACATAACTGTTTAACCGTTGAGTTCCAAAGTGTAACGTTTAGGCTCGAGCCTAACATTTGAATAGGACTAGAGGCCATGACCTCAGGGCGGCCATGAAATTGATGAATCAAGCCAACATCCAAGCTAACGAGCAATGAATTACAAGTACATTGAATGGAAAATGTAATAGCTCAATCAATTAAGCAAACACGCATAAGTTTTCTACGAAAGCAAGAATTTTTTTTATTCACCTAAACTTGTAAGTTGTATTACAAGTTTATCCAAAAATGAGTATTATAAGCGAGGGTCGTGCCTGCACAAATATGGCCAAGAAATGATAAAGAGTACCAACCTAAGATATCTACACATCTAGCCGATCGGATGGCTACTTCTCGGACTGTTTGTCCTTCTTCGATTTCTTAGGGGTGGATCCACTCGAACGATCACTCGACTTCTCTTCAATCCTAAAATGCCTCTGCCTCTTTTCGGTGGGAGATCGCTAGATGCGAGGATCGAAGTAGCATCATCCTTAGAAGTTAGAGGGATCTTACCTCTAGGAATCGACCAGCCTGAAGGAATGACTTGAAGCGAGATAGGATTTGGATCATTCAGGTCCATGTCAACTGGCATAGCCTTTTTCTTCAATGACTCTTCCTTCTCAATATGCTCCTTTAGACATAGCTCGTCAACGGGATTAGAGGTACCCGTAATCACATCATCATCATTAATTGGGATAACGTAGCCCAAATCACTGCTTTTCCAGCAATGCATCCACCATGTACTCATCAAATATGAAAGTATCCTCTTTTGGAACGCCTTGAGTTATAGCGGAGGTTGTAACTGTAACGGACTCCATTGTGGGCACTTGAGACCCTGACTAGAATTCTGGAGGAGGAGGAACTACAACTAGATGACCTAAAGCTGAGGAAACATAGCTAAAAGTATTAGAAATATCAACCGGAGACACCCGAACTTTTTGGAAGATGGGAGATGTCAATGAGATACCTTCTTCAGTCTGGCTCCCAAAATGAGTTGGAGTACCTTCAAAACTTCATTCTAGAATTGGAAAAGGCTTACTGCGATTTTCATATTGAGGCAGGTCCTTATTGTATCCGAAAACCATGGAAGGATCCATGGCAGTGCTAAGAATACACTGAGACACTAGGGGTAGATTAGGTTCAGCTTCGGGTTGTGCAGGCCCGAAACTTTGGCCCATTCATAATGCGAGGCAGTAGCCGACTCTAGCTGAAATACAAGTTAGACGTCATGAAAAATTTTAGGTTCATCACCCAGTATGATCTCCCCCTCAAACCTCATTAGATCAATCTCCTCTGCATTGGGTGCTTTTTTATCCTCGGCAACAAGAAATTCCCAGGTACGCAAAAGCTAGTAGGGATTGTCATCTCCAAGCCATTCTAAGTTTTTGTGCTTACAACATTAGCATTGTAAAGAACAAGTAGCAGGTCAAGCTCACTCATTATTTATGCTCTAGTTTTCTCCTTAGAGACATCCACTTCGCTCTGAATGAGGGCGTCAACATCTTTGGATTTTTCAGCAGCTGCATTCCTTTTGAGCCTGACATTCACTAGCTTCTCATTAGTGTCTTAGCCAATCTTTTTTGCCTCATCTTTCTTTGTATTTTTAAGTTCAAGTTTCACTTCAAATTCATCTATCCTCTTTTGGGTTATGTCTCTTTCAAGTGCAAGTTGATGGTTTCGATGATGCAGCACTTGAACTTCATCCAGTTGTTTGGTCTTTTCATCCTCTAAAGCCTTAAGGGTGGCTTTATTTTTTTCTCTCGGCCTCAGCTTGAGAGTTCCTTGAAGATTCCAGCTTGTTTAATAAAGTTTCCATGATCCTCTTATCTTGATCCTCTTGGCGCTTTAGTTTTTCAATCTCTACCGCTCGTTCAAAGGATACTTTGGACATTCTCACTGCAGCTTTCATCCACTCATTATACTGTCTATGAATATCAATAACACGTTTAATAGTTATTTTTTGAACTTTTTGGGGAACTATTTTTAGATTCGGAGGGAAGAAAAATCCATCAAAGCACAAGTTTGGAAACTATTGCTTGAGTTGGGCTATGCGAGTGGCTGGTTGAATTTCATACTCCTTGGTAGTTGTTGCAATGTTAGCACTTTCCTTGCTTGACAATAGACAATAGAGGGGGCTAAAGGTTATGGAGGAACTGGAGAAAAGGAAGGACCATGAGAAGAATCAATAGATAGATCCCGATGATCGGTTTACTTTTTTGACCCTGTTGGAGGAGGAGATCTAGATTTTAATCGATGCTTGTCATAGGCAGACCTATCTCTATCACCTCTATCCCGATGATCTTGATCCCCACTAGAGAAATAGCTGGGATCGTACTCACCACTTGAGCCTGAAGTTTGGAGGGATAAGTCCAGAAGAGACTAGAACATGTTCCTCTTCTTCACCATGGTTCATACAAAGGAGAACAAAGAGTAAATCAACTTTAAATATTGAAAGGCTCAAGATTAAAGCAGTGAAATATCATGAAATGCAAGTGTGTGCAAGTGTCCTTGTGTTTCCCCAGACGGACCAGATGTTGGAACTTTGCTTGCAGGAGTAATCTCTCCTTTAGTAGTAAGTGGGATTTCTGCACTGGTTCTGGTAGGAGTGTCTGACCCACTGATGCTCATATCAGTAAAGTGAAAAGTTTCAACATCTTCTGGAATCGGCAAGTCTAATAATGATTCAAGCGGTTCGCCCAAATCCTCAGTCGGTATAGAGGCGGACTCATCTAGAATAACATGAGGAGTAGCTGATGGCTTGGGATGATTGAAGAGACGACTCTTAGGAAATCGATAGACGAGATTCTTTCCTTTTCTTTTTTTGAGAAACGAGGGTTGTGGGGTCTGCGACGATTTGTCAACGACCCCTGGAATAGACCCTTTGTTATCACAACTGGGCTTGTCATCTTCATCTTTTTCCGTGTCTATGTTGGTGACCTCTTGAGCTCCCACAACTGGAGGCACGATAGGATCAAACCGGCTGCTCCTTTGACCAACTATGGCCCGTTGTATTGTCGCTGCAACTTGAGCAGTATTTAATAACCTTGTGCCCCAACCTTCTTCCATCAGAAAAAAGGTGATGAGGCATTCATCAGTAAGGAGTCACTCAATATCTCTATCTTCCAATGACACTTCCTTAAGAGTCGAGACTGCCTCCTCAAGATGTTCACCTTCGGGCTGTGGGATAATGAAACAAGAAAATATGCTTAGTCTAGGATACGACTCGGATATAAGTAAATGAATTAAAGTGAAGAGTGATGTTTATGTCTTTCGAAACACCATCGATTGAAGCTAGGCGGACACTGCACAAAGAACCATTCGCTGTTGAAAGTTCTTAGTTTATTCCAATTGCCTTCTACGATTTGGCACTTCTTAACTTACTCTAGGAACGTAAATAATAGACTACCAGTCTGTTGCTTGAAGGTGAATATGAATCGAATGTCCTTAATAGTTGGAGGGCGATATAAGAACTCCATAAACACCATGTAAATACAGTTAAGTAGGGCGTAGCCATTCAGATGCAATTGCGCCGAGGAGACCTTCAAAAAATGCATAACCTCGCGGATGTATGAATTAAATGTCAGAGCACATCCAGCCCAGCATATAAGTTTGTTGCATGCAGTATACCCCTCCGCGGGTCTGTGAGCTCTATCGTCCCATGACGGGACCACAACATCATCAAATCAAATCCTGTGTCACTCACAGATTCGACGAAGAGCAGCTTCACTAATCTTCGAAGCCACAAAATCCAAAGGATCTTCCAAGAAGACTGCATCCTCCATTGTGTCAGGAGCAGGATCGATGATTTCTGCTGGAAGAGTAGGAATGGCGGAGAATAAATCAAATGGTGGACTAAAGCTTTCTGGTTGCTTGGATCGATGACTAGGAGACGGCCTGTCTAATTCAGTGGCAGAACTCAACCCAGAACCGGAATTACTATGTTGAGAAGATCATCCAATGGACATAGCTGCCAGACGTTTCGAACGATCGGAACCCATCACTATCAAACTTAGTAAAAATCATTACTAGATAAAATGAAATGTGCCCCCCAATGCAGAGTGAGTGCTAGTGTTATATGGTGAAGTATCATGCAACACGATGATAAGTTATAAATAATTAAAATTGGAAAAGATGACAAGACTTCGAAGTTTGACTAGAGTGACCGTTATTATTGACCATCTTAACCAGTTCACTACATCATTAGGGAATGATTCAGCTTGAGTTTCGGGATCGATTATCAGTTTGAGACTAGTTTTTATGTTCAAGTCGCAGATGAGCTTTAAGAGAACTGTTTAAGGCATTAGGTCACATCATAGTTCTAAATTTCATGAATTTATGAACATGCAGTTTGAGTCGTATGTAAGTCCAAGTGTCCATTCAAGTGTTTAAAGCTGAAGCTCATTTCGAAGTCCAGGTTCATGTGCTCAAGTTCCATTTTAAAAATTAGTTGCTAATAATCAATCCATCCACCAAGACATAACCGATCATTCCCAAACGATCATTTGCAAATGATCATGCTATAACGATCGTTAATAGCCGATCCAAATCCCATTCAACCGATCATTCATCTTAACCATTTTATACGATTGTTCTTTTCACTTCACCCCCTTTTATCGATAATTGGCATTGCATCACTTCATTCAAACATTCCGCAAATCAATCCAGCTCCTTTAAAGTTCACTAAGTCTAGAAACTTAACCGATTGTTTAAGAATGATCATGCCACGTCAAGACAACTACTTTATCTTCCACAAAAACGATCGGCTGAAGCTTCCATCCCCTCTAACTGCTACTCGCTCTATTGATCGAGTCGAACATCAAAAAATCAATAAAACCCAAAATCCACCCTACCTAAATCAGAATTAGAAGAAGAAAATCGATTTGAATTTAGATCTATGCGAGATCTGAAGGGACAAATGCAATAGTAATTAATGTGAAGGAGGATTGATTTCTTGCTTCAGAAGTTCGGGTCGTTGCTTGGACGATGAAGGAAGAAGAGCAATTTTTTTCTTTTCTAGTTAAAGTTGGAATGACATGAAATGAAGAGAAGGAAGTGGACATGGCTAAGTGGAGACACGTTTATATGGGAAGGTAGGCCAATCCTTTGTGGCCCAAGAATGGAACCGATCATTCCTTAAGTACAAATGTTATAATCATTTTGCATCGATCGTTCTGAAAAGATAGTTCTAAACGATCCAAAGTTTTGTTGTATCAATAACAATCGAGTAAGATCATAAAAATACTTTATAACTTGAAAATGACTTGTGGATATGAAATCGTAATCGGGGGTCAAGTATAAACACGTATATATACCAGTGTACGTTTCAAAATTCAATTTTTTAAAATTGACAGAAATTGGATTCTCACCTGAAATCAACTAGAGAAGAGTTTGAATCAGATTTCTAGAGTTGATAATCACCGAAAACAAAATAAGATATTGTTTGACAAGCCGTGATTCAGTATTTATACCGTTGGAAATCGACCAACGGTCATGAAAAGCAAAAAAGGATATGACTATTAGTGAAGAAGCAACTCAATGGAAGGATGGTGACTATTCAATAAACGGAATTGTACTCTCTTTGACAATTGAAGCTTGCAACGATTCAAAGCATGTCAAGTCCAAACAAGATTTATTTTGGGGGGAAAATGTTATCCTGCCTTTCAGCAAGGCTGCAAAATCGAAGACTAGGCTAAAATGGATGGTTACCTATCTTGGGGATCAATTATATACAAGACTACGAACGATGGTCGGGAGGATTCGAATCGGGCGCTAATCAAGGTGCAATCAGTATGAAGTTACAAGGAAGGCCTCGTAAGTCTACATTTCAAATTTCAAGTCAATCGAAGTTTTTATGCTTAAGTTATGGATAAAGGAAGAATCTACATGGATCGATCGGGAACGATCCATAAAACAGCATAAACCAATGATGATCAATCGATATCCCAAAATCTACAAGTCCAACACATTTGAAACTTTTAGAGCATCAATAGATTGAAGAGTGGAGTCCATAAAAATGATCACAGGTCAAAACTCATAAAAATTAGAGAAAAAATATATCGATCGTTCATGAACGATCATATGGAATCAGCAGCATTATCCATATTCGACAAAGATTGGTTGATATCTAGCAAATCACAACCCAAAATGACACCAAAATTTGAGACCAAAGTTTAGAGACATGGAAAAGCCAAAACGAACAATCGCACATCAATTAGAGTCACCTAATATTTCAAAATGAAGAATTGGCATGTGCGATCATTCTGTTGGGCCCTTATGGAGCCTTCTGCTAAATTTTCAGCGAGATATTTCACCATCATCACCGATAAATACAGATTTCATTCTTCATTAAAAAGGGTTGGATGGTGCGTATTACTCTAAACTCCATTGTAATCAAGTGCTATCATTATTCTTCTACTGTAATCAGATTTACAAGTGATTAATAAAGAGAATTCTTCAAAGTGGACGTAGGTATACAACGTCGAACCACTATAAATCCTCGTGTTTCTGTTATTTCTTTACTCTAATTACATAATTATATATCTCCTCTTTTAATTCATATTACTCTTCATTTGTTCCTCTACTATTCTATTTTTGGGTGTTTATGACCATTTTTGGCGTAAACAGGTCTTTAGTCTTTGTTTTGCCCGTATGCAAAATGTCATATTATTGGACCTTCAATAAATTAACGATCCAATATTTAAATTAATTATTTAAATATTCGTTCAACAAAGATGTGAGTTGTTATAATCTCCCTTCCTTAAAAGAATTTCATCCCTAAAATTCCTATGAGCATGATAATGCAACCCAAATGATCAATATTTCCAAAGCATGGAACACACCTCCTAACCCTTGGGATATAAAAACCCCATTATTTTCGAAAAAATTCAGCAGCACCTCCTTTGCATGAAAAAAATCCCAAAACAACAGATACATACATCTCATATCTAATGCATCCCGTATCTAAGGCATCTCATTAACGAGGACATCCAATTGTGTGAGTGTGTAGGTGTGTGTGTACAAACCATCTACTTTACAGATCTTACGTACCTCTTTCACAGCAAGGGTGTGCCCTTTAGATGTGAATACGAGCAAATAAGCATCCCAATAATGCGTAATAGCTTGCATGTGCCAAATCATGTACTCAATAGGAGGATTTAACACACTTGCAACATTAAACCATGGATTTAAGGATGCAAAATCATATATAGCAACCATCACAAATAAATATGCTATATCAAACCATGCAACAAGCATCTCCAAATAATCTGCTACAACTAACTATGTAACAAACATATCTAATGCAATAAGAATCTCAAATAAACATGTAATAATAATTATGCAACAAGCACATCTAATGCAACCAACATCTCAAATAAACATGTTACAACAAACTACGCTTTTTACATTTTAACAAAACAAAACAGAAAAAAATTCCATAAGTAATTAGAGATATATCAATACAAAGCTCCATCGTACGCAGACAAGCCAAACCTTGGAGAAATACGGGTTAAGGATCTTAAGGCTAGGATAAACACTAGAGGGGGGAATAGTGTTTTAGAGAATTATTAAATCTTTTCGAGTTTTTGTTAATTTGAACACAAATGTATGCAATATTCAGACACAGCTATGATCACAGAATCAAACACAGATTTCAAAGCAGTAAAGGAAAGAACACACTGGATATTATAATGGTTTGGGGTTACCCTACATCCAGTCCCGCACACAAGTAGGATTTCCTTTCAAAAACAATCTTTACAATTACACCCTCGATTTCAATGCAACGAGGTACACCCTCCAGATTCACAATCCTCTAGGTAGAGATACTTGATTTTCCGGGCAACAAGTTCACCCAATTTATTTCCAAAGCTACAATCACACCTTACCTCGCTTGATTGATTTCGAAGGCCACAATCGTACCTTTTCTCGTTTAATTGATTACAAAGAAGCCTATAACTATGAATAGCACTGAGAATCTTGTGGAGATAATGATAGAGAATCAAACCAGAGATAATCTAGTTAAATTCAATGTCGATTTTGGCAGAGTAATGGTAAGAATATGTATAAGAAATGTGGAAGAAGAAGAGAAGTGGAAAACTAGAAAATCTATGTTAAAATTCGTTGAAAATATCCCCTATTTATAGAAGAACAACAACCATATCCATTCGTGAAGAGATATGACGAATATACACTTCTTTTGAAATTTAAATTTTGAAACCAACTGGCACTATGTCGACATGGGTAGGTTGAGCATGTCGACACCCCAAAGGAATTTATGGTGATTTTCTTTCTTTGAAAACAACTTCTATTTTATATTAAAACTATTTTAAACTTTATAAATATACTTGTCTATAGTTAAAATACATAAGTAAATATATAGAATAATATATACAAAATTTTACTATAATTTTATATTTAAATCTAAGTATAAATATTTAAAAATTAAATATATTATTATTAAAGATAGTTAAAACTATGGATAATTTGATTTTGAAATTAAAGATTATTTTGAGGCTAAAAGTATTTGAAATCAGGATAGATGTTTTTGATGCTTTTAAAAGGAAGGTTTTGAAACCATTTTGAAAACAAGATATAATTTTGTAAAAATTATTCTGAATAAAAATTAGCGGATACAAAACAATGTTCCATTAGATTTTTTGTTGATTCCATCCTACTTAGGATTCCATCCCTTTAACAGGCTCGAAGTGGATTCCATTCCACGAATAAATTGGATTCTAAGATGTCAGTGCTTTTCTAGGAGTTTGAACAAAATTTATAATTAACTTAAAAGATAAATTACTTGAACTCTTGAAATCTTGATAATCTTGATACTCATGAGTCTTTAATCTTGAATCTTGAATCTCTATACTGTACAATCTTCATTCTTGGTGCCTGCATGGTTAAATCCTGCATATACATATATATCTAAACTTATACTGCAAGTATTTATATTTTATAATCTATTCTAAGGTTGTTGTCATCAAAACCATCATCTCAAGGTCTAATAATCTTCCTCTTTTTGATGATGACAACCTTTTTATAAAATATTAATTCTATCCTAATAACTCTCCCTTAATCTATGCCTAACTACCCTATTATATACTTCTCCCCCTTGGTCATCAACAAAAAAACCATCTCCAAACTATATAATTCCTCCTTATTCTTAGACTAAAATACCTGCATTAATAAACTATACAATGGAGTATATAATAGATGTATTAAGAGATAATTTAAACTGATAGACTTGATAATCAAACAAGGATCAAATGTATATTTATACATGTTTTGTACAGTAATCAATCCACACTAAATATCAATCCATATCAAACCAAATTAAAGTAAATGAAATCAAATCAATCAAAGCAAACAATTCAAACAAAGCAATAAAATTAAACGTTACGAGGAACTTCCACCCATCCTTCTTCTCCAAAAATAGGTTCTGCTTTAATAGCATCCCAATTTTCATTGTCATTAGCGAGAGAGATTGGAGGATGTGCTTCGTTATCATCCTTGTGCAGGGAGGAAATCATCCATCGTATTGCATCGAAACGTCTTTCCTACTCCTTGATCATTTGCATTTGACTCAATTCTAAGTGTCGCTGGTTACGAAGAATGAAAGATAGAATATTCTTGAACGAATTAAGAGTTTCTTCAAGATTCTTGGATAAATTATGAATTGGATTAGCCATATTTGGATTTGTGAGAAGAATGAGAGATAGAATAGATAAGAAATAATATTTAGTGATGAATTCTGGAAGAAATAGGTATTTATAGGTGTAGAAGTTCGTTTGAAATGAATAGACATATGGTAGTTATTCAAATTTCAAATTCAAAATGAAGTGTCATTTCTGACCAGTACATGTCGACATGGTCATAGGGCGTATGTCGACATGGGGCAGTGAATTTTTATGACTTATTTTGATTTTATGAATAATTATGTGTATATATATTTATATAATATACTAACATTTATTCTGGAGATAAGATAAGCTAGATAACAGAAAAGAAACCCCATTTCATTTCATACTAAGACGATACAACGATTAATCATAAAGAACTACATGAACTTTCAAATTAAAACAAACTAAAACAAATACAACGAGATACAAAAAGGTAGAACTAGTTAGAGGATGATGATGATGATAATTCAAGCTTCTTGTTGAATTTGAAAGTAAACTTGTTCATCTTGGATGAAATTTTGTCCAACTTCTTACTAACGGAACGTTTAAGAATCCGTTGATTCTCAACAATGGTCTTTTCATTTTTGAGAAGGGTTTTGTTGGATGGATTAGGAGGATAGTCAATGCTTTCCAAATAAGTTTCACCTTCTTCTTCAATTTCCATTTCATCCCCTTCTTCTTCTTCTTCCTCTTCCTCTTCTTCCATCTCCTCATGAGCCAAACGTTCTTCCTTTCGGCAAGAGTCTCATAAGGTTGAAAAACAAATGGAATTTTCATAAGCGAAATGTTGGAATGATTGAAAACTTTTCAAGAAACAAATTCTTCTCCTTTGAAATCCACTCCAAAATAGTTAAAAACTTAAGTGAGATAAATTCCATGATACAAAGTATTCTCACCCATTTCAAGTTTTTTAGGACGAAGTTCATCCAAAATAACTTGCGCCCAATTAATGTCATAGTTTTCAAAACTAGCAAAAAGTGCTTTGCAAACTTTTGAAGTAGGATTATTAAAATTCCCCGATCTTAGGGTCAAAGTATGTTGCAAAAGAAGATTGACAATTCTTGCTTTTGGTCGAAAATTTCGATTTTTAAATTCAAAATCATCATTTCCTTCAAAAATGTGATGAAATGTCTCACGATCATTTCCATCGATTTTAAAACTAGAAAGATCCATTCCCATTCTTTTGCAATTGAGAATGGTACCCAAAAGATCACAATTCAAAATAATTCTGGTGCCCTTGACACTACTCCAAATTTCATCCTCATTTTCGTTATCAAATCCACGGTTTAAATTTGCATAGAAAATTTTGACAGAGTTTGGATAGCAAACAAAATCATTTTGAGATGCATCAATAAGACTAAGAATTTGATTGTTTGCAAAAAGAGAATCAATTTCATAAGAAGAAAAATCTTGAAAGATAGCAAACTTTCCGGGATGGACTTTTGCATAGTTAGTATAATTGATATATGCTTTAATTGCCTCTGGATCATTGAAGAGTTGCTCTTTTATCTTTCTGTAAATTCTCATGGTGGAGGGATTGCTTGAAGAAGCCATTAAAGTAGAGAGTAGAGAGCTTGAAGTTTTGAAGAGAGAGTTTGAATTTGAAAATGAGAGTGAAAAGATATGATAAAAGATAGTGAATAAATAGATTCTCAAATGATATGTTCTCTGGTCAAAAGATGCATTTTCAGAGAATTGAATGAAGTGAAAAGATGGAGGGAAATTCAACCATTTGAATTGAAATTTTGAATTTCAAATTCTGGTACCCATGTCGACATTATGGTAGGGACCATGTCGACATGTGCCTATGAATTTCTATGATTTATTCTTTCCTAAGTAATCTAATATATATATACTTATTATTTTTAATGTCTATATACTTGGAATATTATTAGAATTATAGTATTTTCAATAATATATTATTATACTAATAAAAATAAAAATAATAATAGAAATAATAAATAAAAGTAAAAAATTTAAAATTCAAATAACATACCAATTCAAAATCAATCAATCAAGCAATTAAGCATCTAATTCAAAGCATGCAATTTCAACCAATTGTATTGTAAATATGTACCTTTTTCTGAGTCCGTTTCTCTGAATTCGTCGGAAACGTGAACTGCCATAAAACACAAATTTGAATTATCTGTCTTCTGATCATCATCGCTTGAGGACGAGTCTGAGTCATCTAGAGTAGCAGTAAATGCACGCTTCCGTTTCTTTACTGAATCATTGTTTATAGAAGGATTTTGCCTATCTGGATATGGACAATCTCTTTTCATATGCCCTGGTTCATCACAATTGAAACATTTGACATTGTTTGGAACTACACTCTGATTTCCAGAGTTCTTATAGTTGTTTCTCTTGAGATTATTCATCTTTCTGTATTTCAGAAATTTCCGAAAATTCCTGGTCATAAAGGCTATCTCTTAATCATTATCGCTGTTTGAGTTTGATCCATCAGTTAATGCATTAAATGCCATTGATTTCTTTTCATATGCTTTCCTTTCTCTTCTCCTGATCATTTGAACTTCAGATGACGTTAGATTTTCAATTAATTCTTCTATCTTTAAAGTACTGATGTCATTTTCCTCTTCGATAGCAAGTGTCTTTTAATCCCATTCTGGAGTAAGAGTTAGAATTTTTCAGACTTGATCTTCTTCCGAAAATTCCTTTCCCAAGGATATTAGAGAATGCACAATATCCTGAAATCTAATATACATATCGAAAATAGACTCATTAGAATTGATTTTAAATAATTGAAACTGATTTGTGAGCATGAAAATTTTGGTCTGTTTAACTTTGCTTGTTCCTTCATGAGTCACTTGCAAAGTTTTCTGGATTTCATATGCAGACTTACAAACTGACACTCTATTAAATTCATTCCTATCAAGTGAACAAAATAGAATATTCATTGCTTTAGAATTATTTTGTTCTTTTGCTCAGCGGCTCACTGTGCAAAATCAGTTGTGGGTTCAAAATATTCAGTTTGTGTGATATTCCAAGTATCTAATCCTACAGATTGTAAATATATTTTCATCCAACATGCCCAATGTGCATTGTTACTGCCACTAAAAAGTGGTGGCCTGACAGTAGACTGACCTTCTACAAATGAGCTAGTGACAGGAATACTAGTGTTAGTAACAATACCAGTGTTGGTAGCCATTTTGAAAACTTTTTCAAAAATCAGATTATGAAACTTTGAAAACCTTGCTCTGATACCAAATATGAGAAATGCGGATTAAGGATCTTAACGCTAGGATAAATACTAGAGGGGGCATGAATAGTGTTTTAGAGAATTATTAAATCTTTTTGATTTTTTGTTAATTTGAACACAAATGTATGCAATATTCAGACATAGATATGATCACAGAATCAAACACAGATGCAAATATAAAGTAAAAGCAGTAAAGGAAAGAACACACCGGATTTTATACTCGTTCGGAGTTACCCTACATCTAGTCCCGTACATAAGTACAGATTTCCTTTCAGAAACAATCTTTACAATTACACCCTCGATTTCAAGGCAACGAGGTACAACCTCCAAGTTCACAATCCTCTAGAGATACTTGATTTCCCGGCAACAAGTTCACCCAATTGATTTCAAAGGCTACAATCACACCTTATCTCGCTTGATTGATTTTCAAGGACACAACCACACCTTTTCTCGCTTAATTGATTATAAAGAATCTTATAACTCTGAATAGCACTAAGAATCTTGTTGAGATAGTGATAGAGAATCAAACCAGAGATAATCTAGTTAGATTCAATGCTGATTTCGGTAGAGTAATGGTAGGAATATGTATAAGAAATGTGGAAGTAGAAGAGAAGTGAAAAACCAAAAAATCTATGTTAAAATTCGCTGAAAACATCCCCCATTTATAGAAGAACAACAGCCATGTCCATTCGTGAAGAGATATGACGAATAGACACTTCTTTTGAAATTTAAATTTTGAAACCAACTGACACTACGTCGACAAGGGTAGGTTGAGCATGTGAATCCCAAAGGAATTTTTAGTGTTTTTTTTCTTTGAAAATAACTTATATTTTATATTAAACTATTTTAAACATTATAAATATACTTGTCTAGTTAAAATACATAAGTAAATATATAGCATAATATATAAAAAAATTTCACTATAATTTTATATTTAAGTCTAAGTATAAATATTTAAAAATTAAATATATTATTATTAAAGAAAGTTTAAACTACGGATAATTTGATTTTGAAATTAAAGTTATTTTGAGACTAAAAGTATTTGAAATCAGGATAGATGTTTTTGATGCTTTTAAAAGGATGATTTTGAAAGCATTTTGAAAACAAGATATAATTTTGTAAAAATCATTTTGAATAAAAATTAGCGGATACAAAACAATGTTCCACTAGATTTTTCGTAGGTTCCATCCCTTTAACAGGCTCGAAGTGGATTCCATTCCACGAATAAATTGGATTTTATGATGCCAGTGCTTTTCTAAGAGTTTTAACGAAATTTCTAATTAAATTAAAAGATAAATTACTTGAACCCTTGATAATCTTGATATCTTGAATCTCTATACTGTATAGTCTTCATTCTTGGTACATGCATGGTTAAATCATGCATATACATATATATCTAAACTTATACTGTTAGTATTTATATTTTATTATCTATTCTAAGGTTGTTGTCATCAAAACCATCATCTCAAGGACTAACAAAACTCTGTCGGAAGCCACATGGCTCTATTCTCAAAAATATGAATAGGCATTCAAGGTCTAAAGCCACATCTGATTCGCGTCCACTTTCTCTAGTTGACTCACCATGATGACATCACTAGAATTATACTCTTATATAAATAGAATTTAGGAAATACATCATGCACTCAATCTATGGAAAAGAAAATTTTAAATAATATGCTAGCAATAGCATTAAATGGCGAGCAATTAATAAACAACAAAAACCAGTCAAAAATAAAACAACAAAATTAAACAATCAATCAATAATTAAGCAACAAGGAGCAATCATTAAGCAAAAATAAATAATCAATCAACTAATAATAAATAGTCAATCAATAATTAAGCAACAACAGCAATTAATAAGCCAAGATAAGTAACCACAATCAATCATTCAAAAAAGAGTCTGTAATAACACGCACGGTAACCAGTAATAGTCATAGCGTGCATGTCAAGTTGTAAACTCCCTTGAGTCTATTCAACTTTCAAAATTCCTAAGTGGTGCAACTCTTTTCATGAACACAGTATATAAAAGACTATTACCCCTCCCGCTCTAAAAAGGAAACTTATATGATATGCTGGATCACCGATCCTCGAAACGCTCGAATAAACCCAATAATCTAAATCTCAACTTCCATTTCCTTCCAAACAGAACCCATTCTCCCAAGGACAAACTTCAACAATAAAAATTATTAAATGACATCTACAAATTCTTGGGCTCTCTTGGGTTCAAATTCACCTCGACCACATAATGAAAATTATTAAATAATAAGTGTACTGCGATGCTCATCTAGGAAAAAATCATATCGTCACCTTAGAGGATTGTCTAAATCATCACAAAACTGGTCGAGAAGTCCTGCCAAAATATCCTAAGCTATCCTTGCTATATTACACAGTAAATAGAGATCTTCGAAAATAATCAATGATGCTCAATCCAATCCTTGGTTCATTTGCAATATTCCTTTGTTAAACTAGGGTTGGCCACCTAATTCCTCTTATGTAAATTTTGAATCGGTTCCTTGGTTCGACCATCAATATTTCGACGCATGACTAGAGTGGGCTTCAATTTAAGTCACCTCAATAATCCGACTCAAGTGCTTTCCTTTAAGAACTGAGTGAAAAACCCTTGCTTAACTGATGTAAATCATCTCTAATTTCCACGCTCAAACGAGGGACTAGTAACTGATATGTGAATGGAGTAATCCTATAAATATACCAACGGAGTTCATGGGATTAATCATTTCACATAAGTGTGCTAACACAAGGTTAAATACTTCTAACATGAATGGCTCAATGCAAAATGTATAAGTCATCATCTCGGTCTTTGCTCATTTCTGGGCAGCCATCGGATCCTATTTGGATACAAAATCCAAGTTACACTTCACTGAATAACTCCACTTTACTTGAAAGCTCATGCATCAAGTTGGAATCGAAGTACTCTCGGTCATTGTACTTTATCTTAACAGCCAAGGTTCCCCGCATAAGATTAAACATTACAAAAGAATTAACCTACACTACGAGAGGTCAAGTTTGGGATATGATTACAATAAATCCCAAATCGATGCATTAAGACCCTAGAAAAGCTTCCTTGCCTATTTCAAAGTAATAACCATCTCCACTTAGAATTTAGAAAAAAGGTTAAATTGGCTAACATACTCCTTCACCAACAAGCTACCATATTGCAAATGAATGAAATTCTCAAGCTGCGCATCTCTTTCTATCTCGAAAAGCCGAAACTCAAAGTGACATCTAGAATCAATATAAGTAATGGATTGCTTGCCAAAATCTTCTACTACTATGCCCTAAGGGCTTTACCTCAAACACCTACCAAAGTTGTTGAAATGTTCATAGATGGAGAAACATCCCTCATGGTATTCTAATAGTCTCGTAACCAATCAGTTTTCTCAAAGTGCCTATCTTCAGTCACTTGTTCACCCTGTCAGCTTATACATATAGCCTTAAAAGAAGATACCTTAGTGTAACATCTCCTACTTGGAGGCCCAAAACTAATGGCTATAGATGCTGTAGTTATTCATAGTTATTAATCATTGGCGACCAAATACGGCGGTGATAGATTCGTTGACACACAGAAACACATGATTATGGAAAAAAAATTAAAACTTCAAACAAAATCACATTCCATTTCAAATCATTTCCAATTTATTACAAGATCCTACAATCCTAATCCATGTTCAGAGAAGATATGTTTATTACAACATACGCCAAGAGCGACGTATGAAGATGCCCCCTTGGATGATCAGAGTATTTACAGGCAATATAACAACTCTTGCATAACAAATAACATAGTGAAATCAAGTAAAAGAGAACTCTAAATATCTATTATGCCTCCTGCACGTCTCCAGAAGCACTATTCGTCTAATAAGGTACCTGAAAACCTCAACTCTCAAACTACTCAATATCAATTGAGTACCCGAGAGTTTAAGGGGTAAACATAAACTTCGAGCCAAACATAAAGCCTGGTATGAATAATAATCTAACATCCCAAACCATTTAGATATCTAGTGAGACCACGCCGCTTAGCGGAACATTTTTCCCCCTTACTAGTATCTTAAAATCTTTATAAAACCATATATTGTCCTCTTGCATCCACAATGGTTAAAAACATAGTCATTTCAAAATATTATGATGATATGCATACAAGTTAAACATTCTGGATTTCCAATCCTTTGTTTAATTGATTCCCTATCATATTTATAGTTTCTACGGTCACTATTAACCTATTAGTTTTTCATGGGCTTACCAATAACCTGTATTTAATTTCTGGACTTGCTTTCCTATTTCATAGTTTTCATGGGTACATTATGAACCTATTGGCCCCTGCCAATTAAATTAACACTACTATTCCTGTGGGATTAATTGATTCATGGGTTCCCCTAAACCTATTAGTGACTCCAGTAACTTCTCTCGTATTCTATTTTTCATGGGTTGACTAGGAACCTATTGACAATTATCAATAACTTAATTCGAATATTGTTTTCATGGGTGCACAACAAACCAATTGGCCCCTTCCAACCACTCTTTATAACATAGTTTTCATAGGATCCCTATGAACCTATTGGTAACTCCAATAACTTCCTAATCATAGTTTTCATGGGTGCACTATGAACCTGTCTCCCTGACAATCTCTAAATTTTGGCATTCTATATTCTAGTCTCCCTAACCTTTTGGATGCAATTCTACTCGTTCAGGAGTTTAATCAATTTATATTCACTATTGCGTCATACTAGCTGACTCTTCTGCCTTTTATTCCTAAAATACAATTATTGGTTCATTATAATATGAATATATTTATATTTGAAGAAGCAACAACAAAGAATAACAATACCACTCCTGTGGGTTTAATATAAAACATGGTTAATCCCTTTAACCTATTATTTTATTAAGAAAAGCTTCTTCTTAATACCATTACAAAACTCCTTTAATTTAGCCATGGATTTTTCCTTTAAATATTGAGTTTGGGTTATTCATTTTGAAAAAATAAAGCCTTTCACTCCTTCGAAACCTTGCTCTCGACCTCATTGGATAACCTCCTTCGAAAGCATAAAAATATATTTTCAAAACATTAGGCCACTACCTTACGAACACTTTAAAACTTTCTTTTGAATCCTTTTGAATGTATTGAAGCATTAGCATTTAACATTTAGAAGCATAGCTTCGAAACTAATTTAAAGTACCCCTTTCAAAACCATTGAAAGTACCCCTTTCGAAAACCTTGAGTTTATAATTAAAATATTATTTGGGTCAAGTGAATATAAATGAAAGTGTCTCTTTCGAAAACATTCTTTATCCTTTAAAAAAATGGGAAAACTTGATGGCGTCCGCACCATCCTTTCGAAGGCATAAGCTATTTGGGTAAAAAACTTGAAGGTTGGCTTCGAAACCCCTCTCGAAACCATCACTTTCGAAACACCTAACCCCTTCGAAAGCTATGGAAGTGGCTTACTTTTTTTTAAAAGACAAAGGTTACCTTCCGAAAGCAACGATATCTTCAATGCCTTCGAAAGGTAAAACAGCAGAGGGGTTTCGACCTGGTCGAAACTACCCCTTCCGAACACTTTAATCTTGAAAACAAAGTAGCTTCGTCGAAAATTTACTTTTAAACTAGGGCAGTAGCTCTCTTTCGAAAGCAAGTTGAAAGTCACTTTCGGACGCATCGATCTCAACTCCTTCGAAAGCATAAAAGGAAGCAGGCAAGCGCTATTCTTTAGAAAAACAAAATCATGGTAACGACTCCATCGGAAGCCTTTCTTTCAACACCCTACCTTTCGCTTTTTTCTCTAATCCACTACATGCCAAGAAGTGATACCATGTGCATTAATTTTGACTTCATTGGTCTCGACTTGGTGGGTTTCGACCTGAGTGGAGGCGGAAGCTCTGGATCGGATTCTACTTCCAAAGGAGGCGGAACTCACTTTTCTAAGTAAAAGGCTGTTTTTTACGAAATAAAGTAATTTCGTTGTAACTAACTTGCCCATGTGTAAACACTTGATTGCTTGCCTTAAACTTTTCAAATAATTTCACAGATAATTGCCGCATTTTCTTAGATCTAAAACAAGGCTAACTTTTAACAAATTGCCCTTCCCATTTAACAATAATTAAATCATTTAGGTTCTCCTTTTAGAATAATTTAATTTCCATAATAAACCTCTTAGTAAAAATCTTCAAAAATCACAAAATTCACTTTTAATATGTTATCTAACATATTTAAATTTCAAACCCAAATTCATCATATAATAACCAAAAATAAATTTCTAAACCCAATAATTCATATTTTCCTTTGAAAATTCATATGAAATTCTCCTGGCTTGGAAAATTATAAAAATTGAAACCCCACTCCAAAATCATGTTTCCCATAATTTATAATTTTTCCATGGCATTCTAAAATCATTTGCTATCGGTTTTTCCCTAAAACCATGCATATCATATTTAAAAAATTTAGTTTTAAATCAAACATGTCTTAAAACAAAGCATAACATCATTCAAATCATCATAAAATGGACTAATTCATAAATCCGAAAACATGTGATTGAAAATAAAATAGAGAATGTTAGGATTATTATTCACCTTAGTTTGGATAAGGAAATTGGGGATTGTTTGAGATCGATTCCCCTAGCTTGGATCCTAAGCTTTTATCTTGAATTTTCTCTTCTCCTAATGGACAGCCTAATCTTTCTCTTTTGTTTGCATTTTTTCTTATGATAAAATGAACGTGAATAGTATGCCATCATGAGCATAACGGAGAGGTGATTTGGGGCGGCTGTTTACTTTAATGCCCTTATGTTTATTTAGTTAACGTTTAACCTTTTATAAACCTATTCATTTTAATAAGCACGTCCACTAAATTCATTTGCAAATTTCAATCCCCTTATCACTCTATATCATTCTATCTAATTTACCTAATTAAATTTTCTGAATAATATTATTGAAAAATAGGGTTGTTACAAGCTCCCCTTCTTAAAGAATTTCGTCCTCGAAATTCAGTAAGGACCAAATACTAAACATAGAAATCATCTATAACGACTCCTAGCAACCATACTAGTCTGCCTGACTAGCTAATATATGTATAGATCTAATATAGATATACCCTCAAAATAGATCAGGATAAGTATCTCGAATCTTGTCCTCTATCTCCCAAGTACAGTCCTTCTCGTTGTCGCTCCATTGAACTTTCACCAACATGACTGTCTTGTTCCTCGTTCTTTTCTAATCTCTCGCTATAAACCGAATTGGTTGTCTATAAAATATTGAATTAGGCTCTACTACCAAATCTTTCAACCCTTTTGGAGGAATAGTAGCCTCTAGATCATGCGCAAACTTGCAAAGATGAGGCACGTGGAATACATTATGGGCATCTACCATACTGCTCAGCAACTCTACTCTGTATGCGAGCTTTCCAATCCTCTCTATAATCTGGGATGGACCATATCTCGGTGCCAGTTTCTCTGACTTTTCGAACCGTACCACACCCTTCATCATTTATACTTAATGAAAACCCTATCTCCAATTGAGAACTCTAGGTCTTTATGTCTATTATCGGCGTAACTCTTCTGTATGGATTGAGCTTCCCTCGTATTTTCTCAGATTAACTCATTCTTCTCTGACGCCTCCCTAACCAAATCTGGACCTAAGACTAATTTGTCTCCAGTCTTCAACCAACATGCTGGTGATTTGCAAGGCCTTCTATGCAAAGCTTCAAAAGGGGTCGTTCCTATACTAGTCTGATAGCTGTTATTATAGGAAAACTCAACCAAATGTAGGCGATCTTCTCAAGATCCACCAAAATCCAATACATAAGCTCTAAACAAATCCTCGAGTACCTTTTGATGCTCTCCGTCTACCCATCCGTCTGAGGATGATATGACATCCCACTTTCGGAGGCTCAAAACTAACTGCTACGGATGCTGCAGTCATCCATATGTGTTATTTTTGAGTGACCGAAATCAGAATCTTAAAACTATTGTCAACACGAAACACAAGAATATGGAAAATTTTAAACTTCAACAAAGCATAATTTCTCATTTCTTGTGAATTTCAATTTAAGATTTAATTACATAATCTCATATGTTAACCATGCTCGGATCACATATACATGTACAAAATACAATAAGAGCGACATATGAAGATGTCCCTTTATGATGATCGGAGAAATAATAAATATGAACTTTATATTTCTTAGTACATCACAGCGGAATACATAAAATAGCTCCTATATAGCTAATACTACTTTTGCACATCACCGGAAGCTTAGTCTTCCAAAACCTAAAAGTCTCCCACTCTCAAACGACTCAAATTAATTTTGAGTACCCGAGAGTTTGTGGAGAAATACAAAATTCGAGTCAGAAAATAACTCTGGTATGAATAATCCTCTATCATCCCTTATCAAAAATAGATAGCTAGCGAGACCATGCCGCATAGCAGAATGGGTTTCCCCCTCACTAGTATCTAAAACAAAGCATGTAAATCATGTAGGATCGATTTCACCCTAGAGGAGGGTGAATAGGATGATGCTATTAATTATAAAAATTCTTGCGAAAGTTTATATAAAATAATTTCAGTACAGATTATAGCAGAATAATAGCAGCACAGATATAGCAGAATATAAACAGCAGAAAATAGAACAAAAAGATTTACCCAGCTTTGGCAAAACCCTGCCTACGTACTTCCCCAAAGTTTCTATTGGAAATTAAGTAGTCAGACGCTTACACACGTAAACTCGCGACACCCGCTATCAACTAACCTAACTCTATGCTCAAAACCGTTCCACAACTCATCTACTGAGTTGCGAATTCTCGAACTACACCACCATAGTTCGTTCCCTAGTCACACATCTAAAAATTACAACATTTAAAAGTAAATTACAAAAATAAAAAGCAACTTAAAACAATAAAAACCCTAATTTGAAATCTTAAGCCAAAAAAAAAACTAGGATGCCGGCCCAATACAATTAAATCACAAAACCGTTCCCTTTTTATTTATTTGGCCTTTATCTCTTTCGTTTGCATAAAAATGGATGTCTTTTCTTTGTCGTTCGTTCCACGAAAATTAGGGCTTTCTAAAAATTGAAGGCGCTGCTTGAATGTTGATCAACTACAATGGATACTTCTTTGTTTTGATTTGACAGCCGACCCTCTAGCTCCGACTTGCTTTCGGCCACACCAATTTGATCGAGTTCGATTTTTTCTTCGGTATGTAATTTATGCCTTATGCTTTACTCGTTAGTTTGCTTGAACTCGATCGATGATTCGAGTTATTGTTATAATGTTTGCTATGTTGTTGCTTGAACTCGAATGCCTTTTTACGGCCGATGATGTTAGGGTTAAATATGAATCGAACTCCTACAATTTTGTTAATTTGAATTTGTCATTTACTTTGCTTTGGTCATTGACCTTCTTTTGGATGCTTGAGATGATTACTGACTTGTTCCAATTCTCATATTTTGTTTTCTTGTTTCTCACGGCTTGATTTCTTTCATGGCCACCACGGCTTGTTTGTTTTCTGATTTGGTTCGTACTTTTTTCCTTGGTCATCACGGTATTGTGATTATCTGGAAGTTTTGATCTTTCTGACTTTGGTTCCGGTTGACTCTCATTGAATTTATGTTGTTCGACTTCCTTGATTGACTTGCGGCCTAACGTTGAATCTTTTCAATTTTGTGTTATATACTATATGTTTTGACCCACGACTTCTTGCTGTGTTCATTAATTGAAGTCACTTGTTGGTTCTTCTGTATTGATTTGAAACTGCTATGATTTGATTTTGTATTTATTCAAAACTGTTGTATATCATTTGACTTTGGTTTGAATTGATTATTTGCTTTGAGTTGCTGCAGTTTTCACTCTTGTTCATGCATCTTTCTTCACTTAATATTTGATGTGCATTTGTAGTTGTATTGAGTACATTTGTGTTGTATTTGGTTGCTCATAGATACTTGATGTGTGCATGTCGACTTTGCATATATAACTTGTTGAACTTGTACTGTGTTTCACTTGGATTTGTACTTGGTTTTGTTTACATGTGTACTACCTAGTTTTGAGTTCTGGTAGCACTGGAGTCTTGCTCAAGTCTTCATTTCACTGTCCATTGATATTGATCGGGTTCATCTATATGCTCCAATGTAATTATAGTCTTGAGTTTGTATTCATGTGTTATGATATGCCAGCTCGAGTTTGCTTAATCGTAGTTACTTGGATCTGGTTCAGTTCGGAAAGTTTGGTCCATTGTATATGTTGTCTGGGTTCTAGCTGCACTGTGACTCAAGGCCTGATCTTTATGAAACTTGATTGATTGAGTCGAACCTTCTTGTCACTTCAAGTTTGAATTAGTTTGTTATTTGATGTTGAGGCATGTTGTAGTTTGCGTTGTGCATTCATGTGCACATTACTTGTTTACCTCCTTTATTGCTATTCATCCCTTTATGTACTCGTTCATTTTTTATTTTGGACTGGTCAAGTTGTTTTAGTTGTCTTGACCATTTTATTGAACTTGTACATTTGGTTTGCACCTGTGTTGAATCCAGCTTATAGCTCGGGTTTGACTTTGTGCTGATATCGTGACTTAATATTTATTTCACTTCAGTTGAACCCGGCTTTTGATTTGGGTTTAACTTTATGTTCACTTGTCCCTATAAATTTATCAAGTGTATATCGGTATGCACGGCCTTGTGGCATGTACAGTGATACACTGTGCATGTCACAAGCTGTTCGTGTATGATGAATTCAAAATTAAATGATGATGAACACCCAAATAACTAAGGCAAATAATATTTTCAAAATTACATTTTATTTTACACTGCAAAAATATTTTATTTTCAATTTTACCGCGTCAGTGTATATTTTTGCAGATTGCTCAGATGCTGGATTCAATCTGGAATAGAGTTGAAGATAACTACAAGCGATATATAGTGAGGACGGTTATGTAAATTGAAATGTATTTTAATTGGAAATTCTATATATATAGTGAGAGCTCAAATTTGTACTATTCAAAATTGTAATAAAGATTTGTTTGAATAAAATATCCGTTTGAATATAAATTGTGTGTTATTTATTTTATTCAGCAAATATTTATTTAATTATGTGAAAAATAAAATAGTACATTACAAATACGTTTAAATGAATATATGTATATATATGTGTGTGTGTGTGTGTGTGTGTAATAACCGGCAAATCAGTACCCCTTGAGTCGACACTATTCTCCATCAATCAACTCAAGATAAACGGAAATACGAACCATTTGGGTTAAAGAAGAAGAGGTAGAAGAAGAAAATAGAAAACAACACTAGAATCTAACCATCGCAACGGAATAAAATATAATAGATATTAAATGATCTTTACACAAAAACAAATACGTCTATTTATACATTACAACATCAGAGTACATCATCAGAGTTCAACAACATCAATAACATACAACTGTACAGTCATATAAACTTGTCCTCGAAACTGAATACACAGCGGAATAATAATCAAGCACAGACGTACGTATCGCCATCCGGCTCATCTCCTGAGCTCCACTGCATCCTTTCCTGTATCCTATAATACTCGGTCTTACCCAAGCATTATAGTTAAATAACACCCGAGTCAGTCTGTAATAACAGCGTGAGAAACCACACTCAAAATTGATTATTAAAGTTTCAAAATTCTTTTGAAAACAAAAGCATCTCGTAAGACCACTCCACAAATAAACATGCCGGATTTTTACCTTACGATAGCCAAAACACTTTTTATTAAAATCCTCTGATATTATAATAGTGTGTCTATCTACAAATACTTATTAAAATAGCCGAAATTGTTACATCTATTAAATTCCAGCTACTAGCCACAATCGTGGGTAATACAAACAAAAACATTTAAAGGCACGTAGGGAGAATGGATTTCCAACTAATGACTAGGCACTGGGGTACCACCTATCACAGTACGTGGACTAAATCACCGTACTGAGGATTACTCTCAATGCCCTGCAACACAAGACCGGGACTACCCCATACTGATAATCCCGAGTAAGATCACCCCACGGTTGGGATCAACAACCGCACCACTAAGCCGAATAAAAAGGGACATCTAGATAGGGATGACCTCACCCTAATGGGCGCTACCCACCTAGCCTTGCTGCATAATCCCTGATTTTCAGTCGTTCCCGGTTGATGAGGCTTGAGGCTAAGCGTTACCTTTTAGACTGTTTTTCTTAGAATGCTCATCGCCCACCTGACGATGTTCTGAAAGCATTCATCCATACAAGTCCGTCTCGGGTTTGAACGGAATCGAAGGCACTACTCCTACTACATCCATTTTGGAACCATCCTCAGAATTAGTAGTGACTAGCCCTTGCACTTCACTGCTCCACCTTCGAATCCAAACTCGTTTTCCTCACGAAAACGTTCAAACCGGATCGAAGTGGTTTTCGAGAAATAAATCCCGATCCCGGTCTCTTCGAAACGATCAACGCATTGGCCAATATAGTCGGTTATTTAACTATCAATTAACATTCACAAACAGCCATCAATATAAACAATTTCACCAAGTTATTTATTAATCTAAAAATATCTTCACAAGGTATATTTCTATTTTCAACCCTTTTGAAAGCAGTTTTCAAATCACACTCTTCTCATGGAATAAATTCCCAACTATTTATTTCCACTGAAAACACCAAGTAAAAAGCATTAGATTTCAAAATAATTTAAAAACACTTTATTATAAAATATACTTTAACATTTAAATTGAAAACTACTTCAATACTTTATTAAAAATATATACTTTAGGAATATTTAAAATGAGGTTACTTTATAAAAATATAAAACTAGATTTTCTCCTTTAAACAAATACCAAGTCATCTTTAAATAATTATTACGATAATAGATTTGAAAAATACTTACTTTAGAATTTAACATTTAGAAATAATAAATTTTCTAAAACATGCTTTTTTAAACAACATTAAAACTTTTAACTTATATTTAAAAATTTGTGTTCAAAACGTACTTGGCTATCTAGGAAAATACGCTTCCCTTCACATCTTTTAAAAATAAATCACTATTTATTTTTAAATAAATTTATTCATTCCTTTAATAAATTCCCACTGTGAATTTGTTCTTTTAAATATCACTGATATATTACTTCTCTTTTATAAACCTAGTTTATAAATTTCAAGTCTCACTTCTCTTTTAAAAATCCCGGTTTTACACATTTCAATCAATTCCCAAATTGATTCCCAATTTACTTCACCTTTGAATAAATTTCCTTACCTGCTCCATTTATTCCAAAATCCATTAACTTCAGATTTTTTTCATGATTTAAAATCTTGTTAAATGAAAATACCAATTTCATATTTCCCAAATTTTCTTCTTTATCCTTTCAAATAAATTCAAACCTTTAATTTTAAATAAAAAAAATTATTTCTTGAAATAATATCACTTGAGATTAAAAACAAAATTGCTTGTTTCCATTTATTCAAAGTCTCATTTTCCCACACATGGAATTTTATTTATCAGAATTCAAAAATCACTTTTTTTTCTTTTCCAATTCATTTTTTTCATTTATTCATATTTCTATGATTATTAACTCAAAATCCACTCTTTTATTTTCTTTTCAGTAATCCAATCTATTTATTTTAATAACTTAGTAATGACAACATATTCAATCAGACCAGCATCCAACATTTTCAATTACCCATATAATTCATCACAGAATATCAAATAATCATAACACAGAATATTCAACAATCTAATAATTTTGAGGAATCCAGTTGGATCCCTCCAACCTGTTTCCCTGCATCCACAGACGTTAGCTGTAGCGACCCAACTTTCTAACACCAGATAGTCGCGTCACTAATTAAGAAAGAAAGGGATAGAAGAAGAAAAGATAAGAAAGAAGAAACACAACAGCATCAGATAACTCACAGCAGAACGAATGAAATATAATATATCACATAAAATATTAATACTATCATATTACATCAGAGTACACAACTTATACAACACATATTAGACAATTATAAACATCTGTCTAACTATACAAATCAAGAACACAAGATACAGATACCCTACAAACACAGCGGAATCATAATATATCTACACGTGGACGCCTCCTGCTCCATATCTCCTCCAGAATTCGTCAAGCTAACCTGAATCACTCGACTACTCATACATAATATGAGTACCCAAGAGTTTAATAAAACAAAAAATAAACACTCGGGTCAGACATGGGTCTGGTGTGAGTAAACAGGTTAAAATTGCTTAACTTTAGAAAAACCTTTGAAAAGAAAAGGTATCACGTAAGACTTCCCACACATAAACATGGAAAAGTTTTTACCTTACGCTAACCAAAACATTTGATAGTAAATCCAGTGATATTATAATAGTGTCTAGGGTTTTCAAGTAAATAGGAAATAGCCGAAATTGTTACATCTATTAAATTCCAGCTACTAGCTACAAAAGTGGGTAATACAAACAAAACCGTAGGGTCTCGTAGGAAGAATGGGTTTCCATCAATGACAGGGCTACCGGGGTACCGCCCGTCACAGTACATGGCCTAGATCACTGTACCGAGGATTACTCCCAATCCCCTGCATCACAAAGCCGAAACCATTCCTTACTGAACAATCACGAGTAAGATCACCCCGTGATTGGCATGACCAACCACCCACTAAGCCGAAATAAAAACGGACATCTAGACAGGAATGACCTCACCTTGAAATGGGTGCTACCCACCTAGCCTTGCTGCACCTCCCCTGTTTTATCCATTCCTGGTTGATGAGGCTTGAGGCTGCGATTACCTTTATAGAACACATATATCTTAGAATGCTCATCGTCCACCTGACGATGTTCTGAAAGCATTCAATCCATACAAGTTCGTTCCGGGTTTGAACGAAACCGAAGGCACTATCTCCTTGCACTCATTTTGGAATCACCCTCAGAGTCAACGACCATAGCCCTTGCACTCTAAATCACCATCTCGAACCTATAAGTACTATCTCTGTCAAACTCATCACGGAATCACCCCTAGAATTATACTGACGAATAGTTCTTACACCTCGAGTCTTCACTAAGCTCCACTTGGATTCACGACCTAATGTTTAATTTGGATCAATGTGGTTTTCGAATATCCAAATATGGAAACCCAATCCCGGTCTCACCGAAACCAAACGCCATTTTAATGTCCAAGTTGTTTAAGGGTTTAAACAATTCAACTTATATTCAGGATGATATAAATAGATAGATGAATCACATTATCACAATAGATAATTCATATCAAACATTCATCTCACAAAGCAGCATATCACATATCATAGATATCCAAATCATCCAGTATCAACCAATCACCCAATATGAATCAATCAAAAGCAAAATTGATTAACTGTAAATCAATTGGATTACTTAAATCCTTCTTCATTTATATATTCCAAATAAACTAATCATTTCTTAGTGATCTTCTTTAATTAATCTCTCTTGATTAATTATTCTTTAATTACATTCAATTAATTATCCTTAATCATACACAGTAATTATCCTTTAATTACTATCATTAATTACAATAATTAATGATCCTTCATTTACTTCCATTAATTAATCAACTATAATTAATTACATTAATCCTCAATTAATTACAATTAATTAATCATACTTTAATTAATCATTTTTATTAATCAACCTTGATTAATTCATTAATTATATTAACTAATAATCCTTATTAATTAATAATTTCTTTGATTAATTAAATAATTAACTTGTAATTAACCATCTCATTAATCATAAACAGTAATTAACAACTTGTAATTACTTATCTTAATAAACATCTTAATTAATTATATTAATCTTTGATTAATTATCTAATTAATTAATCTTTAATTACTTCATTAAGTAATTATTAATCAATAACCTTAATTAATTACTTTATTAATTAATTGCAATTTAAATTAATTACCCTTAATAATTAATCTTAAATTAATCACATTAATTAATTAATTAATTACATTAATTAATTAACTAAAATTAACTAAGTAATTAACTCTTAATTACTTACATAAGTAATTATCTTCTAATTACTTCACTAGATGATTATTCTTTTAATTAATTACTTAACAAATAATTAATTCCATCATTAAATAATCCCTTAATTCTTAATTAATTAATTACTCCATAATTAATTAACTTCAAAACAATTTATATTAATCAATTCCTTAATTAATAACATCAAGTGATTATCCATTAATCACTTCCATTTAATTACTCCCATGAGTAATTTTCCTCTAATTACTTCTATAAGTAATTTCCATTCTTAATTACATTCAATAATTAACCATCATTTACTCCATTAGGTAACTACAATTAATTAATTCATACTTAAGTGATTATTTAAAATTAAATAAACAATTAACTAATTATTTAAAATTAATTAAATAATTAATTAATTAACTTCTTATATTTAAAGAAAATCCTTAATTAATTAAGAAAAACATTAATCTTAATTAAACTTTTACTTATTAACAAACCATATTTTAATTAAGTATACTTAAGTTCTTATCAAAAATAATAAATTAATTGAAATTAATCAAATTTTTAATAACTTAAAACAAATTATTCTAATTGGTTTACAAAATTATAACTTAAACTTTATTTGAAAATAAAGCATTTAGAAATCAAATTTAAAATTTAAAACACTTTAAATTATCTAATTCAAACTTATTCATTTTAAATAATATTTGAAAACTTTAGTTATTAAACATTACTTTAAAATTTAACTTAAAACTTGATTTAACACTTTAAATTCAAACACTCCTTTAAATTGAAATTCAAAATTTTATGAAGTTAATTACTTCAAAAAGAAATCATTTTAAACAAATTAAAATTTTGAAAATAAATTCAATTAATACTTTTTAAAGTTTGATTAATTTTATTTCAAAAAACAAACTTTAACTTGTAAAATTACTTTCCTTTGTAAAATCTTAAACCTTGAATTTATTTATTAAAAGTAACAAGTTTAACTTGTAAACTTGTCTCCTTCTACAGTGCTTACCCCAAAAGCATACCACCCTAAAAAAAACTTGAGTCGAACCCATCCTGAACACGAGCGTGCCCCGAAGCAAATCCAGCACCCTTCAACTTCGAGTCGATCACCATGAAATGCGAGAGCTACTTCGGGTAAAATCCTTTCTTCCCCTAACTTCCATTTCCCAGTGCACACAACATACACGTGCACCTACCCAAACGCCTCCGGCCACCATAGGTCGTCGCGACCATCGCCGCCATCCCACGAACGCGTGCGAACGTGAAAACCAACTCAGTTCGAACAAATCTCACTCGAATCAAAATTTCGACCAAATGCTTGAATTACTGCAGAAACTCGATCCCATCGCCTCTGGTCATAGAAACCACCGGAAGCTCCGATACCACCTCCAGAGCATCGCCGTAATACCGCGCTACCATCACCCACATCGCGATCACCTCCGGTCCATTAACCAAGTTGCGACTGTCACGACAGTCCAGCCGAAACAAAAAACAACTAAAACCCTAATTCGAAAGAATTCGAACAATTCAGCCATTGGAAAATTTTGATTGCATTTTTCCCATCGTCAACAACTCACAAGCAAGATTCGACCAAGATTCCAGCTTCAAACATTGAATTGGTCATCGGCAATTCGTCATATTGCCGATATCGTTCAACTAAAATTTCCCAAACAAATATCAATTTAAAAATTATGCAATGCATGTTAAAAATCATCATTTTAACAACTAATCCCTAAATACGATCCAAAGCAAAAATTGAAGATATCAATTTTTGACATGCAACAGAGTTTCACTGTGTTTTACCCTTTTTAAAATTATTTGTAAATTAAAAATTACAGAAACTATTTTTAAAATTACTATCTAACATTAACATACAATTTTTATTTAATCATCAAGTTCAAATAAGGAATAGATTGGAAGATTTGAATTTTCATAAGGAAACAACTAAAAAAAATTCAAACAGGGAAAGAATATTTACAGTCGGTTGAATTCCTGGTAATTCACACTTTCAACATACAATCTTGACAATATTCAAGTAATAAATATTCATCATCAAAGCAAAATTCAATTGCATGCATCTTCATTCAACCACAGATTAATTAAAACTATTTTTAAAATGATTTACTAACCTTATTTTTAAGCAGAGCAGGTTTTGAATTCTTTAAGTCTGGAAAATGTTTTGATTTTGCTGATGAAATCCTACTGCATGCTTACAGATTGACTTGCTGATGAATTTGAATTCTTGCATGCTTACAAATTGATGTTGAACTGCTGTTGATCTTCATTTGAATTGCAGGTTGATTTGAAGTTGCAGTTTTTGGTTGCAGCTTTTACTTTCAAACTTGATTTTGCAGATTTTAAATTCTCAGATTTTATCTTGCCTTTGGGTTTTTATTTCAGAATTGTAGTTAAGAAAAGAAGAAAGGAAATTTGAACTGAGAAAATGGAAGCAGGCTTCTCTAAACATACATTTAATTTTAAACTTTAAATTCTAAAAAAAAATGATGATGCCACTTGTTTATTAAACTTACATTTGTCACTCAATTTGCTTAATTTTCTTACATATGTTCTTAAGATATCCTAACATGTTTACACATGTACTTAAGTATTTTTTGTAAATTTTTATTTAATTTAAAATGTTAATATATGCTTACTTATTTAAAAATCAAAGAAATGTATTATATATTTTCTTTATAAATTATGAATTTGTATTTATATTTATGTAAAATATGAATTTAGTAAATTTATTTATTTATATTTATAACCATTTTAAATTTAAACACTTTAAAGAAAACAAAACAAAACTTTATTTAAACTATCATATTTAAAAATAAATAACTATCTTATATCTTTAAAACAATTGAATACATATCTTTTGAAAAAAATATTAATTCTAAAACAAAGCTTTAAATTACAATTATATTCATATATATATAAATTATCAATAGATTAAATTAAATTTCAAAACAATTCCAAATTATAACATATACAAACATATATATTACAATTGAAAATTTATCTTTTATTTAAAACAAAAGATTTTGCTATTCACAATATATATATACCAAATATATATTATAAATAGAATAAATTTTTATTAGCTTTGAAAAATAATTCTTACCAATTTCAAATTGTTAGAAAGATATTGATCAAAATTACCAGATTAAATATTTATTAACCTTTAAAAGATTAAATTTATCAATTTAAATTAAAATTATAAGAAAAAATTATCAAATCAATTAAATTATTAATACGGATTATAAAATTGATATTGCTCAAAATTCCGGGTCGTCACATTCCTCCACCCTTAAAAGAATTTCGTCCCCGAAATTTAAAAGCAAAGATAATTTAATAACCCAGCAAAGATTTTAATTTCAATCAGCAAAGCATACCTATCATCTAGTTACTAAACACCATAGCAACCAATCAAACAAACAAACCTAACTAATTATCCTGACACAAATCAAAATAAATCCTACTAACACTATCTAGAGTTTCCCAAGTATAAATCACTGGGAGACCCGCTCTACAGAAGCTAAACAAACTACACTGCCAAAATCCAAAGCTCTCTCATCTCTAGGTCCATCAATCTGAACAGAACATCAGACTATACCCAAGTCTAGCACATCTTCCAAATCCAACTGAACTGCAGATTCAACAACCAACGATGAATCATACACATACTCCCTCGGAGATACGTGAAATACAATGAATTCCAGCTATCCAAACTGGCAATTCAATCTTATCCAATTATTGTTCTCTTAACCAGAGAAATCTTAACAACAATGAAGTTTCCAACTTCGAATTCCAAACTCCTTATCTCATATCTGCATGACTCAACAGACAATCCTGGGCTGTCAATCTTCTTCCTGATCAGCTCAACCTATGCTAATGCTTCCAGAAACAACTAGACCAAAACAAACCAGTTTTTGGATCATATCTAACAGAAAAGTCTTCCAAGATCTGTTGAAATCCAGAACACAAGCTCTACTTCCCAAACAATAGCAAACTGAACTTGCTTCCTTCCTCGTACAACTGCTACCTCGCTTCCGCTGCACAACTCTGATTCTGGAATAGATGAGAATACCGTTGATGACCACGAATACAAACTTATCCAATATATATCCGGAAACTTTGTTCATCAAATCCATAAAATCTTAGTGACTCATCTGACTCGATCACACAACCTTAATCAGAATCTAACTCAAAAACTAGATTTGACTAATCCAAACTCCAAAAATTTCTGAGCTGCTACACCAACTCTCCTTCTAGGCTAACCACCAAAATCGCTTCTGGAACCAAAACAATATGGAACTCAATTTCAGATGCAGACAAACTTCTGATTACTTCACTAGCTCCTACTTCCATCAGAGAATCCTCGGTCTCAAATAAAAGTTTGCCTAAGAAAAATTCCAAACTAATCACAAGTCACTTTTGCGATCCTACCTAGTTCGGATTCCAAAGAAACTGTTCTCTCTTTACCAACTAGAACAGCCTTAAGCTTTTCTAAACAAGGTTAGCCCTTCAAGAAAACCTTCACCAACTGCCCGGACTGCTGAAAGAAGAACCACAAAGATTCTTGAACCATCGAAGACCGGGCCATACTGCTGCTTCCAAACTCTACCTTGATGATACTGCAAAGCTAAAAGACCTTCTTGTCAGCACACCGAACACTTCAAATTGCACTGCTACCACAGCTAACCAAAGACTTCTAATCCAAAGGCTCCTCGAAAACCAAAATGATCAACAAACCATACAACGGACCTTCGAGATGGCAGACAACCTCTTAAGAAATTCGGGCTCCAAACCAAGCATCAACATCTCGCTCTCTAAAGAAATGAAAAATGAGACCATGCCAAAGCGAAGCAACTTATAGAACTTAGTCTCATATTCCAGAACAGGCAACCTCCTTATTAAAGATCCAGATAACTTCTATACAGACGAATCTTCCCTACAGCAGGTAAAGACTACTCCTCAACTACTTCCAAACTGCTTCAAGAGAAAACACCTTCGACAATATCCATGGATACTGCATCTCATCACGCAGTTATCAAGATATCATCACTTACTTCTGCACTTCCGACAGATCCAATCCTAGAAAATCCGCTTACCCAAGCGAAATCCAAACTTACACTTCAAAGATAGACTCCGAATCTTTTAAAAGATTTCCTTCGGAGATCAAAGAAATCCTTACTCCAAACTACAAATCTTACTTTAGACGGTATTAGGTCTACAGTCTTGACAAATATACTTCCAACCTCAAACATATGGACCTCTTCCATTAGTGGTAGTCGTGCCACACACACACACCACTACTCCATCTACCTTTAAAACTTATGTCGAAAAATGCGAACAGATAACCCAACAGATTAGGTAGATATAGATATATAGATATATAGTTATATATAAAAATTACAAGTACGCTCTCTCAAGAAAGACACCACTCCAGAGCCTAGGTATTCACTCAACCTAATGCTCTGATACCACCTGTAGCGACCCAATTTTTTAACACCAGAAAGCCACGTCACTAATTAAGAAAAAAAGGGATAGAAGAAGAAAAGATAAGAAAGAAGAAACACAATAACATTAGATAACTCATAGCGGAATGAATGAAATATAATATATCACATAAAATATTAATACTATCATATTACATCAGAGTACACAACTTATACAACACATATCAGACAACTATAAACATCAATCTAACTATACAACTCAAGAACACAAGATAAAGATACCATACAAACACAGCGGAACCATAATATATCTACATGTGGAAGCCTCCTGCTCCATATCTCCTCCAGAATTCGTCAAGCTAACCTGAATCACTCGACTACTCATACATAATATGAGTACCCAAGAGTAAACGGGTTTAAATTGCTTAACTTTAGAAAATAGAAAATAAACACTCGGGTCAGACAGGGGTCTGGTGTGAGTAAACGGGTTAAAATTGCTTAGCTTTATAAAAACCTTTGAAAAGAAAAGGTATCACGTAAGACTTCCCACACATAAACATGGAAAATTTTTTACCTTACGCTAACCAAAACATTTGATAGGAAATCCAGTGATATTATAATAGTGTCTAGGGTTTTCAAGTAAATAAGAAATAGCCGAAATTGTTACATCTATTAAATTCCAGCCACTAGCCACAAAAGTGGGTAATACAAACAAAACCGTAGGGTCTCGTAGGAAGAATGGGTTTCCATCAATGAAAATGATTTACTCACCTTATTTTTAAGCAGACAGGTTTTGAATTCTTTAAGTCTGGAAAATGTTTTGATTTTTCTGATGAAATCCTACTGCATGCCTACAGATTGACTTGTTGATGAATTTGAATTCTTGCATGCTTACAAATTGATGTTGAACTGCTGTTGGTCTTCATTTGAATTGCAGGTTGATTTGAAGTTGCAGTTTTTGGTTGCAGCTTTTACTTTCAAACTTGATTTTGCAGATTTTAAATTCTCAGATTTTATCTTGCCTTTGGGTTTTTATTTCAGATTTGTAGTTAAGAAAAGAAGAAAGGAAATTGAACTAAGAAAATGGAAGCAGGCTTCTCTAAACATACATTTAATTTTAAACTTTAAATTCTAAAAAAAATGATGATGCCACTTGTTTATTAAACTTACATTTGTCACTCAATTTGCTAAATTTTCTTACATGTTATTAAGATATCCTAACATATTTACATATGTACTTAAGTATTTTTTTATAAATTTTTATTTAATTTAAAACGTTAATATAAGCTTACTTATTTAAAAATCAAAGAAATGTATTATATATTTTCTTTATAAATTGTGAATTTGTATTTATATTTATGTAAAATTTGAATTTAGTAAATTTATTTATTTATATTTATAACCATTTTAAATTTAAACACTTTAAAGAAAACAAAACAAAACTTTATTTAAACTATCGTATTTAAAAATAAATAACTATCTTATATCTTTAAAACAATTGAATACATATCTTTTGAAAAAAATATTAATTCTAAAACAAAGCTTTAAATTACAATTATATTCATACACATATAAGTTATCAATAGATTAAATTAAATTTCAAAACCATTCCAAATTATAACATATACGAACATATATATTACAATTTGAAAATTTATCTTTTATTTAAAACAAAATATTTTGCTATTCACAATATATATATACCAAATATATATTATAAATAGAATAAAATTTTATTAGCTTTGAAAAATAATTCTTACCAATTTTAAATTGTTAGAAAGATATTGATCAAAATTACCATATTAAATATTTATTAACCTTTAAAAGATTAAATTTATCAATTTAAATTAAAATTATAAAGAAAAATTATCAAATAAATTAAATTATTAATATGGATTACTAAATTGATATTGCCCAAAATTCCGGGTCGTCACATTAGCACAATACAAAATACCAATTCCACTTCGAGGTGGAATATCGCAGTATACGGGAGTAGTATAATATTATCCGCTATTGTGCGACGCATAGGGTCTCATCCGCTATATAATGCTGAAAATTAATCACTCCAATATACTATATACTACTATATATAATATAACACATAAAATCAATTTAATCATTCAACCAATTATTTAAATTTAACTATTTAAATTTTAAAATAGCAACTAGATGAGTGAGATTAACTCACCTTTGATTTTTGCAATCCACTTCAATCTCAACTCGGTCTCTTCACGATTCAGACCTTGTATACAGATCGTATGGTTTATTAATATTTGAAATAAATCGAATAATAAACTTCCCATTTAATAAATTTTATTTAAATTCCCTTTTTCCTAAAATTTTATTTATATAAAATTTCCTGCTCTACTGTAAATTCATATATATTGCTAAAGCTGCTATGCATCTAACTGTAAATATCTTTCTTATATTTTTTTAAGTTAACCAGTAAGCTAAAATATTTTGTATATATATATTTTATGCACATATAGAATTGAAACTCGAATAAGTTATACCTCGCTCCCGACAAGTCGCCTGACCCCTCAACCAGTCATCGCGGCCCCAAACCATTTCGGCAACCGAACCTCGTCGTCGATTTCCCAAAACCCCTGCGAACCACCAAGTGACTGTGCTGCTCCACCCACTGCCTCCCGCCTCCCGAAACGCGCGCCTACGCATGTGATCCACCACTCAACGCCGCGGCCACCCATCTCGCAAACCAAGCCTCGTGAATCGCCAAACACCCACCGCGAACATCCCAGCACGAACACAAGTCTGTGCGACTCCATTGATGAACTGGAGGAGGATGAACTCGTGAATCCTATTCGCACGCGAGCGCACGATGTCCCCTCCCCTCTCATTGAATTGATATAAGAACGAGGACAAATTGATTTTGAAAGAAAAATTAAGAACGGAGGGAGGAAAGGGGAAAACGAATGAAGCAGCACTAAATGAATTCGATTTCCTTTTCTGTTTCTATTTTAGAAGATTGGCCATTATTTTGTTTTGAACAAATGGTTTAGAAAGAAGGCTCGGCATATAATATAAAAGGAGGAAGATACCTTGCATGAGAAGCTTTTCCTAGCTATAGTGGTCTTGAAACGAAAGGAAAAAGTTGTGAAGTGAAATAATTTCAGCTGACGGTAACCAGGATAAAAATATATTTTTAAATTAAATTCAAATCGTCTCGATAAATGCAGTTTACAATTCCGAATTCCTATCGAGGTGTGCCGCTAGGCGTTTATAAGGTTATACCCCTATTTCAAACGCAAAGGAAAAGGTTTCGAGTCCTAATTCGATCATGTGGAGAAGATAGCTTTTGGACCCAGTTTTTAAATTGAATTTTCGATATAAATTTCAGCGTGTTTATATATCGTACGGCCAAACGGTCACTCCAAACACTGCGAAAATTGAAATCCGATAACAATACAATATTACGGATCCAATGGAACTGGTTTCTTCGAATTCCAAGACTATGCCTCAGAAGGCCATTTTTAAATATCAATTTAAACAATATATTTTCAAAACTGAACAATTCATTGTTAAATTCAATTTTAACACTTTTACTATCTTCAGTATTATCAATATAAATTTTACAAACCCTTAAATTATTTTTAACAGGCTTAAAATCCAGATTCAACATTTGACCCAATTTCTAGTAATTAAATCCAATAATTAAATTTCCAAATAATGGTGATATTTGAAATTCAAGCTACAAACTAACTTTTAAATATTATAATTAATTAAATATCCCAATTTGAATTGTCCAAAATTCCGGGTCGTCACATTCCTCCCCCCTTAAAAGAATTTCATCCTCGAAATTACTAGTTAAGAAGAATGTTCCAATACCCATTTATTTTTTTCTCAAAACCAAACAGATTTTAACAACAACCCAACAATCTTTATTAAAGGCACACTATCCATCTTACTAACCTTTCAAACTTTTCCATAGTTCCCAAACAACTTTACTTATTCAACCATTCAAATTATAATTCAAAACCAAGTTTTAAATTTTCAAAATTTCTCAAAAATTTTCTAACTCCCTAAATTTTTGAAAAATTTCGCCAGCATCTCTGATGCGCGGCTAGCTCGGTACAACTACAAAATGCCTCTACGGGCTCCCAAATTCCAAAAGAAACACTAAAGCCAAGTGGCTAGACTAGAAAATCAACAAATTTCATACAGAAATTTAAATACATACCTTTTTGTCGAGCAATTCAAATTTATCTTCTGAAATCAAAACCAATTTTCCACTCACTTTATTGTACCTGCATATCCTACTTAGCAATAATATCCAATCATAGCTTTTAAAATCATTTTATACATTTCCTTACAGAAGTTTTCATATCTACTTCTATTCAAATTAGTTTTTCCATTTCCATATGAATTCAATTTATCTTCAACTCTGAATATTGAATTTTATCTTCCATTTATAACTGATTCATATTTATTTTAAATTAGTTTCAGTTTCCATTTTCAAAATTCCTTATTTCAATTCCAATTTGAAATCCTTTTGTCGCTAACAAAAATTTTTCCAAAAATTTTCTAACTCCCAAAATTTTTGAATTTTTTTGGCAAAGTCTCCTTTATACGGAGGAGCTTTTGCAATTTGACAAGAGATATAAATATATATACATCGACCCACACGGTGGGATAGACAAAAATAGTTCATATTTCCTATTTTTATTGCGTAGGCGTACCTTTATTTAGCATTTTTACGCAAGCGGCTTATTTAATTAGCAATTTGCGCAATCAAATCTAGCCAAACGGCCTCCCTAAACCTATACTTACTCAATTTAAATATGTAAGTATAAATATATGCAACCCACTAACAATTACTTACTTTCAATAGTTAGACACATGCCTTTCATAAGCAATATACACCAAACAATACCGAATGCAATTTATAAGATTCCGACACTAATTTCAATTGCTTACAACCAATTATTAAACTATTATTTTCAATTTTTAAGTGATTTATAATTCACTTCCCTTCATTCAATTCATTCTAAGCAAAACAAACTCATATTCATCCCAGTTGATTCAAAAATCAATTTTATTTACTTGCAATAATTCATAGAATTTTATTTTCTTCCATTTTCGTCTGACGACCAATTATTCTCATGCAAATCGGTGATATTCATCTACGTAAATAACCACTTAAGCCGATGACCATTTTAAATTGATTCAACTCAATTTATATAAATTTCATCCCATTTCTAATTTATTCACAATCCATGCATTCTCATTTTCACTACATTTCTAATTTTATCCATCTTCTTACATTCCATTTCATTTGAAACCATTCTATTTAGCTTGAAAATATTCCATATCTCTTATTGACTTTAAGTTATTTAAACTCCTTAACAATTTCATTTCTTCTTAACTTGTTGCAACTAAAATTACTCCATTTTTAACATTATAGCATATGTTCATTTCATTCAACCAACCTTCATTTCTTTTTGCAACAAGTTTTATTTCCATCTTTCATTTGATCCTCATTTAATCAAATTCCATCCATTTATTTATTCAATACAATTAGTTTATTCACTCAATCCATTATGACCTTTAATTTCCATACTCAATTCATCCCGAATTTATTTTATTAATAACATGTCCATTTCCAATTCATTTCTACTTGGATTTTATTTGCAATACAAACCATTACCACTTTAATCCAATTTCATTTTATTTTTACAACATCTCCATTTATTTTAATTCATTATCAATCCAGGTCGAATTCTATTTATAATTCGAGTTTATTTCCAAACTTCGTTATTAACGTACAATCCATTTCATTTAAACGTGTTAAATTTTATTAACATACTCTATCAAATAATTTATTTAGCTAATTAGCTCACTTCCAACCTTTAAATCAATATTCGATTTTATTACAAAAAACACTTCACTAAATTTTCTGAGTTCCAATTCAATTTTTTTATTCCAGTTTGGATTTTCTTTCATTTTATTTTATTTAGCTTAACTTCTGTTAAATCTAGGATCATACCATTCTCTTTAATCCACTCAATCCACTTGAATTAAAATTAAGTAAGAACTTCTGTGCACTTAATATCATCTACATCTCAATTTATTTCATTTCAATTCAATTTCAACTTAATTCAAATACAACTTGGTTTTATTTTCAGTTTAATCCATTTAGTTTCAATCTAGTTAAATTTTATCTCCAAATCCAAATTTAATTTCTATTTTCCCATTCCAATCACATTCAAGATTTACTAATTTATTTCTTCTAATCATCAATCAAATTTTCCACAATTTAATTTCTTCAAATTAAATTTATTTAACTTTTTCACTTCAAATTTTAATCCCAACATTCAAAGCTCATATTTTCCTCCTTGATTTAAAAATCATCTCAATTTATAAGCTTATAGCCCATCTCATCAGGATTTTTAAACACCCGGCTTTTGGTTTCAAATCATTTGAAATCACCATTATCTCAAAATCACATTTCTCAAATTTTTAATCCAAACTTGGTTTTTATCCCCAACAAATTTCCTTTGAAATTTCAAAAACAAACTAGTTTCTCTAAACAAATCAATTTGGCAGCAATCCGTCACTTAGAAACTTGAAAATGAACATCGATGATGCTACGGTCATCACCGAAGTTATTTTCCAACGACTAAAGTGAGTTTAATGCCATATCCCTTCCTAAAATTTATTTGAAACAATTTCCTTTCAGAAATACTTTTTAAAATAATAAACCTATTATTTGTCTTCAAAACACTTCGAAAAACACTTCCAAAATCTCCGGGGTTTTAAATTTACAGATTTTGATTCAAGTCAAATTTTAACTATAATTCATTTGTATAATTAATGCACATACAAATTACCATTTGATTATACGAGTCATTCAATTTTTATAATCTTATTTGTTTAAAATATTATCATCCATACATCCAAGTTATATAACAATTTAAGAAAATATATCCTTTATATCAAAATATATTTTATGTAAAATTATTTCATTCACCCACCTTTAAAATAATACTGTGTCAATTTATCGTGTCAGGTGTTTATAAACTCTTCTTGAATAGCGGCCAACTTACTCGATCAAAATTCATATTCCTGTCAACTAATAAGTCAACACAATATTAAAACAATTTATAATCGCTAGCAAATACGCGCTCATGTCTATTAATACGCTCAAACTCATTCTAGAGTATTTCGGACTCTATTTTCAATGAGTAATCCCCACCAGAGCTAAGGTTATCACCAACCTATGCTCTGATACCAACTGTAATGACCCGCCAATCCGTACCTCTTGAGTTCACACTATTCTCCATCAATCAACTCAAGATGAACGGAAATACGAACCATTTGGGTTAAAGAAGAAGAGGTAGAAGAAGAAAATAGAAAACAACACCAGAGTCTAACCATCGCAGCGGAATAAAATATAATAGATATTAAATGATCTTTACACAAAAACATATACATCGTTTTATACATTACATCATCAGAGTACATCATCAGAGTTCAACAACATCAATAACATACAACTGGAAAGTCATATAAACTTGTCCTCAAAACTGAATACACAACGGAATAATAATCAAGGACAGACGTAGATATCGCCATCCAGCTCGTCTCCTGAGCTCCACTGCATCCTTTCCTGTATCCTATAATACTAGGTCTGACCCGAGCATTATAGTTAAATAACACCCGAGTCAGTCTGGAATACCAGCGTGAGAAAACAACACTCAAAATTGATTATTAAAGTTTCAAAATTCTTTTGAAAACAAAAGCATCTCGTAAGACCACGCCACAAATAAACATGTCGGGTTTTTACCAGACGATAGCCAAAACACTTTTTAGTAAAGTACTCTGACATTATAATAGTGTCTATCTACAAATACTTATTAAAATAGCTGAAATTGTTACATTTATTAAATTCCAGCTACTAGCCACAATCGTGGGTATTACAAACAGAAACTGTAAAAGGCACGTAGGGAGAATGGATTTCCAACTAATGACTAGGCACTGGGGTACCATCTGTCACAGTACGTGGTCTAGATCACCGTACCGAGGATTACTCCCAATTTCCTGCAACACAAGACCGGGACTATCCTCTACTGGATAATCCCGAGTAAGATCACCCCACGGTTGGGATCTGCAACCGCACCACTAAGCCGAATAAAAAGGGACGTCTAGACAGGGAAGACCTCACCCTAATGGGCTACCCACCTAGCATTGCTACATAACCCCTGATTTTCAATCATTCCCGGTAGATGAGGCTTGAGGCTAAGCGTTACCTTTTAGAACGTTTTTTCTTAGAATGATCATCGACCACCTAACGATGTTCTGAAAGCATTCATCCATACAAGTCCGTCCCGGGTTCGAACGGAACCGAAGGCACTACTCCTACTACATACATTTAGAATCATCCTCAGGATTAGTAGCGACTAGCCCTTGCATTTCACTGCTCCACGTTCGAATCCAAACTCGTCTTCCTCACGAAAATGTTCAAACCGGATCAAAGTGGTTTTCGAGAAATAAATCCCGGTCTCTTCGAAACGATCAGCGCGTTGGCCAATATTGATAGTTGGTTATTTAACTATCAATTAACATTCACAAACAGCCATCAACATAAACAATTTCACCAAATTATTTATTAATCACAAAATATCTTCACAAGATATATTTCTATTTTCAACCCTTTTGAAAACAGTTTTCAAATCACACTCTTCTCATGAAATAAATTCCCAACTATTTATTTCCACTGAGAACACCAAGTACAAAGCTTTAGATTTCAAAATAATTTAAAAACGCTTTATTATAAAATATACTTTAACACTTAAATTGAAAACTACTTCAATACTTTATTAAAAATATATACTTTAGGAATATTTAAAATGAGGTTACTTTATAAAATATAAAACTAGATTTTCTCCTTTAAATAAATACCAAGTCATCTTTAAATAATTACTAGGATAATAGATTTGAAAAATACGTACTTTAGAATTTAATATTTAGAAATAATAAATTTTCTAAAACATGCTTTTCTAAACAACATTAAAACTTTTAACTTATATTTAAAAATTTGTTTTGAAAATGTACTTGGCTATCCAGGAAAATACGCTTCCCTTCACATCTTTTAAAAATAAATCACTATTTACTTTTGAAATTTTTTTACCCATTCCTTTAATAAATTCCCACTGTGAATTTATTCTTTCAAATATCACTGATATATTACTTCTCTTTTATAAACCCAGTTTCTAAATTTCAAGTCTCACTTCTCTTTTAAAAATCCCGGTTTTACACACTTAAATCAATTCCCAAATTGATTCCCAATTTACTTCACCTTTGAATGAATTTCCTTAGCTAATCCATTTATTCCAAAATCCATTAACTTCGGATTTTTTTTTATGATTTAAAATTTTGTTAAATGAAAATACCAATTTCATATTTTCCAAATTTTCCTCTTCATCCTTTCAAATAAATTCAAACCTTGAATTTTAAATAAAAAAAATTATTTGTTGAAATAATATCACTTGAGATTAAAAATAAAATTACTTATTCCCATTTATTCAAAATCTCATTTTCCCGCACTTGGAATTTTATTTATCAGAATTCAAAAATCACTTTTTATTCTTTTCCAATTCATTTTTTTTCATTTATTCAAATTTCTATGATTATTTACTCAAAATTCAGTCTTTTATTTTCTTTTCGGAAATCCAATCTATTTATTTTAATAACTTAGTAATCCCAACATAGTCAATCAGACCAGCATCAGACATTTCCAATTACCCATATAATTCATCACAGAATATCAAATAATCATAACACAGAATATTAAACAATCTAATAATTTTAAGGAAACCAGTTGGTTCCCTCCAACTTGTTTCCCTGCATCTACAGACGTTAGCACAATACAAAATACCAATTCCACTTCGAGGTGGAATATCGCGGTATATGAGATTAATATAGTACCATCCTCTATTATACTGCACATAGGGTCTCATCCGCTATATAATGCGGGAAATCAATCACTCCAATATACTATGTACTACTATATATAATATAACACATCAAATCAATTCAATCATTCAACCAATTATTTAAATTTAACCATTTAAATTTTAAAATAGCAACTAGATGAGTGAGATTAACTCACCTTTGATTTTTGCAATCCACTTCAATCTCAACTCGGTCTCTTCACGATTCAGACCTTGTATAAATATCGTATGGTTTATTAATATTTGAAATAAATCAAATAATAAATTTCCCATTTTATAAATTTTATTTAAATTCCCTTTTTCCCTAAATTTTATTTACATAAATTTCCTGCTCTACCGTAAATTCATATTTATTGCTAAAACTGCTATACATCTAACTGTAAATATCTTTCTTATGTATATTTTTTTTAAGTTAACCAATAAGCTGAAATATTGTATATATATATATTTTGTACACATATAGAATTGAAACTGAAATAAGTTATACCTCGCTCCCGACAATTCGCCTGACCCCTCAACCAGTCATCGTGGCCCCAAACCATTTCGGCAACCGAACCTCGCCGTCGATTTCCCAAAACCCCTACGAATCACCAAGCGACTGTACTGCTCGACCCACTGCCTCGTGCCTCCCTGAAACGCGCGCCTACGTACGCGATCCACCAATTAATGCCGCGGCCACCCATCTCGCATACCAAGCCTCGCGAATCGCCAAATACCCACCATGAACATCCTAGCACGAATGACAAGTTTGCGCGACTCGATTGATGAACTGTAGGAGGATGAACTCTCTAATTCCTATTCGCACGCGAGCGCGTGATGTCCCCTCCCCTCTCATTGAATTGATTTGGGAACGAATACGAATTGATTTGAAAGAAAAATTAAGAACGGAGGGAGGGAGGGAGGGGGAAAACGAATGAAGCAGCAATAAATTAATTCGATTTCCTTTTATGTTTCTATTTAAGAAGATCGGCCATCATTTTGTTTTGAACAAATGGTTTAGAAAGAAGCCTCGGCAGATGATATAAAAGGAGGAAGATACCTTGCATGAGAAGCTTTGCCTAGCTACAGTGGTCTTGAAACGAAAGGAAATAGTTGTGAAGTGAAATAATTTCACCTGACGGTAACTAGGATATAAATATATTTTTAAATTAAATTCAAATCGTCTCGATAAATGCAACTTAAAATTCCGAATACCTATCGAGGCGTGCTAGGCGTTCGTAAGGTTATACCCATATTTCGAATGCAAAGGAAAATGTTTCGAGTCCTAATTCGATCATATGGAGAAGATAACTTATGGACCTAGTTTTTAAATTGAATTTTCGATATAAATTTCAGCGCGTTTATATATCGTACGGCTAAACGATCACTCCAAACACTGCGAAAATTGAAATCCGGTAATAATACAATATTACGGATCCAATGGAACAGGTTTCGTCGAATTCCAAGACTATGCCTCAGAAGGCCATTTTTAAATATCAATTTAAATGATATATTTTCAAAACTAAACAATTCATTGTTAAATTCAATTTTAACACTTTTACTATCTTCAGTATTATCAATATAAATTTTATAAATCCTTAAATTATTTTTAACAGGCTTAAAGGTCCAGATTCAACATTTGACCGAATTTCCAGTAATTAAATCCAATAATTAAATTTCCAAATAATGGTGATATTTGAAATTTAAGCTACCAACTAACTTTTAAATATTATAATTAATTAAATATCCCAATTTAAATTGTCCAAAATTCCGGATCGTCACAATATGTTTATTATCATCAAAAAAAATCATATACTCGCATACTCAACAAATCATTTACCGTGCCTCTGCACCCAAAATGATTAGTCTGAACATAATATGAAATAAAACCATAAATCATATGTATCTGATACCCCATCCACCCATTTATTAGATATCCCATATAAAAGCAATTTATTAGATTTACCATCTAAAAATCAATTTATTAGAGTTCCCCTCTGCAATCTTTAAAATGATTATCCATCATAGTTTAATAGGACTATCCATCCAAAATCCATTCAAAATAAATGTTGATTATCCATCGTACATTGTTTTATAAAAGTTGATGTGGGTTATCCACCATACACTCCATAGTTTTCCTACGATGACTATGAACCCTTGGGTGCCAAATCCCGTGGCTAACCACCTATGGAAAAATATTCTTCACTTTATAAATTTGATATGGCTATCCACTGCACATTCCATGGTTATAGGTTAACCAAGAACCCATCACTTAGCCAATAAAAATATCATGATCCCCATGATTATTTATAAAAACTCATGATCCCCATGATTATATATTTTTTCCTAGGTATTCCACCTATTTAACTTATTCCCTATGGTAGCCCCAATTAGGTTAAATTAGATAAAAACACGTTGATAGCCCCAATGTATAATTTTGAAAGCATATTTCTAATTGTAACCCCAAAGTATGTATCGAAATCAGTAATCCCACCCCGGTGTCCCCAAGGTTTAATAACGTTTAATTTAATATAAGGATCCCCCTTATGTATTCAAACAAAGATAAGTATTTTATGCTATAACCCTTCGAAGTAAACCCTTCGACTTAGCAAAATTTTACTTAGGAAAAATGGCTAAAAACAACCCTTTAAAACCCTTCGAATGAAGTCCCATTCGAAAGCACATAACCCTCTGAAGTTTGCCCCTTTGGAAACCTTCCTTTTGAAAGCATCACAAAATCATACCTTTCGCAATCCTTGAAGGTAACCCCTTCAAAACCTTTCGATATCAAAACCTTTTGAAATCACTGAAACTCAAAACCTTTTGCAATTATTGAAGAGAACCCCTTCAAAACCTTTCGAAATCAAACCATTCGAAATTAAACCTTTCGAAATCAAACCTTTTGAAATCAAAACCTTTTGAAATTAAAACCTTTCAAAATTATTGAAGATAGCCCCTTCAAAACCCTTCGAAATAAACCTTTTGAAGTTAAATCTTTCGAAACCAAACCTTTCAAAATCATTTAAAAACAATGAAGTGTTGGTATTGGAACCAACCCTTCGAAAGCATACTTCCGACCATGTCAGAAGGTTAACCAAGTATTAGTGTTGGACCATTCCTTTGAAAGCATACTTCCGACCATGTCGGAAGGTTAACCCTTCGGATTTCCGAAAGGTTTTAAACACCTTTTCGGAAAACATTTTAAAACAATATTCTTGAAGGTTTAAGCTTTTGAAGATCCCCTTCGAAATCCTTCTTGAATTTAAAATTTTAGCCTTTTATAAAATGGTAGAATCGAAGGATCCCCCTTCAACTTATTCCAAAGCAATTATATTTCTATCCAAAAGCAAAAGAAGCAGCCTCCCTATCCCTTTGCCCCTCTTCCCTTCAACCCCATGGCTACCTTTCGACTTTGGCGGAGGGTAACTGTTTACCTTCCATCTTAGGTGAAAGGTACCTTTCGACTTCATTGAAAGGGTAAAAGCGGCTTATTAGCGTTGAAGGAAGAACTAGGCCTACTGAAGTGATGTTTTTATCTTGTTTGTCTAATTTCGATCGGCTGAGGAACCTTCTTCTGTACTTCCAAATAGTAAAAAGTATACAAAAGTTAACCTTTTTCCTAAAATACTGTTCTTCTTCCCCAAACATTTTTCAAAAGCAATTTCCCTCCGGTTTTAAATAATATGGAAGCCATTTTTTAGTTTAGCCCTTAGATTTAAACAATTTAATTATGTTAGCAGATCACTAAGCAAAAATCCTCAAAAATCATTAAAAATCTGAAAAATCTTATAGTTCAACATATTGAAATTTCAAAGCATATGAAGATCAAAACAACCCAGAATTTAAGCAAAACCGGTTGAAAACATGTTAATTAGCCCATTAACATTTTAAAACATTTATGTCTTATCCAAACAATGATTTAAGTGGTTATATCCTAAACAAAATCACAAATGCAATTGGGTATAACCCATAACCGATCCAAACATAGAAAATTGAGGTGATAAACATGATTATTCACCTAGATTAATTGATTTGAGAATGAGATACTTTCCTAGCTTTAATTCCTTAGCTTATTCTTCAATTTACGCTCTTCCTAGAGCTTTTAATGGCCGGCTAAAATTGGTGAGGAGTTAAGAATGAGAAAGTGAAAGTTTATTAAAGTGGAGAAAGAGATATATAATAAGAAATGTAGCCCCATTTCCAAGTTTACTCCTTGGGAAAATTCCTCCTTCTAAATTTATTTAAGTCTTATTTTAGTTCATTCATTAAGACACGGCCATTGGATTTATTAATCTCATCTCGCTAATTATTCACAATATTCTATTTAATTTATCAAATTAAATATCCTAAATAATGTTAATTAAAATTCAGGGTCATTACACACGCCACAATTAAAGAATTTCGTCCTCGAAATTCAGTAAAGACACAACAACAAGCATATAGCCCATGCAAGCAAAGCTAGTATAACCTACCAGCCAAATTCTATATAAACCCTATATTGAACATACCAATCAAAACAGCTTAGGAAAAGTAGCCCTAATCTTGTCTTCTATCTCCCAAGTACAGTCCTTCACGTTGTCGCTCTACTGAAATATCGCACACCTAACTGTCTTGTTCCTTAACCTCTTCTCATCTTTTGCCACAACACGAACGGGTTGCCTCACAAAAGTCATATCCAGTTTGACTACTAAGTCCTCCAGTGTCGTCGGAGCGATAGTAGTTTCTGGATCATGAACATACTTCCTAAGATGAGAAACATGAAACATATTGTAGACCCTAGCCAAACTGCTCGGCAAATCTACTCGGTATGCAAGTCTCCCAATCCTCTCTGATATAGGGAATGGTCCAACATATCTCGATGCTAGCTTCCCGATCTTCCCGAACCAAACCACGCCTTTCATCGACGATACCTTGTTGAAAACTTTATCTCCAACTGAGAACTCTAGGTCCTTATGCCTTTTGTCAATGTAACACTTCTACCTAGACTAAGCTTCCATCATACTTTCCCATATCAACTCGATATTTTACGTCACCTCTCTCACCAAATCTTGACCAAGGACAAACATATATCCAATATCTAACCAACATACTGGTGATTTTCATGGCTTTACATACAAAGCTTCAAAAGGCATCATTCCTATAGTAGTCTGATAACTATTATTGTAGGAAAACTCCACTAAGTGCAAGTGATCTTCCCAATAACCACTAAAATCCAATACATAAGCTTTCAACAGATCTTCCAATACCATGCCGACTCTCTCTGTCTACTTATCCGTTTACGGATGATACGTGGTACTCATCTTGAGCTTAGTGTCTAACACACTTTGTAGGCTCTTCCAAAACTTGCTAATAAACAAAGCATCTATATCACTGATGGTTCTACAAGGAATTCCATGAAGTCTAACGATGTTCTTCATGAACAACTTAGCCAAAACAATGGTCATCCTGGTTGACCTTGCCTGAATGAAATGGGCACCTTTGGTCAAATATTCCACTATGATCCATATACTTTTATTACCCCGGATTGACCTTGGAAACCCATCAATAAAATCCATGGATATCAAGTCTCACTTCCATACTAGAATATCCAAAGGTTGAAGCAAACCACTTGGTTTTTTATGTTCGACTTTTACTTACTGACAGTTCAAACACTGTTTTACCCATAAGCCAACATCCCTCTTCATTCCTTCCTAGAAGAAACTTCTCTTCATATCCTGATAAATCTTGGTTCCCCCAGGATGAATCATAAACTTCGATCGATGACATTCCCTAAGAACTTCCTTCCTATGATCCAGAACACATAATCGTTCCTTCTTTCTCAACCAACCCCTGTGGTCAAGAATAAAATCCTTTAAATCATCAATCTCGGTTCCAACTTCTAACCTTCTAATCCTCTCTGCTAGCATTAGATCCTCTTTCTACCTAGAAGCAATCCGTTCAATCAGAATTGGTTGAACTTTCAAACAAGACATCATTGCAATATTCCGACTAGATCCAGCAGTCGATCTCAACTGCACACTACAAGCAGCCAGTGCTTCCATGTCTTTCCATTCCACCAACATAATAATACCACATTCTAATGTTTCCTGCTAAGCGCATCTGCTAACCTATTTCCTTTTCCAGGTGTATACTCGATGCTAAAATCATAAGCTGCAACAAACTCCAACTATCTCTACTGTCTCATGTTCAACTCCTTCTGAAAGAATAAATAACATAGAGACTTATGATCCGTAAAAAGCTCAAACCTTTCTCCCAAAAGATAATGTCACCAAACCTTCAATCGCTACCAACTCCAAATCATGAGTAGGGTATCTCACTTCATGAGGTCTAAGAAGTCTAGAAGCATGGGCAATGACCTTTCCATTCTCCATTAGCACAACACCTAACCCAGTACCACATGCATCGGTGTAAACTACCAACCCCTGATTCCCATCGGGAACTACTAACACGGGCGCATTTGTTAACAAATGCTTTAACTTAAGGAATTCCTCCTCACATTTGTCAGACCAAACAAACCTCATGTCCTTCTTGGTTAGCATAGTCAAGGATGTCGCCATCTGCGAGAAATCCTTAATGAGTCTTCGGTAGTATCCCGCAAGACCAAGAAAACTTCTAATCTCACTTACCATCTCTGGTCTCTTCCAATTGTTAATGGCTTCGATCTTATCCAGATCAACTGCTAACCCTTCCGCAGAAACTACATGACCAAGGAACTTCACTTTCTTCTTCCGGAAATGACACTTTGAGAACTTCGTTTTCAGTTGATGTTGCCTTAGCGTCTCCAACACTATTCTAAGATGATCTGCATGATCCTTCTCATTCTTAGAATATACCAAAATGTCATTAGTAAAACCCAACACGAACCTGTCCAAGTGCTCTCGGAAAACTTGGTTCATCAAATCCACAAAGAAAGCCGGCGCATTAGTAAGCTGAATGGCATAACCAACCATTCGTAAGACCCATATCTGGTCCTAAACGTCATCAAAGGAATACTGTCCTCTGCCACTCTTAGCTGATGGATACTTATTGCCAAATCCAATTGTGAAAACACTCTGGCTCCACTCAATTAATCAAATAAGTCATCGATCCTCGGCAAAGGATACCTATTGCTGATCGTCCTCTCGTTCAACATACGATAAGTGATACACATCCTTAACGACCCATCTGGCTTCTCCATGAATACCACGGCCGTTCAACAAGGAGAGCTTATTTGCCGGATGAAATTCTTTCCTTCCAATTCCATTAGCTACACCTTCAATTCCATTACCTCAGTTGGTGACAGCCTACTAGGTGGTCTGCTTTCTGGTTCAGCTCCCGATATGAGATTTATCTGAAACTTGATTGCTCTTTTCGACAGCAAGCCTGAAACTAGTTCAAACACATCCGAAAACTCTCTTGCTACATAAACCTGCTTAAACTCTGCTTAAATTCCCATAGCACCCTAATGCATAAGCATTTCCACTCGAACTCCTTACTGAGTAAGTGACTCGGTTATGGCTATTAGGGTGTTTCAATGATATTTCCCCCTCCTTGCAAAATATCCTAGCATCTTACCTATCTAACTAATTTATATCCAATATGATCCTGAAACCCACCAAATCAAAAACGTATAAATTGCATGCAAACATATGACCTAACAAATTAAGTTCTAACCGATCATATCTCATTTCCAAAGTTGCTTACCTCTTATAGGATCTGCAACCCTTAAAAGAGTAATAAGTTATAAAGGTTCCAGATAGAAGCAATCTACCTAATACTAAGATATAAATGAGTGTGATGCACGGGTATCAAATAGTATCCTAACCGGAGTACTACGAATCATAAGCATACCTTCCATCGTAGCTTTTCCTTTCTCAACAGCCATTGGTTTAGACGATGATGATTCCAACGCAAAGACCTTTCCCTTTCCAGCCTTAGCAGCCTCGGGATACTTGCCCTTATAATACCTCATCTGGCCACAATTGTAGCACTTTATATTCGGCCTTACTAAAATTGCTCTTCCATCACCCGAGCGGCACTCATAAGCATAATGCCCCTTTTGATCACACTTGTAACAAATAATATCCACCTTGCGCTTCTTAACTGCTACACCCGACTGAGCACCTTTCTTCTTGAAGAATTTTTTCTTCTTACACTAAATTTTTTAAACCTCAACTGGTTTTCCCTTTCCAAAAGTATAAAGCATCTCTTCATTTCGAATAGCAATTTCAACAACAATATGACACGGATCCCGGAGGTTTGGCATGGTTGCTCTGGCGATCTCAGGATTCAAACCCTTGATAAACTTATTATTCCTCCAAATGACAGTATCCACAATTGCATATCCATAACGGGACAACTCATCAAACTCTATAGCATACTCAATCATCGATCTATCCCCTTGAACTAAATCTGCAAATTTCCTAAGCAATGTTGACATGGCAACCGCAGATAGAAATCTTTCTTCGAACCTCCTTCAAATTCAACCCAAGTCAGGTCTTCCTCTGGCTCTCCCATGGTAACTCCGTTCCACCAAAAAAATGCTGCTCCTTGTAATTGCCTTGAAGCATGTCTCCTCTTCTGCATATCCGTCAAGCCGAGATCTGCAAATATCCTCTCACAATGTACCAGTTCTCCATTCCAACCACATCCTCGGTTCCCAGAAAAGGCTTCCCTCCAAGACCAGCGTAATCCCTGCTCAGCTTGGCATAATTATTGCCAACTAGGGCCACCTAATTAGCACCTCCATCGTTCCCTATAGCCACTCCCGCAGCTGCTCCAGCTTGCATCATATTCACGAAGAATTGATACATCATCCTTATATTAGCCGGTGGAATCTTAACACCAACATAGGCATTTGCATTTGGCTTTGCATTTTCTTGTCGACCCTGGTTGCTCCTAGTATTGGGTCGAACATTTCCACGTGTTATGGCATGCCCTCTACCTTGATCCACTCTTCCATTTCCTGCCTCCATCTCGTACTTCCCTACTACCTCAAATCCAATCTTGGTAAGATACAGAAGAATGGTTTAAGAGAGTGGGGAGTACATGTTTAGGTATTTATAGCAAAGTGCACATACGTTACTATAACGCTTACCCAAGCCCAACCATAATTTAGATTCATTAGATTATGCTTTAAAAACCCTTTAAGGTTTAAATTCCTTTTAAGTACACAAACCATGCTTTGATATCAACTTGTGACATCCCAATTCCAAAGGCTCAAACTAACTGCTACAGATGTTGCAGTCATCCATAGGTGTTATTTCTGAGTGACCGAAATCGGAATCTTGAAACTATTGGCAATACAGAAACACAAGAATATGAAAAAATTTAAACTTCAACAAAACAGAATTTCTCATTTCGTATGAATTTTCAATTTATGATTTAATTACATAATCCCAGACGCTAACCACGTTTGGGTCACATATACATGTACAAAGTACGATAAGAGCGACATATGAAGAAGTCCCCTTATGATGATCAGAGAACCAATAAATATGAACTTTACAATTCTTAGTACATCACAGCGGAATACACAAGATAGCTCCTATATAGCTAATACTACCTCTTGCACGTCTCCGAAAGCTTATTCGTCCAAAACCTAAAAGTTTCCAACTCTTATCATAAATAGATAGCTAGTGAGACCACACCGCTTAGTGGAATGGGTTTTCCCCTCTAAAAAACATGCAAATCATTATTATGCCCTGCACCCAAAATGTTTAGTCTTAACATAATATGAAATAAAGCCATAAATCATATGTATTGGATATCCTATCCACTCATTTATTAGATATCCCATCCAAAAGCAATTTATTATATATCCCATCTAAAAATCAATTTATTAGAGTTCCCTCTAAAATCTTTAAAATGACATATCCATCATAGTTTAATACGACTATTCATCCCAAATCCATTCAAAATAAATACAGATTAGCCATCGCACATTGTTTTATAAAAGATTGTGTGGGTTATCCATCGCACACTCCATAGTTTTCCTAGGATGACTATGAACCCTTGGCTGTCAAATCCCGAGGCTAACCACGTCTGGCAAAACATTCTTTACTTTAGAAATTTGATGTGGGCTATCCACTGCACATTCCATGGTTTTCTTAGGTTAACCAAGAACCCATCACTTGGCCAGTAAAAATATTATGATCCCTATGATTATTTATAAAAACTTCATCCCCAAGATTATAAATTTTCCCCTAGGTATTTTACATGTTTAATCTATTCCCATTGGTAGCCCCAATTAGGTTAAATTAAATAAAAACACATTGATAATCCCAATGTATAATTTCGAAAGCATTTTTCTGTTTGTAACCCCTTAGCTTATTCTTCAATTTATGCTCTTCCCGGAGCTTTTAGTGGCCGGTCAAAATTGGTGAAGAGTTAAGAATGAGAAAGTAAAAATTTATTAAAGTGGAGGAATAGATATATACTAAGAAATGTAGCCCAATCTCCAAGTTTCCCCTTAGGAAAATTCCTCCTTTTAAATTTAGTTAAGTCTTATCTTAGTTCATTCATTAGACACATCCATTGGATTTATTAATCTCATGTCCTTAATTATTCACAATATTCTATTTACTTTATCCAATTAAATATCCCGAATAATGTTAATTAAAATTTGGGGTCATTACAGGTGATATGCTGTACTCATCTTAAGCTTGGTACCTAACACATTCTGTAGACTCTTCCAGAATTCACTAGTGAACAAAGTATCTCTATCACTGACTATACTACTAGGAACTCCATGTAGTCTAACTATGTTCTTCATGAACAACTTAGCCAAAACAGGTGTCGTTCTGGTTGACCTAACTGGAATTAAATGGGCGCTCTTGGTCAAACTGTCCACTATACCCATATACTTTCATTTCCCCTATTTGACCTTGGTAACCCGTCAATAAAATCCATGGACATCGAATCCCCTTTCCAAACTGGAATCTCTAGAGGCTGAAGCAACCCACTCGGCTTCTAATATTCGGTTTTCACTTGTTGACAGTTTGCACTCTGCCTAATCCATAAGCCAACATCCCTCTTCAAACCTTCCCAATAGAAGTTTCTCTTCATATCTTGATATATCTTGGTCCCTCTAGGATGAATCGTAAACTTGGACCGACGACATTCTCCAAGAACTTCTTTCCACAAGTTCTCAACATGTAGAACACATAATCGCCCTTCTTTCTCAACCATCCTCTCCGTTCAAGACAAAAATCTTTCAAATCATCGATCTCAGTTTCAACCTCAAGCCTTATAATCTTCTCGACTAATAATGGATCCTCCTTCTACTTGGAAGGAATTCTTTTGGTCAACATTGGTCGAACTTCTAAACAAGATAATATGACAGTACTCTGACTAGAACTAGTAGACGATCTTAACTGCACTCCACAAGTGTCAAACCTCTAGATCCTTCCCTTCTGCCAACATAGCCAACACCACATTTCAGTGTCTTCTGCTAAGAGAATCTGCTACCTTGTTACCTTCCCTGGTGTATACTCTATACCAAAATCATAAGCAGGCAAAAACTCCAGCCACCTCTGTTGTCTCATATTCAGCTCCTTTTGAGAGAATAAGTATCTTAAAGACTATGATCTGTGTATAGCTGAAATTTCTCTCCTGAGAGATAATGCCTCCAAATCTTTAATGCAAAGATCACCGTGGCTAACTCTAAATCATGAGTAGGATATTTCATTTCATGCGGTCTAAGCCGTCGTGAAGCGTAGGTAATCACTTTACTCTTCTATATCAACATAGCTCTCAATCCAGTTCTACACGCATTAGTACACACCACCAACCCTTAGTTTCCGTCTGGAACTACTAACACTGGTGCATTGGTCAAAAAATGCGTTAACTTAAGGAAAGCTTCCTCACATTTGTCGGACCAAACAAACTTCACCTCCTTCCTGGTAAGCTTAGTTAAAGGTGCTGCTCTCCGCGAGAATTCCTTAATGAATCTCCGATAGTAGCCAGCACGTCCAAGAAAACTTCTAATCTCAGTCACCGTCTCTAGTCACTTCCAATTATTAATAGCTTCGATCTAATCTGGATCGACTGACAACCCTTTCTCTGAAACCACTTGACTAAGAAACTTAACCTTTTTCTTCAAAAAGTGAAACTTAGAAATCTTTTCCTTTAGCTAATGCTGCCTCGGCATCTCAAGCACTACTCTAAGATGAACCTCGTGCTCATTTTTATCTTTCGAGTATACCAAAATGTCATCTATAAACACCAACAAAAATCTATCCAAATACTCTTAGAAGATTCAATTCATCAAATCTACGAAGAAAGCTGGTGCATTTGTCAACTTGAATGGCATTACTAACCATTTATACAAATCATATCTAGTCCGAAATGCCGTCAAAGGAATACTTTCCACTTCCACTCTTAGCTGATTGAGCCTGTCGTCAAATCCAACTGGAAAAACACTCTGGCTCCATGCAACTAATCAAATAGATCAATTCTCAACAAAGGATACTTATTCTTTACCATCCTCTTGTTCAACTTACATAATCAATGCATATCCTTAATGACCCATCTGGTTTCTTCACGAACATCGCGGTCGCTCCTCAAGGCGAACTGCTTGGTCTAATAAAATTCCTCCCTTCTAGATCCACTAGTTACACCTTTAATTCCTTCATCTCAGTAGGTGTCATCCTGCTATGTGGTCCACTAACAGGATCAGCTCCTGGCACTAGATCTATTCGAATCTCAATAGCTCGTTTCGGTGGTAGACTAGCTCAAAGACGTTTGCAAATTCTCTTGCTAATCGAACCTGACTTAGATCTTCTCCCACTTCCATTGCATTTAATAAAGCACAACCACTCCAGTTAGAAATCTCTACTGAGAAGATAATTTGGTTATGACTATTAGGGTTCTCAATGATATTTCCCTATCTTGGAAAAATATCCTAGCCTCATACTTACATAACCAATCTATCCCCAAAATGATCTCAAAATCTACGAAATCATAAACATACAAACTGCATGCAAACTTATGACTTAACAAATCGAGTTCTAACTGGTTAAATCCCATCCCTAGAGTTGCATACACTCCTATTGGATTCACAACCCGTAAGAAAGTAACAAGGTATATGGGTTCTATGCATAACCTATCAATCAAATATTGTGATACAAATGAATGTGATGCACAGGTATTAAATAGTACCATAACTGGTGTACTATGAATCAAAAACATACATTCCATCACAGTCTTCCCTATATCTGTGGTAGGCCTACAAAAAGATGTGGTCCAATAGCAAAAACCTTCTCTCTATCCTCCCCCACTGGCAGACACTGGTTCTTATAATGCCCAACTTGGTCGAAGTTGAAGCCTTTCACATTCTTTTTCTTGCAGGCTTCTTTTCCTTGCCTGACCGGCACTCATGAGCATAATGACGCTTCTTGTCACACTTGAAGCACACTAAATCAGCCTTTGCCTTCTTGGCAGCATCTCGCTTCTAGGCTCCCTTATTCTTAAAGAACTTCCTCTTTTTTCCTTAAGAACTCTGGGAGTCAACTGGCTTCTCTCTAGCACAACCAGCAAGCATCTCTTCATGAGAATGGCCATCTCCGCCACCACATTACAAGGATCATGGTTATGGGTCATAGTCATTCAAGTAAGCTCGGGGCTTAATCTCTGAATAAACCTCTCATTTCTTCTAATGTCAGTGTCTATAGTGGCATACCTATATCGAGACAACTCGTCAAACTTAGCAGCATACTCGATTACTGACACCTCTCCTTAAACTAGATCCATGAACTTCCTCATCAACGTCGACTTAGAAACCTCAAATAAAAACTTATGCTCAAATCTCATTTTGAAATCAGCCCATGTCAGCTCTTCTCTGGAACCCCGGCAGGCACATTATTCCACCAGTGAAGCGTTGCCCTTTGCAACTGCCTAAAGGCCAGCCTTCTCTTTTGCCCATCATCCAAACCTAGATCGGTAATGATTCTCTCACAGTGCAATAACCAATTCTCAACTTCAATAGCATCCTCCATTCTAATAAATGGCTTTCCACCTGGTTTAGTTTCTGCCCAACTTAGCATAATTATTCCCAATTAGAGCCACAGGATTAGCTCCTACAATATTCCTAGCAACACCAGCAGCAGCTTCTGCTTGCATCATATTGATGAAGATCTGATACATCACCCGATATCCATCAGTGGATTTCCAAAACCCACATTAGCATCAGCATTTTGTTTTCATTAGCCTGTCAACCTTGGTTCCTCCTGGTATTTGGTGGAGCATTTCCATCGATTATGATGCTTCCTCCATTGAGATTTCCTTTTCCGTTTCCTGCTTCCATATCTTCTTTTTCGTAGATCTGCAAGCGAGCCTTAATAAGATACAGAAGAATAGTCTAAGAGGGAAGGGAATACATATATATATATATACATACATACATACACACACACACACACATATATATATATGTCAAATACAAGTACATTACTATAGCATTATCCAACCCCGATCATATTTCTGATTCATTGGCTATGTTTGAAATAAGCTTTTAGGTTTGATTTTCCTTTTAAAGTTTCATAAACCTATGCTCTAATACCAACTTGTAACACCCCCCTACTTGGAAGCCTAAAACTAGCGGCTATGGATGCTGCAGTCATCCACAGTTATTAATCCATGGCGACCATATACGGCAGTGTTAGATTCATTGAAACACAGAAACACATAATTATGGTAAAATTTTAAAATTTCAAACAAGATCACATTCCATTTCAAATCATTTCCAATTCATTACAAAATCCTACAATCATAATCCACGTTCAAAGAAAATATGTTTATTACAACATACGTCAAGAGCAATATATGAAGATGCCCCCTTGGATGATCAAAGTATATACAGGTAATATAACAACTTTTCTGTTACAAACAACATAGCGGAACCAAGTAAAAGAGAACTCTAAATATCTCTTATGCCTCCTGCATGTCTCCGGAAGCTTTATTCGTCTAATGTGGTACCTAAAAACCTCAACCCTCAAACTACTCAAAATCAATTGAATACTCGAGATTTTAAGAGGAAAACATAAACATCGAGTTAGACATAAAGCCTAGTATGAATAATAATCTAACATCTCAAACCATTTAGGTATCTAGTGAGACCATACCGCTCAGTGGAAGGGGTTTTCCCCTCACTAGTATCTTAAAACCTTTATAAAACAATATACTATGATCCTTCATCCACAGTGGTTAAAAACATAGTCATTTCAAAGTATTATGTTGATATGCATACAAGTTAAACATTCTGGATTCCTCATCCTCTATTTAATTGAATCCCTGTCGTATTTACAGTTTCTAGGGTTACTGTTAACCTATTAGTTTTTCATGAGCTTACTAATAATCTGTATTTAATTTTTGGACTCCGTGTCATATTTCATAGCTTTCATGGGTGCACTATGAACCTATTGGCCCCTACCAACTAACTTAGCACTACCACTCCTATAGGCTTAATTGATTCATGGGTTCCCCTAAACCTATTGGTGACTCCAATAACATCTCACTTATCCTAGTTTTCATGGGTTGATTAGGAACCTATTGACAACTGTCAATAACTTAATTTGGACATAGTTTTCATGGGTGCACTACAAACCAATTGGCCTTTGCCAGCCACTCTTTATAACATAGTTTTCATGAGATCACTATGAACCTATTGATAATCGTAGTTTTCATGGGTGCACTACGAAACTATCTCCTTGGTAACCTCTAAATTTGGTCATCATATATTCTGGTCTCCCCGACCTTCTGGATGCAATTCTACTCATTCAGGAGTTTAATCAATTTATATTCACTCCGGTTAACCTAGCTGGTTCTTTTTCCCTTTATTCCCAAAATGCAGTTATGTGTCTGTCATAATGTGAACATATTTATATTTGAAGAAGCAAACAACATAGCATAACAATACCACTCCTGTGGGTTTAATATAAAACATGGTTAATCCCTTTAACCTATTATTTTATCAAGGACAACTTCTTCTTAAAACCATTACAAAAATTACATTTCCATAATAAACCTCTTAGTAAAAATCATTTGGTTCCTCCTTGTAATATGATTAAATCCATAATAAACCTCTTAGTAAAAATCCCCAAAAATCACAGAAATTCACTTTTAATATGTTATCTAACATATATATTTTAGACCCAAATTCATCATATAATAACCGAAAATAAATTTCTAAACCCAATAATACATATTTTCCTTTGAAGATTCATATTAAATTCTCCATGGCTTGGAAAATTATAAAATTGAAACCCCACTCCAAAATCATGTTTTCCATAACATATAATTTTTCTATTGCATTCTAAAATCGTTTGCTATCGGTTTTCCCCTAAAACCATGTGTATCATATTTAAACAATTTTATTTTAAGTCGAGCATGTCATAAAACCAAGCATATTATCATTCAAATCATCATAAAATGGATTAATTCATAAATCCGAAAACATATGTTTGAAAACAAAATAGAGATTATTAGGACTATTATTTACCTTAGTTTGGATAAGGAAATTGGAGATTGTTTGAGATCGATTCCCCTAGCTTGGGTCCTAAGCTTTTATCTTGAACTTTCTCTTCTCCTAATGGTCGGTGTACTCTTTCTCTTTTGTTTATGTTTTGCTTATGATAAAATGAACATGAATAGTATGCTATCGTGAGTATAAGGGAGAGGTAATATGAGGCAGCTATTTACTCTAATGCCCTTATGTTTATTTAGTTAACACTTAACCTTTTATAAACCCGTTCATTTTAATAAGCACGGCCACTAAATTCATTTGCAAATCAATCCCCTTATCACTCTACATCATTCTATTTAATTTATCTAATTAAATCTTCTGAATAATGTTATTAAAAATTAGGGGTGTTACACTTAGTCAAATAAATCTCGTATTGGGATTGGATTTCCAACATGATAGAAAACTAGTGGAATGATCATTCTGTATCCACGGCTTACGCCCATGACTCAGATGTCGTTATACAACAACACAAATGGATAAAAGTGGATGCAATCTACGAATAACATCCAAGGACTCGGACTTCGTGCATCCTTGCCATAAGGCCTAGACGTATCTGGTACATAGATCTTAGAACATCTGATAACCCAAATCACTACTATCCGAAATGCGAGCATACATCTAACCATATAGAAGCCCATCATAACCGGGGTGTGAGGCTCGCGAGGCTACGATTACCTTTCACATATCACATATCACATCACTTTGAATGCCGCAAGGCCATTTCCGTTGACTACTAATTGCCTTCCACAAAAATACAACCCTTAAGATCATACGTCTCAAGGAGGGTGTTAAGCTAAGAGAAGTTGCCTTCTCCACTACCACTGATGTACGTTTGTAAAAACCAATGTACATAATCTGTAGAAATGCAATGTCAGACAAACATCCATACAAGTTGTCCAAGAAATAGGACAAACATAAGGTACTTTCCTACCACATCCTGTCGGGAAATACCTAGGATTAGTAGCGAATAGTCCTCGCATTGGATATTTAATAATGAAGAGACCACTGCTACTGGATATATATTGGGATTTTAACCCCAAATGATCAACAAGCAGTCCTCCACTATGAAACTCCGAAAATATCAATATCATCAATAACCTATACAATCGTCGCATTTACGTTGGTCCAAAGTGGTTTTCAGATAAATCTGATCCCGGTCTCTTCGCATTAACAATGCAAAAGCGTTTCTCAACTTCACATAGAAACTAAATCTCATAGACCTATCACGTCTCCAATTTTCATCTATCTATCCTTCGGGCCAAGAAGGAAGCTTGCTAGATTGGAGTAATACTCCACACTATACGAATCAACATCCTCGACACAAACAATAATCAAGCCTACACAAAAGGCTACGTACTAAGTTTACAACTAAATAGTTCCCACATCAAGTCGAGGAACTAAAATTTTGGCCAAGTCTGATAGTCGGTTATTTACAAACAAACAAATATTTAGCATCATATACAATCATTGGGCCCTTTTAATTAATCTTTTATTTATTAAATTATCTGCCAAATATTCACTTTAGATTATCTTTAAAAAGATATAATCTCAAACCATTTCAACTTTTCAATATTAGAAAACATTTTCATATACTTATTTAATAATAAGTAATTCACAAATCAATTTATTTTCAACACTTAGAAAATATTATATATACTTAAATCATGATTAAGTATATGTTTTATTCTTTAAGGAAACCATTCTCTTAGATATTTTTATTTGGGTCAAAATGAATGTTGCGTAAAACATCGTTACGACAACCCAAAATGAATAGTATAGGGATTTGAAATTTAGATAGATATATATATCCCATATATATATAAAAACATCTTCTTTCGAAAATCATTTACTATAACAACAGTGTTATAGTCCATCGTTTCCTAATTTCTCGAAACGTCTATTTCAACAATGAATGTTGAAATCTATGGTTTCGATACTTAACACATTTTGAAACATCTTTTAATCATTTTATTCCATTTAAAATATCACCTCCCAAAACGTTTATTTAATTTTAAAAGATTATTCACTGTCCAAAATCGTGAACATAATCCTTTAATAACTTCCAAATTTAACTTATCAATTTTAATTGATTTCGGATTTACAAAATAATGTTTATAAATTCACATTTTTATTTTATAAAAACATCAATTTATAAATCTCTTTTATTAACCAATTCCATTTATCTCATTTATATACCAAATCCAATTTATAAGTTAATTACTTATAAATCATCTATTTACAAATTCATTTATTTTATGACTTCGTAATTTGTAAATTTTATTCACTTAAAAAATCCATTTATAACTTCATTTTAACATTTATAAACCTCCTTTATAATTCTAACACTTTGAATTATAAAATATCAATTTTATAAGTGTTATATGTATACCGTTTATTATAACTTAAAAAATATCCATTTAAACTATTTTACAAAATAGTTCATTTCATATTCCAAAAATCATAATTTACTATATTTCATAGAAATCATAATTTTTATAACATAAAAATTATAATATATATTTATTCAAAATAAATTTAATTCTTTACAATTCAAAAATTAATATAACGTTTATTTCCAAAATCACTTTAAAATCCTTTTTAATTTAAAATCATCACTTTAATATTTTTAAATTCCCAAAAATAGGCCCAATGCTACAACAGCACCAAATACAATAATCACGACATCTAAAACATCATATATCATATGATAACAGAATATATAACAGTATCTTTAAACAAATCAATATTGGTGACGAATCCAGTTGGATCCCTCCAACCTGTCACTTGCAACAAATATACATATTAGAATATGTGCACAATGTCCGCTTCGAGGTAGATGCGCGTACAAATGGTCATCTGCTCATACACGGGAACGTATAGGGTCATCTGCTCCACTAGGCAGGTATATATCCAAATACCAATCAATATATCATATATCATCCAAATAATCATCAATCATCATAAATGATATTTATTTCTCACATATAAAAATACCAATGAGTCAGAAAGATTGAGTTATACTCACACTGCTTGTAATCGTTGCGATACGATTTATTCCGATTAAAATTAAACAAGCATTTAATTTCAACCAAAATTTTCACTAGCTCAAATAAACCTCAGTCCAGCTCCATAATGTAGTGCTCATCAATACGGACCCAACACAATTCTTTTCATCAATTTTTGACCTAGTATGAAGAAGTTATGGTATTTTAAACATTGTACGAATTAATATATAATAAAATTTATAATTCCTTTTTATTTTTATACCCTACACTCATCTCATCCGTGTGTTTCATCATGATGAGATCTGGACCATGCCCCCCATCTTCTTCCCCCAGGTCAAATAACGCACGCATGAACCCATACGTCGTTTACTTCCATGAATTTTCGTGCCCCTCACGTGATGTTTGAAGATGATTAGCCACCTCCATTCGAAATGCCACAGCAAACTCCACCTTCGGCCAGAGCTGCGCTCGACTTGGTCGTGTATCTCTCTCGAAAAATGTGTGTGAACATCCTCGCTTCATTGCCAAATTATAGCGAATCGAAGCCGCTTCAACGAAAATCCACCGTTGGATTCGAAGTTCGCAACGAGCTCTACAACATTGCAGTTGACAAATTTTTGTAATAGTTAATAGATTAGAAGAAATCGAGGGAGAAAGAATCAAAAATTTTGGCCATTGGTTGAAGAAGTTTAGCTAGGGCTTAAAACCCTAGTATATTGCAATTGTGAACAAGTTAGGTCCTTATATAGAAAATTTGACGACACTGTTCATCCCGAAAATTTTTGAACTCGAAACAAAGCACGCCGCCTGGGTTTTATAATGTTTTGCCCCTATTCCGAACGCAATGGAATATATATCGAGAGCCAATTCGATCATATTTGAAAGATAGCTTTTCAAATCGAATTACTTAAATATATTTCTATGCGTTTTAGCTTGCCCCAGACAAACCGTAAATCCGATTGACGTGAAATTTGAAATCTTACAATAGTTTAACATTACGGATCCAATGAAATTGATTTTGTGGAAATCCCAAACTGTTTGAAAAATGACTATTTTTACTCGTCAATTAAATAATAAAATATTCAATTTATGAAATTTAACTTCTAATTCAATTTTAAAAGTTCTCTAACATCATTCTAATCCAAATAGAATTTATTTCAATTTTGTAAATCATTTTTATTTACTTTAAATTCAAATATCAATTATTTTAACAAATTCAAATATTAAATTAACAATTTAATTATCCAATTAAATCCAGATATATAAAATAAAATATATTCACCTTATTAAAATTAACTTGTGAATATTTAAAATCAATTAAATATACGAATATTGAATGACGGAAATTCTAGGTCATTGCAGGAATGAGGATTTAAGTTATTTATTTTTATATTTATTCAATTTTATTCAAATTCTTGAATAGCCGGTCGTATGCTTCAAGCTCGCACGATCAAACGGTGCGTCCGATCGTCACGAATGTTGTCTGCATTCATCATCACATTTTTTCAGTCCCAATGGTATAAATATCATTGCTATTCGAGACTGCGCTTTGGGATGATAATTTCGCGCTTTTTGAGACCATTATGGCAATCAAATCGCCAGATCTCTAAATATAATGATCCATATACTTATTTTAATTCGCAATGTCTGTATGAATTCAACGGAAGTGGTCTTGAGTCCAAATTCGATCGTATGTGAAAAATTACGTTTTTAAGACCATCAAGTAATTAACGATTCAATATTTAAATCAAATATTTAAATATATAGTCGTTAAAAATATGGGTCATTATGTTCTCTCCTCCTTAAAAGGAATTCGTCTTCAAAATCCTAAGAACAAGACAACACAACTCAATACTCTCACATAAGCAACGATACAAGGCAAATCGTCACTTATCAACTCTCGATAGCTATCGTTGAAAGTGATCACAACAAAATGGAATAGACTTAGAATCAGCACGAAGTCGTCATCATCATCCCTAAGTATAATCACTATCAAATACAAAATCAACGCGACTAAGCCAAATATCTATGTTACACACTTATTTCCAAAGAAATGGACAATGGAAAATAAAAGTGGAAACTCACTAATTGAAATGCAAGTCAACTAAATCTCATAAAAAACCAACTCTCTCAATTATCGGCAATGTCTCATATCCTATATGTTGACTTTTCTCTCAATTTTGGCTTATGACAGCACCTCCTTTGCACGGCTAGGTGGGAAAGTTCCCAATACAACATAAATATGTATGCATCTCTTACCTGAGGCATCTCATTTTTGAGGACAACCAACACGTATAGCCAAATCTAAAACACAAATGTTACATGCCTCTTTTATAGCAAGAGGATTTTATTTAGATGCAAATATAAGCGGGTAAGCATCCAAATAGCCAACTCTTGCTTCCATATACCTAATCAAGTACTCAACAAAGAGGACTAAGCCCAATAGTACATCATAGTGTCAATAAGCATACTAGATCATATATACGGCAATCATCTTAAATAAATATGCTATATCAAATCACAGCTATCCTGCATGCCTAACAACCACATAAGCATAAACTATCATCTCAAATGATAATAATCCGATCGAATATGCATAAATAAGATCTATGTCAAAAAGTAACATCCAAACCTATCTTACATGTAGAATACTAAATTACCTATCATAAACATCGAATGTGATATCTAATATGAAATCCGACGATAAAATGAAATCACACCTCCCAAAGAGCTTAGGATAAGAGGTTATCATGCTCTTTTCGGTCCCCTATATCTCACCATCTTCACTTTCGCCCCATTGAACCTCTACTACTCCACCGCCTTCCTTCAACCTAATTTGTGTCTCATACATCAGTACAAAGAGATCTACAAGGTCTCAATGTTCATGGTTCAGTCTCAATATCATAAAATTGATTCGGTGCCAAATATCCAAACGCCTCTTGTAAGTTCTCCCTAAACCTAATAGTGAAAACCAGGTTTAGTCCATTCACATTACTCTTGGCACACAATGGAATCATACTAAACATTCCACACATCACTCAACTAATTTGGAAGCCATCCTGTCTTAACAAACATAAATCTAGCACTCTTTGTCAATCTATCGACCCTGACTCAAATGCCATCGTATTCTCTCCTAGTCCTTGGCATTCCATAGATACCTATTCCCTTTTCCATCTGGGAATATCAAGCAGTTTTATAACCACTTGGCTTATTCTATTTCAGCATTTACTAGCTGACAAATCATTCACCTCAAAACGAATGTCTGACATATTTCTTTGTCCCTTCTCAATAAAATGTCTATCTCGCATCTCGGTGCATTTTATTGTCATTGGGATATGTAGTCCATCTCGAACGAGAGCATTCTCATGATGCCTAATTCTTCGACCCAATGGTATTAGAACAATAAATAATATCTCATCCTTATAGAGCCAGCTGTCTCGGTTGGGTCCGTACTGCATCAATATCACACCTAATCAAGTACTGCAAGCATATATGGACTACTGACTCCGTATTCACTGTCGGAAGGAGTAAATCGGTGCACTCGTCAACCCCTTTGTCATACTTATCAATGTGTGTTTGCACCTCACGTCTTAAATAAAAGTCTGATACTCTCTCATCAAATAGGTCAACGATGCTATTACCTTGGGTCTATTCAAATTCTAAACCGTCGTAACTACAGGATCTGCAGCGATGTCCAACTTTGAAATAAGGTGACACAAGCATCTCATTTACCTCCTCCAAAAGTGTACTACGAGAATCTCATCATCAATCGATATCTTCTCAACACCTATAGTACAATCGTCAATCATGTCTTACACTTCTCTTCCGTCCATAGGTAGACAAAAGTATTATTAACAAGCACTAGTACGAACCTACTCAAGTGACCCTTCAAAACACGATCAATGAGATTAATAAATTATGCCGGCACATTGATTTACTTGAACGGCATAACCAACCAATCAAAATCAAGGTAGGGTATGAAACATTATAATCAACACACTCTCCCAAAATACTCTCAGTAAGTAAAACCTCATTGCAAGGTCCAACTAAGAGAACATGTGCTATAGAGCTCATTGAACAAGCCATCAATAAATGAAAGTAGAAATTTGTTTGTCCTCTCACTCAGCTTATGACAGCCAACAAGCATCTTCAAAGAGCCATCCGCCACTGTAGCGAACACTATAGGTTCACCTCACTCAAATATGCTCCTATGGATGAACACTAGCAACAATATGTCGTATGCTCGCACCTTTAGTCTCCTCTGCTCTTTGGAAATTATACGCTTTAAAGGCATAACTACCGGTCAAGTACATCTAACTAAATCGATACGAAACACAATCCCTATATGGTGGAAATCCGGTCACCACATAGAATGCGTCCGAACACTCACTAGTTCAGGCACAGATGATAATCCATCCTATTTAGTATCAAGTAAATATAGAAATCTAAGCATAACCCTATCCTCCGACCGGCAGCCAATCACTACCGTCTATCCCCCTATGGCTCGGTCATCACCAATAGCCTCTCACAATCCACCACTATTATGTACCTTCTCAGCCAGTCAATTTCTAGACCATTAATTCGAATCCAATTAAACCCTAAAACAATCAAAAATATACAAACATCCATGACTCGATAAAGATGGTCTAGACAAACCATGTATAGGACAAGTATGTCAAACAATGTGTAGGCCAAGAATAAACAACCCATGTTGTCACATTCCCTATTTTGAGGCCTGAAACTAAGCACTACGGGTGCTGCAGTCATCCACGGTATTAATTTTCAGTGATAAAATGTAAAATGTTACACATGCATAATCTGGATGAGCCCCTAATAAGATTCATCGTAATCTAAAGGTCGATCAATAATTTCGGGTCTTAATCCCAATCTATCTACAACTCACTAGATATGAAGGAATATAAAACCTAGATGTCGAATAAATCACACATGGAAATGCCATAAATGAAAGCATACCCTGGCTGGCGACGCCCTTTCCCTTCTCTTTCATCGACGGAGCAATCAACGAAATCAGAATGGTATTTAATGCCTACACTTCCATTATATGCCCCTACTCAACTAGATTGGGACGGTCCTTCTACATTGGGTACAGGCTTCTACATCATAAAGCCTTCTCGATCAACTTCTCGAATTCCTAGTAATATGACTAATCAATTACTTCCCAAGATGATTACTCAACCTAATGGTAAACACTTCATTCTTTCTAAGTGGAGTATTAATGGAAGATGGACCATACTTCGATAGCTCAACAAATACGGTCACATACTTCAACCCAGACATACCGCCTTACTTCAGGTGCGAACTCCCAAAACAACATTGACTTTTGAAAAGTTGATATAAATTTCTTCGAGGCGAACTAACAACTACTCCCAAGTAAAATGGTCCTTGGGAAATGAAGCTATAAGAGTGCTCCACCTGTTCATTGTTCATCCCTGGAGTCATCTAAAGGTTAATTTCTACCCTATTATATCATCTAACTCCAAGTCATTGAAGATCCTTTCACAAATATCATCTCGTCTTACACATTAATAGCCGACTCCGTTTCAAGGAACAGTCTGCCTCCTAGACTCACATAGTCTTTATACAGCTCGGCAAATTTGACTCTAGGTGTTTGCACTTGAGCACCAAAATCATTTGGAGCAATTTGAGCATTCGAAAATAATGTTTCGCACCATCTCTTCGAATATATTAAGTAAATGGGGATAAGTGGTCCTCAATCCTGCCCACTCCTCAACTTTGAAAATGGAGTCAATAACCACTTTTATCATATACCAGATCATTCTTAATCTTCGATAAGAATGGTCAATCTCTCGTAGAGAAAGCGGTATCAATAGTGCTCGTGTGTGTGTGTGTGTATAACTATGTAGTTTTGAAAATCAAAATATATAACAAAAATGTACCCGCCCATGTATAAGTATACCCTCAATCCAGTCTAAGGTAAGAACTCCTACCCTATCTCCACTAGACCACGGTATCAACTCCGATTGATTATGTAACTTAAACTTTGATATCAAATGTGACGACAGCCCTACACCTACAATGCAGAATGGTTGTCACTGGAAAGAAAAGAAGTAAAGAAGAGGAAATAAATGAGAAAAAAATGGAAAAGAAGAAAAAGGAAACGTTAAATGATCACATAACCCATCGTACATCTCAAATCGCATCAGATAAAATATAATAGCCAACACAAATATAGAACAAAGGACATAGTAATAACTAGGTGATCCAGATAATAGAGTACAGATACACAAAGTTTTACATAACAGTGATAGAGTTTATACAAGTGATAAATAAACTCAGCTGACAAACTGTCTCTAATAATAATAAATCAACACTGTCAAGGCTCCATAGTGTCATAAGCAGAATACACAATAATAAGCTCAAATGTAAGTATGAGAAAGATTGCCTCCTGCAAATCCATCTGCATAACTCCAAGGGCTATTTACCCGCTATCTAGTCAGCTCATTTAAGAGCACCCGAGATAGTAAGAAGCAAAGCATAAAACCTCGAGTCAGACAACAGTCTGGTGTGAGTGATAAACAATCTTGAAATACTATGAAATTTGATATAGTATATGAAACAGAGAATATACTAATCATACCTAACATGTCCCTACAACCTAAGAGTTAACACATAACCTTGATAATATATACTCTATAAATGTCATAAAGGGTACTCCATACTCAGTAAACTATCAGGGTGTCTTGGTATTTCCATAATAAGTAACAGTCGAGGTGTCTAGGTATCCATATGCCCAATACTTACCTCATGTGACATCCTTAGGGTGACAGGTGGCTTGTGAAACCATAACAAACATAGATTCCATCAAACAATATTAACTATCACCCATTATGCTTTAGATCTATGATAACACATATGGCCATTTTTCTACCAAGGATTAATGAACAAAAATCTCGATCAGTTATACTCTCTTTAGCCTAAATCTGGCATTAGACCCATTCTTCCAGTCTAGGGTATACGGATCCAAATCTGCTGATTCGGGGTACCAAATCAACATACCCATGGGCATTCCCATAAACAACCCTTCTCTGAGTACAATAGAAAACACTCCAAATATCAAAGACCCTTTAGCACACATCTCCATGCTCTTCCTTGGTTTATTAATTTCTATGATAGATTCATTCTATATTCTATCCATGGATTACCCTCAAAGAACCCACCCATATGGAACTCATCACAATGCCTATCGACATCAAGCCTTCAACCTTGAAACTTAATTCCATGCACCATCCAAATACTCATCCGAAGTCCTATAAGTGTCAACTTCGGAATCTAACTCTATGCACTACTAAGCGACTCAACTTAAGAACTAGACCATCATGTCAAAAAGTCAAATCATCATGATCATTGAAAGCGCTCGCCAAAGAGCAATATCATCAAGACATAGAATCGGCCGTACAAACCATCATATCGCACTCCTCGAAGCCTCTTCACCGTCGATGTCAAAGGTCGATCAAATCGACCATCATAATAGTAATGGAAACCGATCACTCTATAATGGTCAATACCAACCACTCTAGTCCTATAATTAGCTAAAAATGGATAAATAGTAACCAACTGAAAACGTCTGACATCCATCTTGAAGTCCGAAGCTCGTCCAAATCCATCATCTTCCATCCTCAGATCCGGCGGCATGCATTCCAGCATCTCTTACAACTTATCCCCTTTTTTGGGTTTTCGATCAAGGGGACAAAACCCTAACACAGAATATTCCCTAATGTTGGATTGCTAAAATCGACATTTTCAACCTATCAACCAAATTAACATACATATATCTAATAAGCATACAAATGTCCATAATAGTATATGTATAATATGTATAATCCATTCATATCAACTAATATTTGAAATTATCAATAATAGCTCTAATCTATTAATTCCCTAACTATGGCACGTCGATGGACAATGTGTAATACTTTTTTAGAAATCGTTTTAAAATAATTTTATTTTCTTTTATTATAAAATCTAACATATAAATATAAGTATAGGAAAATCATATTTTAAAATCAAAAATCATTCCTAAGCATCAATCTAATACTATACAACAAATCATAGTATGGTGAGAGACAGTATCACTCATCTCATCCAAATCTGTCCAAACCAGCACCAAATCGAAGAGCACTCCAACACGAGTGCAACGTAAGAAACGGCATCCAAAATGAACTTTGTATGCAAAGATATAACCTATATAAGTTATCGAATTATTTAAATAATTTAATTAACTTAATTTATAACTAAAGTCCTTAATTACCTTCATTTGCACTAATCACTTTCTTCCCCGATTAAGCGATAGGCATGTGCATCGTACATGTTTGCAAATGCTAATCTTCAAACCTTGATTTCTCCAAATGTCTCAATGGTTTTCGACACCCTCTTCACCTACAAACTTGTCTACATGTACTCTCTGCTCCAACGTAGAAATGGAAATGATTGATAGTCCCTAGTGAAAAGAAACCTGCGCATGCCGCCCTATCATATGCGAATATCGCATTTTTCCTAGGTATATCGGAGCCCCAGTGATTGATGTGATAAGATGCTAAATGCAAAGAGAAATTGGATAGTCCTGCTCCTATTGCCTAGCTCTTCCTCCTTCGCCGACCAAGTGAAACCCTAGTTCGGCCTAAGCCACATCCATCCCCAAAAACAGTGTTGCACCTGAGAATGTCATATAGGTGTGATGATCTCGATCATACGAGTGCAAAGATGCTGGTTTGAAAAAATTTCGTTGAGTAAATCGGTGGGAATAAAATTTTAAGGTGGGAAATAAGAGACAACCATATTTTCTTAGTTATAGTCAAAGAAAATGGAATGGTGCTTTGGATTGTTATTTAAGTTATTTATTTTAATATTATGTTCAATTTTATTCAAATTCTCGAATAACCGGTCGTACGTTTCGAGATCGCACGATCAGACGGTGCGTCCAATCACCACGAAACTTGTCTGCATGCATCATCTCATTTTTTAGATCCCAATGGTATAAATTTCGTTGTTATCCGAGACTGTGCTTCAAGATGATAATTTTGCACTTTTTGAGACCGTTTTGATAATCGGATCGTCCGATCTCCAAATATAGCGATACATATACTATTTTAGTTCGCAACGTCGATAGGACCTCAACAGAAGTTGTCTCGAGTCCTAATTTGATCATATGTGAGAATTACATTTTTGGATCCGTTAATTAATTAATGATTCAATATTTAAATCAATTATTTAAATATATTGTCTATAAAAATAAGGGTCATTACAATCTGCAAACTCTATTCCTACCACCCAGCGCCTTAATCAGAATCCGACCAGAGCATGCCCACACCAATATATGCATACTACAACTTAAAGTGCCTAGACCACACTTGCTCCCTTCAACACTCACTGCCATGCGCGCACACACTCCACGCCTGCACTTCCCAATGGCTATGTTCACAAACACATACACACATTTGCATTTGCATGCACACACCCATACACTCAACCACAACTAAGTATAGTCATAAGAAAATATAGCCACACACACACACGCAAGCTACACTTGTAGATGGGACAGAAAGGAAAAAAAGAAGAGAAAAGAAAGAGAAAGAAGGAAAGGAAAGATGAAAGGGAAAATGGAAATGGCATGTTGTTGGGTGAACTTTTTATTTGTAAAGAGAAGAAATGAAAAGAAGAAAAGTGTTTATATTTGGGTTGCTGTGCATTTATCCTCTCCTTTGCCCTTGGGTGAATATCAACGTACAAATAGAACTAAATAATTCAATTCCTTAACCAAAGTACTCATATCACATCAAATAAAACACTAATCCAAAATGAAAGCACATAAGCATGTATGCTGTCCAAATATATATTCAAAGTTCATGAATTAAAGTTGTGTCCACAAAATAAAATGTGTTCAAGTTTGCTTAAGCGTTTTCCATGTGAAACTAATATCTTAAAAGCTAAGCAATCTAAAAGTCAACAACCTAAAAGTATGTGCAAGAAACAAGGAATAATGGTTGTGTGTGTGTGTAAATTTTTTTTTTGAAAAAGTATGTCGGTGCCCGCCTACACAATAATGCATTCACGTACGAGTTGTGAATGATGGAAATAAAAATTAATTCATGTGCAACAATGCGACACCATCATAAAACAATAATAAAGTACACAGGTCAACTTATTATGTGCAGTTTTAAAAATATCAACGTTTGCTGCAAAATGCGTAAAACAAAATTTTAATTATTTTCCAATTAAGAATTATGGAAAATCCTATAAATTAAATTAAAAATACGTCACTAAAAATCAAGTAGTTATTTGAAACGTGTATTTTATCGTCTTTGAATTCAAATTCAAATATTTAAATAAATTAAATATTCAAATTTGAATACTCAAAAATTACGGGTTATTACATCCAGCTTTCGTGAAGTTGAATTTAGATTTCATAGTAATGTATTCGGCAGTTGCTGATAATTATGCTACTTTTACAACCATCCCAAAGGGGTTTCCTAGCAGCATCTAATAAATCGAAGATTTTCTTTATTCCGATATTTGGTTCTTCTTCGACATTTTCATCTTCATTGACTTAAACCATATAGAACATTGATCGTGCTGCATCTTCAATCATATCTTCTATATAACTCACCGTAACATTGTCATTATCCCGTCCTCATCCGACATTAAAGGATTAGGTGAAACAAGTTCTCTATGACTATCCGACACATAATAATCCGACACAAAACCGTTATGACACAAATGTACTATAACCATATTTGGTTTTTAATGCTTTAAATGCTTGTAGTTACTATAAGGGCAACAAACTTCTTCTTCATTTCCTTTATTACTCAAAGTGAATTTAATAAATTCATGTGCAACATTATAAAGATGTTCCTTTATTGATTTTTACATTCCCTTTCGTTCATACATTCACCTCCTCCGATCGATAAAATAATTGATCATTTTCCCTATTTCAAAAAATATGATAGAAATTGAAAACATAATAGTAAAATTCGAAAAATTATGATTTTTTGGATTGCCATTTTATTTTTCAATTCATTTAAACATTTTAACATTTTACTGATTATAACATATATTATTCTTTTTACTTTATTTAGAAAATATTTTTTTCAATTTTAACATAAGTATAATATTATATTTTCACATTATTGTTTTTTTTTACTTTTGATGGTCGTTTTGTAATTAGGATAACCCACAACAGACGTTATGGGTAAATTTCAAAAAAATTCATCCTATTGGATCTTTGTTGGGCTTATGAGGTCTAATTTATTTAGAATATTTTTAATTTTCATTTAAATAAAATCTCTTACTTCATTTAAATTTACAAATTATAGATATAATTTTATTTTATTTATATTCGATTAAATATAATAGCATGCATATATACTATATATATGTGTGTTTGTATGTATATGTGTGTATGAGTAACATAATAATTCATGCAAGGTATAAGATGCTCGTATATAAATGTTGGAATTTACATCATAATTGACATGTTAGCTCTTTCTACGTATATTAAATGTTGTCCAAATATAAGTATATATGTAAATTTATTATTTATATAAATATAAAATACCATGTAAAATTAAATATATATATATATATATATATATATTACTTATACATAAAATGTTAATGATTTATATACATAAATACTATTTAAAATTTTAAAAATATATACATAATATATAAAAGTTTGTTTCAAATCATGTTACATATATTTATATATATATGCATGTGTGTATGTATGTATTACAATAAAAAAATTATTACTAATTTTTTAAAATATATAGATATTGGTATATTAATAATATTTAAATAAGTATTTGTGTGTGTGCGCGCATCCATTAATTATGAAAATAAAAATTATATATTTTTAAACTTTTCCAAATTGAATTTACAACATAACCAAAATTTAGTTATAATTTAATTGTATTAATATATATACATATGTATGCATGTATTAATTAGTCGAAATACCATTTTCAAAAAATAATTACTCAAAATACAATAAAATAGTAATAAAAATCATTTCGTGTTATATTATTCAAAGTTTAAATTTTCAGACCAAGCATGATACTTTAAGTTCAAAAAAAAATTTCCTGAATTTTCTCAATTAAAATGTTAATTTTAATTAATTAGATATTTTTTTGGTCAAACATAAAAGTTATTTTTAAAAAATATAAAAATTTATTTCAAAATTCTTAAATTTTGGTCAAGAGTTTACATGAGGATAAAATGATTTTATAAAATTTAAAATTTTAATTTTTGAAACATATGTTATTTTATATGAATTATTTAATTCATATATCGATTTAAAAATAATAAATAATAGTAAATAATATTTTTAAAAATAATTTACCGTTATTAAAAATATAATTACTATAAATATGCATTTATGGAATATAGATCAGTGATGGATATAGCACAAGACAGTAGTTGGACATGGAGGAATATTCTTAAACTCAGGGAAGTGTTCCTTCCTATGATCCAGTACCATGTTCACCATAACACTAGCACTAGTTTTTGGGGTGAACCCTGGGTTAGTTCAGGTATGATACTATCTACTTTTGTTGATCATGCTATGATTGTCCAATCTGGAGTTAATCGTGAAGCAAAAGTCAGTGAATACCTTAATGAAGGAAGTATCCATCTTCCATACAATAGTAGCCAAGTTGTTAGGCAACTGTGGAACACTATCCAGAGTACAAGCTTCAGTACTGACCAATCATTAAACGTGACATGGAATAATAAGCCCCATAGTATTAAGCTGGTATATAAACTCTTGAGTAATGACAATGTCTACCCTGCTGCTAAGTGGTTCACTGTGCTTTGGAACAATGATTCACCACCGAGAGAAAACTTTATGTTTTGGAAGGTTGTAAGCAGTGCACTCCTCACCAGAAAAGTTTTAATCAGTTATGGGATTAGTAGTACCCCTGAATGTGTATTTTGTGACCAGTTTGTTGAAACATTTGATCATCTTTTCTTCGACTGCCCTAGTTTAATTGCTCTGGTTGATATGATTGTGAGTAGTCTACAAAGAACCGTTGCTGTTCCCTTTTCAGCAATTGATTGGAACATAATCCTGAAGGCTACGAAGTGGAAGAATAGTGGTTACAGAGTTCTGATCATATGCATTAAAATATATATGGATGTGATATGGAAAGAGAGAAACACTATAGTCTTTGAAAATAAAAGGAAAAGCTTTAGTACTCTTTGGTCTGAAGTAAAGAAAAGAACTTACATGCAACTGAAAAGGAGGGAGTGCCATATCCCTGGCATCATGATTGATAGATGGAGGTGATGTTTGTTTGTTCATTGTTTTTCTTTGTTGTCTTCTTTGTTTTCCCAGTACTTTCTTTTTATGATTCAAAGTCTGTTTTGAGTCATTTTTATTGTGTTGCAATAAACTGGTAGGGGACCAGTTAACCCCGCTGGCTTTGCCAAAAATTTTTTTTACATGATACGATGACACAAATACATCCAAGACATATAGTTAAAACTAAATATCATATAAATATATACATATATTAGTTGATAAAATGATAACGACTAAAAATAAAATATATGCGATTGTGCACTTTAGACCTACATAAAAATTGTGTTTTTTAATAAATACATACATATATCCAATCTAGTATGTGACAACATTGATACATATAAGAATCGTCACCTAACTATCAACATGTGTGTGTGTGTGTCTGAATAATATACTATTATCCAGAAATTATAAATCATATAATATAGTGAATACATACCTAATACTAATGCCTTTAATCACACCTTGTAATGATGAATTATCTCCCCTTTGAAATCTTCTCGATTCAGCAGATTGCTAATCCTTGAATCGTAGACCTTTAACTATCTAATAGTTATCGCCTTTCAGATAGATTTCAGTTGACTTTTGTAGGAGCTCCTTATTGATGAGGTCAACCAGCAATGATGGGGAAATAGCAGCCAGAAAGTCTTTTGTTTTAGGGTTAGGGATCCTTTTAAAGTGGAAGAAATAGAGAGAAATATGGATCACATCTCATACCATTTCTCATCAAATCTCAATCATCCATCTCCAAACCCCTCTAGCCTTTTTAGCCACCTCCTACAAGCCCTATTGATGCATAAATAACATCTTAACATCATGCGCTAATAGCATATTTAGCCCAAATAAACATTATTGATTAAATCTATTTAATCACTTATCGATATCGCGCATCGATCGTTATATTTATAACTATTATAAACAAATAGATACAATCCTCGACTCATATTTCAAAATTTATAATTAATATTTCATAAATATTAATTAATTTAATTAAAATTTATAAAAATTATAAATTGATTAAATCGTTTGGTCCAAAGAGAATTCATCATTCTGGTTGTGTGACTTGTTGGGTGTAAATTCGGTCAGCGATTAACATCGAACTATTCGAATGTTAATATTCACAATTCACTTAGCAAGTGAAGTGGAATTTTGGCCAAATTTATCATTTACTTAGTTTTGGTAAAATCAAATTTTATATTATCAAGTGTTATGCAGTTGTAACATTTATTTTACACTAATTCTCTTTGTCAAAACTAAATCACTTTGGATTTATGGAATTTGGTAATGGTCAAAATTCCAATATCATCCATATCCGTCAAAACTATATCACTTGAGTTGACCGTGATACGAACCCATAACTGAGGAGATGAATCCACTCTTAAATAGTGCTTCGCTTCCAACACTTCCACTTAACCAAACTATAGACACTCAATAGACGTCGTGCCATGACTTGACAATAATCAGCGTAGAGCTTTCATATTAAAGATCCACACTATTCCCAAGTCAAGAGAACTGTGTAAATCAGTTGCATCGATATTTTCTGTTTGATATTACTTATATTAACCAATAGAAGACTATCAAGTGATTTGTTCCTTAGTTATCCAATAACTATCTATAGTAACCTCTTGGCGCCCTTAGTAGTCATGTGTAATATACTACCCAACATTTAGAGAGTGTTACATAATCTAGTCTCAACGGATACATCGATAGCCATTCTCAATACATCTTCACTAGAAACATTTAAAATGATATATTTATATTTTTTCGATAAATTACTCACAGTTACAACACCTTGTAATTACTATCACAAAATATACATTTATGGATTTTTATATTAAATATACTTTTAGTTATCTTGATTGATTAATATAACGTATTATATCAAGTATATTATAGAAAGAAAGGATCTTTCATTTTGAATAAGATTGGTCAACGAGTTAGATATATGTAACAAATCACAAAATTGCCCCTAAGGCATACCTAGAACTCTATCCGTCTCCCACTTACACTTGAGGTCAATTATGAAATCTTATTCCAACTTTTCCAATTGGTTTCCTTAAAACCAATTTTGTCGGTCCCTTAGTGAATGAGTATTCTACTAAGTTTTAATTATCTACTATCTCAATCAACTTTCTCTGTTGCTGATAAACTACCTTTATCATGTGGAACAATTTGGAGTATGTCTCTCGACTTCCAGTGAGCTCTAAGTTCTGTTATGAACTAAATTGTGACATTGTTATCATATAATAATGTTGTGGATATTCTTAACATTTGGAATCATTCTTAGCTCAGTTATAAATCTGTAACGACCCATAACTTTTAGTGTTTTATTAATGTAAATAATTGAAATTTTGAGAAATTTTAAATAATAAAATTTTAAAATAGAAATTTAATATTTGAAATATGTCTATTCAAACATATCAAATGGTAAATTTTCATCTAATAGTATGAAGTTTATTTGTTTGTGTAATTTTATTTCAATTCAAATCGGTTAGAATTGAAGGTAATAAGATATTTTTCAAACCTAAACATTTTTACACAGTAAATTTGTAAATCATCTTTTGAGCAAGATGTCATATTTCGTTTCTCCAATTTTTGGACTGTTGTTGCTCTGTTTATTTTACTTTCGACAGATTATCAGCATTTTCGATATCGATATTGACATTTGATCGGATGATCCTATCATTGATATCTGTATATCGTTTTAATCGTCTCGTCGTGCTGATCTCAACGGCATATTCACTTCTATGTTTTGGGGTCTGGTACACCACGAAATCAGCAAAATAATTTTTGTATCGGTTTCCGTTTTAAACCTTTTGAGTTCGTCCTTTCATCTACTTAACTATTGAATTCAACCTGCCATTTTCCTTTTTATATCCTAGAATCGATTTGGACGTTTGGCTATCCCAATGTTTCATTTTATTTTGGGTTATTCATTTTAAATCTGTTCGTTTGCTTTTGGAAAGGTGAAGGGTTATATAAATATTACAAATCAAGCAAAACTTACATATTGCAAAACCCAACTCGCCTGCATCATCAATGAACAGCCCAACCTTTGTCTCCTCCCCTCTCGCTCTCCCCTTCAATGCAACCAAGCTTAGCCGAGAGACACACAACACGCACGCCTTTATCCCCACGTGACTATCTCCACGTGTAGCCTCTCATCACCTAAAGCACGGCCGATACCAAGCAGCTCCTTCAACCCTCATTTTTCTCTCTTACCGCCTCGCTCTTCTTCCTCACAACCTCGGCCACCTTGCTGCCCACGTCTCCGCAAGCTCGAGTCTCTGACTTTATCCTTCCTCTGGCCGAAGCCACTGCCACCTTCGAGCTTCTTTCCCTCCTCCTCTATTGCTTTAATGGGGTAAGAATATAAATATGTATTAGTTTATATATATTGTTATAAAGTAAGTAGATATATGATTTAAAGTATAATTTCATCGGTTAATTTATGTATATAAAAGCTAATATATCTCCTAGTTTATCTGGTAGTTATGTATATATACTTATACTTTATTTGTTAGTATATATGTAAAGTAAGAAGTGATATATAGAATAGGTGTATGTGTATAATGTTTTGCCTGTAGGATTGTTATACGTGTAATTATATATGTGTTAGTATATATATGTTTTGTCTTGGAGAAATGATTTGCGTATAATATACATAAATATATTTTTTGGTTGCATAAATTTTGATTTTGATTTTATGATATAAAGGTCTTATTTGATTATTTTTTTTTGTATAATGTTTATATATAATACTGTTTTTTTTAAGTATAGATGTATATATGTTATGGATGTACTGTTTTATAAGTATGTTTATATAAATGTTTTCAAAAATTTACATAATTGGCATTGTGCCTCATATGTATGATAATGTTAATTTTAAGTAATTGTATACATGTTTTTTATAGGTGCTTATATACAATCTTTTAGTATGTACATGTCATGCAGGTCACAAATAACTCGTTATTTATATATACGTTTGTACAAAACCTGGTTGTTGTGTACCTAAGTTCATGTTGATTTTTATATTGACTTGGAAAAGAAAATTTTAATATGTATGTAAGATATATATTCCACCCGTGTATATGTTCATATAAGAAATTTTTTGCCAGTAAGAACACTGATGTTTATATAAGTATGATTTTATATTGGTAAGTTTATATATTAGTATATATTTTTTCTATAAATAGTTGATTTATATATATGTCATACATAAGATCTGCATACACATACTCTAATATATAGTTTGAAAAAAAATGTAATCTATCTAAGATTTCTGATATGATATGTTGTTTTAAGTATATGTCTCTAAAATTTATTTTTGGTAAACATATGTATATAGTATAGATATTAGTTTCATTTTATATCAAGCCAATTTGATTTTTTTCATCGTTCCTATTTATCAGCTCTACCCGTCGAATTCGTGCCAATCTTACCCTGCTTTGGAATTTGTACTTATATTCGTAGCTCGTTCTGTTGTCAAACCCTCTAGCCTCGAAACGTGAGCAGTCACTCACGATTAACATTCTTATAATTATTAAATTTGATTTCAACTGAAACGACAATTGAAATATACTACTGTTAGTTTATTTACATTGCTATATATGCCACTATCTGTATCTGTTCACTTGTGGCATCTGACACCATGATCTGTTATTTATATTGATGATATATGCCTGTTATATTATTATCATATCTGTTATTACTCTGCAAGTTCCCTGTTAGTGTAGAGTTCCCTATGGGTTGAAATGGTACATACCCGAACGATTTATAGAATAGGAGAAAATCATTATGGGTTGAAATGATGGACCCAAACGATTTTCATTGAATTGAATTTGGGATTGCGGGTTGATATGATATATACCCGTATATATTTAAATTGCAGATTGAAATGATAAATACCCGCACCACTTGACCATAGGATAGAAAATTATATACAGACACTGTTGGTCAATATATATATATATATATATATATATATATATATATTGAAATGATTTCCTAGGTTTTGAAATTGAATTTATTTAAGCATTATACTCAAATAAGTTTGATTTGAAACTTATTAAATTTGGAATTTTGAAGATATGATTTTATAACTTAATTTTTGATTAAGTGATTTAAGTGAATATTTCAAATTTACATAAATTGAAAAGGTGTATTTAGTTTTATTTAAATTTGAAATTGGAAGTTTTATTTAAATGTTATTTTAATGATTAAGTAAATATTTCAAAATAAATAATAGTAAAGTGAATTTGATATATATATATATATATGTGGAATAATCAAATCTAGTTTTGAAATGTTTGAATATTTAAAGCTTTGAAATATTGAAATTGAAATGGTTTATTTTGTGGTTTCAAATCTGTTTTAGAAATCGATATAAATTGAAATGGTTTATTAAGAAACAGAATTGAGTTGAGATTTACAAATTGAAATTTAATTAAATTTGAATTTCGAAACTCAAATTGATTTGGAATCAATTTTTGAAATTTGAGGAAGCTATTGTATTATATAAGTATTTTTAAATTATATTTAAAACTATTTATATATTTTACTTTATAAATTATTTTCAATAAACTATTTTTAATATAAACTATTTTAACTTGTAACTATTTTTATATAAACTATTTTATTTTATAAACTGTTTTATTATATATACTATTTTAATATCTAAATTGTTTAAGTGGTGGAAGTTATGTTTTCAAAGTAATGAATTTCTGAGTATTATGTTTTGAAAGTGTTACAATTTCAAGTGTTTGGTTTCAAAAGTGTTATAATTTTGAAACTACTGTAATTTTCGAAAGGATAAATTTGAAATGGAAATGATATCGTATTTGATTTTGAAATGGAAATGACATCGTATTGATATGGTGTTAAAATGGCAATGATATTTTGGTTTTGAAATATAAACTATTTTGTAATGACCGCGGTGTTATAATAATAATTGGTTGTTAAAGAGACCGGGATTGAAATTTGTCGTACTCTTTGCCAACTCCGAAAACCACTTTGACAACTGTGTCCTATATGAGGTATATACGTGGACCCGACTCCCGTGAGTTGGCATAAGGTGGCTAAAATATGAGCAATTGACGGGCCAAGTGAGGTAGCTCCTCTAAGACATACTCCTTCGATACTATATTCTGACTTTGTGATTGATTTGGTGGCCACTTTTGATTTTTTTTGATTTGGGAGTGTGGCTCGAGGTGTGCGGTAGCGGCTGCTATGCATTACCACCAGCCCGGAAAAGTAATTGGTATATCTACCCTGGCATTACCTAGTTGTGCCGTTTCACCTACCCTAGCGCGCCTTATACGAGTTTGATTTGTGTCGTACCTATGAAGTACCCTCTGGTAGCCTCCCGATCTGGAGGTTTACGGTATTGTATAGACTATTGGCACTATAAAATGTGTTAAGGTGGAAAATATAAAGCCTTAACGCTATTTTTTTAAATAGTATACTTTACTTTAGACATTATTATAATAGCGTATATTAGATAGTTTAACGGATCCTTAGAGGATGGTTATCCCAAACATCCTCTGAGTTATTTGTATTTCATTTGTTATTTCACTTGAGTTTGATTTATTGATATAAGAATGTTAATCCTGACAGGAGTGTTTTGTGTTTTGCTTTACGCTCGGGTCAGATGGAGTGATACAGCATTTGAGACTCACCTTTGGATTTGGAGCTTCGCTTGGAGATCCATCTATCGATTATGCTTTCAGTTATTTAGTTGATTTTATTGATGCATTTAGATTTTGTATTTGACTATTGTATTGATACATCTATTGTATTTGGGACTTTTTTGTATCTTATTTGACTTTATTATATATATATCGTAGCTTCATGAACTACTATTCTTTTGTTTCTGCTGCATTATTGTTATATTACTCTATGTTTGTGATTCTATGATATATTTATTGTCTATAGATGCTGAGTTTTGCCAATATAAATTAACAAACATGTATTTTGAGCAATTCAAATCCAGCATGTTTGGATGCGAATGGTTGAAAATATCAAGATGTTACAAAATCTATGCATTTATATTTATATACATTTCTTTATAGATGTGCTATTCAAAGGTGATGTATTTAGCCTTTTCCATCGAATTAGCTACAATCTTTCATTTGGAAAATTTTCATCTCAAAGATTCTTATTGAATTTATTATTGATATATTATACTCAATATCACTTATGAAGTTTGAGTCCGAATACTCCTTCATAAGGAGTTCATTGTTTTGTAAACAATTCTCTAGTATTTCGTAAATACACAAGAATACTCCAAAAAACCATTTAGTGATATCAATTTGGATTTGATATTTGCTTCATTTATCAAATTTATAAACAAATCACGATATCATAAACAATAAACATGCATGATAATTCCTACTGCCAATACATAAGAAATCCATTTTATATGTTTTGTGTTAACATTTTAATTTGGTGTCCATGTATATTGTTTTGGGGCATTCCCACCAATGTCTTTAATACTTACTATAAAAGACATCATTTACAAATCCGATGTTGAGTATTAAAACAATTAATATTGACTTAATGCAAAAACATCGTTAAAAATTAACAATGTGTTTTTACTTATAATTTTAGAAATATCAATGAACCTTTTAACGTTCTTTCTTATGAATACACGCTTCCTTCACATTTTGATTGATAATCAAACTATTTGATATTTCTATCAAATTATTTATTCAATTCTATTGCTATAAAATGATACTTTCTATCATTTCTTAGATCATATCCAAGGACTCACAAACTCAATATCGCTCCAACCGAGTTTGAGACATTTTTGGTTATTATGTGTAAATAACTTACTCAAAATCATTATTCAGAATTTTCTTTTTCAATATATACACACAACCACACAAAAACATAAAGTCATACCAAACGATAATTTTATGAGTAAACTTGAATTAACTTGAGCACATTGAATTTGAATCTATTATTCTAAATTTCAACAATTGAAAATTATGATGTTATTCTTATCAATGTTGTTCATTATATTCCAACTGCTTTGGTCTTGCTCTCAAAGACACATTCACGACCGATGAATCACGATGAATCATATCCCTTTCGGTTGATCTACTAAAATCATATTTTGATAATGTACATGGAATCTATTATGGATTTGTGCAGCATACCACATCATAGAGTTAATACCGTCAATGGTTCAATTAAACAACTGAGGATTATTTATTTTCAACATTGATAAGAAATTCATAGTTTCTCTTCAACATACAAGAATACTTTTTAGACACTACAATGTGATACATTCGTTTAGGTAAATGTAATTGCTCAGTTTTCTTTACCCTTTGAATCGACAATAATCCACACATGTCTAACTCAAATTGCATGAAAAGACGGACCATTAAGGGTAGTAGGAAAATAAAGACAGAACAGAATCTCACACGAATGGAATAACATATATTATTTCAATAATAATCTTTACAGCGGAAAATTTTAAAATACGATATCAGAGTCTAACCTAGATTCAGCCTAGACAGTTATAACACCTGCTCTTACAAAATTTATAAACAACGAACAAAAAAAATGCAATAGATGTAGCAGATAATAGAATACGTCCATACAATGATGAAGATCTCTATCTGCCCTCTTGAAACTCCAACCATCTTCAACTCAACCTGAAACTACTCGGATCTGACCCGAGTATTAAAGATACCCAGATCAGACTTGATAAACTAGTGTGAGATACTCAAAATTTAAAATGTATAGATCATGACAATGTTAGCAAAACCTTTGAAAAGAAGGGTATCTCATAAGACCACACCCATACATAAACATGGACAAGTTTTTATTTTATGATAACCAAAACACTTCATACCAAAATACGCTTGATATTATTTTTAATGAGATTCTTTTGAAAACACTTTTCAAATAAACTTATTGAAATAAGATATCAATATCTGGACTAAGTCTAAGGTAATACATCCGGACTACGTCAACAGAATATACCAAATGGAATATATGATACCAAACGAAATATACCAAATGAAATACCAAACGGAATATAAAATATTTTCTTAGATATATTCTTTTCAATTTATTCCATTTTCTTTTCAAGAGTATATGGAATCATTAAGCCTCATTTATCAAATCATTTGGTTTATTTAAACCTTTCTTAAATCCTGAAATAATTCCAAATCATTTTCTCTTTTACTTAGGAAAACCTTTTCAAATCATTATTTTACTCTTAATCAATGATTTCTTATATTCAAATTAAAACCTTTAACTTAGGAAAAATATTCCCAAATCATTCATTAAATCTTAATCAAAGATTTCATTCTTAACTTCAAATCATATTCTTGCAAATCAAAGATTTTCATAACAGAGTACTATTGCCACCTTAAATATGGTAAATTTCACCTCTAGAGACTAATGGCGAGTAATCCTACATCATGAATATCTTTTTCTTCAATGATCTTTTCTTCAATATGTTTTATTTCGAAAATTAGTTTGAAGTGGTTTTCGGATAGGAACCACCCAAATCCGATCATGGTTCTTTCGATAGGAATCACCCAAATCCGATCCCAGTTCCTTTATGCTAATCATCGATAAAAAGTGTTAAGTTCATAAGGGGGTTTCGAAAACTAGTTTGTAGTGATTTTCGGATAGGAATCATCCAAATCTGATCCCGGTTCTTCAGATAGGAATCACCCAGATCCCATCTTGGTTCCTTCTTGCCAATTATCGAATAAAATGATATTAAGTGGTTAATTAACATTCAAAGAATTTGTTTCTTTTCTTTTAACTTGAAAAACTTAAATATGATCTTTTAGAGCATCCGGGCTTTTCTTTCGATCTATTCCACCCCTCGCCTACGAGAAGAAAACATAGGCCAGGTAAGTTCAGGGCAATGGTTGCTCCATCTCTAACCTTAGTTAAATACCTTTTTTTTAATCTTTCTAGATCTCACAGGCGGGATAAATGTACTAGTCGTTTCCGCATACTCAGTTTGTTATTATATTCAATCTTCTTCACTTTTTACTTAAGTGTTACAAACCATTTCACTTAACCATTTATTCAAACTCTTATTAAAATTTTCAAATCATCTTTACATTACTTAATTATTCCTTTAAAATCATTCGAAAAAGGCTTAGGAAAGAATTGTTAAGTTTAAAGTTTCTTTTAAAAGGTCGTAGAAACGACAGCAGAAAAGTGCTACGGAAAGTGCTTTATAAGCTTATTTGATTTAAACAACTTTTTAATATTTAAAAATTCATATTTTCCATTCCAAATCTATTTTAAACCATTTTAATAGATTTATTAAAAAAATTCATATTTTTAATCATCTAAAAATATCATTTATAAATAAATCTCTTTTTGGGTTCCGAACTGCAAAACCGCGATATTTTTAGAAAATTGTTTTGGATATATTTCAAAATTTACTTGATGAAATCTTGATTTTCTTTCTTCCTTTGAAAGCTATTATCATTTTGGACCAAAGAATTTGTATTTCGGAGAAAACCAATTTATAAATCATTCTCTACGTTAATTTGGAATTACAAATCAAAATTTACGAACTGCTGCTACGCAACGAGCTCGATTTTGACCTATTTTGTTAATTGCTTGGGAACTTGTCCGAAACACTTCAAATTTGTTTTAAACCATATTTTAACTATTTTAACTTATTTAAAATCATTAAGAGGTTAAATAACTTCCATGCACATATTTGTGTGGATTTAGTTCCCATTTAATTAACTATGGTTATTTACTAATCATTTCTCCTATCATTTATCAAACAAGTTATCAACCACATAAACAATCATATAATCAACCAATTTTGCAACCAAGTTATCAAACATGCACTCATCATATTTAAACTTTCAAATCATTATATTTAAATAAGTTATGGATTAATTAGTAAATATGAGTACTCACTTTTAACAAAATTGTTCACTTCCTACCAACATTCATATCACCAACACTTCACTAAATCCTTTTATCTTCACCAAATCTTTTCCATAGACTTTTCTTTTGATCTCGGCAGCACTTCCTTCTCATTTTCTCGCTCTGAAGCTCCACGACTTGCTCCTCCCTCCTCCATAGGTTCGGACTTCTCCTATTCTTCCATCGTTTCTTCACTTCTTAGATGCTAAACCATGTTATAATAGTATTCTAAGATCTTTGGTAAAGTTTGTTGGCGTTTTGACTTTGTTTGATATGATTTTAAAAAGGGTAGTAAGGAAAGAGAAGAGAAGAAGTCATTAAAGCTCTAAAGAAGAAGAAGAAGAAGAGAGCTTAGAAAAGGAAGAAGAAGAAGAATGAAAATTGCATGGAATTTGTGAAAGAAGTGGTAGGTATTTATGGAAAAAGTTTGAAATAAAATATTAATATGTAAAATGACCAAAATACCCTTTACTTGCTTTTTAAGCAACCTTATTTTTTCAAAACTTAACATCACATTTTAAATCATTACTTTACGTCATTTTCACTTAGATATTAAGTAAACAAAATAATAATTATATTTCTTTGATTTGATGTTTACTTTATGCTTTGAAATGGCATTTTTGTCTTTTTATGCTTACTTTTTATTAATTATATTCTAGAATTTTCTAAGTATGTTTAGTAAAAGCGATACTTATACTATTTGAATGTATATTCCTATATAAGAAAACAAAGGTGCAACGATGTTGCGACAACTTTTAACCGATAAAACGTTGATTTTCGACAAAATGTTTTACGGTCACATTATGACGTTTTAGTTAAACTATTTATTTATGTGAAACAAATTTAAAAATGAAAATTTTCCTTCTTTAAATAAATGAGAACATTTCTCTTTATATTTTAAAGTCATATTTAAATAATATCAGAATCTCTAATTTTACAATGTATGTAAAACTAACAAAATGTGATAAAATTTAGTTATTTATGTAAAATGATTATTAACATACTTTTCAATATTTTAATGTACTTTTATTATCTTTATTAAATGTTTTAAATAAGATTTATATTTTAAATAAATATATAAACCTATTTATTCAGGCATTTGTTTATTTTTAACAAAACTTAACTTTTGTTGATTTGTTCTAAAATCCAAATTTATACTTTTTAAATTATTAACTATAGGAATAAATAATTTCTCTATTAATATGTACTATATATAACTTGTTTATTTAAGTTTTAAACCTTTTTAAATTTAAAACAAACCAAATTTCTCATTTTCGAAGTAGCAAAATTACGAGTCATTACATTCTCCCCTACTTAAAAGAATTTCATCCTTGAAATTATCCAAACAAAAGTTTGCCTAAAACATTTAACGTTAAACTTAATTCTATATAATATACACAAACCATCCGTATGAAATATGTTATTCGATCCCTTATTCGAATACACAACTTTATTTTGAAACAATATCTGTAACGACCCAGAATTTTGAACAATTTAATTTGAAAATATTTAATTAATTTTAAATATTTGAATGATGGTTTGGATTGAATTTTCAATATAACTTTGAATTTGGCGATTAAATTATAAAATTTAATCTATTGAAGTTGAATAAAAATTTGAATCTTCAATTTTAAGCTGATTAAAAATATTTCAAAGGCTTGTAAATTTCATATTGATAATACTGAAGATAATAGAAGCTTCAGAATTTAATTTGAAAGTGAGTTGTTCAGTTTTGAAATTAAATCGTTTGAATCGATATTTAAAAATAGCCGTCTGAGGCACAGTCTCGGAATTCGACGAAACCAGTTCCATTGGGTCCGTAATATTGAATTATTTTCGGATTTCAAATTTCGTATTTTTATGAGTTGTTATGTGAGCATACGACGAGTAAACGCGTTGAAATTTTCAACGATTTCAATTTAAATTTAGTCAACGGTAGCACGTTGTCCCCTTCAATTACGCCTAAAAGCACGCCTGAAATCGTGGAAAAATATCGTGCAAGCACATACTCTTGTCTTCCCCGTTCGTTACAAATCTCAGACAAATCCCTCTCCCTCTTCAGTTTTAAAAATCGAAACGAAACAAAATCAAGCTCTCAGATAAACTAAAATGGCCGTGTACCCTTCCACTCGTTCAAAATCGCGAGTACCTTTTTCATTCAAAATCAAATCCTCTGAAGAAAAAAAAAATTAATGGCCGCGCCATTTATTTTCCCTCCATCGATTTCGTTTTCCAGGCAAAGGAAAAAAAGGGGTGGAGGGAATCGCGACCATCTCGCGACTGATGTTCTCGAGCTCGGCGACGATGTTAGAGGAATTCGCGAGCATGTCAGCAAGCGAACGAGGTGGGTCGCGATAAGTTTTTGAGCAGCCTTCGCGAACTGGGGAAGTGATTTGTAGCTGAGTTCGATCGTGAGGGCGTTGGGTCTCGGGGGTCGCGAGTGCGATTGGCGAGCAGGGCATCTAGAGGAGTTCTGGGCTTCAGTGGCGCACACACGCATACGAGATGGCGGCGACGTTGGAGGCGGCCGCGTGAAGCTAGGGCTTAGGGAAAATAGCCGCGAGCAGTTAAGGTATAATTTTTGTTTAATTTAGAATGATAGATATGTAATTTAAAAATAATTACAGTAAGGTGATTTTAACCACTAGGTAACTGAGTTGAAAATATTTGAAAAAAAATAATATGTATGTGATTTCAATTTATAAATCTATAAAAGAAAATGGGTTTAAAATTTAATTATTAGTTTAAATTAAACTTTTGGTTAATTAAACATAGCGAATGGAAATTAATTATGCAATTTGTCCAAATGTTATATAAAATAAAGATTGGAATTTATAAAGAATAGTTTTGAATTTAATTTTTGTTAAATCAAAGTATTAAAAAGAAATTGTTTGAATGCCAAAAAAAACAATTTATTAAAAAGGGATTTAGTTTTAAAATTGTAACCTTTAGTTAAACAAATTTAATTAAAGAAAATCAGTTTGAATTTTTTTTTATTTTAAAATAAAAATCATTAACTTGAGATTGAAATAATTAGTTGGATAAATTTAATTTAAGGGTAAGTTAATTTAATCTATTTAAGAAGAAAATTTAGTTTTAAAATTAAATTGTAATTGAATAAAATTATTAAAGGAATTGGTTTAGAACAAAACCATTGAATAAGTAAAACAATAAAAAAAAAAGAAAATTTATTATTCGATCTGTTCGAATATTGATGAATTGTATAAAATTGTTTATACAAGGTAAAAATGGCGAAGGAAATCGAGTCAAGATGGAAAATGGATGGCAAATAAAAGCTAAGGTGAGAACTTCTCACTCAAAAAAATTTATAAGTTGGATTTGCAGTTATTCATTGATTGATTGCTATTTGATTGTGATATTAGATGTAGTAGGATATATCTATATATATATAGCAATATATATATTGGCATATGTATATATTGCAGTTGATTGATTTCCCGCATTGTATAGCGGATGAGATCCTATTGCGCCGCCTATTAAGCGGATAATATTTTATAAATCCCATATACCGCGATATTCCACCTCGAAGTGGAATGGGTATTGTGCTAATGTCTGTGGATGCAGGGAAACAGGTTGGAGGGATCCAACTGGATTCCTCACAAATATTTATTTGATTCAGATCTTGTGATATTTGATTGATTATTATATTGATATATGATGTTGGAAAGTCGTGATTGACTATTTGATGTGTTGCGTCATCAGATCCAATTTTGAAGTTTAAAAATAACGATTTTGATTTTAAGGGATTTCTAAAGTAATTTTTGAAAGTATACGTTTATATTTTTGGAATTAATTCATCTTAAATAAATAAACGTTATAATTTTAATATTATAAAAATTATGATTTTTGAGAGATACAGTTAAAAGTTGATTTTTGAAAATATGGGATTAATGATTTTACAAAATAGTTTAAACTGGGATTTCTGAATTTATTATAAAAAGTTTAAAAATAGGATTTATAAAATTTGATTATTTTATAAATCAAAATGATGAAATTATAAAGGAGTTTAAAGATGTTTTAAAAGAATAATATAAATTGATCCATATAAAAGATTTATAAATTGATATTTATAAATTAAAAATATTGGGATTGTAAAACGAGCTTTTATAAGTGTTAGAATGAATTGTGAATGAATTTCATAAATGAATGAAATCTATAGGATTATAACGGTGAAGTTATAAATGAAATTTTATAAATAAAATTTATAAAGTTATTTAAGGAATAGATTTGGATAAATAAATCAATCTTATAAGTTGTAAGATTTATAATTATGAAGTTTAAAGGAACGATTTTGTAAACAAATAAATTATAAGCATTTAACTTCTAATATGGACTTTCGGTATGTAATTGAGTTATAAATCGAATAAATTAATAAGGGAAATTTATAAAAGGAAGTTGTTATAAAATAAATAGAAATGGAATTTATAAACATTTTTTTTTATAAATTAGCAATGACTTATTTTGATAAGTTAATTTTTATAACTTATTTATGGAGTTATATTCACATTTTAGACAGTGAATAATCCTTTAAAAATAAAAGGAATAGAAATGATGAAATTGGTTAACAAGTATATTCACGTTTTTAAATAGTGAATAATATGTTAAAGAAATGGTTTTGAATGAGATGTTTTAAATAGAATTAAAACGATCTAAAGATGTTTTAAAAAGTATTAACTATCGAAACCATAGATTTCAACATTCATTGTTGAAATAGACGTTTTCGAGAAATAGAAGGAAATGGTAGATTATAACACTGTTGTTATAATAGATGATTTCTGAAAGGAAGGGTTTTGTATAGTATTGGGATTTATATATCTATTTTAATTTCGAATCCCTATACTAGTGATTTTGGGTTGTCGTAACAATGTTTTACGCAACATTCGTTTTGGCCCAAATAAATATGTTTAAGAGAATAGTTTCCTTAAAGAATGAAATATATACTTAATTTCGATTAGAGTATATTGAATATTTTCCAAGTGTAGAAAATTAAAAGGCTTGTGAATTACTTATAAATAAATAAGTATGGAAATGTTTTTCCAATATTAAGTGAATATTGTGAATTTATCTTTTTGAAGATAAATTGAAAATGAATAATGGAAATTGTATATTCATAAATATTTTTGGAAATATAAATTCAATATGGAATTTATAAATGAAACTTGGAATTGGTTTTAAAAATAAATATCGAAGGGTTTTGAAGAATGGAAAATATATATATATCTTGTAAAGATATTTTTGGGAAATAAATAATTTGGAAAATTATTTGGAATCTGGTGATGTTGGCATATCCATTGATAGTTCAATAACCGACTATCAATATTTACCTTTGAATAGGTATTTGTTGTGATTTGCTTGAATTTGAATGCCACACTTTTTTTTTTAAATAAGCGCTCACTATTCGGGTTAACCGGGAAAGGACCTTGGGGTCGTATAACCCATTCCGAATATGTGATACGTCGTTATGAATTGCATTTGAAGATCGGTGTTGAAGACCGGATATTTTCAAAAACGAAAGGGTTTCTTGTTGAATGTCTCTGCACTGGCTGATCCCCGGTATAGAGATCTCCATACGTGATGGGAAATCTGGACGTGATTAGAGATTATCCGGATTGCAAGGACTTCTTTGTAAGTGCCTTCGGTTCTGTTCGATCCCGGAACAGACTTGTATGGATTGTATGTCTGACATTACAAACTGAGATATAAAGCTGATTTCTTTCAAATATATTTCTGTTGGTGGCGGAGAATTTATTCTCTTAGCTTAACACCCTTCTCTGAGACGTACGAGCTCAGAGGTTATATAGTTGAAGGTTATCAGCAATATATTCCCAATTTGGTAATGTGACATGCTGAGTGTTGCTGTGAAATGATCATTGTGTTGATTATTTGTGATAGGATCATTTGTTTGATCGTCTATCTTGGTGATCATTTCTATGATCATTTGTTGACCCAAAGCATGACTTTGTATAAAGCGTGGCTTTGTGGACGTGACTTCGTCGAGCCTCACACCCCGAAATGGTCAAAACAGGAAAGATGCAGCAAGGTTATGAGGGGTAGCTCCCTTTAGGGTATGTGCATTTCCTTCTGTAAAAGGGTGGTATCATGGTATGGAGCCCAGATGCTTACTCATGTTGAAACACTTATTATTATGGTGTGATGTTGATTAGAGAGCTCTCGGATAAAGGTCCCAAAGGACCGGGGGATGGCATACTCGTGTCAGTTGTTACCTAGTTTGAAAGGTAACCCGGCCTTGTGTTGGCAGAGATCCGGTTAGGTTCTGACGTCCTTCTAGAGGCGTTTCCATGTGGCAATAGGAAGTTCCTTGGCCTGACCATTCGTTGGAAATTCAAAGAAACAATACGAGACTTGTACGGTTTTAGTTGTAGAACCTGCCATCTAATATGGTAGCTATAGTAGGCATAATATAATGGTACCTATGCTGGCTAAGATTTATATTCTACTTTTGAAATATTTTCTACACTATGCACTAGTAATAATATCAAATGTTTCTTTTTAATACGTATCAAGCATCTTTAACTAACATAAGAAGAAATCTCCTCCAAGTCTGTGTTTGCATTGTGTGTGTGGCGGGAGGTCTTATGGTAGTCTCATTCTTAAAAGCATTTCAAATTGACTTTAAAAATATTCCTCTATTTTGATTTTAAAGATAAATAAACTGTTTGAAGTTCCCACACCAGTCACATGACTGACTCGGAGTTTATTGTTTTCCTTCCTAAACTATGGGTGCCCACCAATTTCCACACGGGCAGTCAAGAGTTAGGTTTATCAGGATATTTGGAATTCAGGAGTTGCTGGAGGCAAGCTGGATGGCATAGCGTATAACTAGTATATAGTATTATTTTTTCCGCTGTTTGTTATTGTTGTTGTACACTCTGATGATATGATGTAATATAATGTAATGAAATGTAATAACTGATATAGTTCTTTGTTTAAAGATTATTCATTTATTTATTATATGTTGTTCTGCTGCGAATTGTGAGATTCTGATGTTGTTCTGTTGTTTTCTTTCCGTTCTATTTTCTTTCTTTTCTCTCTTCTTCTACCTCTTTCTTTTTCTTTTCTTCTTTCTTAAACCCTAATGGTTCGTATTTCCGTTCATCTTGAGTTAATCTATGGAGATTAGTGTCACTTCAAGGGGTACGGATTTGCGGGTCCTTACAATATCAATCCCCCGATCCTCTAGTGCGGACTCTGATCAAGCTCTTCGTTCACAAACCTTGCTTTCCTTGCGTAGTGCTCAACTATGATAGAAAACTTAAGTACCAAACCATAAAATCAATCAATGTTCTTCGTCAAGAATCGAGTGATAAATCTTTTTTTGGACCAATGTAAACACATCAAAGTTCCATACTCAAATATTAGATCATCATGTATGTGACGAAATAATCTACATATAATATATGTATTTATTAACTTTCAAAACTTTCATAAAAAAATTTATCTTAAGCTCAAACATTTTATAAATGTGCTTCTTTATATAATCCTTTTAATTATTTATTTTCAAATATTTTTATTTAAAGGAAAATACTAAAGAAACCATTTTTCACTCAAAATATAATTATCTTTATTATAATTTTTTTCCACAATCCACTAACTTAGTATAGTTCCTTTAACACTAATGTTATTTATGAATCATTTCTTAAAACTATTACTTAAGTTTATTTCACTTATAACTTATGCAAATCAATCATATTTTAAAGACTTAAGTTCAAATTCTAAATTGATGCTAGAATTCGTTGATAAAACACTTTACAGGTTATAATTGCCTTTTTGAGGAGTCATTATTTTTTTACTCAATAGTTCATGCCTTAAATCTATATTTGTATGATATACCTTTATATTCTAAGAGTGTATATTAGTCCCAAATTCAAGTTGATTTTACTTAAATCCATCTGTCTAACAAACTAAGACTTTATTGTAATTTACTATTATCTCAAATTTATAAGTTATAAAACTTATTTCTTATTTAATACTATTATTAATTTTCTAGCTTTGAAAAACAAATTTTAAAACCGCCCATATTTAAATCCTCATACTCTTAACTCTTAAATCATTTTTCCTTATAACTCAGATTTATAAATTATCCTTATCTTATTTAATTTACTTAAAGTATTTCACAATCATACCAAAAAATTTCATAAATTACTTAGTTTTGAGTTAGACATGAAACAAAAAATTTCGACTGTCTAAAATCGTCGGAAAATTCGCTTTAGTTTAGCAATTAGCGATCCTAATTTATCTTTAGTTTGAACACTTTTATAAAGATTACTAACCAATGATTCACATTATTTCTTTAACTTAAGAAAATTATATAGATCGAGCAACTCCAAAAAAAACCAACGAACTGGGTACCATCAATAGTATCATATATCCTCTTAACAAGAAGAGTAAAACTTAAGAGAAATGTTTACCATCCGAACATATCGCTTACCCATTTCAGTTTATTTTCGAGACAATCGAATTAGTTATCATAAAATACCTCTTTTTATTTGAAATAATACTATTTTCAACATCCTTTAGAGATTACTTTATAAAACCTATTTTATAAATTCATTTTATCTTATATTAATTTTAACTTCATTTAAATTTCCATAATTCTTTAAATTACTCGAATTTAAATGCTCATTCCTTCTATATTTATCTTTTTACATAATCATTTTCTATTACATTTTTTCTTTTGTGTTCATTCTTGAAAGAAATCTTATTATCAAACATCTTATAGTCAAATCGTGAAACTTAATTTACAAGGTATTTGTACTTAACTTTTAAACCAAATAATTGATCAATTTATGATAGTAACTTAACATTATCATTTCTTAACTTATTATTTTGAAATAAGTGTTAAAGATCTTAATTACCTTATCAGATTTCTTAATTATCGATTATCTTTACGAAACATCTTATAGTCAAACTATGAAATTCTAATCACAAGATGTTCATACATAAATTTCACTAATCTTGATTTCTAACTATACAACTTTTGAAAATATATACTTTATGTTCAAAATATAATCCTAGGTAAAATTATTTCATTTACCAATTTTTTCAAAATTAGTGTATCGATTCGTCATGTTTAAATGTTTAGGAACCCTCGTCGATAGCAATGATCAAGCGCATCAATCAGAATCCATAAATCACTCAATAGATAAATCAACATAAAACAATTTATTTGTCACTAACAAATATGCACTCATATATAATACACTCAAACTCATTCTAGGGTGTTACTAACCCTATCTCTAATGAGTTACTCATCCTAGGTTATTACTATCCCTATCTCTGATGAGCATTTACCCCACAAAAGCCAAGGTTCTCGCTTAACCTTCAGCTCTGATACCAAATGTAATATCTCGTTTTTCCATACCCTTTGAATCGATAATAAACCACACATTCCTAACTAAAATTGCACGAAAAGACGGATCATTAAGGGTAGAAAGAAAATAAAGACGGAACAGAATCTCACACTAATGGAATAACATATATTATTTCAATAATAACCTTTACAGTGGAAAATTTTAAAATATGATATCACGGTCTAACCTAGATTCAGTATGGACAGTTATAACACCTGCCCTTACAAATTCTGACCAACAACAAACAAAAAAAAATGCAGTAGATGTAGCAGATAATAGAATATGCCTATACGATCATGAAGATCTCCAGCTCTCCTCTTGAAACTCCAACCAACTTCAACTCAACCTGAAACTACTGGATCTGACCCGAGTATTAAAGATACCCGGTCGGCCTTGATAAACAAGCGTGAGATACTCGAAATTTAAAATGTATAGATCATGACGATGTTATCAAAATCTTTGAAAAGAAGGGTATCTAATATGACCACGCCCACACATAAACACGGACAGGGATTTACATTATGATAAACAAAATGCTTCATACCAAAATACACTTGATATTATTTGTAATGACATCTTTTGAAAACACTTTTCAAATAAAATGATTCAAATACCAATATCTGGACTAAGTCTATGGTAATATATCCTGACTTGGTCAACGGAATATACCAAACGGAATATATGATACCAAAAAGGGGGTAGCTGAAATGTTTGCAAGTTATTACAGCTATTATGGAAATACAATCAAAACCGTAAATCTCATATTGGGGTTGGATTTCCAAAATGATAGGGCACTAGTTGCATTTTCTCTGATCCATGCATAACAAACATAGTTCCAACGGTTCCTTAATCGCTTTTCTCAAACTAGTCACTTGGAACTATATTTGCTACATTACAATTGATAACCGATAGTTCCTAGTTTTTCTCAAGCTACCCAATTTATCCACATGGGGCAATAAATGCCTTGAGGGACGTATCCCCCAAAGGGCAAAACCTATTTAACACCACCATACATACTTATTTTGAATTTGCGCATGTTAGAGCATATAATATCCCATCGTAACCGGGGTATGAGGCTCGTGAAGCTACATCAATTTCTTCAAAGCCACGCTTTTCATATAAAACCACGCTTTGATCATAACATGTTCCACTTTGAATGCCACACTACCATTCCTTTGATCACTATTTGACTCCCACAAGCATACAACCTCTGAGCTCGTATTTATCAGAGAAGGGTGTTAAGCTAAGAGAAGTTGCCTTCTCCGCCACCAAGCAGATGTACATTTGTAAAAGTCAAACTTTGTGTCTAAGAAATGAAATGTCGGACATTCGTCCATACAAGTTCGTTCTGGGACTGAACGAAACCGAAGGCACTCTCCTACTACCACTAGTAGCGAGTAGTCCTTACAATCCAAAAAATCTCCACAACAGGGAGACCACTACTATAAATAACTCTATAATGAGCCACCCAGAGCATGTTCAACAATCAGTCCTCATGCTATGAAGACCTACGGTCTTCAATGATCATCATCTTCAACATATCTTCACTTTCGAACGTATACATTGGTTCGAAGTGATTTTCGAATAGGAATCACGCAAATCTGACACTGATTCCTTCGAAGCCAATCATCGCTTTAAAAGATGTTAAGTTCATATGTGGATATCAATCATCGATCAATTACTTCATCTTTTATCTAATCAAATATCTTTCTTAGATATATTCTTCTCAATTTATTCCATTTTCTTTGCAAGAGTATATGGAATCATTAAGCGTCATTTATCAAATCATTTGGTTTATTAAAACCTTTCTTAAATCCTAAAATAATTCCAAATCATTTTCTCTTTTACTTAGGAAAACCTTTCCAAATCATTCTTTTGCTCTTAATCAATGATTTCTTATATTCAAATTATAACCATTAACTTAGGAAAAATATTCTCAAATCATTCATTAAATCTTAATCAAAGATTTCTTTCTTAACTTCAAATCAAATATTTTCATAACGGAGTACTAATGCCACCTTAAATATGGTAAATTTCACCTCTAGAGACTAATGGCAAGTAATCCTACATCATGAATATCTTTGTCTTCAACGATCTTTTCTTCAATATGTTTTACTTCAAAAATTAGTTTGAAGGGGTTTTCGGATAGGAATCACCCCTATCCAATCCTGGTTCTTCGGATAGGAATCACCCAAATCCGATCCCGGTTCCTTCGTGCTAATCATCGATAAAAAGTGTTAAGTTCATATGGGGTTGCGAAAATTAGTTTGAAGTGATTTTCAAATAGGAATCACCCAAATCTGATCCCGGTTCTTTGGATAGGAACCACCCAGATCCGATCACGGTTCCTTTACCAATTATCGATTAAAAATATACTAAGCGGTTAATTAACATTCAAAGAATTTGTTTCTTTTCTTTTATCTTGGAAAAACTTAAATATGATCTTTTAGAGCATCCGGCTTTCCTTTCTATCTATTCCACCCCTCGCCTAAGAAGAGAAAACATAAGCCAGGTAAGTTCAGGGCACTGGTTGCTCCATCCCTAACCTTAGTTAACCACCTTGTTTTATCTTCCCAGATCCCACGGGCGGGAAAAATGTACTAGTCGTTTCTGCATACTCGGTTTATTATTATATTCAATCTTCTTCACTTTTTACTTAAGTGTTACAAACCATTTCTGTTAACCATTTATCCAAACTCATATTAAAATTTCCAAATCATCTTTACATTACTTAATTATTCCTTTAAAATCATTCAAAAAAGATTTAGGAAAGAATTGTTAAGTTTAAAGTTTCTTTGAAAAGGTCATAGAAACGGCAGCAGAAAAGTGATGCGGAAAGTGTTTTATAAGCTTATTTGATTTAAACAACTTTTTAATATTTGAAAATTCATATTTTCCATTCCAAACTCTTTTAAACTATTTTAATAGATTGATCAAATTTATGTCATTATTTAATCATCTAGAAATATCATTTATAAAGATATTCCTTTTTGGGTTCCGAACTACAAAACTACGATATTTTAAAAATTGTTTTGGACATATTTCAAAATCTACATGATGAAGTTTTGATTTTCTTTTTTCCTTTGAAAACTATTATCATTTTGGACCAAAAATTTTTTATTTCGAAGAAATCTGACTTATAAATCATTCTCTACGTTAATTTGACATTGCATATCAAAATTTACGAACTAGCGCTACGCGACGAGCTCGATTTTGACCAATTTTGTGAATTACTTCGGAACTTGTCCGAAGCACTTCAAATTTGTTTTAAACCATATTTAAATTATTTTAACTCATTTAAAATCATTAAGAGGTTACATAACTTCCATACACATATTTGTATGGATTTAATTCTTATTTAATTAACTATGATTAATTACCAATTATTTCTCTTATCATTTATCAAACAAGTTACCAACCATATAAACAATCATATAATCAACCAATTTTGCAACCAAGTTATCAAACATTCATTCAACATATTTAAACTTTCAAATCATTATACTTGAAATAAGTTATGGATTAATTAGTAAAAATGAATACTCGCATTTAACCAAATTGTTCATTTCTAACCAACATGTGTGGAATTTGAGAAAGAAGTGGTAGGTATTTATAGAAAAAAGTTTAAAATAAAATATTATTATGTAAAATGACCAAAATACCCTTCACTTACTTTTCAAGCAACCTTATTTTTTCAACACTTAACATCATATTTCAAATCATTACTTTATGTCATTTTCACTTATTTATTAAGTAAATAAAGTAATATTTATGTTTTCTTTAATGTGATGTTTACTTTATACTTTGAAATGACATTTTTGTCCTTTTGTGCTTACTTTTTCTTAATTATATTCTAGAATTTTATAAGTATGTTTAGTAAAAGTAAACTTGATTTGTGAATTAATTAATACTTATATTATTTGGATATATGTCCTTATATAAGAAAATATAGGTGCAACGATGTTGCGACAACTTTTAATCGACAAAACGTTGATTTTCGAAAAAATATTTTACAGTCACATTATTACGTTTTAGTTAAACTATTTATGTATGTAAATCAAATTTAAAAATGAACATTTTACTTCTTTAAATAAATTAAAACATGTCTTTTTTATATTTTAAAATCATATTTAAATAATATCAAAATCTCTAATTTTACAATGTATGTAAAACTGACAAAATGCGAAAAAATTTGGTTCTTTTGGTAAAATGATTATTAACATACTTTTAAATATTTTAATACACTTTTATTATCTTTATTAATTTTTTCGATGAGATTTATCTTTTTAAATAAATATTTAAACCTATTTATTCAAGCATTTATTTATTTTTAACAAAACTTAACATTTGTTGATTTGTTCTAAAATCCAAATTTATATTTTTTAAATTATTAACTATAAGAATAAATAATTTCTCTACTATTATCTATCATATATAACTTGTTTACTTAAGTTTTAAATCTTTTTAAATTTAAAACAAATGAAATCTTTCATTTTTGAAGTAGCGAAATTACGGGTCGTTGCAGTAAGTCAATTTCATTTCATCTCATGTAATTAATTTTATCTTGGGTCGTATCCAATTCCATTTTACTATTAACAATATCTCAAAGAAATTCTTTCACTATGAAGTTCATACTTCTTAAAACGAAAAAAATTTCTCGGTGCAACGGAATAGGTATTCAAAAACATTTTATGAATTTCCTTATTTATAAAACTGATTTGGTTTTAGTTTGCAAAACTTATGTTCGAAACATAAATATATCATCTAACGACAGTCTTTCTCAAACTCCTTTTAGGAAGATTTATACAAGATCTCTCACGAACAATTATCATGTGCAGACTTTTGACTCATATAATTTGCCAACTCCTTGGCCTAGATTGTGTTTGGGTTTCCTATAAAGCCTTATCTTGTATAATTTTGTAAACTGTCATCTATATGAAATAATATTAACCATTTGTACTACACTTAAATACATAACCTTGTAGAAATAATTTAACTCAACTGCACTAACAATTAATCGTACTTTTGTTCAACAAAGTTCAATTACTCCTTTTGATACATCATTATGTATTAAATGGAGGAGTGACTTTTAGATTGAATCTTTATTTACATTAGTACATATGGAACTCTTTCCAATACACTTCTTATTCTATCAAATCGAATCATTTCTATTGCATACCATATTATTTACTTTCGTTTTATACTATATGAATCTATCTTAGACATACTACGTATGTATCAAATACACATGTCCATGTCAGCGATAACTCATCGGTGAATATGATGAGGTATATGAAACTGTTTTGGTATTAATAGACCTATGATTGCATACATTATATGTATCAATCCAAAAGGTCCATCTACTCTTTTGACGCTCCCACAAAATGGATACATAGCCCTTAATTGTTTGAGATATAATTAATCAGTATCATATAATTCATAATCGTATAACAAAATTTTTTCTTAAAACTATGGCTATGTCTATAATTTCAAAATTACGTAAATAATATATACTTCTTTGTTTTCCAATGCATCACTTTTGTCATGAAAACAAATAACACATTATAGTTTTATTTCTTAACGAATTTCCATAATATCCATATTGAAATATAGCTATGTCTATCTTTCAATCGATACCGAAAAATAGTCTTTATTTCATAAATAATGCTCGATACGTTGTAGGAAAATAATTTTCGTAATGTGATGCGATCTTTAAATGCTATATGGCTTGCTCCTACTATTTTCTCCATTACTATAATCGTGTGCTAAATTAGAAGGTTCTCATTTACTCAATATAGAGTATTTATATCATATATTGCAACTAGTTTACAACGTAGAGACCTTTGATCAAATATCTTGAATTCAAAGAAATAAATCTCATAAAGAAAAATTTTCTATATGAAAATACAGTTCAAAATAGAAATCATATTTCTTATTTTAACATTAAATATTAATTATTATTTTACATTTCTCATCTCCAATGTTTCTTTATGAAACAGAAGTGACCATTTATTCTCTTTATCCCAACTTTACTTTTAATCACATCTACTCTTATACATTCGTTTTCTTTCTAAATGGTCGAACCATTTATAATAAAATCCTTACTACAACATCATAACTAACTCTTTCTTGAAGTTTAACCGAACATCCTTAACATTTAAGGACATTAAATATGTTGTACTTTGTGTAAACTGATCAAGCTGACATTTCAGTGATTGAAATCTTAGATCTTTCTTGTAATTGTGGTCTAGTGTTACATTAAATGCAAAACGATCCTTTTTGTAATCAATCAAATTGAATACTCGATCTCACGGTATAATTTATTGGCATATTTCGAATGAACTAACTTCATCGAAGTATCATATATTACAAACTATGATCGTTCCCTAATTTACACTTATATATGATAGTATATGGATCAAATATCCATAATCTTATATAGCTTTTGAGTTTGGAACTCATTGAATGCAATACTCATTTTCGACCAAATTAACACGTAAGCGATCCAATTACGAACCTATTAAGTAGTTGTAAAATTTGGTACTTGCATGGTATAGAAAACATTAAATACAATAAGTTTTCAATAATAAAAGTGTGTATGTATTACATTGCTATTTGTCAATCTTCAATTCAGTACATTTGTATCTCTTAATTGGTAAACATTTTATCAATCATATTAAATGCACAAATTTTTCTACGTATATTATTATAAAATTTTATAGCATTTGTTCTTACAACATTAGAAATGTTAAATGTTATCATTTCATTTTTCTAATAAGGCTCCCACTAATCTTTTATGTTTCACCAAACCTTAAGCAAAACATAGAAGTCTTTTGACTTCACTAGTAGGTGTTAAGACTTATCCAACTTGGAATTCTAATCTGTAGTTTGCTCAACAAGTCATGGCTCCACGGATGATGGATAACCCATTATCGATTATATCATATACAACTCCTAACCCTTTGGTACTTTGTCTTAATTCTGTTTCGACCTTGAGTATGCTCAACAAATCGAAATGAAATTATTCACACGTACCTACCATATCGCGACGGCTTAAGTATAGTATATGTACCTTGAGTCTACTCAACAAATACATATAGTTATCTTTTCTTGTCTACTCAATATATTAATAATACTACACATAACATCCCTAGTTCGAGTCTGCTCGGAAACTAAGGAGTTTGCAAGTAAATTATTATTATTATATATAGTAGAGGCAACATTATATTAAAGATTCATAATCCTTAATATTTAATTTTGAGTGATATTGATTTATGAAATAATATAATTTCTTATGTATTACTCTCGTGATTCAAGTGTCTGACATATCTGAAATCACGGTACACATACATTTACGTATGTTTTTGTTCCTTAAGTCACTTTAGGATTTCTTAATGTTCCAACTTTTGATTATGCATTCTTGTTATATAAGTTTTGTTATTATGCAACTTTTATATTTCATATTATTATATAACAGTCTTATGTATAATTTAATATTATTTAAATCTTACTTATTTAATTTAACTAATTAACATTTTAATTAATTTCATATTAATATAACATTATATTCATTGATTATTATGTACTATAGCTTTTATAATATTACACATTTTATCTTATATATGTGTATATTCATTTAACTAATTAACCTATTAATTAAATTTTTTACATAATTAAAAAAGTTTAATTATATTAATTTCAAAATTCAACTTATATATATACACATATACTTGTGTTATTTAAACATTTTAAAACAAAATAACATATATCATAATATAATATATGTATATACTTATTAACTAATTAACTTATTTGATTGATTTAATTTATTAGTCTTATTAATAAATTTTGAAATTTTGAAACTAAAATTTATTTTCAAACATTTTGAAAAAAAATATTATATTATAACTTCCATAATAATTGTATATAATAATTGTATATCTTATTTTAAATTTAAAATTTTATATTTTAATTTCCAAACAATCTTGGAAATTAGCCTAAGGCCCAATTCAAATTTAAGCCTTTTCTATTATGGAAATTTTTTGGGCTGTAAGCTTAATAATTAACCCTAATATTGTAACGACCCGATTTTTCGACGCCCGAAAGTCGACATCAATACGTCCACTGTATCAAATGCCGCACAGTCGAATGTTGGAAAACTAAACCGTTAGTGTTAAAGAAGAAGAAGATAGAAGAAGAAACGGAATAATAACAGAATCTCACATTTCGCAGCGGAACAAATATAATAGATAAATGAATAATCTTTAAAAATAAGAACTATATCAGTTTTACATACATAACATTATCAGAGTTTACAACGATGCCATTCAACACTAGGTATTTACAACAACTAATCCATATTAAAACTGAAATTACAGCAATCCCAACGCAACAGATAATACATAGTATATAATACGTCTCGCCATCTAGCTTCACTCTCAATCTCCATAACAACTTCTTGACTTCGCTCCCGAATAACTGATTACCTGACTCTAGGCTGTCCGTGTGGAAAATTATGGGCACCCAGAGTTTAGAAAGGGAACAATAAAATCCAGGTCAGTCATGGGACTGGCATGAGATCTTAAAAATAGTTATTTTTCACAAAGAAAGGAAAAGAAATCCTTTATGCTTTTTGGATAATGAAACTACCATAAGGCCTACCGCCCCACACACAATGAAAACGCCGAAATGGAGGAGATTTCTCCTTATGATAATCAAACATGCTTGATACGCAAAATCCTTTGATATTAATATTATTAGTGTATAGTGTGGAAAACATTTTGAAAGTATAATATTAATCTTAGCCAACATAGGCATTTCGTACTTATGCCTACTATAGCTACCATGCTCAATAGCAGGTTACCGCCACATTCCACGGCAGGTTATACAACTAAATCCGTACAGGACGCGTATTGTTTCTTTGGATTTCCAACAAATGGTCAGGCTAAGGAACTTCCTACTACCACATGGGTACGCCCCTGGAGGGATGTCCCGAGAACCTACCCGGATCTCTGCCAACACAAGGTTACCTCTGTAACTAGGTAACTACTACTCGAGTATGCCATCCCTCGGTCGTTTGCGACCTTTATCCGGGGATCCTCAACCACAAAGAAACAACCACAAAGTATAATAAATTTGCAGCAACAACATAGGTTAAGTATCTGGGCTCCATATCATAATACTACCTTTTTTCCAGAAGGAAAGGACATACCCTAAAGGGCGCTACCCTCATAACCTGGCCGCATTCTTCCTGTTTTGACCATTTCCGGGGTGTGAGGTCCGACGAAGCCTCGTCCACAAAGCTACACTTTTCACAAAGTCATGCTTCGAACAACAAATGATCAGTAGCACTTCATATGCCACACTACCAAATTAGGAATATTTCACTAGTAACCATCAACTACATAATCTCTGAGCTCATACATCTCAAAGAAGGGTGTTAAGCTAAGAGAATAAATTCTCTGCCACCAACAGTAATGTATTTGATAGAAACCAGCTTTACATGTCAAAGTGTAACGTCAGACACATATCCATACAAGTCCGTTCCGGGATCGAACGGAACCGAAGGAACTTCAAAGAAGCCCTTCCAAATCTGGATATTCACAAATCACATTCGGAATCCCCATCACAAAGGTGGTAAAGTCTCTATAACAGAGCTACCCAGTACAGAGACATTCGACAGGTAATCCTTTCGCTTTCGAAAATACCCGGTCTTCAACATCATCTTCAAATGCAATCTCATTTCATCGTATCATTATTCAGAATGGGTTTATGGAACAAAATCCCCTCCCGGCTAATCTGAATAACGAGCACTTATTTTAAAAATAAGTGTTACATTCAGATTACAACAAATCGCAACAATTTCCACTTTGATCTTTAAAACAAAAGATCCATCACAATTGCGAAGGTTCGATTTGGTTTTCAAATATCCATTTGGAATCCGTCCCCCGGTCGCATCAAATGCCATTTAAAGCCAGATATTGATAGTCGGTTATTTAACTATCAATCAATATTTACAACAATCACCATATTTTAAATAATTTTCCCCCAATTATATATATTTTTAAAATATATTTGCAAGATCCAATTTCAACACTTTAACAATTTGAAAACAAATTTCAAATAACTATTCACCTTTCAATCTTTTGAAAAAAAATTTCAAATCGTTTTTCACACTTCAATCCTTTGAAAATAAATTTCAAATCATTTTTCACAGTTCAATCCTTTAAAAACAAATTTTAAATCGTTTTTCACACTTCAACCCTTTGAAAACAAATTTCAAATTGTTTTCCTTATGCGGAATATATTTCTAAATATTTATTCATTAGCACTGGAAATCTACCGAGTTCAAATACTTTAAAATAATTTAAATCACTTATCCAGAATATTCTGGGAGACATTTAAAATAAAACTACGTTTACTTAAATATTAGTTATGAAAATATTATACTAATTATCACAAACATAAGACTTCAAGGCCAAAATAATTTTAAAATAAAATTAGTAGATTGAGTATAAATATTTAAATAACTATTTTCTAAATCAAATATCAATCTAAACTTTAAAATAATCCCTTCTAGAATTAATCAAATAAATCTTTACTTTAAAGATTTAAAACAATTCCCAAAAATAATTTCCAAAATAATTTCTCCGACAATATTCTTTTAAAACCAAATCTAGGACTTTTAATTTTATTTCAAAAGCTATTTTAAAAATATACTCGGCTTTCTAGGGAAAATACACCTTCCCTTCTAAAATGGTTCATTCAAATCAATTAATAAATCTTTGTGGATTTAATCTAAATTTACGTTCCAAATCTGTAAATTCCTTTCCACGCCTTTAAAAATATAAAAATAAAACAACATTTACTTTTAAAACAAAATTCCCTTTTCTTTATAAAATTCCCATTGTGGATTTTAAAATTTCCAAATATCTACTGATATGCGATTTCCAAACTGATTTCAAAAATCATTTCCAAACACCAAATAAATTTTCAAATTGATTTCAATTTTTATTTTAAACACCAAATTTTCAAATCACTTTATATACTTATATAATACCAATTCCACTTCGAGGTTGAATATCACGGTAATGGGTTTAATATAATATCATCCGCTATTATGCGGCGCATAGGGTCTAATTCAATACAACTGATAATCGTTTATCATCCAAGCACACAATCAATCAATTTTAAATTTAACTATTGAAATTTAAACTGGGAATTCCAAATTTGAGTGAGAAGATCCCACCTTTGCTCCTTTATTTTGTGATACATTTTCAATCCATTTCCAGCTTGTTATCATGATTTTAAACCTTGTATATACAATTATATGGCTTATTAATATTTGAATTCACGAAACAATTAATCAATAAATTTTAATTTCAAACTAATGATTTAATTAATTAATTAATTTAATATCAAATTTCCTTTAATAAATTATTTTCAGTGATAAAAATGATTAAATAGGTTAAATAAACAAATTTATCACCACCTATATTATTTTTAAATAATTACTAGATTGAAATATCAATATGTATATTTACTTTATTAAAAACAAAATGATTTAGAAGAGTTTAAATCTTGTATAAACCTTACTATAATAATATTTTTTCCTTTTTTTCCGGTATATATATAAAATACGAAAATCTATACCTAACAACACATCGAACGCGGCTTCGAACCCAGATCGCAACCCCTCCAACCTAACTCAGCTCCATCCCGCCGACACCACTGCCCATCGTGACCCACTCACGCCATGCAGCCGAACCCTCCAGAGTGTCGCCGCTGCTCGAATTCGCGACATCGTCGCCATTGTCATCGCGACCACCTACGTCGTGAATCCCAAACTTGATGTGAAACCCTATCCTCGAGCCTCCCATCCTCTTAGATCGACATCACCGCGACCTTCAACCCACGACGGTGCTGACATCGCACCCTCTCCTTCTCCCAAATTGAGGATTCCATAACTGCATGCACTTGCCCACGGACTTGCACTCTCAACGTCGCGGATTTTGTACTCGCGAATGCCCTTGTAGGTAGCCGATATGATTTGCGCATTCTTGGTCGAAGTCAAAATCGACTTCGTTTTAGTTTAATTTTTTTCTTTTTTTCTTTCGATGTCTGTTGATTAGGTTTTTGATTTCCAAAGAGAAGGTAGGCTCGACATCCCCTAAATTGATTGCGTACAAAAGGTTTTTAAGGCATTTGACTGAATTAGCTCGGCCTTATTTTTTCCTGAAGCTTTTGATAAATTTTTGAACGAAGGAAATTTCTTTTACTTGTTTGAACGAGATAACCAATTTTATTTTTATTATTTTATACGCGTGTAAAATTACACAGAATAAAACGAACACGTGCTAGAAGGGATGAAACATGTTGAATTCATGGTATTTTGTTCTTGACTGATTTAAAATATCAATTTGAATTTGAATTTAAATGACTTGAAATCGAGCCGAAAATCTCAATTTCCTATCGAGGCATGCCGTAAGGTGTTCATAAGGTTAAACCCCTATTTCGAACACGATGGAAAGGGTTACGAGTCCAAATTCAATCGAATGGAGAAGATAGCTTTTTGGACACCAGCTATTTAAATCAAATTTTCGATATGAATTCAGCGCGTTTATTTACCGTACATCCAAATGACCACTCCAAATACTATGAGAATTGAAATCCGATAATAAAACTGTAACGAACGCGATTTTTCATCCACGAACGCCGACATCAATACGTCCATTGTATCAACTGCCGAGAAATCGAAAGCCGAAAAACCGTACCGTTAGGGTTTAAGAAGAAGAAAGAGGTAGAAGAAGAGAGAAAAAGATAGAACAGAAAGAAACAACAGAACAACATCAGAATCTCACAATTCGCAGCGGAACAACATATAATAGATAAATGAATAATCTTTAAACAAAGAACAATATCAATTATTACATTACATCATATTACATTACATCACATCATCAGAGTGTACAACAACAAACAAACAGCGGAAAGAAATACTATATACAAGTAATACGCCATGACATCCAGCTTGCCTCCAGCAACTCCTGAATATCCTGATAAACCTTAACTCTTGACTGCCCGTGTGGAAATTGGTGGGCGCCCAGAGTTTAGGAAGGAAAACAATAAACTCCGAGTCAGTCATGTGACTGGTGTGAGAACTAAAACAATTTATTTTTCTTTAAAATCAAAATAGAGGAATATTTTTAAAGTCAATTCGCAATGCTTTTAAAAATGAGACTACCATAAGGCCTCCTGCACACACACACAATGCAAACGCAGAATCGGAGGAGATTTCTCCTTATGATAGTCAAAGATGCTTGATACGCATTAAAAAGAAAATTTTGATATTATTACTAGTGCATAGTGTAGAAAAATTATTTCGAAAGTAAAGATACAAATCTTAGCCAACATACGACCATTATCGTATGCCTAGTATAGCTACCATGTTCAATAGCAGGTTACCGCCACATTCCATGGCAGGTTCTACAACTAAAACCGTACAAGTCTCGTATTGTTTCTTTGGATTTCCAACAAATGGTCAGGCCAAGGAACTTCCCATTGCCACATGGAAATGCCTCTGGAATGACGTCCCGAGAACCTAACCGGATCTCTGCCAACACAAGGCCGGGTTACCCCTAACTGCGTAACTACTGACACGAATATGTCATCCCCCGATCGTAACCAATCTATCTGAGGATCCTCGATTTCCAACAACCACAAAATTTACAGCAACAACATAGGTTAAATATCTGGGCTCTATACCATGATACCACCTCTATCCAGAAGGAATGACATACACTAAAGGGGCGCTACCCCCTAGTAACCTTGCCGCATCCTTCCTGTTTTGACCATTTCCGGGGAGTGAGGTCCGACGAAGTCTCGTCCACAAAGCCATGCTTTATACAAAAGCCGTGCTTTGGGTCAACAAATGATCATAAAAATGATCACCAAGATAAATGATCAAATAAATGATCCTATCACAAATGATCAAACAATGATCATTTCACAGCAACACTCAGCATGCCACACTACCAAATTGGGAGTATATCACTAATAACCTTCAACTATATAACCTCTGAGCTCGTACGTCTCAGAGAAGGGTGTTAAGCTAAGAGAATAAATTCTCCGCCACCAACAGAAATATATTTAAAAGAAATCAGCTTTATATCTCAATTTGTAATGTCAGACATACAATCCATACAAGTCTGTTCCGGGCTCGAACAGAACCGAAGGCACTTACAAAGAAGTCCTTGCATTCCGGATATTCACTAATCACGACCGGACTTTCCGTCACTAAGGGTGATAAAACCTCTATATCGGAGATCAGCCGATGTAGAGTAACTCGACGGTAATCCTTCCGTTTTCACAAATATCCAGTCTTCAACACCAGTCATCAAATGCAATCCATAACGACGTATCACATACTCGGAATGGGTTATACGACCCCAAGGTCCTTTCCCGGCTAACCCGAATAGTGAGCACTTATATTAAAAATAAGTGTGGCATTCAATTTCAAACAATCACAACAAATACCTATTTAAAGGTAAATATTGATAGTCGTCTTATTTAACTATCAATAGGCATGCTCAACATCACCAAATTCCAAATAATTTCCCAAATTATTTACTTTCCAAATATCTTTACTAGATATATACTTTTCCACACTTCAACCATTTGAAAACAAATTTTCAAATCAATTTTCACCTTTATCTCCTTGGAAAACAAATTTCAATCATTTTCCTTACGCGGAAATACTTTCCTTTCAAAATGGTTCATTTAAACCAATCAAATAAATCCTTACCGATTTACTTTATATTTACATTCCAAATCCGTAAATTAATTCCCTTTCTTTTTTAAATTCCCTAGTGAATTTACAATTCCAAAATATCCATGAATATATGATTCCCAAATTGATTTTTAATATTCATTTTCAATTTGTCTTTAAAAGATAAAGTCTCAAAATATTCGGTTCATATTGGAAAACATTTCCATACTTATTAAATAATAAGTAATTTACAAATCCATTCATTTTCAACACTTGGAAATATTCAATATACTTAAATCAAAACTAAGTATATATTTCATTCTTTAAGAAATCATTTTCTTAACACATAAATTTGAGTCAAAACAAATGTTGCGTAAAACATCGTTACGACGACCCAAAATCACTAGTATAGGGATTCGAAATTTAAAATAGATATATAAATCCCAATACTATACAAAATATTTCCTTTCGAAAATCATTTACTATAACAACAGTGTTATAGTCCACCATTTCCTTTTATTTCTCGAAAACGTCTATTTCAACAATGAATGTTGAAATCTATGATTTCGATATTTAACACATTTTAAAACGTCGTTAAAATAATCAACTTCTTTTAATAATATCGCTTTCCCAAAACATATCCATTTTACTTAATAATATATTCACTGTCCAAAATCGTGAATATACTTCACTAACCCAATTTCAATATTTACAACACGTTTTATTTTCAAGAATTTATTTGCTATCCAAAATCGCGAATAAATTACCTTTCATAAACTTCTATATTCAGTTTATCAAATACAATTGATTTCGAATTTATAAACAATGTTTATAAATTTCATTTACATGTCGAAATTCGGTTTATAAGTAAATTACTTATAAACCATTTATTCACAAATCCATTCTTTTATATCAACATCAATTTATAAATCTAAATTCTTATTTACTTATAGATCTAGGTACAACTTTATTTTAACACTTATAAATGCTCGTTTTATATGTCCAATATTTTTAATTTATAAATATCCATTTCATAAATCTTTTATAAAAATTGTTTGTAATAGTCCCAAAAATTCCAATTTAAACCATTTCATAAATTTATTAACTATTTATTTCAAAAATCACTTTTCACTTTCATTTTATAAAAATCATACTTTTATAACATTAAAATTTTAACGTTTATTTATTTTGAACAATTCAAAATTTAATAAAACGAATACTTTCGAAAGTCACTTTAAAATTCCTTTTAAAACCAAAATCATTATTTTTAAAACTTCAGAAATGGATCCGATGATGCAGCAGCACCAAATAGTCAATCACGACATCCAAATAGCATATATCGATATGATAATCAACAAATATCGCAACATCTGTAAATAAATCAATACAGTTGAGGAATCCAGTTGGATCCCTCCAACCTGCTTCCCTGCATCCAAAAACATTAGCACAATACCAATTCCGCTCCAGTACGGAATTATCGCGGTATATGAGATTTATAAAATATTATCCGCTTAATAGACGGCGCAATAGGGTCTCATCCGCTATATACTGCGGGAAATCAATTCCAAGTATATAAATAATACCAATTTCACTGTTTATGAAATATTCGCGGTATATGTTTTTAATACATAACATTCGCTTATTAACAGCGCATAATGTCTATTTTAACAATCAATAGATAAAAATCATCATTCAAACATGCATTCAAGAATTTTAAATATAACTATTTAAAATTAAAATCGAAACCGATTCGATTGAGTGAGAAGTTCTCACATTGATTTCAATTTCGTTTTCAGCTTTTATTTCGAATAAAATTAAACGCGCGTTTAATTTTACCCGAAATTCTCACTAACTCCAAACGACTCCAATCCAATTCCATTGCGTAGTGCTCGTCAATACGATTCCAACGCAACTAGTTTCGCGCGTTTTCGACCTCGTATGAAAAAGATACGAATTTTAGAAGTTACACGAATTTATAACTTAATAAATATACAACTTTTATTTTATTTTATTTTAACCCTCAACCAATCATCACCGTGCATTTTTGGGCTAAGAAAATCTGGCCGCACCCCTATCTTCTTCCATCTTCACGTTACTTCCAGGCTAACAATCACGTAAGAATCCACTTCATCCAATTTAGGGTTTAATTATGCTCCTTCTACGAATGTTTTGAAGACGATCAAAAACTTGCATCTTGAAGAGCGTCAAGCAAGCTACACTCGGCTACCACCTCGACGAGTTCGGCCCTCCTATGGCCTCGTGTGGCGTGCGCGACCTGCAGGCCGTTGGCCCCTCCTAGCTCCCTCCACGTCGCGCCGTTTTCGATCATCTCCGTATGAAATTGAAGCCCTTGCATTCCTCTACAACTTTCGTGTTGACAAGTTTTTCTAAAAACGTGTGGATTGGGAGAGATTGAGGGAAGAAGATGGTGAATTTCTGGCCACTAATATTATATGGAGGTGGCGGCTAGGTTTCTGAAACCCTAGGCTCGTTTTCTTGTTTGCAAAATGAAAATATTGAAGGCCTTTTATAGAAAATTGCCCAATTTACTATTCATCCGGATTTTCCGAACTCCAAACGAAGCATGTCGGTTGGCGTTCTTAAGGTTTACCCCGCGTTCCGAACACAATGGAATGTGTTTCGGGAGCTAATTCGGTCATCTGTGCGAGTTATGGCAATAAACGTTCAATTTAAAATTAAACCGATTAAACGATTTTCTAGGCGTTTTAGCTTGCACCGGACAAACGGTAAATCCAATTGACTTGAAATTTGAAACCATACAATAAAATCATATTACGGATCCGATGAAACTAGTTTCGTCGAAATCCGAGACTGTTTGAAAAATGACTATTTTAACTCGCCAAATTAATATTAAAACAATTTCGATGCGTTTCGAGCTGCCACGATCAAACGACAACTCCGATTGCTACAAAAATTGAAATCCGGTAATAACAAACTATTATGGATCCAATGGAACTGGTTTCGTTGAATTCTGAGACTGTTCGAAAATTGGCTAATTTCACTAGTCAATTAAATATTAAAATATTCAATTTTCACAAATTAACTCTTAATTCGATTTTAAAAGTTCTAAAATATCGTTCTAACTCCAATATGATAAAATAAAATTTTACAAATCATTTTCAATCATATTTAACCAAATTTTCAATTATTTCTGAAATTTCAACTATTAAATTATCGATTTACTTATCCAATTAAATCCAATTATTCGAAATAAAATTTATTCGACTTATAAATTTCACTTATTAATATTTACATTCAATTAAATATACAAATTTAAATTAACAAAAATTTTGGGTCGTTACAAACTTCCCCCCTTAAAAGAATTTCGTCCTCGAAATTACCAAGTAAGAAAAAGTTACAGAATTCATTAACTTTCCAAAACAAATTTAAACTTCTTACCATACTTTACTAAGTTTTCAAATCATACTTAGTTATCTTTTCAAAACCAACCTATATCGTTTAACTTTCAATTCCAAAACCAAAATTATAGTTTTCACAAATTTCCCAAATTTTCTCAAAAATTTTCTAGCGCCTTAAATTTTCGGAAAAATTCGCCATAGTCTCCTTTGCGCGGCTCGATCCGGAAAAAAATGACAGTATATATATCACAAATATACATCTCATCAAGTGATGAGGCATCCCGTAGGGAAAAAAGTGTAAAAGTACGGTATGTAATCCGAGATATGTACCTTATTATATTATTAGCGAGCATATACGGCTAATATAGCACGAAAACGAGCTCCAAAAGCGAAGCAAGCGCAATCCGCACCTACTAAACACTCAACAACAACATGAGAAACATGCATATATGAAAGTAATATGAATATACAACATATAGCAACATCTATATATGCCAATATAGCAAATGCAACTAAAGCAACAAATGCAAACATCAACCAACTATCATCCATAACCAAATCAATATTCATTCATATTCTCATTAATATTCAATGAATTGGTTTTCAATTTAAATCACATTTGATTTATTTACATTGGATTTACTAACATTCATTTATATTCAATTTTAATTAGTTTGCATTCACTAATTTAAATCCAATTCACATTCAATTCAATTCAAATTCATTTTCTTCCAAGTTGGATTCAATTACTTTAGCTTCTAATTTCGCTAATTCAATTTCATTAACACTTAATGAATTTTATACAATCAATCAACAATCAAATAACAACCAATGTTTATTCAATACAACCAAATTTATTCACTTTACATTCAATTTGGTTCAACACATTTAATTCCAATTGGATCATATTTAATTGACTTTCATTCAATTTATTCAATTTCCAATAACATTAGCTTTTAATGAATTAACACTTATATTCATTGTTTCATACTAATCATTTACATTCAATTGATTAATATACCATTTATTAATTCAACTGTTAACTCCTTTAACAATATAAAGTTGAATTTCATTCATATAACTCAAGTTCAAATTCTTAATGACTTCACTTCATTAATTCACTTATTAATTTACTTTGACACCAAAAATCAACTTCATTCAACATCACTTAAGTTATATTCCATTTCAAACATCTTATCAAATCCAAATCAAATCCAAATTTTCCAAACAACTTTCTTTTAAACAATTTGGAAGCAATCCCTCTTTTGGAAACCCGAAAATGAACACCGATGATGTCATGATCATCATCGGAATTATTTTCCAGCGACCAAAAAGAGTTTAGAGCTTTAATTTCTCCAAAACAATTTTCCAAAATATCAAATCCTTTCAAAACACTTCTCTGGAATTTTATTTTCAGATTATAAATCACATTTATACATCTTTTACTCATATAATTTCACTTCTTTTATATAAGATTATTTCACACTTGTAAATCACATTAATTATAGTTCCATACTATAATTAATTTATTTATACAATTCATTCTTTTAAAATTGTTGTTTTTATTCAACTTATTCAAACAACTTTTGTTTACTTGCATGCATTCTTACATTTTCAACAATCAACAATCAATTTATATACGCATTAATAATTTTGAAAAATTATTCTTTTATATATAAAACATGATCAAGGTAAAATTATTTCATTTACCCTATTTAAACAATACTGTGTCGAATTGTTCTATTCAAGTGTTTAGAAACCCCTTCGATACAGTTGCGCAGACTGTGCCGACGAAGGTTCATATGCCACTCAACAAACCAATCATCACAATATAAAACAATTTAATATTCACTAACAAATACGCGCTCATATCTATTATTACACTCAACTCATTCTAGAGTACTACTGACTCTATCTCTAATGAGTAACACCCAACAGAGCTAAGGTTGTCGCTTAACCATAAGCTCTGATACCAAATGTAACGTTTGTTGTCACAACCGGTAGGCTTTTCAACCATCCCAGCCCCACCGTGGCTTACACTAATATCCCAAACTTGCTTTTACGGCCAGCCTCTCGACTGTCTCAGCTTACGCCTAACCAACCCCGTAAAGCGGACGTGTGGAAGCAAGAGTCTCCCGTTCGCCACCAAACCGCGAAGCGAGAACCCCCCATCACATTTCACTAAAACAAGCAAGACTGGTGTGAGAACTCAAAACAGTTTATCTTTAAGACAAAATAGAGGGATATTTTTAAAGTCAATTCGCAATGCTTTTAAAAATGAGACTACCATAAGGCCTCCCGCACACACACACAATGCAAACGCAGAATCGGAGGAGATTTCCCCTTATGATAGTCAAAAATGCTTGATACGCATTAAAAAGAAACATTTGATATTATTACTAGTGCATAGTGTAGAAAAATTATTTCGAAAATAAAGATATAAATCTTAGCCAACATACGACCATTATCGTATGCCTACTATAGCTACCATGTTCGATAGCAGGTTACCGCCACATTCCATGGCAGGTTCTACAACTAAAACCGTACAAGTCTCGTATTGTTTCTTTGGATTTCCAACAAATGGTCAGGCCAAGGAACTTCCCATTGCCACATGGAAACGCCTCTGGAATGACGTCCCGAGAACCTAACCAGATCTCTGCCAACACAAGGTCGGGTTACCCCTAATTGGGTAACTACTGACACGAATATGTCATCCCCCGATCGTAACCGATCTATCCGAGGATCCTCGATTTCCAACAACCACAAAATTTGCAGCAACAACATAGGTTAAATATCTGGGCTCCATACCATGATACCACCTCTATCCAGAAGGAATGACATACACTAAAGGGGCGCTACCCCCTAATAACCTTGCCGCATCCTTCCTGTTTTGACCATTTCCGGGGAGTGAGGTCCGACGAAGTCTCGTCCACAAAGCCACGCTTTATACAAAAGTCGTGCTTTGGGTCAACAAATGATCATAGAAATGATCACCAAGATAAATGATCAAATAAATGATCCTATCACAAATGATCAAACAATGATCATTTCACAGCAACACTCAGCATGCCACACTACCAAATTGGGAGTATATCACTAATAACCTTCAACTATATAACCTCTGAGCTCGTACGTCTCAGAGAAGGGTGTTAAGCTAAGAGAATAAATTCTCCGCCACCAACAGAAATATATTTGAAAGAAATCAGCTTTATATCTCAATTTGTATTGTCAGACATACAATCCATACAAGTCTATTCCGGGCTCGAACAGAACCAAAGGCACTTACAAAGAAGTCCTTGCATTCCGGATATTCACTAATCACGACCGGACTCCCCGTCACTAAGGGTGATAAAACCTCTATATCGGAGATCAGCCGATGTAGAGTAACTCGACGGTAATCCTTCCGTTTTCACAAATATCCGGTCTTCAACACCGATCATCAAATGCAATCCATAACGACGTATCACATACTCGGAATGGGTTATACGACCCCAAGGTCCTTTCCCGGCTAACCCGAATAGTGAGCGCTTATATTAAAAATAAGTGTGGCATTCAATTTCAAACAATCACAACAAATATCTATTTAAAGGTAAATATTGATAGTCGGATTATTTAACTATCAATAGGCATGCTCAACATCACCAAATTCCAAATAATTTCCCAAATTATTTACTTTCCAAAATATCTTTACTAGATATATACTTTTCCACACTTCAACCATTTGAAAACAAATTTTCAAATCTCTTTTCACCTTTATCTCCTTGGAAAACAAATTTCAATCATTTTCCTTACGCGGAAATACTTTCCTTTCAAAATGGTTCATTTAAACCAATTAAATAAATCCTTACCGATTTATTTTATATTTACGTTCCAAATCCGTAAATTAATTCCCTTTCTTTTATAAATTCCCTAGTGAATTTACAATTCCAAAATATCCATGAATATATGATTCCCAAATCGATTTTTAATATTCATTTTCAATTTGTCTTTAAAAGATAAAGTCTCAAAATATTCAGTTCATATTGGAAAACATTTCCATATTTATTAAATAATAAGTAATTTACAAATCCATTCATTTTCAACACTTGGAAATATTCAATATACTTAAATCAAAACTAAGTATATATTTCATTCTTTAAGAAATCATTTTCTTAACACATAAATTTGAGTCAAAACGAATGTTGCGCAAAACATCGTTACGACGATCCAAAATCACTAGTATAGGGATTCGAAATTTAAAATAGATATATAAATCCCAATACTATACAAAATATTTCCTTTCGGAAATCATTTACTATAACAACAGTGTTATAGTCCACCATTTCCTTTTATTTCTCGAAAACGTCTATTTCAACAATGAATGTTAAAATCTATGATTTCGATATTTAACACATTTTAAAACGTCGTTAAAATAATCAACTTCTTTTAATAATATCGCTTTCCCAAAACATATCCATTTTACTTAATAATATATTCACTGTCCAAAATCGTGAATATACTTCACTAACCCAATTTCAATATTTACAACACGTTTTATTTTCAAGAATTTATTTGCTATCCAAAATCGCGAATAAATTACCTTTCATAAACTTCTATATTCAATTTATCAAATTCAATTGATTTCGAATTTATAAACAATGTTTATAAATTTCATTTACATGTCGAAATTCGGTTTATAAGTAAATTACTTATAAACCATTTATTCACAAATCCATTCTTTTATATCAACATCAATTTATAAATCTAAATTCTTATTTACTTATAGATCTAGGTACAACTTTATTTTAACACTTATAAAAGCTCGTTTTATAATTCCAATATTTTTAATTTATAAATATCCATTTTATAAATCTTTTATAAAAATTGTTTGTAATAGTCCCAAAAATTCCAATTTAAACCATTTCATAAATTTATTAACTATTTATTTCAAAAATCACTTTTCACTTTCATTTCATAAAAATCATACTTTTATAACATTAAAATTTTAACGTTTATTTATTTTTAACAATTCAAAATTTAATAAAACGAATACTTTCGAAAATCACTTTAAAATTCCTTTTAAAACCAAAATCATTATTTTTAAAACTTCAGAAATGGATCCGATGATGCAGCAGCACCAAATAGTCAATCACGACATCCAAACATCATATATCGATATGATAATCAACAAATATCACAATATCTGTAAATAAATCAATACAGTTGAGGAATCTAGTTGGATCCCTCCAACCTGCTTCCCTGCATCCAAAAACATTAGCACAATACCAATTCCGCTCCAGCACGGAATTATCGCGGTATATGGAATTTATAAAATATTATCCGCTTAATAGACGGCGCAATAGGGTCTCATCCGCTATATACCGCGGGAAATCAATTCCAAGTACATAAATAATACCAATTTCACTGTTTATGAAATATTCGCGGTATATGTTTTTAATAAATAACATCCGCTTATTAACGGCGCATAATGTCTATTTTAACAATCAATAGATAACAATCATCATTCAAACATGCATTCAAGAATTTTAAATATAACTATTTAAAATTAAAATCGAAATTGATTCGATTGAGTGAGAAGTTCTCACCTTGATTTCAATTTCGTTTTCAGCTTTTATTTCGAATAAAATTAAACGCGCGTTTAATTTTACCCGAAATTCTCACTAACTCCAAACGACTCCAATCCAATTCCATCGCGTAGTGCTCGTCAATACGATTCCAACGCAACTGGTTTCGCGCGTTTTCGACCTTATATGAAAAAGATACGAATTTTAGAAGTTACACGAATTTATAACTTAATAAATATACAACTTTTATTTTATTTTATTTTAACCCTCAACCAATCATCACCGTGCATTTTTGGGCTAAGAAAATCTGGCCGCACCCCTATCTTCTTCCATATTCACGTTACTTCCAGGCTAACAATCACGTAAGAACCCACTTCATTCAATTTAGGGTTTAATTATGCTCCTTCTACGAATGTTTTGAAGACGATCAGAAACTTGCATCTTGAAGAGCGTCAAGCAAGCTACACTCGGCTACCACCCGACGAGCTCGGCCCTCCTATGGCCTCGTGTGGCGTGCGCGACCTGCAGGCCATCGGCCCCTCCTAGCTCCCTCCACGTCGCGCCGTTTTCGATCATCTCCATATGAAATTGAAGCCCTTGCATTCCTCTACAACTTTCGTGTTGACAAGTTTTTCTAAAAACGTGTGGATTGGGAGAGATCGAGGGAAGAAGATGGTGAATTTCTGGCCATTAATATTATATTGAGGTGGCGGCTAGGTTTCTGAAACCCTAGGCTCGTTTTCTTGTTTGCAAAATGAAAATATTGAAGGCCTTTTATAGAAAATTGCGCAATTTACTATTCATCCGGATTTTCCGAACTCCAAACGAAGCATGCCGGTTGGCGTTCTTAAGGTTTACCCCGCGTTCTGAACACAATGAAATGTGTTTCGGGAGCTAATTCGGTCATATGTGCGAGTTATGGCAATAAACGTTCAATTTAAAATTAAACTGATTAAACGATTTTCTAGGCGTTTTAGCTTGCACCGGACAAACGGTAAATCCAATTGACTTGAAATTTGAAACCATACAATAATATCACATTACGGATCCGATGAAACTGGTTTCGTCGAAATCCGAGACTGTTTGAAATATGACTATTTTAACTCGCCAAATTAATATTAAAACAATTTCGATGCGTTTCGAGCTGCCACGATCAAACGACAACTCCGATTGCTACAAAAATTGAAATCCGGTAATAACAAACTATTACGGATCCAATGGAACTGGTTTCGTCGAATTCTGAGACTGTTCGAAAATTGGCTAATTTCACTAGTCGATTAAATATTAAAATATTCAATTTTCACAAATTAACTCTTAATTCGATTTTAAAAGTTCTAAAATATCGTTTTAACTCCAATATGATAAAATAAAATTTTACAAATCATTTTCAATCATATTTAACCAAATTTTCAATTATTTATGAAATTTCAACTATTAAATTATTGATTTAATTATCCAATTAAATCCAATTGTTCGAAATAAAATTTAATCGACTTACAAATTTCACTTATTAATATTTACATTCAATTAAATATACAAATTTAAATTAACAAAAATTCTTGGTCGTTACAAAAACGCTATTATGGATCTAATGGAGTTGGTTTAGTCGACTACCGAGACTGTACCTCGGAAGGCTATTTTTAAATATCGATTTAAACAATATAAATTTCAGTACGAAGCAAAGCAGTTTCAAATTCAATTCTGAAGCTTCCATTATCTTTAGTATTCTCAATACAAATTTTCTAAGCCTTTGAAATATTTTAAATCAGCATGAAATTGAAAATTCAAATTTTAACCCAACTTCAATAAATTAAATTAAATAATTAAATTGCCAAATCCATAGTTAAATCTGAAATTCAAGTTAAAAATAACTTCCACTATTTAAAATCAATCAAATATCTCAATTTCAAATATTCAAAATTCTGGGTGTCACATTCTTTCCTCCTTAAAGGAATTTCGTCCCGAAATTTCTAGTTAAGAAGAATGATCCTTAACCCATTTATTATTTTTCCAAAACCAAACAGTTTCAACTTTCCACAACAAATCTTTTTATCAGAGACCTATTATCATTTCAGCTAACTTTCTAAAACCTTCCCTAGTTTCCAATCAACATTGTTTACTTCACAATTCAAATTTAAATTTAAATTCAAATTTCAAAATTTTCTCAAAATTTTTCTTACTCCCTAAATTTTGAAATTTTTTACCATTGTCTCCATTGTGCGGCTAGCTCGATACGACTACAAAATGCCACAATGGGCCCCCAGATTCAAAAAGAAAAAGAAAAGCCAAGCGGTTAGACAAGAAAATCATCAAATTTCATACTGAAATTCAAATACATACCTTTTTCGAGCAATTTTAAATTTATCTTCAAAATCAAATCCCAATTCCTTTTCTTTTATATTACATGTATATCTTTCGTAACAATAATGTCTAATCACAACATTCAAAACCATTTCATGCATTTCTTTACGAAATTTCAATATTCATTTCATTCAAACCTGTACGATACACTTATATTATTCGTATGCAATATCAAAAATTCGATCGCTCACTCGATCACATAATTTCACTTCCGAACTAGTATCATCCACCCGACTTCCTAGTGCGGGCACAGATCTGGTTTCTTGATCAGAAACTGTCATTCTCCTTACATATCCATAACTATAATAGAGACTTTCCAGAATCAATCAAAAATCCATATCCAGGTTCGTCGTCGAAAATCGAGTGAAAAATCCCAACTCGGATCGATATAACTATCTCAAAATTCTGTGCTCGAATTTTAGATCAAATCGCTATGCGAATAAAATAATATACGTACATCCTACGTATTTATTTCAAGTTGATTATTAACTATATCAATTACCTTTTTTTCCTTATTCACATTGATTTTCATTTCAATACACTTATTCACAATCGCCATTTCACAATTTCCAGTTTAATTTCCGTTTACTTATTAGCTTAGAATATTTTTTCAATTCCAAATTTTACTTAAGAATTTTGCCATCTAATTCTTAAGTTCAATAAATATTCTATATACACTATATACTTAATTTCATTCACTTGTACATCACTTACATTTAAATCCAATTCACCACCTTGGTTTATAACTTCTTATATTTAAACTGGATTTCAAATTCCATATGAATTCAATTTACCTTTCACTTATAATTATTGAATTCAGTTCATTTTAAACCTTATCCATTTGGTCATTCTTCAATTAGTTTCACTTACTGATTTTAGTTTAGTACTTTGCTTTGCTTATCACAAATCAATTTAAATTTCAATTCCAATTATTTTTACTTACAAATTCAAAATGAATTCCAACATCCAATTTCACTTTCATTTACTTGCAACTGTAAATTTATTTATTCATTCACAATTTTATTTTCCACCTTAATAAAATTTTATTCCATAACTATTTTTATTAGATTCCAGAGCTTTCCAACCTTTCAAAATCATTTTTGAAATCAATTCAAATTGTCTTTTGAATTCCCAAAATCAAACCCAGTTTTCCAAACAACCTCAATTTAAAAAAATCGGCAGCAATTCCTCTTCTGGAAACTCGAAAATGAACATCAATGATGTCGCGATCATCATCGGAATTATTTTCCAACGACCGAAAAGAGTTTAGTGCTTTTATCCCTTCAAAAATATTTTTCCAAAACCTATGACAATCATTTCCAAACTTAAAAGGAATTTAAATTTCCCAAATCTCAAATCCTTTTAAAAACATTTTTAAATATTTCTCTGGAATTTTATTTTAAATTATAAATCACATTTACAATTTATATTTACAAATCCCATTTGTATGTGGATTTTATTTCTCAGTTTTAAGTTATGATTTCAATTTCTTATTCAATAATCAATGATAATAATTTAATATTATCACTTCCTAACAATCAAGCAACCATATACTATATATAATAATTTACGAAAAATGATTCCTTTTATACAAAAATAATTTGGGTAAAATTATCTCATTTACCCGATTTTAAAACAATATCGTGTAAATTGTTTTGTACAAGGGTTTAGAGATTCCTACGATATAGTTGTACAGACTATACCGACCGAAATCCACAAACCACTTAACAAACCAATCATCACAATATAAAACAAATTTTTTATATTCACTAACAAATACGCGCTCATATCTATTATTACACTTAACTCATTCTAGAGTATTGCTAACTCTATCTCTAATAAGTAACACCCACCAGAGCCAAGGTTGTCGCTTAACCAGATGCTCTGATACCACATGTAACAACCCAATTTTTCGACGCCCGAAAGTCGATATCAATACGTCCATTGTATCAAATGCCGCACAGTCGAATGCCGAAAAACCCAACCTTTAGGGTTAAAGAAGAAGAAACAGAACAATAACAGAATCTCACATTTCACAATGGAACAGATGTCATAGATAAATGAATAATCTTTAAAACAAAGAACTATATCAGTTTTACATACATCACATTATCAGAGTTTACAACGACACCATTCAACACTAGGCATTTATAACAACTAATCCATATTAAAACTGAACTTACAGCATTCCCAACGCACTGGATAATACAAAGTATAATAATATGTCTCGCCATCCAGCTTCACTCCCGATCTTCACAGCAACTTCTTGACTTCGCTCCCGAATAACTGATAACCCGATTCTAGGCTGCCCGTGTGGAAATTATGGGCACTCAGAGTTTAGAAAGGGAACAATATACTGTAGGCCAGTCATGAAACTGGTGTGATATCTTAAAAACAGTTATTTTTCACAAAGAAAAAAAAAGAAATCCGCTATGCTTTTTGGAAAATGAAACTACCATAAGGTATCCCGCCACATACACAATGCAAATGCAGAATTGGAGGAGATTTCTCCTTATGATAGTCAAACATGCTTGATGCGCAAAATCCTTTGATATTAATATTATTAGTGCATAGTGTGGAAAACATTTCGAAAGTATAACATTAATCTTAGCCAGCATAGGCATTTCGCACTTATGCCTACTATAGCTACCATGTTCAATAGATGGTTACCACCATATTCCATGGCAGGTTATACAACTAAAACTGTATAGGGCGCGTATTTTTTCTTTGGATTTCCAACAAATGGTCAGGCTAAGGAACTTCCTACTGCCACATGGATACGCCTCTGGAGGGACGTCCCGAGAACCTACCGGATCTCTGACAACACAAGGCCGGGTTACCTCTGTATCTAGGTAACTACTACTCGAGTATGCCATCCTCGGTCGTTTGCAACCTTTATCTGAGGATCCTCAACCACAAAGTATAATAAATTTGCAGCAACAACATAGGTTAAGTATCTGGCTCCATACCATGATACCGCCTTTTTCCAGAAGGAAATGACATACCCTAAAGGGCGCTACCCTCATAACCTTGCTGCATTCTTTCTGTTTTGAAAATTTCCAAGGTGTGAGGTCCGACGAAGCCTCGTCCACAAAGCTACACTTTTCACAAAGTCATGCTTCGATCAACAAATGATGGGCAGCACTTTGTATGCCACATTACCAAATTGGGAATATAACACTAGTTACCATCAACTACATAACTTCTGAGCTCGTACGTCTCAGAGAAGGGTGTTAAGCTAAGAGAATGAATTCTCCGCCACCAACAGAAATGTTTTTAATAGAAACCAGCTTTACATGTCAAAGTGTAACATCAGGCACACATCCATACAAGTCCGTTTCGGGATCGAACGAAACTGAAGGCACTTCAAAGAAGCCCTTGCAAATCAGGATATTCACAAATCCCGTCCGAAATCCCAATCACAAAGGGGATAAAATCTCTATACCGGAGCAACCAAGTGCAGAGACATTCGACAGGTAATCCTTTCGCTTTCGAAAATACCCGGTCTTCAACACCATCTCCAAATGCAATCCTATTTCATCGTATCATTATTCGGAATGGGTTGAATAATGGGTTTTATGACACAAAGTCCTCTCCTGGCTAATACGAATAACGAGCGCTTATTTTAAAAATAAGTATTACATTCAGATTTCAGCAAATCACAACAATTTCCACTTTGATCTTTTAAAAAAAGATCCATTACAATCACAAAGATTCGATGTGGTTTTTGAATATCCACTTGGAAGCCGATCCCCGGTCGCATCGAAATTCAAATGCCATTTAAAGGCAAATATTGATAGTCGGTTATTTAACTATCAATAAATATTTACAACGATTGCCATATTTTAAATAATTTCCCCCAATTATATATATTTTTAAAATATCATTGCAAGACCTAATTTCAACAATCCAACCATTTGAAAACAAATTTCAAATTACTTTTCACCTTTCAATCTTTTGAAAACAAATTTCAAATCACTTTCACACTTCAATCCTTTAAAAACAAATTTCAAATCGTTTTTCACACTTTAATCTATTGAAAACAAATTTCAAATCGGTTTTCACACTTCAATCCTTTGATAACAAATTTCAAATCGTTTTTCACACTTCAATCCTTTGAAAACAAATTTCAAATCGTTTTCCTTATGCGGAATATATTTTCAAATATTTATTCATTTTCATTGGAATCTGCCGAGTTCAGATACTTTAAAATAATTTAAATCACTTATCCAAAATATTTTGGAAGACATTTAAAATAAAACTACCTTTACTTAAATGTTAGTTATGAAAATATTATACTAATTATCACAAATATAAGTCTCAAGTCCAAAGTAATTTTAAAATAAAATAAGTAGAGAGTATAAATATTTAAATAACTATTTTCTAAATCAAATATCAATTTAAACTTTAAAATAATCCCTTCTATAATTAATCAAATAAATCTTTACTTTAAAGATTTAAAATAATTCCCAGAAACAATTTCCAAAATAGTTTCTCTAAAAATATTCTTTTAAAACCAAATCTGGAACTTTTAATTTTATTTCAAAAGCTATTTTAAAAATATACTCGGCTTTCCAGGGAAAATACACCTTCCATTCTAAAATGGTTCATTCAAATCAATTAATAGATATTTCTGGATTTATTTTAAATTTACAGTCCAAATCCATAAATTCCTTTCCACACCTTTAAAAATAAAACAACATTTATTTTTAAAACAAAATTCCCTTTTCTTTATAAAATTCCTGTGGATTTTAAAATTTTCAAATATCTACTGATAAGAGATTTCCAAATTGATTTCAAAAATCATTTCCAAACACCAAATCAATTTTCAAATTGATTTCAAATTTTATTTTAAACACCATATCAAATTCCAAATTGATTTCTAAATTTATTTCAACACCAAGTTGATTTTCATTCAAGCACCAAATCAATTTTCATATTGATTTCCCAAAGATTTATTCTTTTAACACCAAATCAATTTCCGAATTTATTTTTAAAGTATATTCCTTTATCTCTTCCAAATTATTCGAAAAACCTGTATTTTTAAAATAAATTCTTCACCTTATGAATAGTATTGCTTGAAATCCATTTATTGAACTTTTTCCATATTTTCAAATTTATTCAATAGGATTTTGAAAATGCGGTGTGGATCGTGTAATATGGGTATATGATAATGCAGAGTATACTAATGATAATAATACTGTAAATAGTGTGGAATAAAAAGCAGTATAGTAAAATGACACCAGAGATTTTTATACTGGTTCGGAGCACCGTCCTACGTCCAGTCCCAAACTCCTTCTGGAATTTCTCTAAAACAACAACCCTCACTTAACCCGGAGGAACAGATCTACACACCCCTCAGCAGCCGAACAGAGACCTGAGCAGCGGAACAGGATTTTGCCTCAGCAGCCGAAGAGGACTTCACACACCTAAGCAGCAGAACAGGACTTCAACAAATGCAAAAGATTGTTTGACTTTTTATGTGCTCTGATAAACGGATTTGTCACTTGTAGTACACCCTTCATATAATCTTTTTCTCAAGTATGATGTGTATATTTGAAGTTTATGAAGATTAGAAAGGAATCATATTTCTTAGAATATATAAATCTGATTTAAGAAATAAGTATGCAAGAAAGTTAGATAAGAGGGAAAAGCAGATTCTGTGATTTGAAATCAAGTTAGAATATGTACTTATAAATGTTAGAAAGCAGTGACCATTGGCGAAGAGTTCCGGTTGAAGTGTTGTGCCTAATCTCTTTGTAGAGGTTCGTAACTCTTCACGAATGGTCGTGTCTTTTCAGAAAAATATAGCTGTTATATAAATTCAGTCGACTGAACCCTGTCTTTTCAGAAAAATATAGCTGTTATAGAAATTCAGTCAACTGAACATCTAGGTCAGTCGACCGAATATTCAAATGAATTTTAAATAAATATTTGAATATTTGTGCACCTGTGCATGTTGCACAAAAATTGTCAGGTCAGTCGACTGACTTGGTAATTTCTGTGCAATTTGCACAGTTTTACACAGGTTTAGTAGGTTGTTTATAGATATTCAGTCCACTGAATGACTTGTTCAGTCGAGGGAATTCTATTGATAACCAAAAATCACATTAGCTCATTTGGTTAAAGCACTTGCCTTCTAAACTATTGACCCAGGTTCGAGCCCTGCTTCATGCATTTTTTGAAAACTAGATTTTGATTAAAATATGCATGCAAGTTTATTTGAATGTGAATGATGATTCTTGAGGAAAAAATTTAACAAAGCATTAAACTAGACTCTATATACATATTTGATGACTCTTGTTAAAAAAATATAACTATATGAACCATACTTTAAGTCGTTGAGCCCAGATGTTGTCGTAGTCGTAGATTCGTGAATTGTTGTTTCATATCAGCAATCAAAACCTATGATCCAACATTCTCCCCCTTTTTGATGATGACAACTCCATTTGCTACGGATGAATCTTCGATAAGCTTTGTTGACTTATTTCTCCCCCAGAATATATTCCTGTAATTGTGCTATAGATTTCTCCCCCTGAATCTATGACATATATTCCTGTAAATAATTAATCTTTTCTCCCCCTTGATCTGAGCTTGCATCGTTTATTCCTGCAAGTAGAGTTAGAGCAATATCTTTCTCCCGCTTTGTCGTTGACAAAAAGGAGAGTTTATATGATGATATAAATTATATTTTACATAAGTGTTAACATAGAACAATATAAAACAAAATAACTACTACTTATAATGTAAGGTATCAGAAAAAAATTAACATTTAAACCATGCGATACATAAGGTTCTTATAATTTCCTAATTTTTAGGAAACCATACACATTTGTGTATGGTTGAACCTTTATAAATATAATTTTCATCATTAACTACCATATCAAAATAATCATCAATATATTTTTCTCTATTTTTCCAATTAACAGGAACCCAAATACTTAGATAATCATTATTCATATTTTCCATCAATGATTTTGTACTACTAAAGAAATTATAAACATTATTGGTCATAGCAATATTTGAATTTCTAAAAAAATTGGATTTAGACTTTTCTTGTAATCTAGTGCTAGCACTAACATATTTACTATACATGAAAGCGTGTCTAATGCTATTTCTATGATCTGTTTTATTATATCCTAAACCACTTTTGTCATTTAAAGGTCTAAAACTAGATAAAATCATGTTTAAATCGTTTTGACCTTTATTAAATTTTATGACTTCAGTGTTAAGTTTATCAAATTTAGCCTTAAAGCCACAATTATTATTTTCAAAAGAAATATTAATATTATTCAAAATATCAATTTTCTTATTTAATTTAGAATTCTCGCTTTTTAACGTACGGTTCTTATTTTTGAGAAGGGAATTTTGAGATTCTGAATTATCTAAAGAGGATTGCAATAAATCATTTTGTATTTTCAAATCAAAAATTTCTTTTGAAAGTTTCTCTCTCTCTTTTCAAATATGGTGTTTTGTTCATCTAGAGAATCTTTAATAGTTATAAAATTATTCTTTAAAACACCAAGTTGATTTTCTAAATCTAACTTTTCATTTATTAATTTCTCATTTTCACGTTCTACAGATTTCATCTTTTCTAAAATAATAAAATTAAGCTTTGAAATCTTATCGCTAATACTAACTAGTTCATTATTATCATTTACTGAAATTTATAAATCAGAAAGTACCTTTTTGTAGACCTCACTAGTGGCTTTGACAGGATTTTGCCTATTGTATTTCGATTAGATGGTTTATTGGCCATTATTCTATGATGTTGTGACGATCGATAGAATTCCAAGGTTTGAGATTATCAGATAACTGTGTTACGGTTATATGATGACCTTGCTCTGATACCAAATGTAAGTGTAGTGTGGATCGTGTAATATGGACATATGATAATGCGGAGTATGATGATGATAATAATATTGTAAATAGTGCGGAATAAAAAGCAGTATAGTAAAATGACATTAGAGATTTTTATACTGGTTCGGAGCACCGTCCTACGTCCAGTCCCAGACTCCTTCTGGAATTTCACTAAAATAATAACCCTCACTTAACCCGGGGAATAGGTCTATACACCCCTAAGCCGCCGAATAGGGACCTGAGCAGCAGAATAGGATTTTGCCTCAACAGCCGAAGAGGACTTTAGTTGCCTGAGCAGCAGAACAGGACTTCAACAATTACATAAAACAGTTTTGACTTATGTGTTCTGATAATACGGATTTGTCACGTGTAGTACACCCTTCCTATAATCTTCTCCTCGAGTATAAATGTTTATATTTGAAGTATATGAAGAATAGAAAGGTATAGTATTGCTTTAAGGTAGAATAATTGAGAGTGTGATAGCTAATAGATTTCAGAAAGTTAGATCAAACAATAAGAGAAATTGATTGTGATTCAGCGTTTTGAAATGAGTTTGGAGTTTGTATTTATAAGTGTTAGAAAGCTACAACTGTTAGTGAAGAGTTTCAATCGAAGTGTTGCACCCGAATCCTTTTGTTAAATGTTCGTAACCCTTCACAAAAGTTGTGTCCTTTCAAAAATATTGCTGTTTTAGAAATTCAGTCGACAGGACTGTAAGGTTAGTCGACTGAATATTCAAACGAATTTAAATATTCAAATTCAAAGATACGTGTACTGTGCATATTGCATATTTTACCCAATGTCAGTTGACTGACCTGGTAAATTTTGTGCAATATGCACAGTTATGTATATATATTATTATTTAAACTTTATAAATTAATTACATGCTTATATGAACTAATATATACTTTTAACTGAGGAAAGATTTTAACAATATTAATCTAAGACTCAAACATTCAAAATATAAAGTTGATGCACCAGTTTTGAAGTCTCGTCTCCTTGTAGTATATATTCTCTTTTTATAGCAGTCGTCAAATTTATGTGTTGTAGGTGAAAGCTCTGTGTCATGAATCAAAACCAAGTCTCAACATTCTTCCCCTTTTTGATTGATGACAACCTGTAAAGTAGATGTAGATTTCGACTGTATATATATATAAAACAACATAAATACTTACTCCCCTTGAATCTCTGACGCTTTTTATCCTGCATTATTATTAGTAGCAATAATATTTCCCCCCCTTTGTCATCGACAAAAAGGAATAAGCAATGTGATATTGTAATGTGAGAGATAATACGAAATGAAACAAACACTCACACATTCTAATAGCCATAGACAATAATGTTTAAAAGCAAAACAAACTAGAATGGCTACTTAAGTACAAGCCATATGAATTTAAACAATTGTCTTGAGTTAAAAAAGAAAGAAATAGATAAACTTCTTACACCATCGGACCCTTACCCCTACCACCATTTCCTTCATTTCCATCATCTCCTTCATCAGTAGTAGCTTGATCATCTCCAGAAGAAGAAGTAGAAGACCATGTGAATACGGGTTGCTTTCCCGGATCGCCCAAAGTAAATGTAGAAGTACCGGAAGAGAACGATATTGCTTGCCATAATTTTGTAAAAAATCCTTTCACTTTATCGAGCTTGTTATCCACTTTTTGAATGTTTGATTGAAGGATTTGTTGATTACGGCACATGATATTGATGGCGGCACGAGGTTGAAGTCCTTCATCCGAAATTATAATTTCTTCTTGCTGATATTGAGTGGAAATTTGACGAGATGGTCGGTGAGAGGACTCGCCTTGTTGTGGTTGAACTTGAGACGTTTGACGTTGTGTCCATTCTTCAAAGGAAATTATAGGAGGGGGTCGGGCAACAGGTAACTTCATTAAAGCTAGTGTCCGAACATTTAAGCATCCAATTGTAGAAACTGGTGAATCCAGTTCCGGAACTTCACAAGCTTTGAGTAGACGCATAATATATTCTCCATGATAAATTATATTCATTTTGCCTTTGTTAAAGCTTAAAAGGTCGTCAAGTATTAAACGAAGCCAATTGATTTTGATGTTTCCAAATATAGCATACAAGGCTCTAAATTTATGCTCATAGACGAGTTCATAACTCCCGGTTCTAGGAGTTATGGTTTACAATAAGGCACGATGAATTATTCGGGCTTTTGGTCGTAAAGACATTGATTTTAATTGACGCAAATCGTCTTCAAGAAATAAATGGCTAACACGGTCTCTAACCACCAAATCGACATCAATATTAGACAATTCAACTCCATCATTATCTGTTCTTAGTATATGAGCCATACGATCTAGAAAAAAGAAGACAGACTTACCACATACTAGGCTCCATATGCAATCTTCTTGGTTTGGAACATCTTGATGACCCAAATTGAGATTAGCAAAGAATAATTTAACCATAATTTGGTTAATCTTGAGTTTATTGTCGTTAATATTAATTAACGATTCCAAATTGCTACGGCGGGCTAATTCTTGAATATGATAAGGTGAGAAATCAGGAAAGTTGACGAATGAACCGTCGAATATTCTAGAATCTTTCATCCTTATCCATCTCTTTATTGCGGTGTCGTCAAACAACCATTGCTGAATTCGTTCAGTTGAGGGTGGTTGAGATGAGGAGGAGGCTTGGCCTTTTCGTTTTGGTGCCATTTAATTTTGATTTGAAGGAGAAAAACTTGAGTTTTGTAGAGCTTAGGGTTTGGAGTAGTTGAAAAAATTGAATTGGGAAGAAGAGGAAAAGGGTAAAGTGAATATAAAGAGGGGTAAAAGGGTAGGTGGAAGGTTAATAGCCTTTCAGATCTACGGCTCAGTCGACTGGTACAGACGTTCAGTGGACTGAAGTTGAAAGATATTTATTTCCATCCTTCTGGTCCAGTCGACTGAGGACATGTACCAGTCGACTGGCCAGTAGTAAAATTATGTCCACGTTTTAGCGTCAGTCGACTGGTGCAGGCACTCAGTCGACAGATGCAGAAGGTTGACTATGCTCAATCTTCAGGTCCAGTCGACTGGGAGCCTGCTCCAGTCGACTGACCTACATCAGTTTCCATAATGAATTTATAAAATGTGTATTTTTTATATTTTTTATTCCATTAATTTTTAATTTGTTTTTGAATGTGGATAATTTTTATTTGTTTATCAGACGGGAAAATAATTTTATTGTAAAGATATATAAATAAAAATACAAATTTTTTAGTAAAAAGTCAAAAATAAAAATTTTTCACAAAATTCAAAAATATGGCTGTTATAGAAATTCGGTAGACTGGGCTTTAGGGTCAGTCGACTGAATATTCAAACTAATTTAATTTAAAAACGTATTTGATTGTTGACATGAAACAACAGATTTCACTATAGATTTTCTACTTAAATTTAAAAAAATCCAATTTTATTTATTTCTGGTATCCTACGATAACAAAAATATATTCGGCTAAATTGTAGCCTTCAACGATCTCAATCACAATATAATCACACACAGATTATAATTAAATCAACACACAATATTGAAACAAATTCAATTATTTGAGGAATCCAGTTGGATCCCTCCAACCTGTTTTCCCTGCATCCACAAACGTTAGCACAACAATTAAATACCCATTCCACTTCGAGGTGGAATATCACAGTATATGGGATTTATAAAATGTCAACCGCTATTATGCGATGCATAGGGTCTCATCCGCTATATAACGAGGGAAATCAATCACTCCAAATACATGTATAATACCAATTCCACTTCGAGGTGGAATATCGCGGTATATGGGTTTAATATAATATAATCCGCTATTATGTGGCGCATAGGGTCTAATTCAATAGAACTGATAATCATTTATCATCCAAGCACACAATCAATCAATTTTAAATTTAACTATTTAAATTTAAACTGGGAATTCCAAATTTGAGTGACAAGATCTCACCTTTGCTCCTTTATTTTGCAATCCATTTTCAATCCATTTCTAGCTTGTTTTCATGATTTTTAAACCTTGTATAAACAATTATATTGTTTATTAATATTTGAATTCACTAAAAAATTAATCAATAAATTTTAATTTCAAACTAATGACTTAATTAATTAATTATTTAATTTAAAATAAAATTTCCTTTAATAAATTATTTTCAGTGTAAAAATGATTAAATAGGTTAAATAAACAAATTCACCAACTATATTATTTTTAAATAATTAGTAGATTGAAATATCAATATGTACATTTACTTTATTAAAAAACAAAATGATTTATACCTTACTGTGTTTACATCTTGTATAAACCTTACTGTAATAATATATATTTTTCCTTTTTTTTCCATGTATATATATAAAATACCAAAATCTATACCTGACAACACATCGAACGCGGCTTCGAACCCATATTGCAACCCCTCCAACCTAACTCGGCTCCACCTCGCCGACGCCACTGCCCATCGCGACCCACTCACTCCACGCAGCCGAACCCTCCAGAGTAGCGCCGCTGCTCGAATTCGCGACATCGTCGCCATTATCGTCGTGACTACTTGCGTCGTGAATCCCAAACTTGATGCGAAACCCTATCCTCGAGCCTCCCATCCTCTCAGATCGACATGACCGCAACCTTCAACCCACGACGGTGCTGACGTCACACTCTCGCCTTCTCCCAAATCTAGGATTCCATAACCACATGAACTTGCCCACGGACTTACACTCTCGACGTCGTGGCTTTTGTACTCGGGAATGCCTTTGCAGGTCATCGATATGATTTGCGCAATCTTGGTCGAAGTCAAAATCCACTTCGATTTAATTTAATTTTTTTTCTTTTTTCCTTTCAATATTTGTTGATTAGGTTTTTGATCTTCAAAGAGAAGGTAGGCTCGACATCCCCTAAATTGATTGTGAACGAAAGGATTTTAGGGCTTGCGATTGAATTAGCTCGGCCATTTTTTTTCCTGAAGCTGTTGATGAATTTTTGAATGAAGGAAATTTCTTTTACTTGTTTGAACGAGATAACCAATTTTCTTTTTATAATTTTAAACGCGTGTAAAATTACACATAATAAAACGAACACGTGCTAGAAGGAATGAAACGTGTTGAATCCACAGTATTTTGTTCTTGACTGATTTAAAATATCAATTTGAATTTGAATTTAAACGACTTGAAATCGAGCTGAAAATCTTGATTTCCTATCGAGGAATGCCGCTAGGCGTTCATAAGGTTAAACCCCTATTCTGAACGCGATGGAAAGGGCTACGAGTCCAAATTCAATTGAATGGAGAATATAGTTTTTTGGACCCAGCTATCTAAATCAAATTTCTGATACAAATTCAGCGCGTTTACTTACCATACAGCCAAACGATCACTCCAAATACTACGAGAATTGAAATCCGATAATAAAGCACTATTACGGATCCAATGGAACTGGTTTCGTCGAATTCCGTGACCGTGCCTCGGAAGGCTATTTTTAGATATTGATTTAAACAATATAAATTTCAATACTGAACAAAACAGTTTCAAATTCAATTCTGAAGCTTCCATTATCTTCAGTATTCTCAATACAAATTTTCTAAGCCTTTGAAATATTTTTAATCAGCTTGAAATTGAAAATTCAAATTTTTACCCAACTTAAATAAATTAAATTGCCAAATCCATAGTTAAATCTGAAATTCAAGTTAAAAATAACTTCCAATATTTAAAATCAATCAAATTTCTCAATTTCAAATATTCAAAATTCTGGGTCGTCACAAATATGACTAATTTAGACCTCATAGGTTATTGGGCTTTAAACTATTGTTGGCACCGAGCAAGCCAGCAGCCAAAGTTATAGGTGAATTTCAAAAAAATTCACCTGATTGGATCTTTTTTGGGCCTATAAAGTCTAAATTATTTGGAATATTTCTGAATTTAATTTAAATAAAATCTCTTATTTCATTTAAATTTACAAATTATAGATAGAATTTGATTTAAATTACACTTAATTAAATATAATAGTACACATGTGTCATATACATATATGTATGTGTGTGCATGTGTAACATAATAATTAGTGCAAGGTTTAACATGTCTGTATATAAATATTAGGATTTACATCAGAGCAGACATGTTAGCCCATCATATATGTATTAAACGTTATCCAAATAACATTATTTGTATAAATATTAAAGACTATGTAAAATTATATATATAACCCATATATAAAATATTAACGATTTATATACATATGTACATAATATATAAATGTTTTTTCAAATCATTTTGCATATATGTATGCATGCATTACAGTAACAAAATTATCATTAATTTTTTTAAATACACACACACATAGGTATGTTAATATTATTTAAATAACTATTTTATTTATATATATATAACCATTAGTTATGAAAATAAACATTATTTTTTTAAAATTTTCCAGATTGAACGCACAACACAGCAAAAATTTATTTATAATTTTATTGTATTAAAAATACATATTAATTAATTAGTCAAAATACAATAAAATAGTAATAATTTCTTTTTATAATATATTATTCAAATTTTATATTTTCAGAAAATTGAGCATGATATTTTCAATTAGAAATTATTTTCCCCGAGTTTCCTCAGTCAAAATGTTATTTTTAATTAATTAAATATTCGGCTACATATTAAAATGATTTTTTGAAAGTACAAAAATTAATTTTAAAATTCCGATCTTTTGGCTGAGAGTAAGGATAAAATAATTTTATAAGTGTAATTTTTGAAACATATTTTTTTTTGTTAATTATTTAATTCATATATTGACTTAAAAATGATAAATAATTGTTCAAAAATAGTTTGTTATCCCCAAAAATTATAATTACTATAAATATGCATTTATAAATTATAGCTTTATTATTTACATGATATGATGACATAAATATATTCAAGTCATATAATTAAAATTAAATGACATATTAATTGATAAAATTATAACACTTAAAAATAAAATATATGCAGTTATGCAATTAAATATACATAAAAAATGTGTTTTTAAATACATACATATAACCAATATAGTATGTGACAACATTGATACCTATATGAATCGTTATCTCACACACACACGTATATATGAATAATATATTGTTATTCGAAAATTATAAATCATACGGTATAATAAATACATACCTAATACTAATGCCTTTAAGCACACCTTGCAATGATGAGTTCTCCCTTCTTTAAAATCTTCTCGAATTGGAAGATTACTATTGAATCATAGACCGTTAACTTTCCAATAGTTGTCGCCTTTCGAATATATTTGATTTGAATTTTTGTAGGAACTCCTTGCAGATGAGGTCGGCCATAAGTGATGGGGAAATAGCAACCCAAAATGTCTTTTGCATTATGGTTAGGGTTCCTGTTATAGTGGAAGAAATAGAGGGAAATATGAATCACGTCTCATACCATTTCTTATCAAATCTCAACCATCCATCTCCAAACCCCTCTAGCCTTTTAGCTGCTTCATACAAGCCCTATTGCTGTTGAAATGACATCTTAACATCATGGGCTAACAACCCATTTAAGACCAAATAGTATTATTAATTAAATCTACTTTAATTGCTTGTCGATATCGCATATCGATTGATATATTTAAAGCAATTATATATATATATATACACGATATATTTATTCCTCAAATCGATTCAAAATTTTATAACTAATATTTCATAAATATTAATTAATTCAACTAATTTATAACAATTATAAACTAATTAGATAATTTGGTCTAAAGAGAATTCATCATTCCAGCCGTGTGACACGTCAAGTGTAAATTCGGTCAGCGATTAACATTAAACTATTCAATGTTAATGTTCATACATCACTTAGTAGGCCATGTGACATTTTGGTCAAATTTAACGCTTAATTAGTTTCGGTAAAATCTAATTTTATATTATTGAGCGTTACCCGATTGTGGCATTTATTTTACACCAATTCTCTTCGTCAAAACTATATCACTTTGGATTTATGGAATTTGGTAATGGTCATAATTCCAGTGTAAAACACCTCAGACCCCTTAATATACCCAAAAGGACACATTAAAAGGTGTGGTGCAGTGTATGTATAACATAAATTAACAAAGACTAAGATTCACAAGGCAAAAGTAGGTACAACAGCGGATACTTAAAATAATAATTTATTGAAAGCAAAGCTTCATATTTATATTAAGTCAAATACCAAATACCACCTATATATTAAAGATCCAATATGTCTCATGAAGAAAAACTCATAGTCTCAAAATCAAAGTACCTAATATCCCTTATAATAAGCCAATACACAAAAAGGACTAAAGCTAAAATAAAAGACATATGTAGTAGAAATCTTCTCTAAGCAAACTCCCAGCAACCGCAATCTACTGACTTCTCTCTTGATTGCCTAAGGGGAGAAAGGGGAAAATAGAGGAGTGGGTTAAAGTCTAGTGAAGAATAGTAATTACTAGAGCCTTTAAGCAAGATAAAAGTAATAGACTCTACAGTAGTTCTAGCATAAATAAGGATAATAAAGGAATTAGGAAAGAGATAAACCGGAATAAGTACGGTTAAATATTGCTTAATTTATAAGATAGATTAACTTTGATTGCTTGCACTTTTTCTGATTTAATTATGCTGAATTCCTAATTTTGTAATTAGGATGTTACCCTAATTCTACCCTTTGATTGACCTACTATTCCATAGACCTTTCTATGGATCAGCCGCTATATAACTCCTTACACAGTAGCCAATTGTATCTATGGGAGATACATAGAGCAACTACTGTGGATCCGGACGACATGTAGCTCCCTACATATAACGTAATGATGTCTACTAAGACACCATACTATGCGCTTGGAACTCATAGCTATTACTGAGCATCCGAATGGAACCCACACGCGTAACTGCCACCATGCCCATGCTACCTTTTACTCCACCTATTGGGTGTTCTTATTAGCTCCAACATTCAGCATAGCACGCCCCTCATCTCACTTCAAGCTAATGTGAGATTACCGTGTGTCCATAGAAAAATAGGGGAGATGTTGTTGGTACTGGCCCTTCATCCAAACAATAATTAGTTGCACCCCTTATCCAAATCCCCATGATTTGGACTTCTATTTGACCAATTACTACCATTCTTAGCATAAGCATGCCCTAGGGAATGCTATTTGGTACAGGCCTACTTTCATCTTTGCTTATTAACTTAGATAAATTATTTAAATAAGCCTTTAATACCATTTTTACTTTCTACTCATATTAATTAATTCCAAGCCTTAAAATAAGCCACATTCTATTCTTTTTCTTATTATAACATACGTTATAATCATGCTTATTACTTAACCCAATGTCTAACTGCGAAAATAAGCTTCTTTCATCTTTTACTTTATTTAGTTATAATTCTAAGTTATAACTATGCCTATTATATTTAATTAGTCCAATTCTAATTATAATCAGGAATATTTTCAGTCCAATTTCATTATTTATTACAGTCTTTATAATTTACAACTTATTTTCTTCGTTTAATATTCTTACTTATAAAATTCATATTTGTGTTTTATTCTAATCCATACGCGCAGAAAAGTGGAATGAAGAGAATAGACGCTTGTATAAAATTAAACGTCGAAAAGATGTAAATAAAAAATAAATAACAGTAAATAAACTTAAATACTGTAAATATACTATAGATTAATAAAAAGATATGCCTAACAGCAATAATTTATAGCTAACAGAAATAATACTAAAATTACCGAAAAGGAATAGCTGAATAGACTGAAAATATTTAAAAAACTGAAAATATTTAAAAAACTGTAAATATTTACTGAAAAAGGCTATTCCAAAATATCGTAGTAAAACTACAACTATTGGAAACCCTAGTATTTTAAATTACATAAAGAAATCTTAAAATAATTACAATCACTCACCTCCGGTCCTAAGCTTTTCCTTTGGTTTTCCCGGATCCACTTGGAGTTGTAAAATAATTTTTATTAAAAAGATTCTCCCTTTGGAAAATTATTCCTTTTAAGGTCCTCCCTAAAAAGGTGAATCCAAACAGAGAAAATCTAGAATGAGAAAAACTATTAGGTCTAAGGGTCTATTTATATGTGTAGAAGTGGATCTCGGACCTTGGATTTGGAGATTAAATTGGATGCAACCACGTCATAGGCTAAATAGGTGCCATCGGATGAAGAAACGAAGGGACCAGATTAATTAAAACGATGCAAAACATGTCACTAATTTGTTCGAACAAACGAATGTTCCTTCGCTTGCCAAAAGTGAAGGCGAATCGACCACCTCCTTACCCAGGTCGACCGCCCGGTCGACTTGTATTATATTTTTTTCTTCTTTTTTTCTTTTTCTTTTATTTATTTTATAACCCGGTCATATTAACTCGGTTTATGACGTTCTATATATGGAAATTGATCCGAAATTTGCCACGGATACAATGGTGCAATTCCCGTTGCTCAATTCTAATAATTTCACAAAGTTATTTTATTATTTAATTAATTAACGAATTGATTATTATGAGTTAAATTATGGGTTGTTACAGGTACCATTCATATTCAACTTAATAGTCAAAAATAAAGTCCATGTTTCAATAATAACAATTATTATTAACTGAACTGCTCTGGCCTGAGATTTTGAGTTGACTTGAGTTGACCGTGATACTGACACCATATAACTGGGGAAAGCAAATCCTCACTTAAATAGTATTTCACTTCCAATACTTACACTCGACCCAAAAATAGTCACTTAATGGGCAACGTGCTATGATTTGACTATAATCAAAGCAGATCTTTCATATTGAAGATCCACGATATTCTCAAGTCGAAAGAACTATGTAAATTAGTCACATCAATATTTTCTATTTGACCTTAGTTATATTAACCAACAGAAAACTATCAAGTGATTCACTCCTTAGTCATAAAATAACTATCTGTATTAACATCTTGGTGCCCCTAGCAATCATGAATAATATACTGCTCAACATTTAGAGAGCATTGCATACTCTAATCTCAATGGATACATCAATACCAAGTCTCGATGCATCTTGACTAGGAACATTTATAATGGTATATTTGTATTTATCGTGATAAATTACTCACGGTTACAACACTTTGTAACCACTATCAAAAAACATACATTCATGGATTTTTTCTATTAAATATACTTTTAATTAAATCGATTGATTAATTAATATAACATGTTATATCAAGTATATTACAGAAATAAAATACCTTTCATTTTGAACAAGGTTGGTCAATGAGTTAGATATATACACACACACATGTATATATATATAACAAATTACATGATTGCCCCTAGGGCATACCCTTAACTTTGTCGATCATCCTACTTTCCATTACAAGCACAATAATAATTTCATTTTATAAACAATTTCATCTCAAATGATTCAACAAAATTTTAGCAGCACTTCCCCTTCGTTCCCTATATCGTACGCAGATGCGCATGCACGGGGAACAAAATGGAAGTGCTGTCGAAATTTTGTAAACGGTTTCACGTGAAATGATTTAAAAAGTAATTATTATGTTCTGTTTGTAACTTGTCCAATACAGGGACAAATCTGGTAAGTACTGTATCAGATGAATATTAATGTCTGGTTTGTAGTAAAAACAAATATTTATGTAATAATCATATACACTACTTGTCAGATGTGGCAAAAAAATCTGAGAGATTTTAAAACTAAGTACATTATACAATAAATTTTTTATATTTACATTGTACACTAATTCATTATTTGAATTCGTTAACAATTAAAAACTAATAAAAAATTGTTTTTTTTTTCAATATTTTAGCTAACACTAATTTGAGTTTATTATACACTGATAAAGAAATTAACACTATACACTAGTGTTTTATATTAACACATACACATAAACTAAATTTATATATATAGTTAACACCATAAACTAATAAAGGGATTATATACCTAAATTGTTTTTTATCGACATTTTAGTAACACAAACTCTAATTAACACTAAATTATGTTACACTAATAACCGCATACATTAATCAACTCAAGTTAGCCCTAATTATAGATTAATTTTCAGATTTAACATTAATACTAATATATAATTACAATTTAAACACTGGTGATCCTAATTAATATTTTCAAGTCAACTAATACATAGTTATAACCAATCAACGGGCAATTATCGATAAATTAAGCACAAATTAACGCTAATTTTATCGCAATTCGAAATAATTAGTTTGGGGAAAGAATATATACTAATATTTTGTGTATTGAAGGTGTATAAGCTTGAAGAATTTAATTTGATGATTGCGATGAATTTTGCCAGATTGTTGCGGCAAGGGATGGTTTGGGATGGATTCGGGAGCTTAAAATATGGGTTTTGAGGTTTTAGAATAGAAGGGAAATGAGGAAGAACCGACCCAAACGGGTTCAGCTATAGCCATATTTGCGATTTTTCGATGGCTATCGATGGTTGTCGTTCTACGCTTTTCGACGATTATAAATAATTAATATTTTCTCCTTTTTTAAAAGAAATTTAATTTGTTGTAAAAAAATTAATTTTTTTTACAATAATCCATTTTTGTTTCTTAATATTGAAAATTTTATTTTCGTTCTTTATACATACTTTAGAATGATTTGATAATTAATTGTGAATCTTACATGTATTTAAGATACTAAATTCATATAAAATAAAGTATTTGGAAAAAAATAAATTTTTTGAATCTCATGCCAATCCAAGATATGTTGGGCATACGGTCAATATATGAAAAGAAAATGAATATGTTTGAGATATCAATCTTGATTCTAAAATTTATAATCGTCCGTTAAACTTTAGACTTAAACCTTTCGTTCAAGGTCAAAGGATCTTCAAACGAGATGAAATTCGAATCATATATACTATACTATGTATTTATCCAATCCATATGGTTGGATTTAAAAAAAAAAGAACATGACATTTCATATAAGCTGTCCTGATAATATATAATAAGTGTTATGCAACTCCTTGGAAAATGATATATTTTCAGTATAATTAATTTCCCTTTTTTATTCTAGTTATATGGATTGAGTAAATACATTATTGTAACAACCCGATATTTTCAGCCATTCGTATCCATTGTAAGTGTATAGGTAGACACACACGCCGGACTTGAATTGCGTAAAATATCGCATTGTAAATAAATTTGGAGCAAATGAAATACAATCACAGAATCACAGACACAGAAATATCAGAATAACTCGCAGCGGAAATTAAAATACCATAGTAGTTAATGAATCTACTATAACTAACTCTCAAAACATAATACATAATATCGGTCTGAAAAACATATACAATAGAAATATCAAATACATTGCAGTTTATAAATACCAGAGCTGAAATAGAACAACTTAAACTGAAAGGGAACAGATAACTAGACAAGCAGAATCTCCAGCGATTCCTAGCTCCAGAAAGAAATCCAAAGCTAAGTTGTAAATATTCAGGCTGACCTGAGCGTAAAGTAAAACACAAAACACTCGAGTCGGGACAATATATACTTATATAATGTAAACCAACTCAAGTGAACTGCAGTAGAAGTGCACAATAACTTTAAGGATGCTTAAGATCGCGCATCGTTTAAGAATCAGTTAAACTATAAATTGAATACATCCCGTGGTTAAAATTTCAAAATGGTATTTTATGTTTCAAAATTCAGTATCATTAAAAATCCATTTCAAAATATCAAAATATCATATCTTCCAAACCACATTTATTTTTATTTAATTTAAATACCATTACAAAACACATTTCAAAATAGTTTATATTTCGAAACAAATTACTTCATTTTAAATCATAAAATGAAGTTATTATATTTAAAAACTAAATTATTAAATTTCCAAAAATTTAGTCTTTCAAAATTCATTTATTCACTTAATTTATTAAAACATATGAAAATTCAACTTTCGCAGCATTTAGAAATTACTACAAAAAGTTACATTCAAAACAGTTCATTTTAACAAAAGATAGCATTTAAAAATGTTGTAATAGGGTTATATTAGTTTCAAATAAGACTTAGTTAAATTCAACAATTATAACATTTACAAAAATACTATAATAGCCTTTAATTAAACTTAGCCATTTGGTTCATTATTATCAACTACAGCATTTACAAATGCTGTATTATCATTTACGTTAGAATTAATAGCATTTCAGATATGCAGTTAATTAACTTCAAATATTCAGTATAATTTCACAAACAATTATATTTTTATTTAAATCATTTTTAACTTATAAAATCATATAATTTCATTTTTAAAACAATCATTCAAATACCCTTACATTCATGATTTTATAAAGTTAAATCTCTATTCAAAAAATTAAAATTTAATAATAATTCACTTATTAAATTCCAACATTTAATTTTAAATTCATTAAATTAAATTTAACTTAACACTTAAGTTCAAAATTTTCAAATATAACTTAATTTCATTTTTATTTACTTAACTTAAAATTCACTTTCAAGCCAAATTCACAAATTTCCAATTTTAGTTATATTTTAAAATTTCAACTTAAATATTCAATCATTTCACTTTTTAACTTTATTCAAAAATCATTAATATATTATAAAATCATTTTAAATTCATTAAACTCAAATTATCATAAATTTGTCATATTTTCATATTTAATTTAAATTCCATTTATCACCAAATTATAATTTTCAAAATAACTCACATTTTAGATTTTCTAACTTTACCATTTATTTATTTCACTTATAAATTTTCAGAAAATCAATAATGCTTTACAAAAATCATTTTTAATCAAATTTAAATCAAAATATTATAGTATTTACATTTCTAAAATATTTTAAAAATTTTAGAAAAATATATTTTAACAACGGGTCTGTATTTCATTTTCTAGCCTAGGTAAAGTGATACGAGTAATATATCATTTCAACCCGTAATTTTCAAAGAAAATCCGGCTTTGATCATTTCAAACCCGCAATCCCAAGTAAGAATGAAATAAATAAAAATCGTTCAGGCCTATCATTTCAGCCCATAATGATTTTTCCTTATTCTAAAGTCCGTTCGGGTATGTATCGTTTCAACCCATAGTGATTCTAGTCTACAGGGAACTTGCAATGGTGATAGCTGATATAAATGACATGATAGTATAATGTAATAGTAACATGTGATATAACAGGTGCAATAACAGGTGTAAACATCATATGATCATAATATAGCAGTCATAATAGGATGAAATACATTTACAAATTCAAGTGGTGTCGGTTTAACAGTTATATAGGTACAGATTGTCTGGTGAGAATAACTCACCTGTTCAGAGCTGGAGATAGATACCAAAGCAAACAATACAGACACTACGAAGGCACGATAATACGGAAATGACTTGAGAGTGGAGAGCCAAAGCTATATGCCTTGATAATATATACACAAAACAATACAATAATACATAAGTTACAACACAAATTTATCGTCAAATAACATAAGAAATCTATACCCAAAACAACAACAAATGACTTGCACTTGCTCTCTACCTCATGTACTTCAGTTATGCAGGTGTTTATCTCGGCCTAGGAGTCTATAGGTCTAGTTTGGGTGTGCAAGTGGTCGGCCAACATTTTTTTTGCAAGGTGGTGAAGTCTAGGTGCATAGGTGTTCAAGGCTAAACAATGCAACATAACATCACATCTTTGGCACAAATAGTTTTGGCCAGAGGTCATGGGTCATGGCCAGTGGCTCCTGGAGGTGGTGGGTAGTGTGGCAGAGGGTGGAGGTCAGGCCAGAGGTGGTGGAGGTGGTGGGGACTAGAGGTTTTGGAATGAGGTGTTAACAAATCTAGGCTAGGCTTGTATGTAGTAATGGGTTTTGGTGGATTTTTGTGTAGATCATGGCCTTGGGTTGGGTCAACCTGAAGTGGAGGGGTAGTAGGATGGGTAATGGTCAGAGGAAGGGGGCGGTGGAGGCCACCATGGTGATGGAGGAGATAGGCCAAGCCAAATAGAGATGAAGAAAGCAAGTGCAAAACCATGAAAACAAGATGAAAACAAGAAAAAGAAGAGGATTTTTTTACCAAACTTTTTGCAAGAGATGGTGGACATGATTTTTGTGGAATGAGAAGCTTTGTAATGATGCGTGTAAATTAAAAAAAATGCCGATGAAGCAATGAGAAAGTCGGCCAAAACAATAAAGATGTAAGTTGAGAAAATGAAAAGGCGGAAGATAAAAGGACTTTGGAAGATTAAGAGTTTAAACCTTTCAAATTACCTTTAATTTATTTATATAAGTTTATATTACTGGAAAAAAAATTCAGTCACAAATTATAAAATATAACAAAATATAAAATATATATAAATATTTATTAATTATATAAGGTTAAAACAAGAAAATAGCACAAAATTGCAAACTAGTCTAGAAAAATGGAAAATAAACAGAATGAACTTTGAAAAATTTATATAGACTTGTAAAAATATTTATAAAAAAGATAATAACATAAAATAAAAATGTATTCAAAAAAAAATTATTTTAATTAAATATAATTTAAATGAAGAAAATAGCAGAAAAAATAGAAAACAGCCTTTAAAAATAGAAAATAAATGCAATAAATTTTGGGAAAGTTTTATTATCACTTCAAAAATATTAAAAGACAAAAATATACATAAATGAGATAATGAAACATTTTAAAATAAAATATGACAAAGAAAATATAATTTATATAATTTAAAATAGACAAAATTGCTAAATAAAACAAATTGCACTCAATATTGAAATATACATAACTTTCACAATTTATATCCATTTTCAACGAAATGAAAAGCAGTATTCAAGTTATTAAATATATTTTCATAATAAAATATAAAATTTAAGAATTTAAATATTTAAATTTGAAATTTAAAAATCAAAGTTTGACCCAAATTGACCAAAATCAACATTTCAGGAAAATATTCAATTTATACCATTTGGAATTATAATTCACATAATAATCAAAGTTTATATTTAAAAATGAATGTTTGAAATGAAACAAGTTTAAAAAAAATTCAAAATGAAATAAAGTTCAAATTAAAACATACATAAAAATATAGGGTTGTTACACTTTCCCCCACTCAAATCTTTTCGTCCTCGAAAAGGAAAGAAGCGGAGAAACAACAAGAAAGAACAATAGGTTGGAAGACATCCCCGAAAGAAGGTAGGGAAAAAAAGATAGCTAGGAGGGAAAGCAGGTTGAAAGACAAGGATGAACCATTATTTGAACCATTATACATTTCAATTTAATTTTTTTTTAGTATGATGAATAGTCATTTGATTCAAATCTGATGGTTCAAAGTAAAAAATATTTAGAACATTTTAAATTTTTAGAAGGGAAAATAATTGATCAAAATATTCTTTATATAATACTTTATCAAAATACTTTTATAACTCGATGTCTTAACGAGTTTACTTTCGTTCCTACAGACTCTGGCCATACGTTGATCAGGCGCAAAGCTAGAATTCTCCAGGTACTTGGTAGACTTGTTTCAACACCCAGTGAAAATACTGGAAAACACTTTTTAAAAATAGATATGGAAAGTACAATTCAAACAAATCAACCAAACCAAAACAGTTGTCTAACCATGGATCGCAGATACACAATGGTTACGCCTAGATCCCCCAGGAAACAATCCGTATCCGTAAGCTTTCTCAGCCCTACGAGTTACGCCATGATGACTAGTATAGTGCAGGATACACAATGGTTACGTCTGGATCCCCCAGGAAACAATCCATACCCCTAGGCCGTCTCAGCCAGGCAGTTTTGCTACTAATGCGACCTACATAGAGTGCAGGATACACAATGGTTACTCCTGGATCCCCTAGGAAACAATCCGTACCCCTAGGCCAGCTCAGCCAGGCAGTTGCGCTATGCAGTAGCGCTCGTAAGATCACGGAGATCGCCGTGGAATTCAATGGATATTCGAGTATCATATCCGAAAAACCCAAATCAAAGAGAGAGAATAATATCGATAGAATGAATCCACAGCGTGGCCACAACGCGGATATCAAGCAGAAGGCACTTTCCATATCTTTACTTCGAAAATATGTATCATATAGTACCTTTCAAAATCACTTTCAAGTATCATACATATATAAAGTTCATTATATATAAGATTTCATTTCAAATCGAATACTTTCCAAAATCAAAAGTATATCAAATCGCACTTATATAGACTTCGATTATATAAGATCTCAATTTACAAATTGAGTACCTTTACAGATCAATAGTTTTCAAATCACTTCATACTTATACAAATCACTTTTATATAAGTTCGATAACTCCCAAATCAAAGTATTTAAATAAACAAGGCTCTCAATTTCAAACCATTTCAATATCAGTTCAGTTTCAAAATATATATATGATTTCACCAAATCATTTCTTCCTAATTATATATATTCAGTTTCAAAGTTTATTCAAACAACAGATTTAGAAGATAATCCAAACTTCCAAATCAACAACATTTACGTCAAACAAATTCATTTCTATTTCAAATATATATTCACTATCAAAAATCATAATACTTTCAAAGTTGTAAATCTTTCAAAACCAAAATACTTGAAAACATTACACTTTGAAAAATCATAACATTTCAAAATCATACATTTGAAATCATAAAACATTCCTTTAGTTCTTTACATTTCACAAATTTATTCAATTAAACCAAATCTAAAATTTCCAATTTAAATTCAATTCAAACAATCAGTTTCAATTCAATTTGTTTTTCCAACAAAACCATTTCAAATATTATCAAATTTCAAATATACATTTGATTTACAAAATAAACTATTCAACCTTAAATATGTTTCAAGACTTGAATATACCATATTTCAAAACTAAATTTTATAATTTCATACATCTCAAATTTTTCTTCATCATTACTTACATATGTCATCATTTCGTAACATTACATTCGATCGTTCGCTTAGTCACACAAGTTCGCTTTCGAACTAGTATTGTCCATTCGACTGCCCTAATGCGGACCTCGATATGGTTTCTCGACTAGAAGCCATCGGTCTCCTTACATAGCCATATACTATGATAGAGAATTCTAGAATCAAGCCCAAAATCCATATCAAATATTCGCCATCAAGAATCAAATGAAAAATCCTAACACGAAAAGGTGTAATTCGCCTCGAACTTGTGTACTCAAACTTGGATCAAATTAATTATGCGAATAAAACAGCATATGTACAACTTATGTATCTATTCCAACTTGTTAAATATATAGTTTCATAAAGATGTTACTAAGTTAAAGCATTTAAAACTAAATTTTTCTCAAACATTTGAAGACTACTTTTATCCAAAACATTTCAAAACTAAATTTCATATCAGTATAATTCAAAATAGTCTTATTTATTTACTTAACAAAACAGTTTCAAGTTATACAAATCATATTATTTCATACTTGAAACATACAAACTAATCTTATATTCTTTATCAAATACCTTATACCTTTCAAAATTTCTTAGCTTTGAAAAGTTAACCTTGATCTGGAAGTGCTCGAACCTTCAAAATAGTCAAAGAAATCATATTTTCAATCCAAGAGTTGGAAATCAGCAACAAATCAGTAAATAAAATTTCAAAAGATAGGTTTCAAATCCGAAACTCGGGGACTGAACACCGGCTTATTTTAAATTATTTCAAATATACATATATCTTTCGAATATCAAACCATACTTCAAAATTTGGTTTCACAAAATCACTCGCATAGCAAAGCTACTAGAGTGGCCTCTCCTCCACTCAGAATCTCGAAAATCAATGTCGATGATGCATGCATTCATCACCGAAATTATTTTCCAGCGACATAAGTGAGTTCTGGACTTTATTTTCTTGAAACTTCTTTAAAATCTCTTCGAAAAATTTGGAATTCCTTCGAATACATTGGAAACATTTTATTCGGAGAAATATCTTTAAATCATATTATTATATTTTCCAAAATCTTAAAATCGATTTCAAAACACCGGAGTTCGATTCCTCGAAATTCAAATTCAAAAGCCCTCGGTTATAAATCATTTTATATAAGTCAAATTCTTATAAATTTTCAAATTTTCAAATCCTTTCAAAGTTTTCAAATTTCCATTTTTTAAAGATATAAAAATCCTTATTGAAAACATTTCACTTTTATATATAATAGGTCATCCTTATCAAAATAATAATTTTGATGTATGCACAATTTCAAAATACAACCAAACACAAATTTCCAAAGGATGATTTAAGGATGAATTTCCAACAAACAGATATTCAATTTAGAGGAACTCTAATCAAATAGAATTCTGATTTGAAGATAAGCTCGAACGAAGATAAGATAATTTAATTACCAAATAGAAGATGGATAAGCCTTTATAAATCACGGGCAACCTTAACCGGTCAACCGAGACTTCAGGAATATAATCAATTCAAAAATCTAAGGAAAATCGTCATTCGATCGCCAGAGATAGAATCCAGATATAGCAGAAGGTAGATAGCATCGTAAACCGACGATACAGAAATCTCCGGTTAATCAATGCCAATAGCAAAGGAGTTTCACCCCTTTACCAATCATTCAAAGATTTACGGAACCACCGATCTTTAGAGAGGTCATTCCAAAGTGGGGTTATGGAATGTCCCAGAAATCAAAAGGATAAAATAGGAGAGACAAGATTGGATTTCAGAACAAGTGGGAGCGTTCCAAAGTTCAAGGAATCCTAATCAATAAGAATCCTAACCAAGAGATTTCTAACAAGGTGGATTCAGAAGGGATGAAGTTTAGAAAATCTTGGTTTCAAATTAAGAAAATTTTTATACCCAAAAATAATCTTTGAAAATATTTTAAAAATCATATGGAAATCATTTTACACTTCGAAAATACGTTCTCTCACAAAGAAAGGATTCTGAGATTGATTTCACTCATTCTAGGGTATTTCTACCATATCTCTAATGAATTTTGCTCCGCAGGCTATGGTTTGCCTAAAACCATAGCTCTGGTACCAACTGTAACAACCCGATATTTTCAGCCATTCGTATCCATTGTAAGTGCATAGGTAGACACACATGCTGGACTTGAATTGCGCAAAATATAGCATTGTAAATAAATTTGGAGCAAATGAAATACAATGACAGAATCACAGACACAGAAATATCAGAATAACTCGCAGCGGAAATTAAAATACCATAGTAGTTAATGAATCTACTATAACTAACTCTCAAAACATAATACATAATATCTGTCTAAAAAACATATACAATAGAAATATCAAATACATAGCAGTTTATAAATACCAGAGCTGAAATAGAACAACTTAAACTGAAAGGGAACAGATAACTAGACAAGCAGAATCTCCAGCGATTCCTAGCTCCAGAAAGAAATCCAAAGCTAAGCTGTAAATACTCAGGCTGACCCGAGCGTAAAGTAAAACACAAAACACTCGAGTCAGGACAATATATACTTATATAATGTAAACCAACTCAAGTGAACTACAGTAGAAATGCACAATAACTTAAAGGATGTTTGGGATCGCCCATCATTTAAGAATCAGTTAAACTATAAACTAAATACATCCTGTGGTTAAAATTTCAAAATGGTATTTTATACTTCAAAATCAAATATCATTTCAAAATTCAATATCATTAAAAATCCATTTCAAAATATCAAAATATCATATCTTCCAAACCACATTCATTTTTATTTAATTTAAATACCATTACAAAACACATTTCAAAATAGTTTATATTTCGAAACAAATTACTTCATTTTAAATCATAAAATGAAGTTATTATATTTAAAAATTAAATTATTAAATTTCCAAAAATTTTAGTCTTTCAAAATTCATTTATTCACTTAATTTATTAAAACATATGAAAATTCAACTTTCGCAGCATTTAGAAATTGCTACAAAAAGTTACATTCAAAACAGTTCAATTTAACAAAAGATAGCATTTAAAAATGCTGTAATAGGGTTATATTAGTTTCAAATAAAACTTACTTAAATTCAACAATTATAACATTTACAAAAATACTATAATAGCCTTTAATTAAACTTAGCCATTTGGTTCATTATTATCAACTACAGCATTTACAAATGCTGTATTATCATTTACGTTAGAATTAATAGCATTTTAGAAATGCAGTTAATTAACTTCAAATATTCAGTATAATTTCACAAACAATTATATTTTTATTTAAATTATTTTTAACTTATAAAATCATATAATTTCATTTTTAAAGCAATCATTCAAATACCCTTATATTCATGATTTTATAAAGTTAAATCTCCATTCAAAAAAATCAAAATTTAATAATAATTCACTTATTAAATTCCAACATTTAATTTTAAATTCATTAAATTAAATTTAACTTAACACTTAAGTATAAAATTTTCAATATAACTTAATTTCATTTTTATTTACTTAACTTAAAATTCACTTTTAAGCCAAATTCACAAATTTCCAATTTTAGTTATATTTCAAAATTTCAACTTAAATATTCATTCATTTCACATTTTAACTTTATTCTTAATATATTATAAAATCATTTTAAATTCAAAATATCATAAATTTATCATATTTTCATATTTAATTTAAATTCCATTTATCACCAAATTATAATTTCCAAAATAACTCACATTTTAACAACGGGTCCGTATTTCATTTTCTAGCCTAGGTAAAGTGATACGAGTAATATATCATCTCAACCCGTAATTTACAAAGAAAATCCGGGTTTGATCATTTCGAACCCGCAATCCCAAGTAAGAATGAAATAAATAAAAATCGTTCAGGCCTATCATTTCAGCCCATAATGATTTTTCCTTATTCTAAAATCCGTTAGGGTATGTATCATTTCAACTCATAGTGATTCTAGTCTACGGGGAACTTGCAATGGCGATAACTGATATAAATAACATAATAGTATAATCTAATAGTAACATGTGATATAACAGGTGCAATAACAGGTGCAAACATCATATGATCATAATATAGCAGTTATAATAGGATGAAATACATTTACAGATTCAAGTGGTGTCGGTTTAACAGTTATATAGGTACAGATTGTCTGGTGAGAATAACTCACCTGTTCAGAGCTGGAGATAGCTACCAAAGCAAACAATACAGACACTACGAAGGCACGATAATACGGAAATGACTTGAGAGTGGAGAGCCAAAGCTATATGCCTTGATAATATATACACAAAACAATACAATAATACATAAGTTACAACACAAATTTATCGTCAAATAACATAAGAAATCTATACCCAAAACAACAACAAATGACTTGCACTTGCTCTCTACCTCATGTACTTCAGTTATGCAGGTGTTTAGCTCGGCCTAGGAGTCTATAGGTCTGGTTTGGGTGTGCAAGTGGTCGGCTAACATTTTTTTTGCAAGGTGGTGAAGTCTAGGTGCATAGGTGTTCAAGGCTAAACAATGCAACATAACATCACATCTTTGGCACAAATAGTTTTGGCCAGAGGTCAAGGGTCATGGCCAATGGCTTTTGGAGGTGATGGGTGGTGTGGCAGAGGGTGGAGGTCAGGCCATAGGTGGTGGTGGTGGAGGCGGCTAGAGGTTGTGGAAGGAGGTGTTAACAAATCTAGGCAAGGCTTGTAGGTAGTAATGGGTTTTTGGTGGATTTTTGTGTAGATCGTGGCCTTGGGTTGGGTCGACCTGAAGTGGAGGAATGGTCGGATGGGTTATTGTCAGAGGAAGGGGATGGTGGAGGCCACCATGGTGATGGAGGAGATAGGCCAAGCCAAATAGAGATGAAGAAAGCAAGTGCAAAACCATGAAAACAAGATGAAAACAAGAAAAAGAAAAGGATTTTTTTACCAAACTTTTTGCAAGGGATGGTGGCCATGATTTATGTAGAATGAGAAGCTTTGTTATGATGCGTGAAAATGAAAAAAAATGTATATGAAGCAATGAGAAAGTCAGCCAAAACAATAAAGATGTAAGTTGAGAAAATGAAAAGGCGGAAGATAAAAGGACTTTGGAAGATTAAGAGTTTAAACCTTTCAAATTAACTTTAATTTATTTATATAAGTTTATATTACTGAAAATAATAATAATTTCAGTCACAAATTCTGAAATATAACAAAATATAAAATATATATAAATATTTATTAATTATATAAGGTTAAAACAAGAAAATAGCACAAAATTGCAAACTAGTCTAGAAAAATGGAAAATAAACAGAATGAACTTTGAAAATTTTATATGGACTTGTAAAAATATTTATAACAAATATAATAACATAAAATAAAAATGCATTCACAAAAAAAATTAATTAAATATAATTTAAATGAAGAAAATAGCAGAAAAAATAGAAAACAACCTTTAAAAATAGAAAATAAATGCAATAAATTTTGGAAAAGATTTATTATCACTTCAAAAATATTAAAAGACAAAACTATACATAAAATAACATAATGACACAATTTAAAATAAAATATGACAAAGAAAATATAATTTATATAATTTAAAATTGACAAAATTGCTAAATAAAACAAATTGCACTCAATATTGAAATATACATAATTTTCACAATTTATATCCGTTTTCAACGAAATAAAAAGCAGTATTCAAGTTATTAAATCTATTTTCATCATAAAAGATAAAATTTAAGAATTTAAATACTTGAATTTGAAATTTAAAAATCAAAATTTGACCCAAATTGACCAAAATCAACATTTTAGGAAAATATTCAATTTATACCATTTGGAATTATAATTCACATAGTAATCAAAGTTTATATTTAAAAATGAAATGTTTGAAATGAAACAAGTTTAAAAAAAATTCAAAATGAAGTAAAGTCAAAATTAAAATATACATAAAAATATAGGGTTGTTACAATTATAAAGTGTACATGGCACGTACTTCATCTCATTTGAATATCTTTTGGCCTTCAAACGAAAGGTTTATAGTCTGAATGTCGACGAACAGCTATAAATTTGAAAATCAAAATCGACATCCTAAATTTGTTTATCTTTTTACCGTATTTTGAAAGTAGGTTCAAAATACTTTGGATCGATATAAGTTTCAAAAAAATTCTACCGAATATTTTATTTTGTATGAATTATTATCTTAAATACATTTAAAAATTCATAATTAGTTACATAATGGTTAAAAAATACATTTAAATTCATAAAACTATTACACACCATAAATTTCACCAAATTTGTGCAATGTAAAGTTACATAGAATGATCGTTTGAGTTTGATTTCCAATATAGTTAAATATCAGATTACATAACAAAAGATTATCGAAAATACTAAATTAATTAATCACAAACCACCAAAAATTTGAAAATTGAAGATTTTTTATGAATTAAATTAGTATTTTTAAACTTATTCCAAACTTCTATAATTAATAAGTTATAATAATGAAATAAATTAAATTAATTAAAATAGCCTGCCTATAGAAAGAAGCTTGACAGAGCCATCAGTGAGCTTCGAAATGGTCTGTTGCTATTTAGTTGTTTTTAGTAGAGAGTGTGTGTCCTTATGAAAATAAGCGTAGATGTATATACGTCTATATTCACCATGCATTTTCACTATACACTTTTTCGATCTTTCTTAAATATAAATACATTTCTCTTCATGATTATGTATCTTTTTGTCAACTTTCTAAAGAACTTAAAAAAAGTGTATTGTTAGCCAAGATTGAATCCATGACATCTCAAAATGAATCCTACTCTCTTAACCAACTGCACTAAACATATTTTTGTTTCCAAAACTAGAACAATAAAAATAATTCAACGAAGATGTAATTTTAGACTTATAAAATCAATATCTTTTAAACCGTATCTTGAAATTTAACAATTTAATAATCAACCGATTGACTCTTAAAGACCTAAGCATTGGTTATAAATATGATAACCAATTCACCTTGGAATTAAAAATCCATATTTAATTAATTTAATTTTTTCAGTGGAATCAAATTTGATGGTCGTTGCATTCTTTCTCCTAAAAATAATTGCACCCTCGCAATTCTGCAAATACAAATTCTAAGTAAATCAATAAAGCATCGTTCTAGGTTTAATCACAAAATGGGAAAAATACACTAATCATATATTAAATACTTATAGTAGTGGTTTATAACAACCAAATAAAACTATTGATCATGACACGATATAATTCATTTACAGAAGTGAATTCAATTCTATATACATAAGATATAGCAACCCATACACATCCTCGATCATACAATCCAAACTATAGTATGCAAAAATAACCCTCTGACAAAAAAGGGTGAAACAATCTCAACCATAGGTTAACTCATACCATGCATCTCAAAGTTCAATAATTAACCATAAATAAAGTCCACAACAAAACTTAAATGGGTCCAAACATGCATGTATAAATAAATGAATATACATAAATCAACAGTCAGCTTAGCTCATCAAAAATAAAGCACATACACTCAAAAAAGATAACATCGCAATACTATTAAATACCATAGGCATGCTAATCCCTACCCTGACTACCCATCCACCATAATATGTTCATCCTCAAAACTGTCGATAAACTTTCTCATTGTCTCGTCCTCAAGATAACTGATATACCATATTTACACTATCCAAAATATCCTATGCACCACTCATGGTCACATTCAAAAAATAACATGTGCATAGCTATGGCTGTATCCTCAAAATAATATGATCACCTCCTCATACTTCAATTATGTCAATCGTTGATCCTCAAACCAACATCATGTGCAGTTAAAGCACTTTGAGGTTCTACGGTAGTGGAAGAGCAAAAGGTTATAACAAGATAAAGTGGGGATATAGTGAAAAATAACGGAGGTGCAAAAAGCTTTCTTGGAAATAAAATTAAATATCCAAAGTTAATTTATTGCCATTCTCACTTCATTTTTATAGGAAAAAGAAATATCTTTTAACCCTCTATATTACAAAATAGAGAATATCATGATTTGTATAGTCATAATTTGTTTGCTAAAATATCTTTCTAACTTATGTTGAGCACTTAGGACTTAAACTTAATACTTTACCCTAATTTTGTTGATTTGGTTTAAAAAAGAACAAGTCAAAATAACTTTTTTGTATTAATGTTGTTAAAGTGGATACTAAAAACCATTAGTACTAAATAATTTTTTTGTTGATTTAGCTGGTGTAGCGGAAAATAATGAGGATTTAAGCGGATCTACTATTTAATAACACTAAATCGTAAAAGCATAGTGTCCAAAGATCAGCATGCACTTTAGCGAGGATTTAGCGAGGCTTTAGTGGGTCTTTAACTACATACCCAACATCATAAGGTTTTATACCAAATGACCACCATCGAAAGGTAAATAAATACTCACCATCATATGATAATTGTACTTGGGAGTATATGATTACTCATATGACTACGTGCTAGGTCAAAGACTACTCAACATCTTGATTTCTTAATGCTCGAATCCATACCACTTTGAAAGCTAGGAACTAGACTTAGTGTCCAAGAGATCTAGGGTAAGACAGATCTCACGTCCGAAGAATCTAAAACACGTCCTAACTAAATGAAGGTCCTCACATACCCTTACTTTACTAGAATACATCGAAACCTCCAAGTATCAACGATCATTTGGCATACTTCATATCCACAGTAGTGCGCATCCTTGCTCCACTTCATAAGTTCCCATCCTAGAACTTATTCTTATGGATCATCATCATAACTCCCAATTATGTTCGGAACGTCAACATCGGACCCTATCTTTTTCAATCTTTAGATCATGTCAAAAAAATATAACTCAAAAATCCTTTTATAACAATTTCTTCATTCGATAACAATGTTAATCCATCCAAAATACCGAGGAGGGATCTATAAGCAAGGAGAGTTCCACTTTGTATTCAAAGCAAAACATTTGCCAAAACATATTTGTATTCAAGTCAAAGTTTCCGTCTTCATTTAAAATAAAAATCCTTTTCTTTTTAAAATATCACCGCCATATTATAAAATAATTTTTCCAAACATTTTCACTATTTTAAATTAAATTTAAAATAATTTTTGAGAAAACATTGTTTTGTAAAAATTTCAAAATGGAAGCTTTTTGTTTAGCGTATTTATGCAAGTTGGTAATTGTTTGAAAAACTATAATTCGAAATGCATATTTTGATAAATGTATAATAGACATCCCAAACCGTCATCTTGACTCCTTGGGGGTACTTAAGTCTTTAATCACCAAAATTTTATAACCATAATTCTCATCTTCAAGGAACATCTTCAAATCCCTTAGTCGTACCAAACCACTATGACTAAACAAAATATGTCTCTTACTAATCCACTAGTTTCTCCAATGCACATCCCACCAAAAATTAATGTTGGATAATTGCTTCATCCTAAATTTACCATACATAGCAAGAAACATAACGTAGCAATAATTAAAACCAACCATAACAAATCAATCAACACAACATAAATAAAAGGAAATAATCCAAACAAGCACGACGTAAATTTACTAAACTAACAGTTAAAAGCCACAATAAAAACAAGGAATCAAACTTAACCTAACAAGGAATAACTAGTGCAAACAATTCAACCAAACGAATGAATACAACAAAAAGTTACTTCCCCAAACATCAAAATAAGTAGTCTCTACATCATATCTGAACCCCTTCTATAGAAGGGAATGACTAGACATCCATATAATTCTTTTGGGAAAGTCACATATAAAAGTCATAAAGGTAACATCGTCACAGTGAGTGTTAGGTAGATTGAAACTCAACCTAGCTCATCATCTTACATCCTATATTACAAAGTCTGGTTTTACAGCCCTTAAGTAATTTTTTTGAATAGATACATCTTTTTAATAAAATATTTTTAAACAACTTCTTTAGAATTTGTTATTCAATCAAATATTTTACCTTTTCAATTAATTTCAAATCAAATCATCCTCATCATAGTAAAATATATTTCTCCAAGTAGTATAAAACTAGATGCTTTATAATGTATATCTTTTCTCCATAATATATTTGTAAATATATACTCATTAAAAAAAAATTCAAATTTGATTTTTTCAATCAAAACTCTTTACCCAAAAATGGTTTTCTTTCCAAAACATTTGTTATCAAAGAGGGCTCTTTTAAGTGAAAATCCTCAAAACCAAAACTAATTTTCAAATAAAAAGTTACCTGAAATCACAGGCACTCTTTAGATAAAACATTTCTGTAAAATAAATATTTTCTCGCATTCTTAACTAAAAAAATATTTCTTAAATAAAAATAATGCCATCTAAATATATATTTTAGATAAATACGCCATAAATCTTATAAAACTTATTCTAAAATATTTTTCAACAAAGTATCTCTTTCCAAAATAAGAATTTTCACTTTTAACAAAACATCTCCAAATCATAATATAATTATAGAAATACATCACAAAGGATGTTTGATCACAATCAAATTTTTATCGTAAAAATATTTCTTCAATGATTGAATTCAATTTTCAGCACTTCATTAAAATAAATTTTACCCAAAACACTTCCAAATCAAATATCTTTATAATAATCACTTCTCCCTCATGAAAATACCTTCAATAAAATATTTTATTTCATAAGTTTAATGCATTATTTTCACCAAAATTTTCAATAAGCACTTTATGCCCAAATAGACATTTCTCTTTTCAGTAAAATACCTCTAAAATAAAATTGTATATTTGATATAGATTTCCCCAACAATTTTGTTCACCTAATAGAAAGCACTTCGATCTTATTATGGCCATCTTTCGATTATAATTTAACATCATATTTGTGTGTGTCACAGGTTTTAACCAAATACTTAACCCCTGCTATAAGTGTTCATCCTACTCACTCCTACTTTATTTATTTTCCGTATAAGGATCATCATAAATAATATCATTTTAGAGTGAGGTAATAGTGTTAAACAAATAATACATGCACACAAAATATATAATCATCAATCCAAACTTTCTCTCATTCCATATTCCAAGCCAACCTAAGGTGTACATCACAACCCCCCTCCTCGAGGTCAAATCTACCCAAGGATCAAGAGATTGCTATACCTAAACTCTGATGCCAAGTATGATGACCCACTGTTTTTAACTTCTAAAATTAATTGTAAACGCTGTCAAAATTCGCTTACAGCTAATTTCAAAAACCAATGTATTGACTTTAAAAAAAATCAATAATTACTTATTTAACTGTCTTAAATACATTTTACCATTATTTATTTAAATATAATGATATTTTTATTTGTTAATAAATAATTTCGTTTAAAACCAAATTAAAATATTTTCCACAGTATTGTTTTAAAACATTTCATACAATAATCATCTAACTTGTACAACCGTATAACAGTAGGGAACCCCTATTTAATTAAAAAATATTTTTAGTATGGTTTTCATTAATTTTAGTTAAACATCAAATGATAATATGATAAAAATTTATTAAAATTGAAGATATTTAAGGAGACACTAGTGAGAAGAATACACTAAAGATCATGAGAGATTTACGGAGACATATTAGAGAATGTTACTTATTTTTTTCACTTTACACAATTTGATTTAGTAAGCCTGACGTAGACAAAGCTTCATAATGATCGATTTGGTGAACTCACAATTAATGATTTGTGTCCATATTCACTAACATATTTGATAGTTAACCATACCGACGTGGATAATATGGGAATAACATGCGATAGTATATAATAATCAAACCAATATAAATTTAACTCAATTGCTATAAAAATTCAAACATGCCAACACCAATAAATAATCAATGATATAACCATCCAAAAACATATAGCCAAACAAAATTTCATTTTTTTAGCATATTGAAGTAATCACCACCAAAATAGATTTACCTCAATCCAGAACAATGAGGAGTAGCACCTTACTCGGTTTCGACCAAAATCCCTCCCAAATCTTGAATAGATTAGCACCGATTTTGTTGTAAAATCTCTAAATCTTTCTTAATCATGGCTTATAAAAGTTATTTTCCTCTATTTCTCAATCTTTAACTTTTTGTTCTTTTATTATTTTCTCTCTTTCTCTATAAATTCAATTTTCCTTTTTTTCCTTTTTGTTTCGGGAGTTGTAAATATTTATATTGATAGCTATGTTAAGGGCGAAGGTGAGAGGAAGAAGAAGAGAAGCAATCCATTTATTTTGATTCTTGCCCCTTTTATTCTAATAAATATAGTTCAAAAAGATTAACTTCCACCAATGCTAAAATGTAAAATCAATCTATAATCCAAGCAATTAATTCCCCACTATGCTCTTATAGTAAATTAATTTACATTCAAATTTCAAATTCTAAACAAAATTCCATAATTAAGATTTAAAGAAAACACATCAGAGATACATATATGTGTATGTGTGCACTTGCGTGTGCGCATCGAATATATACATAAATGTAGGCCTCATAAGTGAAAACTCTGGATATAGAATTTAATGCCTAAAATCTTATTTAATAATTTTCTACAATACATGAAATCGATGCACAAACAAATTATATATATAAATTCAACAATCAACGTACATATAATACATCCATTGTATTATGTATATGCACATACATAATTATATATTCATAATTTATATATTTCAACTTCTTGCAAAGTTGCCAAATTTATATTTTCTTATACTGGACTAGATGTATGTGTGTGTTACCCAAGATTAAAACCATATCATTTCAAAATTAAGTCTATTCTGTAACCAACTTCACTAATTAAGCATGTTTTTATTCTAAAAAAATAACAACATTGAATCATTCATCGGAGGTGCAACCTTATACTTATACAATCAATATCTTCTAAACAGTAACTCCAAATTTTCTCGAGAGACAATGGATTTTACCTAATCAAGTTTGAAAGAGAAGACGATTACAAAAGGATTCTTAAGGGAGGACCATGGTTTATGGACATCAAACTTATATTCATGCGTAACTGGGAAGCAGACTTCAACTTTGAGAAAGGAATGCTCACAACCTATCCGTTTAGATAAAAGTTAACAACTTAAATCTTACCTTACAGAACACAAGATGCATCAGCAAACTGGCTAGTCTAGTAGGCAAACAACTAGACATTGATGAAAACACTAAACTGGTGAAGCGCATCAAATATGCTCGTGTATTAGTGGAGATTAAAGCTGACACGGAATTGCCAAAAACAGATAAGGCCATTGATAAACATGGGAACACCTATGTGCAGGAAGTAGAGTATGAATTTGTACCTCCCAGGTGTAGTGAATGCAAGTGTTTTGGTCATAATAATAAATATTGTAATAATTACATAGAGAAGACAACACAGGTTTAGGTGGGAAAGACAAAAAACACCAACCCAAAAACAGCTACACAAAATATCCCTAAGACTAGTAGTTTACAAAATGGAGTAGCAACAAAGAATAGCATACAAACTGCTACAATTAATGTGTCCCCCTACCAGTTAGACAAATTTCAATTAGCGAGAAGGGCTCTGGATTAGAGCTAACAATTCCCCCGGTTCAAGATCAAAAGGCTAAAGGCTCCCATCCTAATGTAGTTCATTCCCAAATGCTGCACTTCTTGGGGATCAATCCCCAACTGCTGAACCCCCTGATGAGAATTTTGAGAAGGATAAGGAGGTTCTACCTGAGTCTCTAAAGGAAATCCACTAGTTGAATGTCCAGTTGGAAACATTTGATGATGAAGAGGATGAAGAAGAGGAAGAAAACATCAAAGTTTATACAGAAATGAATGTGAATTATGATAAACAATTTGCTTTAAAAGGAGGAAGTAATGCTGATAAAACAGTTCAGTTAGGTTCTGCTCCTATGACAAGGAGCAAATATATTAAACATTAATGTCTGTTATATGTTGGAATGTGAGAGGCCTTAACAATGACATATGTCAGTTAGACCTCCACAACATTCTGGCCAAATACAGGTCATCTATTATTGCATTGTTAGAGAATAAATTCGCTAAGGATAATATAGATATGTTTAAAAATTAGTTGGGGGATCAATGGAATTCAATTCATAATAGTACAAACCAAGCTAAAGGCAAAAACTTCATTTTATGGAAAAACAACAATTAGGTTGGTATAGTTGTTAACAAAGATGACAAACAAGTGTCGATACAATTTAAAACATAGGTGGGTTAGATATTATTATCACCTTTATTTATGCTAGAAATGTTGCATCAAAAAGAACTAAACTATGGCAACAACTTAATACAAATTCTAAGCTTATTAACCAACCTTCGTTGGTTATGGGAGATTTTAATGTTGTGCTCGGTACAAGTGAAAAGAAGGGAGGACTTACATTGAAGCTATCCTAAGTAGCAGAATTCAATGACTATATACTTGCCAGTGGATTGATAGAGACATTCTATTTTGGCCTGAAATATACATGGAAAAGTGGTGAGGTAAAGAAAATTAAAACAAGATGGGATAGAGATTTAGGAAACTCAAAGCTGTTCAATAAAATTCTTTGTTTGAAAACTACTATTTTGCCAAGCTCTACAAGTGATCATAGTCCACTCCTTATCCAATTCAATAGTGATACAACCATCATAAAGGGCAAACCATTTAGATAAGCAAATCATTAGTTCATGTTGGAGGATATAACGAGATAGTGGATTTTAATGCAATAAACACTCCATAAGGAACATATATGTATAAATATGTCATGATGGTTAAACAGATGAAAAATAGGTTGAAGGAATAGAATCACACAAGACCTAAACATAATGATGAAGTCTCGTAAAGTCAAAGTCAACTAGAGGAGATTCAATTACAATTGGATGATGACCCTCTACATGAAGGTCTTAATGTAGACTTATACTCTGTCCAAAAAAAGTTTAAGGTTGAACTCAAAAAGCAAGTAGCAGATGTTGAACAAAAAGCTAAAGAAAAGTGGCTACTACAAGGAGATGAATGCAATAAATTCTTTTAAACTAAAATGTTACAAAGGCAACATCATAATAACCTTCTTAATTGTCTTAATGAACATGGAAATGCTTCTGATTACACTAAAGAAATAGAGGAAAAAGCAATAGCATATTTTTATGAATTATACAATGGAGACAATGAGCAAAACTTAGTGGAAATCCATAGGATAAAGAGAATTTCCAAAGAGGGGTGTGCCATGCTGACAGCTAGGATTCAGGAAGGAGAACTAAAGAGAGCCACCTTCTCCATTCATAATGATTCCAGTCCAGGCCCTGATGGAATGGAGGCAGCCTTATCAAAGTACACTGGATACACCTAGAAGGCCAAATGTTAAAAGCATATCAAGAAGCTTTTGATAATGATGAGTTTATTCAAGAAATTAATCACACATTTATATCCCTTATTCCTAAGGTCAAAAAACCTAAAAAATAGAAGAGTATAAACCAATATCCTGTTGTAATGTCACATATAAAATCTTAAGCAAAATTATATGCATGAAGCTTAATAAGGTACTACCAGATTTGATCTCTCGGTGCAACAACCCGTGTCTGGAGGCCAAAAGCTAAGCGCTATGGATGCTGCAGTCATCCATAGTATTAACTTCTGGTGACAAAATACGGCAGTGTTAGTGGTATCCATAATATCAGAAGCACTTGAATATGAAAAAAAATCACAGATTTCAAAAAATAATGATTTCAGTGATTATATTTTAAATAAATCATATCCAAGTTACAAAAATCCCAAACGTAATCCCAGGTATTGATCAAATATAAATTTACAACAATACGCCAAGAGCGACATATAAAGATGCCCCATTGGATCATCAAAGCAATATGATATACTGTCTTAACACATAGTGGAAACAATTTTAAAATAGAATTCCTAAATTAGCTATACGTCAGCCACCTGCTCGACTTCAAATGCTTTATGCGCCAAAATCTGCTAAAACCTGGAAATCTGAACCCTCGGCCTACTCAAATAAAATTTTGAGCACCCAAGAGTTTAAGAGGAAATAAAAACTTTGAGTCAGACTTAAAGCCTCGTATGAATAATATCGGTTACATCTCAGTTTACTGATAAAAATCTAGATCATGTCGCTTAGCAGAATGGGTTTCCCCTCACTAATATTTCTTTCAAACATATATTTTGCAAATCCTTTCATGCAACCAAACTGGTAAATCAATTGATTATAATAACAATATAGAAATATCCATTATGCTAAAAATAGAAATGAAATAGATAATTTGTCTAAAATCTGAACTATCTATTCTAAATTCTGAGCTCTCCGCTCTTTTCTAGACTATCTGCTCTAAAACTAGTTATACCAAAATAGCAATATCATTTATGCTAGATAGTGGGCTATCTGCCAAAAATAGGTAAAAGGGGTGGACTAACTGTCCTTAAAAATTTAGATAAATCTGTTATGCTATTAAGTGAACTATCTATTCATATCAGATCTGACTGCTCTTTTTGGAATAACTGACATCTAGGCTGACTGCCCTCAAAATGGACTAACCATCTTAATTTAAAATGAGCCGACTGCTCGAATTTTCTTTTGGGTTAACTACCCTCCAAAATATCTGAGCCAACTACTCTATAATAACTGAGCTAAATACTCTTTAAAGTTTCCTTGAAAACTTTTTAAAACGAATTAATCCGTCAACTCATATATTTACAAGGAAAATATATCTTTAGCTTTACTCTAAGCTATTTTTACCATGTTATATATACTTTACTCAAAATAATGTTAATGATGTTCAATAAGGATTTACCATCCTTTAAAATAAGTTAAAGTCCTTTATAAATTAAAACACTTAGGCTATTTTCCTAGTTCGTATATTCGAAACCTTTGTTAAAACCTTTAAACAACCTTTTGAAAACATAAATGGTAACTCCTTCAATATCATTTATAAAACCTTTCGAAAGTATTGAAGGTGACTCTTTCATATCCTTTAACAAACCTTTCAAAATCGTTGAAGGTAACTTCTTCTAAACGTCTTAAAAGCCTTCCTTTCATAAGCTTTAAAACATATGACATCCGCCTTTAAATCCTTTTAAGCCTTAGCCTTTCAAAAACATTGAAAAACTATACCTTTCGAACTTGTCGAAAGGTTTCTTTTCGACCTAGTCGAAAGGTTTCAACTTTCGATTTTGTCGAAAGCCTGAGGTACCTCCCCTATGTAATAAACCTTTCGAAAGCAATATAACTCAAAACCTTTCGAAGACATTGGGTTCAATTTAAAAACAGTGGAAACCTTTCGAAACCATTCAAAGTTAACTACTTTGAATCCTTAAAACATTTCGACTTAAAACATTTGGACTATGCAAAAGGATCAGAAAACATTGGAGTCGAAAGAAACTGCTTTGAAACCATTATAAAACCTTTCGAAAATAATGAAGTGTTGGTGTTGGAACCAACCCTTCGAAATCAATGGAGAGAGGCGGTATGTAACGACCAGAATTTCTGTCAATTAAAATTCGTATATTTAATTGATTTTTAAATATTAATAAGTAAAAGCTAAGTCGAATAAATTTAATTTCGAATATCTGGATTTAAATTGGATAATTAAATCGATAATTTAATATTGGAAATTACAGAAATAATTGGAAATTTGGTTGAATGTGATTAAAATTGATTTCTAAATTTTATTAAATCATATTGGAGTTAGAATAATGTTTGTGAACTTTTAAAATTGAATTAAAAGTTAATTTGTGAAAATTGAATATTTTAATATTTAATTGACGAGTTAAAATAGCCATTTTTCAAACAGTGTCGAATTTCGACAAAACTAGTTTCATCGGATCAGTAATGTTATATTATTGTATGGTTTCAAATTTCGTGTCAATCGGATTTACCGTTTGTCCGTGGCAAGCCAAAACGCATAGAAATTAGTTTAAATCGATTTAATTTAAATTTGATCGTTTATTTCCGTAATTCGCAAAGATGATCGAATTAGCCTCCGAAACATATTCCATTGTGTCGAGAACGCGGGGTAAACCCTAGAAACGTCAGTCACCGCGCGAGATTTGGAGTTCGGAAAAATTCGGGTGAATAGTGTTTGGTGAAATTTTCTATAAAAGCACTTAAACCATTCACTTTTGCAAACAAAACAAAACACTAGGGTTTTAACAGAGCCGTCACCGCTAACATTATCGATGGCCAGAAATTATCCACCTTCTTCCCCTCCGATCTCCTCATCCACACACTTTTAGGCAACGACTCCAACTAGGGAAATGTTAGGCACATCGAGATCTCCAACTTCAACGGCTATGATCGAAATCAATGCAGTGGATCGTCGTCAATTCTCAACCAAAGGCCGGCCGTTCATATTCGTTTTGCGTGCAAGGGGACCGACCGTGTGGGGCGTGGCTTCGGCCGGTGGTAGCTCTCGCGTGGGCGGTTCGAATGGCACTCGCCGATCGTCGTAAAAGTCGACGTGGGTGGGGGCGAAATTCAAGGAACGAACGGCTATTTGGGTTCTTGGTCGAACGTGCGTGACCTGGGAACGATGTTGAGGAGGGAAGAAACAAATGCGGCCGAGATATCTCAAAACAAAATCAACGGCCAGGATTTGACTGAGGTTAAAATAAAATAGTAAATTGCAAATTTATTTATATAAAATTCGTTCGAACTTTAAAAATGTATAACTTTTTGATACGAGGTCGAAAATTCCTGAAACGAGTTGCGTTGGCTTCATTTTGTCGAGCACTACGAAATGGAGCTGGTTTGGAATCGTTTGGAGCTAGTGAAAATTTCGGGTAAAATTAAATGCACGTTTAATTTTATTCGAAATAAAACGCTACAACTATTATCGGAAACTCAAGGTGAGAACTTCTCACTCGATCGAATCTGTTTCGATTTAAATTTTAAATATTAGATTTAAAATTGCTTGATTGTATGTTTGGATGATAAATTATTATCTATTGATTGAAATAGACATTATACGCCGTATATTAAGCGGAGGTTATTTATTAAAAACATATACCGCGATAATTCCAACTTGTATGGAATTGGTATTATATATGTACTTGGAGTTGATTTTCCCGCATTATATAGCGGACGAGACCCTATTGCGCCGCATAATAGCGGATGGTATTTTATAAATCCCATATACCGCGATATTTTGTCTTGAAGCGAAATTGGTATTGTGCTAACATCTTTGGATGCAGGGAAACAGGTTGGAGGGATCCAACTGGATTCCTCAAACATTTGAATTTGTTTCAATGTTGTGTGTTGATCTATTTATTGATCTATTTATAATCTGCGTGATTATCTTTGTGATTGAAATCGTGGACTATAACATTGTTGTTATAGTAAATGATTTCCGAAAGGAAATGTTTTATATAGTATTGGGATATATATATATACATATACATATATACATATATATATATATATATATATCTAAATTTGGAATCCCTATACTAATGATTTTGGGTTGTCGTAATGATGTTTTACGCAATATTCGTTTTGACTCAAATAAATGTGTTTAAGAGAATGTTTTCCTTAAAGAATAAATTATATACTTAACTGTGATTTAAGTATATTGAATATTTTCCAAATGTTGGAAATAAATGGATTTGTGAATTACTTATTATTAAATAAGTATGGAAATGTTTTTCCAATATAAAGTGAATGTTTTGAGATTTTATCTTTTAAAGACAAACTGAAAATGAATATTAGAAGATTTAAAAATCGTATATTCATAGATATTTTGGAAATGTAAATTCACTATGGAATTTATAAAAGAAAGGGAAATTTGTTTAAAAATAAACATTGATTTAATTTTGAAGTGTGGAAATAAATTTACGGATTTGGAACGTAAGTTTAAAATAAATCGGTAAGGATTTATTTGATTGGTTTAAATGAACCATTTTAAATTGAAAATGGATAAATATTTGGAAGTGTTTCCGTTTAAGGAAATTGATTTGAAATTTGTTTTCAAAGATTGAAAGGTGAAAAATGATTTGAAATTTGTTTTCACATGGTTGAAGTGTGGAAAATATATCTTGTAAAGATATTTTTGGAAAATAAATAATTTGGGAAATTATTTGAAATCGGGTGATGTTGTGAATATTGATTGATAGTTAAATAACCGACTATCAATATTGACCTTTAAATAGGTATTTCTTGTGAATTGGTTGAAATTGAATGCTACACTTATTTTTAAATTATTGCGCTCGTTATTCGGACTACCCATTTCGAATAGTGATACGACGTAATGGATAGCATTGAAGACTGGTGGTGAAGACTGGATATTTGTGAAAACGATAGGATGACATATCGATTGTCTCTGCACCGTTGGCTACGGTATGGAGATTTCCTTTGTGATGGGAAATTCGATCGGGATTGTGAATACCGGATTGCAAGGGCTTCTTTTGAAGTGCCTTCGGTTCTGTTCGAACCCGGAACAGACTTGTATGGTTACGTGTCTGACATTACATTTTGAGATATAAAGCAGATTTCTTTCAAATGCATTTCCGTTGGTGGCGGAGGATTTATTCTCTTAGCTTAACACCCTTAGAGGTTATGTAGTTGAAGGTTATCAGCGATATATTCCCAATTTGGTAATGTGGCATGCTGAGTGTTGCCGTGTGATGATTATTTATTGATCATTTGTTGATCAAAGCGTGGCTTTGTGAAAAAACGTAGCTTTGTGGACGAGACTTCGTCAGACCTCACTCCCCGGAAATGGTCAAAACAGGAATATGCGGCAAGGTTATGAGGGTCGCGCCCTTTAGGGTATGTCATTTCCTTCTGGAAAGGGTGGTATCATGGTATGGATCCCAGATACTTATTCATGTTGACACACTATATTTATACTGTGTGATGTTGGTTATCGAGCGCTCGGATAAAGGTCCAAAGGGACCGGGGGATGACATATTCGTGTAGTAGTTACCTAGTTACAAAGGTAACCCGGCCTTGTGTTGGCAGAGATCTAACCGTAACGTTAGGTTCTCAGGACGTCCCGCCAGAGGCGATCCCATTGACAGTAGGAAGTTCCTTAGCCTGACCATTTGTTGGAAAATCCAAAGAAACAATACGAGCCTTGTACGGTTTTAGTTGTAGAACCTGTCATTCACTTATGGTGGCGCCCCACTGTTTGGATGGTAGCTATAGTAGGCATAGTTCGGAATGTCTATGCTGGCTAAGATTTATATTCTATTTTCGAAATGCTTTCATTACTATGCACTTATAATTATATCAAAATTGATTTGTTTTTGCGTATTAAGCATCTTTGACTATCATAAGGAGAAATCTCCTCCAATTCTGCGTTTTCATTATGTGTGTGCGGGGAGGCCTTATGGTAGTTTCATTTTCCAAAAGTATTGCTGATATTTTTCACTTCCCTTGTTGTTGTTGTTTTAAAAGTTAAATAACTGTTTTAAGTTCTCACACCAGTCCCATGACTGACCTGGAGTTTATTGTTCTCTTCCTAAACTCTGAGTGCCCATAATTTTCCACACGGGCAGTCTAGAGTCAGGTTATCAGGTCATTTTGGATTCAGAAGTGCTATGGAGCTCAAGTGGCAAGCTGGATGGCGAGACGTACCATTTGTATATGATATTATCTTTGCCGCTATAGAATTCTCTTGTAAGAACAAGTTTGTATGACTGTCCATTGTCCAGTTGTGTTGTATATTGTTGTTGTACACTCTGATGATGTAATGTAATAACTGAGATAGTTCTTTGTTTTAAAGATTATTCATTTATCTATTATATGTTGTTCCGCTGTGATATGTAAGATTCTGATATTGTTTCTGTTCTGTTTCCTTTCTTCTTCTATCTTTTTCTCCTACCTCTTCTTTTAACCCTAACAATTCGGTTTTTCGGCATTCGATTATGCGGCATTTGATACAGTGGACGTAAGAATGCCGACCTTTGGATCCCGACAAAACCGTAAATGTTACATTTGGTATCAGAGCATATGGTTAAGTGACAACCTTGGCTCTGTTGGGAATTACTCATTAGAGATAGAGCCAGTAGTACTCTAGAATGAGTTGAGTGTAATAATAGATATGAGAGCGTATTTGTTAGTGAATATGAAATTATTTTGTATTGTGTTGACTTATCAGTTGATTGTTTATAGATTCTGGTCGGTGCAGCCTAGCTAACTGTATCGATAGTGGTTTCTAAACTCTTAAACGAGATAAACCGACATAGTATTGTTTTAAATTGGGTAAATGAAATAATTTTACCTCGATTATATTTTATATATATAAAGGAATAATTTTTCAGAATTATCAAAGTGTATGTGAAATTGAATTGTTTGATTGTTGAAAATATATGAAAATATATAACTGAATTAAAGTTGTTCGAATAATCTGAATAAAAAATAACAATTGTGAAAGAATAAATTATATAAGAGCAACAACTGTATAAGTATAGAATTATAATTGAAATGATTTACAATTGTGGAATAATCTTGTATAAGTAAAAGGGAAATAGTGAAATTATATAAGCAAGATTTATAAATGAGATTTATAAATAAAAGAAAATTTTAAAAAAATTTAAAGCATTGGATTTACTACTGTTGCTGGGAATAATAAGGGTGATGACTGCAGCATCATCAGTATCATTTTCGAGTTTCTGTGTGATGGATTTGCTACCATAGTAAATTGAAAATTTAAGTTTTGTTATGATAAACAAATTTGAATAAAAATTCAAGTTGTCATTGTTGGATATAAGTGAAATAAGTTTTGAACTTATAATATGAGATAATAAAGATTTAACTTTAGTAAAGTTGAAATAAATTTGAGTTAGTATGATAAAATATATGATGTGAAATTTAACTAAAGGAAGTTAAATAAAGTAAATCAGATTTGGAAGTTGAATAATAAGTTGTATAACTTATTAAATGTGAAGATGTAAGTAAAACCAATTATAAAAATGGTTAAACAACTTTGTTAAGCAAAACGAGGTATGAATCTGAATAGGTGATAAAAAAATTGACTTTGGTAAAAGTAAAATAAAATTTACTTTGGAGTTGGAATTTGAATTGGATTTTAACTAGATTTGATTTGAATTAAAAGTGAACTAATGTGAATGTAAATTGGTGAATGTAAACTAACTGAAATCGAATGAATGAATGCTGGTAAAATTTAATGTTAACAAATCAAACATGCATAAATGGGAAACCAATTTGAATTGTGCAAAATGATTTTTGAATATTGTAATTGGATATTATGGCTAGCAGGATATACATGTGTATTAAAGGAAATAGAATTGGAATTTTGATTTTGAAGAGGAAAAAAATATTGAATAGCTCGACAAAAAGGAATGTATTTCAATTTCAGTATGAAATTTGATGATTTTCTTCTCCAGCCACTTGGCTTTTTTCTTTTCTTTTTGAAATTGGGGGCCCGTTATGGCATTTTGTAGTCGTACCGAGCTAACCGCGCAATGGAGACGCTGGCGAAATTTTCTGAAAATTTAAGGCGATAGAATATTTTTGAGAAAATTGAAAAAATTTGAAACTATAACTTTGATTTGAGTTGAAAAGTTAAACGATATAGTTGGTTTTGGAAAAGTATAACTAAGTTGGATTTGAAAACTTAGTAAAGATTTGTAAGAATTTTAGCTATGGATTTTGGGAAAGTTAATGGATTCTGTAACTTTTTCTTACTTGGTAATTTCGAGGACGAAATTCTTTTAAGGGGGAAAGTTTGTAACGACCCAGAATTTCTGTCAATTAAAATTCTTATATTTAATTGATTTTTAAATATTAATAAGTAAAAATTATAAGTCGAATAAATTTAATTTCGAATATCAGGATTTAAATTGGATAATTAAATCGATAATTTTATATTGGAAATTACAGAAATAATTGGAATTTGCTTGAATGTGATTAAAATTGATTTGTAATTTTTTATAAAATCATATTGGAGTTAGAACAATGTTTGTGAACTTTTAAAATTGAATTAAAAGTTAATTTGTGAAATTGAATATTTTAATATTTAATTGACGAGTTAAAATAACCATTTTTCAAACAGTCTCGGATTTCGACAAAACCAGTTTCATCGGATCCGTAATGTTATATTATTATAAGGTTTCAAATTTCGTGTCAATCGGATTTACCGTTTGTCCGGGGCAAGCCAAAACGCATAGAAATTAGTTTAAATCGATTTAATTTAAATTTGATCGTTTATTGCCGTAACTCGCACAGATGATCGAATTAGACTCTGAAACATATTACATTGTGTCCAGAACGCGGGGTAAACCCTAGAAATGCCAGTCACCGCGCGAGATTTGGAGTTCGGAAAAATTCGGGTGAATAGTGTTTGGTGAAATTTTCTATAAAAGCACCTAAACCATTCACTTTTGCAAACAAAACAAAACGCTAAGGTTTTAACAGAGCCGCCGCCACTAACATTATCGACGGCCAGAAATTATCCACCTTCTTTCCCTCCGATCTCCTCATCCACACACTTTTAGGCAACGACTCCAACTAGGGAAATGTTAGGCACATCGAGATCTCCAACTTCAACGGCTATGATCGAAATCAATGCGGTGGATCGTCGGCAATTCTCAACCAAAGGCCGGCCGTTCATCTTCGTTTTGCGTGCAAGGGGAGCGAACAAGTGGGGCGTGGCTTCGGCTGGTGGTAGCTCTCGCGTGGGCGGTTCGAATGGCACTCGCCGATCGTCGTAAAAATCGACGTGGGTGGGGGCGAAATTCAAGGAACGAACGGCTATTTGGGTTCTTGGTCGAACGTGCGTGACCTGGGAACGATTTTGAGGTGGGAAGAAACAAATGCGGCCGAGATATCTCAAAACAAAATCAACGGCTAGGATTTGACTGAGGTTAAAATAAAATAGTAAATTGCAAATTTATTTATATAAAATTCGTTCGAACTTTAAAAATGTATAACGTTTTGATACGAGGTCGAAAATTCCTGAAACGAGTTGCGTTGGCTTCGTTTTGTCGAGCACTACGAAATGGAGCTGGTTTGGAGTCGTTTGGAGCTAGTGAAAATTTCGGGTAAAATTAAACGCACGTTTAATTTTATTCGAAATAAAACGCTACAACTATTATCGAAAACTCAAGGTGAGAACTTCTCACTCAATCGAATCTGTTTCGATTTAAATTTTAAATAGTTAGATTTAAAATTGCTTGATTGTATGTTTGGATGATAAATTATTATCTATTGATTGAAATAGACATTATACGCCATATATTAAGCGGAGGTTATTTATTAAAAACATATACCGCGATAATTCCAACTTGTATGGAATTGGTATTATACATGTACTTGGAGTTGATTTTCCCGCATTATATAGCGGATGAGACCCTATTGCGCCGCATAATAGCGGATAGTATTTTATAAATCCCATATACCGCGATATTTCGTCTTGAAGCGAAATTGGTATTGTGCTAACATCTTTAGATGCAGGGAAATAGGTTGGAGGGATCCAACTGGATTCCTCAAACATTTGAATTTGTTTCAAAGTTTTGTGTTGATCTATTTATTGATCTATTTATAATCTGCGTGATTATCTTTGTGACTGAAATCGTTAAAGGCTAAAAATTAGCCGAATATGTCTTTGGTATCGTTAGATGCCGAAAATAAATAAAATTTGATTTCTGAAAATTTAAGTTGGGAATTCATAATAAAATTTAATTCTGGAATTGATTCATTTTAAATAAATAAACGTTGTAATTTTTATGTTATAAAAAAATAATATGATTTTTGTGAAATATAATCGAAAGGTGATTTTCGAAATAAGTAGTTGATTAATTTATAAAAAATGGTTTAAATTGAGATTTTTGAATTATTATAAATGATTTATATAAAAGATTTATAAAATTGATATTTATAAATTAAAATATTGGAATTATAAAACGAGTTTTTATAAGTATTAAAATGAAATAAAAAATGGATTTCATAAGTGAATGAAATTTATAGATTTATAAATTGCGAAGTTATAAAATGAATAGATTTTGTAAAATAAAAGATTTATAAGGAATTAATGTATAAATTGGATTTTGGCATTTAAATAAAATTTGTTAATTAAGGGATTTTTATAAGTTGGAGTTTTTATAACATATATATATGTGTGTGTGTGTGTGTGTGTGTGTGTGTGTGAATTTATAAACGTCGTTTTATAAATCTGAAATCAATTGAATTTGATAAATTAAACATAGAAGTTTATTAAAGGAGATATATTCGTGATTTTGGACAGCGAATTATCCTTTAAGTTAAATGTTGTAATAATAAGAGTTTGGTTGGGAAGTATATTCACGATTTTGGACAGTGAATATATTATTAAATAAAATGGATATGTTTTGGGGAAGTGATATTGAAATAGAATTAAAGCGATTTAAAGATGTTTTAAATTGTATAAAGTATCGAAACCATAGATTTCAACATTCATTGTTGAAATAGACGTTTTCGAGAAATAGAAGGAAATTGTGGACTATAACACTGTTGTTATAGTAAATGATTTCCGAAAGGAAATGTTTTATATAGTATTGGGATATATATATATCTAAATTTGGAATCCCTATACTAATGATTTTGGGTTGTCGTAATGATGTTTTACGCAACATTCGTTTTGACTCAAATAAATGTGTTTAAGAGAATGTTTTCCTTAAAGAATAAATTATATACTTAACTGTGATTTAAGTATATTAAATATTTTCCAAATGTTGGAAATAAATGGATTTGTGAATTACTTATTATTAAATAAGTATGGAAATGTTTTTCCAATATAAAGTGAATGTTTTGAGATTTTATCTTTAAAGATAAACTGAAAATGAATATTAGAAATCGATTTGAAAATCATATATTCATAGATATTTTGGAAATGTAAATTCACTATGGAATTTATAAAAGAAAGGGAAATTTGTTTAAAAATAAACATTGATTTATTTTTGAAGTGTGGAAATAAATTTACGGATTTGGAACGTAAGTTTAAAATAAATCGGTAAGGATTTATTTGATTGGTTTAAATGAACCATTTTAAATTGAAAATGGATAAATATTTGGAAGTGTTTCCGTTTAAGGAAATTGATTTGAAATTTGTTTTCAAAGATTGAAAGGTGAAAAATGATTTGAAATTTGTTTTCAAATGGATGAAGTGTGGAAAATATATCTTGTAAAGATATTTTTGGAAAATAAATAATTTGGGAAATTATTTGAAATCGGGTGATGTTGTGAATATTGATTGATAGTTAAATAACCGACTATCAATATTGACCTTTAAATAGGTATTTGTTGTGAATTGGTTGAAATTGAATGCCACACTTATTTTTAAATTATTGCGCTCGTTATTCGGACTACCCATTCCGAATAGCGATACGACGTAATGGATAGCATTGAAGACTGGTGGTGAAGACTGAGTATTTGTGAAAACGATAGGATGACCTATCGATCGTCTCTGCACCATTGGCTACGGTATGGAGATTTCCTTTATGATGGGAAATTTGATCGGGATTGTGAATACCCGGATTGCAAGGGCTTCTTTTGAAGTGCCTTCGGTTCTGTTCGAACCCAGAACAGACTTGTATGGTTACGTGTATGACATTACATTTTGAGATATAAAGCAGATTTCTTTCAAATACATTTCCGTTGGTGGCGGAGGATTTATTCTCTTAGCTTAACACCCTTAGAGGTTATGTAGTTGAAGGTTGTCAACGATATATTACCAATTTGGTAATGTGGCATGTTGAGTGTTGCTGTGTGATGATTATTATTGATCATTTGTTGATTAAAGCGTGGCTTTGTGAAAAAGCGTAGCTTTGTGGACGAGACTTCGTCAGACCTCATTCCCCGGAAATGGTCAAAACAGGAATATGCGGCAAGGTTATGAGGGTCGCGCCCTTTAGGGTATGTTATTTCTTTCTGGAAAGGGTGGTATCATGGTATGGAGCCCAGATACTTACTCATGTTGACACGTTATATTTATTACTGTGTAATGTTGGTTATCGAGCGCTCGGATAAAGGTCCAAAGGGACCGGGGGATGACATATTTGTGTAGTAGTTATCTAGTTACAAAGGTAACCCGGCCTTGTGTTGGCAGAGATCTAACCGTAATGTTAGGTTCTCGGGACGTCCCGCCAGAGCGATCCCATTGACAGTAGGAAGTTCCTTAGCCCGACCATTTGTTGGAAAATCCAAAGATACAATACGAGCCTTGTACGGTTTTAGTTGTAGAACCTGCCATTCACTTATGGTGGCGCCCCACTGTTTGGATGGTAGCTATAGTAGGCATAGTTCGGAATGTCTATGCTGGCTAAGATTTATATTCTATTTTCGAAATGCTTTCATCACTATGCACTAATAATAATATCAAAATTGATTTGTTTTTGCGTATTAAGCATCTTTGACTATCATAAGGAGAAATCTCCTCCAATTCTGCGTTTGCATTGTGTGTGTGCGGGTAGGCCTTATGGTAGTTTCATTTTCCAAAAGCATTGCGGATATTTTTCACTTCCCTTGTTGTTGTTGTTGTTGTTGTTGTTTTAAAAGTTAAATAACTGTTTTAAGTTCTCACACCAGTCCCATGACTGACCTGGAGTTTATTGTTCTCTTCCTAAACTCTGGGTGGCCATAATTTTCCACACGGGCAGTCTAGAGTCAGGTTATCAGGTCATTTTGGATTCAGAAGTGCTATGGAGCTCAAGTGGCGAGCTGGATGGCGAGACATACCATTTGTATATGATATTATCTTTTCCGCTGTAGAATTCGCTTGTAAGGACACATTTGTATAATTGTCCATTGTCCAGTTGTGTTGTATATTGTTGTTGTACACTCTGATGATGTAATGTAATGTAATAACTGAGATAGTTCTTTGTTTTAAAGATTATTCATTTATCTATTATATGTTGTTCCGCTGCGATATGTGAGATTCTGATATTGTTTCTGTTCTGTTTCCTTTCTTATTCTATCTTTTTCTCCTACCTCTTCTTTTAACCCTAACAATTCGGTTTTTCGGCATTCGATTATGCGGCATTTGATACAGTGGACGTAAGAATGCCGACCTTCGGATCCCGACAAAACCGTAAATGTAACACGGTAAGTTTTATAAAACAAAAGATAACCTTTGACTCCATCTGTGTCGAAAGGTTAGGAAGCAGCAACTAAGCCTTTGGCCCCGTCGAAAGCTATACCTTATGACTTGTCAGAAGGTTTCATTTAAAACAAGAAAGCAAACCAATCAAAACCTTTTTCTTTTAAACCTTTTGACAATTTCGAAAGCTCTTTATCGTAAGCTAGCAGGCGTATTTTCTTTAAACCAAAACAAAACTTTATCACTTTCGAAAGCTATAACATTTCTTCCCTAAACCTTTCGACCTCTTTCAATTCACTACGTACCAATTGCTTGATACCTGTGTCTTGGTATTTTACGTAGCTGAACGGTTTGATACCTTTCGACCTTATTGGAAGGTTTGGAATGAAGGCGGAAGCGCTGCCGAAAGGACTGAAATAGAATACAAACTATTTATTTATACTTTAAAACAGTTCTTTTGTTCCCAACCTGCCTTGTTTGTCTAAATCTGATTGGTTGTCGGAATTTTATATTCAAAAACGCTGCAGTCTTTCCTTATTTGGAAATTTGAATAATTTTGAAAAAGCCCCTTTGCCTTTATAATTACATAAAACATTTAAGTCTCATACCATAAATAATTTTATATAACTATTAAAACACATTCAAAAATTCTAAAAAAATCCAGAAAATCAACTAATATGTTCTCTTTAACATATAAAATTTTCGAAACAAAACTATAACTACTTTTTCGGTAAATAATTTTATAATCCAAAGTAACCTTTTTTTCCTTAGAAAATTCATAACAATTCCCAAAAACTTAGAAAATTCTAAAAATCGAAACCCTTCTTTAAAATAACTTTTTAGATCATCATAAAAATTCGCAAGGCTAACGGGTGTCATTTTATAGGGTTTTCATCTTAAAACATATCTTAAATATATACGAACATACATAAATCATCAACATGTATATATGTCATTTTATTACTCAAAAACATTGCAAATCTTTGTAAAATCATTTGGAATTAACCTTAAAACCGTAACCAAAATTATTTAAAGATGTAAGCATTATTCACCTTTTGCTTTAATGATTAAGGAGCTTGAAATTTGAATGATTTTGATTTGAATTGTCCCTTCTTAAGCTTTTGTTTCCTCTTCTTCCTTCGTTAATGGTGGCCGGCCAAGCTTCTAATTTTTGGAAATGAGAATGAACGTGTGTTTTGAATAAATAGCCTAAGGAAGATTACATAGGAATGACCTCTTTCGCATAGTACCCCTCATCTGATTCATTTTTAAACCCTTTATTTAATTTATTAGTTAAAAGGCACAGCTACCTTAATTAAATCAAATCTCAATCCCCTTATCAAAACATTATTTTATTTATTTTATCTAACTAAATCTCCTAAATAATGTTATCAAAAACCTAGAGTGTTACAGACTCTCCTCCTTAAAGAATTTCATCCTCGAAATTACAATAATGCTCAAAAAAACAAGAAGGTAAACATATCATCAAAACAAGTCAGGATAAGTATTCATAATCTTGCTATCAACCTTCCAATTACAATCTCTGTCATCGTCACTTCACTGGACTTTGACTAATCTGATTGTCCTTGTTCTAAACCTCTTCTCATCTCTCGCAACAATGCGAACTGGCTTCCTTACTATGGTCAAGTTCGGTTCTACTACTAAATCGTCTAGCATTGTCGGTGCAATAGCAATCTTCGGGTCGCTAACACACTTTATGAGATGAGAAATATGAAAAACATCATGGACACCTGTCAAACTACTCAGTAACTCAAGTCTATACGTTAGCTTCTCGGTCTTCTCAATAATAGGAAAAGGTCCTATGAACCTAGGAGATCACTTCCCCGACTTCCCAAATCTAAGCACACCCATCATCGATGATACTTTGACGAAAACCTGGTCCCTAACTGAGAACTCCAAATCTTTTCATCTCTTATCTACATAACTTTTCTGCCTAGACTGGGCCTCCTTCATCCTATCTCGAATGACTTCAATCTTTTCTGCAGCTTCCCTAACCAAATCTGGACCAAGAATCAACCTATCCCCAGTCTCCAACCGACTAATAGGAGATTTGCATGGTCTTTCATACAAAGCTTCGAATGGTGCCATTCCAAAACTGGTGTGATGACTATTAAACTCGACTAGATGCAGATAGTCCTCCCATGATCCCCTAAAGTCCAGAACACAAGCCCTCAACAGATCTTCCAAGATCTTGTTAACTCTTTTCGTTTGTCAATCTGTTTGTAGATGGTAAGCGATACTTATCATAAGCTTGGTTCTCAAAACTTCCTGCAGACTTTTCCAAAACTCGCTAGTGAACAAGGAATCTCTATCACTAACTATGCTACTAGGAACTTCATGCAGTCTAATCACATTCTTCATGAACAACCTTGCTAAAACAGGTGTCGTCCTGGTTAATTTAACTAGAATGAGATGGGCACTCTTGGTCAATCTGTCCACTATAACCCATATGCTTTCATTCCCCCTATTCGACCTTGGCAACCCGCCTATGAAGTCCATAGAAATAGAATCCCACTTCCACACTAGAATATCTAATGGCTGAAGCAACACACTTCATTTCTGGTGTTCGCCTTTGCCTGCTAGCAATTCAAGCACTGCCTTACACATAAACCAATATCTCGCTTCATTCCTTCCTAGAAGAAAATTCTCTTCATATCTTTATACATCTTGGTACCTCCGAGATACATAGTGAACTTCGAATGATGGTATTCATCCAAGACTTCCTTTCTTATGTTTCCTATACTCAGAACACATAATCTACCTTTCTTTCTCAACCACCCATTTTGGTCAAGACTGGAATCTTTCAAGTCATCGTTCTTAGTTCCTTCCTTCAGCTTACCGATCCATTCAGCTAACACTGGATCCCCTATCTGCTTAGAAGCAATTCGTTCGATCAAACCTGGTCGAACTTCCAAACAAGATATACAACTGTATCACTACTAAACCCTGCCTCGGATCTCCACTCCACCCTGCAATCTGCTGATGCTTTTAAATCTTTCCACTCAGCCATCATTGCCAATACTGCATTCTAATGTTTCCTGCTGAATGCATCTATAACCCGGTTGCCTTTCGCTGGTGTGTACTCAATCCCAAAATCATAAGTGACTATGAATTTTAACTATCTATGCAGCCTCATGGTCAACTCCTTTTAAGAGAATAAATACTTCGGCGACTTATAATCTGTAAACAGATCAAACCTTTCTCTCAAAACGTAATGTCTCTACACCTTTAAAAGCAAAAAATCATAGTAGCCAACTCTAAATCATGCATTGGATATATGACCTCATGTGGTCTAAGCAGTTTAGAAGCATAGACAATCACTTTACCTTTCTGCATCAGCACAGCTCCTAATCCTGTTCCACATGCATCGGTATAAACTACTAAGTCCTGATTCCCCTCTGGAACTACTAACAAAGGTGCATGGGTCGATAAGTGTTTCAAACTCTGGAATGCTTCCTCACACTTATCAGTCCACATAAACTTCACACCCTTCCTTATCAGCCTGGTCATCGATGCTGATGTCCATGAGAAATCCTTAATGAATCTCCAATAATAACCGGTCAACCCAAGGAAACTCTTAATCTCGGTTACTGTCTCGAGTCTCTTCCAGCTATTCACTGCCTCGATCTTAGTCGGATCTACTGATAAGCCTTCCTATGAGACGACATGACCAAGAAACCTCACCTCCTTCTTCCAGAAGTGACACTTCGAAAATTTCGCTTTCAACTGATGTTGCCTCATCATCTCAAGCACCACTCTAAGATGAACTTCATGCTCTCTTTAATCTTTAGAGTAAATTAAGATATCATCTATGAGAACCAGCACGAACGTATCTAAGTGCTCTTGGAAAATTCGATTCATTAAATTCATAAAGAAAGCTGGAGCATTCGTCGGTTCGAATGGCATAATTAAACATTCGTACGATCCATATCTGGTCCCAAATGCTATCAAAGGTATACCATCCTCTGCTACTTTGACCTGATGGAAACCCGTTGCCAAATCTAACTGAGAAAATACCTTTGCTCCACTTAGCCAGTCGAACAAATCATCGATCCTGGGCAATGGATATCGATTCTTTATCGTCCTCTCATTTAATTTACGATAATCAATAGATAGCCTTAATAATATGTCCAGCTTCTTAGCAAACACTTCCGCTGCACCCCACGGCAAACTGCTCAGCCTGACAAAACTCTTGCCGTCGTAGTCCACCAACTACATCTTTAACTCCCTCGTCTCTGAAGAGGTCATCCTGCTTGGCGGTCTACTTATTGGTTCTGTCGCGGAACCAAATCTACCTGAAACTCAATGGCTCATTTTGACGGCAATCAAACTACAGGCTCAAACACATCTGCGAATTCTCTAACCATGAAAACTCGGCTCAACTCACGATCTAAATCCAAATCACCCAACAAAGCGAACACTGCACCACTAGAACCTCCTACGGTGAAAACAATCTGATCGCTACAATCCAGGTGACTAAGAGACATCTTTTTACCTTGGAAAAATATCTTAGCATCGAACTCACTTAGCCAATCCATATCTAGGATAATCCCAAACCCCATAAAATCAAACACATGAAAACTGCACTCAAAAGTATAACCTAATAGGTCAAACTCAAACTGGTCACACCATGACCCTAGAGTGGCATACCCTCCTATTAGATTCGCAACCCGTAAGAAAGTAACTAAATATATGGGTTTAAGGATAAGCTTATCCATCAAACATCTAGATATAAAAGAATGTTATGCACCAGTATCAAATAAAACTCTAATAGACATACCATGAATCTAAAGCGTTACCCCAAGAACTGGCTTTTCCTTACCCTGGGCTGTTGGCTTGGAAGCGGCAGGCTCCAATGCATACACCTTGCCCTTACCATCTCTAATGGGATCCTTGCACTGGTTCTTATAATGGCTTATCTGGTCATAGTTAAAACACCTGATATTCTTCCCCTTAGCCACATCCTTCGCTTTCCTTGAGTGGCACTCATTAGCAAAGTGCCCTTTCTTGTTGTATTTATAGCAGACAACATCAGACTTCGCTTTCTTGGCTGCTTCACCCTTCTGAGAACCTTTCTTGGGAAAGAAGTTCCTCCTCTAGGTCTACCCAAACTGGACCACTTTTTCCTTGCTCTTCTCCAGAGACTCGAGAACTTCTTCCTGCCTCAAAGCCATCTCCATAAAAATATCAGAAGGATCTCTAAGATGAGACAAAGTAACACTGGCCAATTCTGGTTTCAATCCTTTGATAAACTTCTCATTTCGTTTCAACATGGTATCTACAGAAGCATACCCATGTCGGGCCAACTCTTCGAACCTCTTGGCATACTCAGCAACAGACATCAATCCCTGCACCAGCTTATAAAACTACCTAATCAAAGCTAACTGTGTCATTACTAACATAAACCTCTCCTGAAATCTCCTCTTGAAATCCTCCCAAGTTATTGTCTCCTTATCAACTATTGCCAATACACTGTTCCACCAGAACAATGCAGTCCCCTGAAGCTGCCTGGACGCCAACCTCCTCTTTTGCTCGTTGTTGAGCCCTAAACCTACAAAAATCCTTTAGCAGTGCAATAACCAATTCTCCACTTCAATGGCATCCACTGTTCCCATAAACAGCTCCCCTCCTAGCTTCACATAATCACCGCTCATCTTAGCGAAATAATTAACTACCGAAACTTCTGGAACTCCTACTTCTATGGGATTTCCTTCTACCATTACGGCTGCAACTCTTATCTGCATCATATTCCTAAAAAACTGATACATAGCCTCCATTCCAGCCTGCGGGAATCCAGCACCAACATTCTCTGCCCAACCTTGGCCTCTCCCTGCATTAGGTGCAACGTTCCTTTGGGTTCTTCCCTCTACTTGGTTAACTATGCTTCTTCTACCATCCATATCTGTATTCAAACCTGATGAGATACAGAAAGATAACCTAATCAAAGATAGATGAATGGAGACAAAGCGCATGCTTATATATAGCAAAAACAAATACATTACTATAGTGTTAACCTAAACCCAAATCTTACTCTAATTTCCTTAAAATTTTGTTTTCAAAACCAATTTTAATTGAATTTTTCATAAAACTATGCTCTGATACCAAGCTGTAACATCCCGTATCTGGAGACCAAAAGCTAAGCGCTAAGGATATTGCAGTCATCCATAGTATTTACTTCTGGTGACGAAATACGGTAGTGTTAGTGGTATCCATAATATCAGAAGCACTTGAATATGAACAAAATTATGGATTTCCATAACAATGATTTCAGTGATTATTTTTCAAATAAATCATATCCAAGTTACAAAAATCTCAAACGTAATCCCAAGCATTGATCAAATATAAATTTATAACATTATGCCAAGAGCGACATATGAAGATGCCCCCTTGGATGATCAAAGCAATATAGATATACTGTATTAATACATAGTGGAAATAATTTTTAAAAAAAATTCTTAAATTAGCTATTTGTCAGCCACCTGCTTGCCTATGGATGCTTTATTCGCCAAAATCTGCTAAAAACTGAAAACAAACTAAACCCTCAGCCTACTCAAATCGAATTTTGAGTACCCGAGAGTTTAAGGGGAAACAAAAACTTCGAGTCAGACTTAAAGCCTGGTATGAATAATATCTGTTACATCTTAGTTTACTAATAAATAGTGAGACCATGCCGCTTAGCAGAACGGGTTTCCCCTCACTAACAGCAAGGATTAATTGGATAGTAAATTAATTCTAGGTATATATAAAATCTATTAATTAGGTTATTAATAAGGGAATATTATTTAAAATAAACATCACATTTAAAAATATATGTTTCTGTAAATTGCGAGAGAGAATGGGAAAGTGATTAATGAAAAGATTATTGGAGAATCAATTTGAAATAAAAACAAAAGCGGAAGAAAACATATTAATTTAAAGTCCATAGACTAAATGTACGCTTTAGATTTTAGGATTTTATATCTAATGATTAGCATTGATTTGAACCATTGTAAATATAGGTGCAGAGCCTCATTTTTATTCCCATTATTTTTCTTTTGCCTACCAAAGCTCTGCCATTTTTCTGTCTCTTCTACACTTTCTTAATAAAAAAGTTTATATCTAATTCACATGAATTTAGATCTAAATAGAAAGAGAATAGAATTAATTAGGGAATTTGGAAGTGGTTCAAATCAGAAGGCTATGTCAAAGGCAAAACCCTAGATCTGAGTTTTATTTGCTATTTCTAATCCAAAATATCTTCCTTTTCTCCTTCATATATTATAGATCTTAAATATATCGTTTGTAATTCCAAACAGAGATTACAAAGAGGTGAATATAGATGTTAGGGACAGATCTGAAATAAAAAAAGGGAGAATTGGAAAGCTAACAGCGTGAGTGGATTTATTATATTCTTTTAAGTTTATAATATATTATCGTTGAATTCCCGTTAGAAAATTTATTCTAGTATTTATTTCAGTAACTAATTCTACTAATTAGTTATGTAAACCTATAAATTTTATAAGAGAACTTATATTAGGCTTGATAGTTTGAAAAAGGCGAAAGCCTAAAAGTAAGAAATTTGTAGTTATTTAAATCTAATTTAAAGTTATAACTTGTCCTAAATACTAGTTTCTTTTATTCCCTTTTACGTGAATAATATAGTTAGAAAGAGAATTCGCGATTATGGATTAAAATACTAGACTTTATAAAATTAAATATAAAATAAGAAAATTGGAATAAAGTTAGAAAATGGAATTCTGCAATAAATTATGCTAAGATAGGAATAACAATCTAATAATTTGATTTGAAAGTATGTAATTGATTAACTGGTTGGTTTAGGAAATAGGATACGATTCTATAATTTAAAATTTAAAAGGTAATGATGAACGTGCTTTTGAAATAAAAGAAAGTAAAAGGAAACTAGTGTACGATAGAGAAACCACTATGTTGTATACTAGCCCAAAATAATAAAAGAAATGCCTTGCAGTTCCGAATTATTGGTTATAGCCTTATTTGATATTAAAATATGAAAATGGAGTTTTAGTATAGTTTTCATAACCGACCAAATAAAATAGAATTACTTCCTAAAATAGAAGAAAATAAAGTAAAGTACGAAATGAAATAAGTAAATTATTAGATAAGAATTTAAAGCTGTAAACAATAATGAATCTAGATCTGCATTTACTGTGCAGACTATATAAAAAGACAGTTATTATGATAAGTGAATTATATAATAAAAGAGAATTAAAAAGAATCTATATCATAAAAAAAAAAGATAGATTAGAACAGAAAAGAAATGTTGGAATTATGTACGGACTATAAAAGAAGAGAAAATGACAATTATAGGTAGAATTATAACATAGGTTATAATTAAGTAATAGGAACAGAAAAACTTATTTGAGACCTTGAATAAATTATGAGCAATAATAATGGTAGAAGCTTATTTAAATAATTTATATTAAAGAAGAAAATAAAACAGGAATGAAAAAAGAGGCTTATTTTAATGAACTTAAGATTTACGTAAAGTAAAATAAGCAAGATAATGATTATGGCTCACACCAACAACATTCCTATTAAATAAATGGAAATCTCACAATAGATAGAGACGAGGGCAAGAATATGCTAATTAGGGTAAATAAGTAGCCAACAGTATAAGAAAAGTAAACTAAACACAAGTTAAAAGATTAGACTTAGGGTCTAATAAAAGAATGAGATGCGTTTGGAGTAGCCCAAAGGATGGAGAGCCTAACGAAGCAGTTCATCACAGATTTCAGTAAAGGAGAAGCATGTCCAACTTAGTTATTTTAGGCTAAAAGGAAGCACGAGACTTCAACGAGACGTGAGGATACTCTAGGATGGCCCTCTGGGTAGGTCTAACGAAATTGCATCCCCGGAGGCAGGTCTATATCAAGAGAATATGACTTAACTGTATTTGCATTGTAGGCATAACGAAGCAGACCTTTATAGGCAGTTAGAAGGGCTCGGTTCAGAATAGGGTATTCGTATGTCCAGTACTTACAAGTAAGTTTAAGGATAGTTGCTTGCGGATATCGGCTAGCATCAAGACCAAGAGCGATTTCGGGAAAGACTAGAGTGAAACCATCAGGCCAATGATTCTTTCACCATCGAGACATTGGATGAGGGGCATCGCCATTTGGATATAGATTATTTGCAATAGGGCATGACCACTTAACTCTTTAGAAGTCTTTCGGTTAGTTGAGAGGTGGCCGTGTGGGTCCATTACCACAATGAAGAAAAATGGACCAACTAGAATATCTTTATTGTATGCCTAACGAAGCAGTCCTTCATATATATATAAAATCCCCGTTTGAATTCCATACAAGGTAGACCTTGTTGGCGGGATTCAGATAGTAGATTGAATGATTACGTAGTCGTCAATGTACGCATTGGGTGGTACACTATGGATGTTCGAGCACTGGCATAGACTAGTGCAGACACGATTTACGTTTTCATAGTGAGTATTGGATCATCTGTATTGTAGGCCTTACGAAGTAGTCCTTTACAGATGAAGCTACAGAACGCTCGTGGAGCAAGACGATATAGCCCTTTTCAAGGAGGATATGGAAGGTACCATGGGTGGTACCTAGGACCAATATGGTTATTAGGCATATAGCTACATATATGCATATATTAGTTATTAAGTTCTAATTTACTATAGAGTAGATGGGCACGGTCCACGAACAGAGGCAAGAGTATTGTAACCTAATGAATCTAATATAAGAGTAAATGGAAATAAAATGATATATGTAGAAGTAAGCCTAGAGTTGTATAATTTATCTATTCACCATAACTTTAGTTCTGACCCCCTCTTCATAACATGCTACAGGTTAGATAGATGGTAGAGACTTTCCAGCTTTAGGACACTTGTTTAGAAAGTGTTATTATATTGGTGAGTATTTACTTACTATTATATTTTAGTCAATTCTGCTGTGAGATATTTAATTAAGCTCTAATATATTTGTCTTTTCCTATTTGAAGGATACCAAATTCCCAACTTAGGTTTCACCGGGCTTGGGTTTTAGCATTTTTGTGAAAAATCCGGACCCATTGGAATTCAGGTTGTTACATTTGATATCAAAGCCTAGGTTTAGGATTTCTAGGTAGATAGTGAGTGAACGTATTTGTATTTTTGAATAAAATATAAATATATTATGTACTAATATCCATGTAGTCCCCAACCATAGATTTTAACATATGGAAAGATTTTAGAAGTATATTTGTGCATAGTTTGTTAGTTGGGTTTGGGATGACCCAAGTATGTAGAGCCTTATGTTATTACCGATTTATAGCATACAAATAAGCCATGTTTCGAGAGAAAATTTGTATCCATATGTTTTAGGAAGTAAGGAAGTTCCTTAGGGATAGTAGTAAGACTGTTTTTTTTTTGGGAAGAATAAGAGGTTTTAGTATGAAGAAAATCCAGTTTATGTCTAACCCAATAAAAATGAAACTTTTGAATTAAAAAGGTTGAAAAATATAATTGTTAATATATTTGAGGAAGTAAATGTTAGGTTTTTGAAAAAAAAAGTGGTGTGAAATTTAAATTGGTTTTTATATGATGTAGATTTTGTTAAAAGGTGAAATTCTTTTTGAAGAATCATAGAGCATGTATAGCTCGCCAATTTCTTTGTAGTAAACAATGTTTTAAATATAAAAAACCTAAAGTGTGTTAAGTATCAAAAACGTAGGTTACAACATTTATTGTTGTAATAAATGTTTTCAGTAAAAATAAAGGAAGCATAGACTATGACAATATTATTATAGTAGGTGACTCCCACAGTAAATGTTTTTACATAGCATACGGGATTTATTAATATTTATTTTAATTAAATCAATATGTTATATTTTTGGGTTGTAGTAAAGGTGTTTTACGCAACATCATTTTTGACCCAAATGAGTTTTGAAGATAATTTCTAAAGTGGTTTGTATGTGCACTTATTATTTAAATAATCATATGAAAATATTTTCTAGTTATAAAGAATTTTTAAAAATGAGTTCTTTTGAAAAATAATGTACGATAAATTAATGAATTTAGTAGGAAATATCTTTTGTAAGTAAATATAGAGTAAACATGCCTTAATCTATTGGAATGAAATGAATAATGATATAATTTTCTATGAATCACAAACAAATATGTTTTGTCAAATATGTTTAGTGCATGCTATAAGGAATACGTAAAAGAGATGTACAAGGTATGGAAAGCACCATATTTTGTATAGCCTATTTTGATAAAATATAAAATAAATTCCTTATAATTTCATATAAACATGAAATCCTTCTTTAAAGGATTCGTAGAAGGTTTAGCATTAACAGCTTCTCATAAGAGAGTATTTCCAATACATTAAGGTATAAAACCATTAAGTGTAGTAAGTTAGTAACTCCTTCAATATTAAGCAATTGGAAGAGTAGGAAAGTTAAGAGATTGTTGATAAAATAATTGTTCTTATTTACCCCAGTTTTAGTAAATTTGAAAATCTATAAAATAAGAAGGATATTTTGAAAACATGTCAGGACATTTTTTTAGTCAAGAAAAAAAGAAAAATGTTTTAAGAACAAGCAAGACATGTTAAAAAAAGATGGGTTGGTGGAAAAGTAAACAAGTCTTTGAAAAGATAAAATTTAGAAGTTTTTATTTTTGAAGAAAAATTGATAAATAGCAAACCATATCAGACTTTTAAATATGGAGTAGATAGGAATCATTTCCTAGGTGTAACGGAAAAAGTTTAAGGTTATAGCAGTAATTACTCTTAGTAATAACAAAAGTTCCCGCAAGGTGTATAGGACACTAGTGAAAACCTAAAAATGTTGCTTCATGTGTGCATACTATAAAAAAAAGTGAAATGATATTAGTATGATGATAAGACACACGTGGTTGGGATAGGTAGACCTTAGTTGGGGAAAAATGAAAGGTAAAGAGAAAATTTCCCCAAGCTTAGTTGTCTTTTTAAATAGAGACTGCATAGATTGAAACTCATATCTGCTACAGTAAATGAGACTTAGTTATTTCTTTTTGAGCATGGAATAGAAGAGATGAATAGATCTTATTCGTCATGAGTAATACAGCGTAAGTTGGTAACAAGTAATAGGCAGTAGGAGGAGCATATGAATTGCTTGGATTTATAGAGTATGACCTTTTTGTGTCAAAGTGGACATGGTCCTAGACCTCCTTGCCCAAGATGATAGATGTATTTAGTTGTTGTATAAGAGTAAAAGAGTAAAGGCAGAATAAGATAACTAAAAGTAAAATAACTAATTTAAAGAAAGCGACAGAAATGTCAACAGAAAAATTTAAAAAGAGATATCTTCTTATGTAAACTGTTCTTGGGGAAGTAAATAATTTTTTTTAGAATAGTTGCCTAAATCCTAAGTACGGATGAAGACGTATGCAAAAGAAAATCGGTGAAATATGAATTTTTTTCGTTTTCTACCTTCTTTATTTATAACATAAGAAATCGAATTTGAAAAATTAGAATTCTCTAAAATTCGAAAAGTAAAAGTTATGTGGCAGGTTTGGACGTAAAAATTTGTTGAACTATGCTCCTATTCAGTAGGAGTGTGGGAAAAAATTGAATGAAAAATGTTTTGAGTTTTCAAAAGATTGCATTCACATAGAAATTGCAAATATATTTAGGATGTGTGCATCATGTTTTAAAAGGAATTTCTAAAAGAAAACGTATTCATATAGGATGTACCGCATAGAAATTCTTGTACATGCATATATTTTATGATGTATTGCACTTTGCATAATGCACGGATTGTTTCAAAATCGGATGTATGCAAAATGGATGTGAAATTACATAATTGAACCCTTATCAAATTTCGGGGATGAAATTTCCTAAGGGGGGAGAATGTAACACCTCGTGTTAAATTACAATATATGTGCAAATAATTTAATTAAGTTTTATATGCATTTGAAATTTTAAAACAAAGAAATGTTTGTAAATGGAGCAACTAATTAATATTATTTGGAATGCACATATATATTTGTGTAACAAATAAATTAGAGAGAGAAATTATATAAAATCAATTAATATGGAAGATTAATGGGCATTGTTTGTTTAAAGGGAAATTAATTTTCAATTAATTAGTAGAGGTGATTAATTGACAGGAACTGACAAGAAAGAGAACATACATTGCAGCATTTAATTGATATGATTAGAAACATATATGTTAGTGCAAGAGAATAAAATGGAGGAAGAGTAATTTATACAAGTAATCAATTGTCAATTAATAAACATGGAGACTTATGGTAATATATATAATTAAGATTATGATTCAAAATTCAATTGTAGAATATATGCATGCAATAATCATAGGAATAAAATAAATTAATATGCATATATGTGACGAATTAATATGGTGTTGATTGGCATATTAATTTGGTGAGAAATCACGGTGCATGCAGGGATTAATTGGATAGTAAATTAATACTAGGTATATATGAAATCTATTAATTGGGGAATCTTATTTAAAAGAAACGCCAGATTTAAAAATATATGTTTCCATAGATTGCGAGAGGGAAGGGGAAAGTGACTAATGAAAAAATTGTTGGAGAATCAATTTGCAATAAAAATAAACATAGAAAAAAAATATTAATTTAATATCCATAGACTGATTGTATGATTTAGATTTTAGGATTTTATATTTAATAGTTAGTACTGATTTGAACCACTATAAATATAGATGCAGAGCCTCATTTTTATTCTCATTATTTTTCTCTGCCTGTAGAAGCTTTATCATTTTTCTATCTCTTCTACACCTTATTAATAACAAAACTTTAGATCTAATTCATATGAATTTAGATCTAAATAGAAAGAGAATAGAATTAATTAGGGAATTAGGAATTCGTTCAAATCAGAAGGCTATGTCAAAGGTAAAACCCTAGATCTGAGTTTTATTTGCTATTTCTAATCCAAACATCTTCCTTTTCTCTTTCAAATATTATAGATCCGTAAATATATCATTTGTAATTCCAAATAGAGATTACAATGGAGGTGAATATAGATGTTAGGGATAGATCTAAAATAAAACGGGGAGATTCGAAAAGCTAGCAGCGTATATGGATTTAATTATATTCTGTTCCCTTTATAATATATTACCGTTGAATTTCCATTAGAAAATTTATCCAGTATTTGTTTCAGTAATTAATTCTATTAATTAGTTATGCAAACCCTGTAAATTTTATAAGAGAGCTTATGTTAGGCTTCATAGTTAGAAAAAGGAGGAAGTCTAAAAGTAAGATTTTTTTTTTGTTATTTGCATCTAATTTAAAGTTATAATTTAGCCCAAATATTAGTTTCTTTTATTCCCTTTTATGTGAATAATATAGTTAGAAAGAGAATTTGCGATTATGGATTAAAATATTAGACTTTATGAAATTAGATGTAAAATAAGAAAATTGGAATAAAGTTGGAAAAATGGAATTCTGTAATAAAATTACGCTAAAATAGGAATAATAGTCTAATAATTTGATATGGAAGTAAGTAGTAGATTAATTGGTTGGGTTTAGAAAATATGATGCATTTTAATAATTTAATATTTAAAAGGTAACGATGAATGTGACTGTAAAAATAAAAGAAAGAAAAAGGAAACTAGTGTAAAATAAAGAAACCACTGTGTTTTACACTAGCCCAAAATAACAAAAGATATACCTTGCAGTTGCGAATTATTGGTTATAGCCTTATTTGATATTAAAATATGGAAATGGATTTTTAGTATAGTTTTCATAACCAACCAAATAAAATAGAATTACTTCCTAGAATAGAAGAAAATAAAGTAAAGTATGAAATGAAACAAGTAAATTATTAGATAAGAATATGAAGCTGTAAACAATAATAAAATTAGATCTGCATTTACTTTGCAGACAATATAAAAAGACAATTATTATGATAAGTGAATTATATAATAAAAGAGAATTAAAAATAATTCTATATCAAAATAAAAGAAGACATGTTAGAACAGAAAAGAAATATTGGAATTATGTACGGACTATAAAATAAGGGAAAATGACAATTATAGGTAGAATTATAACATAGGTTATAATTAAGCATTAAGAACAGGAAAGCTTATTTTGAGACCTTGAATAAATTAATGAGAAATAATAATGGTAGAAGCTTATTTAAATAATCTATATTAAATAATCAAATAAAGCAGGAATGATAAAAGAGGCTCATTTTAATGAACTTAAGATTTATATTAAGTTAAATAAGCAAGATAATGAATGCACCTTACACCACAGCATTCCTTATTAAATAAGTGGAAATCTCACAGTAGATAGAGACGAGGGCAAGAATATGCTAATTAGGGCAAATAAGTAGCCAATAGAATAAGAAAAGTAAACTAAACTCAAATTAAAAGATTAGACTTCGGTTTCTAATAAAAGAGTGAGATGCGTTTGGAGTAGCCCAAAGGATGAAGAGCCTAACAAAGCAGTTCATCGCATATTTCAACAAAGGAGAAGCGTATCCAACTTAGTTATTTTGGACTCGAAGGAAGTACGAGACTTCAAGGGGAGTGAGGATACTCTAAGATGGTCGTTTGGGTAGGCCTAACGAAGCTGCATCCCCGGAGGCATGTCTGTGGGTGTTCCATCAAGAGAGTTTGTCTTGACTGCATTTGCATTGTAGGCCTAACGAAGCACACCTTTGTAGCCAGCTAGAAGGGCTTGGTGTTCGAAGTAGGGTTGTAACGACCCGTGGTCTTCAACAATTAAAAATATAAAATTAAATAATGTTTTGTGATTAGTGTTGGAAAAATTAAAAAAAATTGATGTAATAATAAGAATATAACTAGAACTTCATGTAATAGTAATAACTTAAGGTAATTGATAACTGCTTTAAATGTAATTCCAAGAATTAAAATGGTTAAATGCTATAATTGGTTATAGATTGTATTTAGTTGTAATAATATGTATATTAATTGATAATTGGATTTAAAGAGCAATTGGTAATTTGAATGTTGATTAATTTATGAAATAATGTAAAAATAAATTGTAATTGAATAAAATCAGTGTTGTAGTAGTAATTATAACACTTGCTGTGGATAATAAACTTATAAAATGTTATTAAATGTAGAAATGGTGACAATTGTTATTAGTTGCCAATTTATTTAAATCAATTGCAATTGAATGTCATTAAATGTTACATTAATGTGAGATAAGACAATAACTGTAAATTGTAAATATAATAAAAGGGATAGAAATGTTAATTATATTCATAAGGTAATAATTGATCTAATAAAAGAATGAAACCAAGATAAAGAAATTAATTAGGATTTCAAATTTTAATTAGTGTAAAGAATCGATGAAATTCAATGTAATTGAAATATAGTAGTTAATCCAAATAAAAGTTGGAATTGTAGCATATTAGTGAAGTAAGATATAAACAAATGTTAATTATGTTATTAGAGTAATAATTGATTGAATATAAATATTGAAATCAAATTAAAACAATTTTTGGAACTTAATTTTAATTAATTGGATTTAATTACAGTTGAAATTGAACACTCTAATTAGTGAAATATTTAACACTTAATCTGATATGTAAATTTGTTTTAAATTATTGTAAATGTCTATGTAATCAAAAATGATAAAAATGGCTAGTCAATTTATTTGAATATAAGAAGTGATAAAATTAATTTAATATTAATGTATATAATTAACGTGAAAATAGTCATTCTGGCCACTAACTCGGATTTTGACAATACCAGTTTCATCGGATCCATAATCATTGTAAGATTTCAAGTTTCGTAGCAATCAGACTTGTCGTTCGATCATATGGACTCGAAATGCCTAGAAATCAATTTAATTAAATTCAACTGAAATCAATTTGAAATAAGATGATTTTAAAGCAACTTCTTCATACAATGAAATTAGGATCTGAAACATGCTCCATTATATTTAAAAATATCGAAAACATCTATTTTGACATATGGGATGACCCATTTTCGTTTCGGGAACGAAAAGGGCTTTTCGGGTTGTTTATCGTTCAACTTTCAAATCGATCTAGCCCATTCATCTCGATTTCTGATCCGCCTATAAATAGCCTGTTATAAACCTTAACTATTTCTTATTCCATTTGTTAATGTGTACAATTCTATCTGCTTCTCTTTTTCCAATGGCAGACAAACTAAAACAAATTCCAAATTCAATTGCAAATCAAAATCAAATCAAAAGTTTAAACTCCTAAAAATATATCAAATTATATACCGATTTGAAGCACTCGACGAGCACGAGTCAAATTTGCAGTCTGTTTTTTGATTTGGGTTTTGATGTGGTTAGAATTGGGTGATGAAATCTCGACCGTTCGTCGCATCTTGATCAACCTTGTCTGATCGTCGAATCATTGGTACTGTTGTGTAAAGAGTCGAGAGCGTTGTTCATCGGTGGTGTTCGCTTGGAGGTTTGACGGCCAGATTGTCAGGGAAAATTTGGATTAGGGTTTTAAACCCTATGGCGGTGGCTTTTTCTAGCACTTCGATCAGCAACGTGGTGGCCAGAGGGGATGCTCAGGCGATGTTGGCTCGACTAAGGGTGGGCGGCGCTTCAGTTGGGTGGGGGTCTGGTGGTCGCGGCTTGCTTGAACAATGATGTAGAGGCACCGACTAGCTTCGGTTCGAATGCGAGATGATGGGTTAGGGTTACGTGTTCAAGCAAGGTGACGTGGCAAACCTTGATTCGTTTATATTTTATTTATTTAAATTTGAATTTCTAACTTCTAACGATCATAACTTTTACGTATGAGGTCTGATTCACAAGCACTTTGTTCCATTGGGATCGTATGGAAATTCCAAACATGATGACGCTGGTTTGAACGAATTCTGAGACTGTTAAATTTTGGATCTTAATTTGTATTTTAATTCAATTTAAAATTGAAGGTGAGTGTTTTGATCCACTAACGATTACTAAACTATCTTATGTTAGTTAAATTAAATTTATGATGTGATTAAAAATAAATTGCTTGATGTTTGTTATGTTTAAACTGTTATTCTAGTTAAATTTGACTTTTATTGCATTTAATCATCATTTAATTTAATATTGAATTTAAATTGTCAATTTAATACCTATTATTGATTATCAGTTGTCTATTGATGTTTATTGATTGATCTGGATGATGATCGTGATGGATGTTTGATTGTTGATATTAGATGACTGGATGATTGTATTTTTATGGTTATAAACTGCAAGTTTTCTATGGGTTGAAATAATATATACCCGAACGATCTATGGATTAGGGAAAAATCGTTATGGGTTAAAATGATAGACTCGAGTGATTTTATGGATTTTTATTAAATTGGGGATTGCGGTTTGAAATGACATAAAACCGTAAAATTTCAAATTGCAGGTTGAAATTATAGATATCTGTATCACTTGACCCTAGGGTAGAAAATTATATATGGATACCGGGTTGGTTAAATTAAATGATTTTTTAATTCCTTAAAATTTGAATTCAGTTAATTGGCATTTTGAAATAGAACTGATTTATATAAACTAAATTATTTTTGATAATCCAAATGTTAACGTTGAAATTGGAATCGAATTAATAAATTGTTCAAAGGATTTAAATTTGAATTTCAAAGTTGGAGTGCCAAATATAAATGAATTTATCGGAATTGAGTTACTGAAAATATTTGGATATAACCATGAAATTTTATTTTAAACCGTTTTATTTAATTTAAACTATTTTAATCAATTTAAAACTATTTAATTTATTTTAATCTATTATAACCTATTTCCAATTTAATCTATTTTACCTATTTTATTCTAACTAAATTTATTTAATCTATTCTAAATCTATTTAATATAATTTAAATATATTTAATCTATTTTAAATTTATTAATCTATTTAAAACCTACTAAATATAAGTTGAATCTCTTTAACTTATGTTTAATTTATTTAAATCATTTCACATCTAATTAAATCTATTTAAATCATTTTAAAATCTAATTAATCAAAGTTAAATCAATTTAAACTATTTTGCTATTTTAAAACTATTTTAGTCTATTTTAAATTATTTTCAAACTATTAAAACTATTTACGACCATCTAAACTATTTTTTAAAATTTCAAACTGTGTAAAGTTGAAGTATTTATATTTAAATCCTTGATGATGATACAATCAAAATTGGAATTTGAAATAGATACCATTTTGTTTATTGATATATTTGAGTAATATGATTTTGAAAGTGAAGACGATTTTGAAAGTGAATATGGTTTGGAAAGTAAATATGATTTCGAAAGTGATTTAGTTTGAAATCGAATATGATATTTTGATATTAAGTATGAACTGATTTTTGAAATGTAAAAGAACCATCCGGTGTGTAATAAGCATTTGATTGTTAAAGAGACCGAGATCGGATATTGTCATACTCTCTGCCAATACCGAAAACCACTTTAATAATTGCATACGTGGTGGAAACTCCAGAATGAAGTAGGATGGTTTGGCAAACGATTCTGTATGAGCTATTTACGTGACCCCGACTCTCATGAGTCAGCTTGATGTGGCTAAAACAGGATCCATGCAGGGCCAAGTGTGGTCATTCCTCCGATCAGACACATTTCCTCGATATCATATTTTGACTTTGTGATTGATTTGGTGGCCATCCCTTGATTTTGATTTGGGAGCGTGTTCCGAGGTGGGCGGTAGTAGCTGCTATGCGTTACCACCAGTCTGGATCCACAATTGGTATATTGACCCTGGGAATTGCCTCGATGCCCCGTCACATGCCTTATCGCGCCTTCTACGAGTTTGCTTTGTGTCGTACCTATGGAGTGCTCCTTGATATCCTACTTACGGGAGGAGTTTACAGTATCTATATAGACTACGACATTATATAAAACGTGTTAAGGGGGATATGGGTAACCCCTTAACGCTATTATAATATTTTACTTTATTGTAGCCATATTATAATCGCGTATTATACTACATAGTAGATAGTTTAACAGATTCTTAGAAGGTGTAAATCCCGAACATCTCTTAAGTTATTGCACTCACGTTAGATGTAACGACCTAGAATTTTGAACATTTGAAATTGGAATATTTTATTGATTTTAAATATTTAAAAAGTTAATTTCTAACTTCAATTTCAAATGTCACTATTTATTGAGTAATTTAATTATTAAATTAAATAATTGGAAATTGGGTAAATTGTTGAATCTGAAATTTTAAGCTTGTTAAAAATGATTTAAAGGCTTGTAAAATTTATATTGATAGTACTAAGATAGTAAAAGTGTTAAACTTGAATTTAAAAGTGTTTTGTTCAGTTTTAAAAATATATCTTTGAATTGACATTTAAAAATAGTCTACCGACGCACAGTCTCAGAATTCGACGAAACCAGTTTCGTTGGATCCGTAATATTTATTATTATCATATTTCAAATTTCATAGCTTTCGGAGTTGTCGTGTGATCATACGATAGGTAAACGCGCCGAAATCTATATCGAAATCAATATTATAACTGGGTCCAAAAACTATCTTCTCCATACAAACGAATTAGGACTCGAAACCTTTTCCGGTGCGTTCGAAATAGGGGTATAACATTATAAACTCCTAGCGGTACGTCCCGATAGGAGGTCAAGATTCTAAGTTACATTTATCGAGACGGCAGGAATTTAAAATATATATTTTTATAAAATGGTCAACTTTCAGCTGTAAACCTGTTCACATCAGAACTTTTGATTTCTATCCAAATGGTACTGTAGCCGTCCCTATGCACGCCAACATCACATCTTGTTCCCTCCATTCTTTTTAGAATGCACGAGAACAGGTAGAAATTGAAAACGAAAAATGTATAAAATAGTACTCTGATATAAACAAATGGTCGAACAATGGAAGCAAGGCCAGAATAATAGTAGTAGTAATAATAATATCGATTTCCCCTCTCCACTGTCCCTTTTTCTAAAACTAAGATGATATTCTCTATAAAAAAAGGGCGGAGCTCGGGAATTCGAAATCCAAAATTGAATCACTCGAAAAAAGATAAGGATATCGACTTTGTTTCAAAGCATAAGAGGCATGCTTCGTAGCGAACGTGTGGAATGGTTGGAAGGTGCAGCGAGAGGCTGTGCCACATGGGGAGGTGGGGAGGTCAGAGCGTCGTAGTGGGTTTGTGGTTGAAGTCTCGAGTGTGGTGGTCGGCATTTCAAGGTTGTAGCTCGCGAGTATGGGAGTGGCGACTGTTGCGGTTTATTTTCGATGAAGCGGAGGCGTCATCGATGGCATGGCTTAAAGATGTGATGCCGAAAGTCTTAGCCGATGGTGCTCCGGTGGAGTGGCGGCGAGCGAGGTGGCTCGAACTCGAGCCTGGAAGGTCAGCGATTTTGTCAATGGGTATTCAAATTTATTTCTCTAATTAAATTTCGATTTAATAAATACGCATATAGATGGAAAAAAATAAAATATATAAGGTTTAAAACATAAACCCTTTGTAATTAAAGGAATGTATATTTACTAGAAGTAGAAAAATAATTACAGTAAGATATATTAACATTAATATTAAAATGTTGATATTTTTTGAAAACAGTAAGTTTTAAATGGTTGATTTCAAAACAATATATATATAGGGGTAAGACTTTGAAAATGGAAATTAGTAAATGTTTGTAGGTTTATAAAAAAAATATAGATTTGTGTGTATTTTACAGTACTGGTTGATTTTCAAAAATATGTTTATAAGGTTTTGAACAGAAAAGGTAGGAGTTTCAAAATGCTGAAAGTTTATATAGAATTAGATTTTGGAATCTATAAAGTTTTTAGTATATATGTAGTTGAAAATAAAAACGAAATAAATATACATATATACATATTTTCAATTACTAGTTTATTTTATAATAACGTATTAAGGTGATTACCCTATTTATTTATTTTTAGTTACCAAAAGAATTAAAAAAAAAGATATTTGTTTAATTAAGTTATTAGTTAATTAAATTGTAAAGTGGCAATTGAGCGTTCAGTTATTTCAAATGTTAATAAACCATATAATGTTTTTACAAGGTCAAAAATTATAAAGAGCAAGCCGGTTTGGAGTGGATTGCGAACAAAAATCAAAGGTGAGCTAATCTCACTCAAATTTAAATTTCTGGTTAATTTAAATTATTAGTTGATTGCTTGAATTGATAATTTATTATCAGTCTGAATGTATATTATATATAGTAGTATATATATTGGAGTGATTGATATTCCCACATTATATAGCGGATGAGACCCTATGCTCCCTATATAATAGCGGATGGCTATTTATACCGCGATATCCGCCTCGAAGTGGGATTGGTATTTTTATATTGTACTAACATCTACGGATGCAGGGAAACAGGTTGGAGGGATCCAACTGGATTCCGCAAAATATTGAAATTTATTTCCATAGTCTATGATATGATTTATTTACTATCCATGATAGATTATATTGGAAATGTGAAATATCGAATGCTATGTGTTTTACCGAATATAATTTGGATAATTGAAAACATCAAAAATATAAAGATTGGATTTTTGAAGGAAATTAAAAAGAGAATTTTAAGTAAAAAAATTGTAGTGAATTTGGGTAAATTAAAGACTGAATTTGAAAATGTAATAAAAATTTTGCTTTTAAAGTTCTATTAAATAAATTCTAAGTATGGAAAAAAATATAGAGATTTTAAATAAATGAAAATAAAAGAGTTTTGGAGACTTAAGTGATATTGTCTAAGAATTAAAGGATTTATTTTTAAAATTTAAATTTAAAATGTTTGGAAAGAAATAAAAAGGGAGAATTTTGAATTAAGTTTGAAATGGATATTTCAGTGTAAAATAAGATTTTAAATCATCAATAAAGAAGTGAATATGGAATTAATGGGTTTTGAAATCAATTTGGGCAAGTAAAGGAGTTTATTTTTAAATAGAGTTAATTTTTTAAATCGATTAGAAAACCGACTAAGTGTTGAAACTATGTTAAAGGAGAATGAGATTATGATATTTATAAATGGGGTTTATAAATAAAGAGGAATATTTATCAGTGGATAATTTGGAAGTATAAATTCACGGCGGGAATTTATAAGGAAAGGGGGATTTATTTAAAAATAAATAGTGGTTTACTTTTAAAGGTGTGGAAAAGAAATTTACGGGTTTGGGACGTAAGTTAAACCGGAATAAATCGAGAAGAATTTATAAATGATTAAATGGGTTATGTTGGAATGGAAGATGTATTTCCTGAAAAGCTAAGTATATTTTCAAAAGAAGATTTCTAAGTATAACTTAAAAGTTTTAAAGTTGTTTTGAAAAGAATGTTTTTAGAGAAATTTATTTATTTTAAATTGTTTAGAATTTTAAAGTAAACATTTATTTAAAATTAATTACAGTGGTGATTATTTTAAAGGTTAAATTAGTATTATGATTTAAAAGATAATTATTAAATATTTATACTTTATACAATATTTTTATTTTAAAAATAGTTTGTGGCTAAAGTTTTACTTGGAAAATTATTATAGAATTTCATAACTATTATTTTAAATAAAGGATTTTAAGTAGTTTTATTTCAAATATTTTAAGTGTATGTTTTTGGGTAAAGTGATTTAAATTATTAAAAATCTAATTTTAATAAGACTTGGAGTTTTCAGTGCAAATAAAATAATTGGTTGAATGATTGTGTAATTTTATAGTTAAATAACCGACTATCAATATTGGCCAATGAGCTGATCGTTTCGAAGAGACCGGGATCGGCTTTAATTATCGGAAAACCACTTCAATCCGGTTTGAACATTTGTGAGTGAAAACCGTGAAGATGAAGAAGACGGTGATTCGGTTTGTCCAGACCCAGGGCAACTTGTATGGACGAATGCTATCAGAACATCATTAGGAGGACGATAAGCATTATAAGAGAATATGTTCTAAAAAGGTAACGTACAGCCTCAAGCCTCATCGACAGGGAATGGCTAAAACAGGGGTGGTGCAGCAAGGCTAAGCGGGTAGCATCCAATTAGGATAAGGTCATCCCTATCTAGATGTCCTTTCTTATTTCGGCTACGTGGGCGGTTGCTGATCCCAACCACGGGGTGATCTTATTCAGACTATTTAGTAAGGGGTAGCTCTGGTCTTGTATTGCAGGGGATCAGTCGGGGTCCTCGGTACGCTGATCTAGGCTAGGTACTATGATGGACGGTACCCCAGTAGCCCTGCCATTGTATGTAATCCAATCTCCAATAAGTGCCTGTACAGTTTTGATTGTGCCCAACTATGCTGGAACGTGAGATGCATGCATTTCAGCTATATTTTATTTTACCTTCAATAGGCACTGTCATAATATCAGATGAATTTGATAGAAACTTTTTTTGGTTATCGTAAGGTAAAAACCCGGCATGTTTATTTGTGGCGTGGTCTTACGAGATACCTTTGATTTCAAAGGATTTTGAAAAAATTTAATGATCCAATTGAGTGTGTCTGTAACGACCCAACTTCCACACTCCAGGAAGTCGCATCGCTAAGAAGAAAGAAAGGGATAGAAAATAGAAAAGAAAGGAAAGAAAGAAACAGACAACATCAGAATCTCACAGCGGAATCGAATAAATTATAATATATCACATAATACTTTACATAGTATCATATACATCAGAGTAATACAGCTAATACAACACAAACTAGACAGTTATAAACATCTGTCTAGCATTTACAATCCAAATACATCAGAGAAACAGATACAACTCAAACACGGCGGAACTACTAAATATATCTACACGCTGAAGCCTCCTGCTCCATTATCTCCTCCAGAAACTCGTCAAAGCAATCCTGAATCACTTGACTACTCATACATAATATGAGTACCCAAGAGTTTAATAAAACAGAAAATAAACACTCAGGTCAGACAGAGGTCTGGTGTGAGTAAACGGGGATAAAAGTTGCTTAATTTTAGAAAATCCTTTGAAAACAAAAGGTATCACGTAAGACTTCCCACACATAAACATGGAAAAGTTTTTACCTGACGCTAACCAAAACATTTGATAGGAAATCCAGTGATATTATAATAGGGTCTAGGGTTTTCAAGTAAATAAGAAATAGCCGAAATTGTTACATTCATTAAATTCCAGCTACTAGCCACAAAAGTGGGTAATACAAACAAAACCGTAGGGTCTCGTAGGGAAAATGGGTTTCCAACAATGGCAGGGCTACTGGGGTACCGCCCGTCACAGTACGTGGCCTAGATCACCGTACCGAGGAGTACTCCCACTCCCCTGCAACACAAAGTCGGACCCGTTCCTTACTGAACAGTTCCGAACAAGACTACCCCGCAGATTGGTCGTCACCAACTGCCACACAGCCGAATATAAAGGGACCTCTAGACAGGGATAAATCTTGCTCTCCAGTGGGTGCGACCCACGAAGCCTTGCTACACCTCCCCTGTTTTAGCCATTCCCGGTTGATGAGGCTTGAGGCTACGATTACCTTTATAGGACATATCAATCTTAGAATGCTCATCGTCCACCTGACGATGTTCTGAAAGCATTCAATACATACAAGTTCGTTCCGGGTTCGAACGAAACCGAAGGCATTATCTCGTTACACTCGTATTGAAATCACCCTCGGAGTTAACGACGATAACCCTTGCACTCTAAATCTCCATCTCGAATCTATAAGTACTATTCCGCCAAACTCATTACGGAATCACCCACAGAGTTATACTGACGTATAGCCCTTACATCTCGAGTCTTCACTTGCTCCACTTGGATTAACGACCTAACGTTTAATTGGAATCGATGTGGTTTTCGGATATCCAAATATGGAAACCCGATCCCGGTCTCATCGAAACCAAACGCCATCTTAATGTCCAAGTTGTACTTAAGGGTTAAACAATTAACTTATTTCATTATTATCTATTTTACAGAGATAGATAAACTACATCTAACAATAAATAAGCACATTCATGTCATAACAGATAATCTGTATCATCCATAAACAGATAATCATCACAACCAAATAATCCATCACAAACCATCATACTTAAACCAATCATCCATATCATACAGATACAACTAATCTCATTACTGAGATCACAACCATTCAACCAATAACATCCATAAGAAATGATTTAATCATCAATTATAATTAATTTAAAATGAATTAAATTAATTACAACCATCTCTAATTAAATTAAATTAAATTAAATTAATTACTCATATTTAAATCCTGCTTAACATCCATTAATTAATTAACTCAGTTAATTAATTATCCACTAAGTATTTAACTTGATTAAATATCATTGATTAATCATTCACTAAGTATTTAACTTGATTAAACAACTCTGATTAATCATTTACTAATTACAATAAGTAATTAGTATTAAATTAATTTCATAAATTAATTAACCTAATTCATAAGTAATTAACATTTAATTACTTCATTTATTAATTAATCATAATTAATTATATTTATCCTTAATTAATTACAATTAATTAATCACTTAATTAATTAATTATTACTTAATTAACAATCCTTAATTACATCATTAATTAAAATAATTAATGATCTCTAATATTTAAATAAATTACTTAATTAAAATTAATTGCATTTAGTAATTAATCCAGTTATTAATCACCTTGATTAATATCAAATTAATTAATTAACTATCTTTAGTTACTTATTTATAAATTAATTAACCAATAATTAATCATTAATTAATTCCTTAATTAATTACAAAAATAATTATCCAAATTACTAATTACATTCCAGTAATTATAAAGTAGTCCTGCTCCATTAATTACTTAAGTAATTACACTTAAAATCATCAAATGATTTATTAAAATTAATTAAACTGAATTAATTAACTTAACAAATCACAATCCAAATTAATAAGTAATTAATTCCTTAATTACTTAACAAATTACAATTAATTAGATTCAATTAATTATCTAATTAATTATCTAAAATTAATTTCCTTAATTAATTACTAAATTATCCTTAGATAATTATCGTCATTTATTAATTAACATATTTCATTAATTATATACATAAGGAAATTTAAATTAGATTAATAAAACATTTCTAATTAATATTAATCTAAACCATTATTTAAGAATCAAATAATTAAGTAAATCCTTAATTATCTTAAAGATTTTCAAAATAATTTAATTACTAATCAAATGACTCATTTAAATTCAAAATGTATTAAAACAATACATTTCTAAAAATTAAATTCAAATTCCAATTTATTTAAAGACTCAAATGTTTAATTATTTAAACATTAGTTCAACTTAAATAATTATAAACCTTAAAAATAAAATTGAATGTTTAAGAACATTACTTAGATATAAAAGAGAAGTTTAGAACAAAATTACTTGATTAAAATAAATCAAGCTAGAGAATAGATTGATTACATAACTTCAATTCTAAATTAACACTTCATATTTCAAATATTAAAGAAATAATTTTTCTAAGTTTAAACCTTATTTGAAATCAAATTTCATTTCCAAATTCACTTTTAAACATTTGGATATGTTCAACATTTTTATTTTATTTTTTTATTTTTTTTATTTTTTTACCAACTGGTTTTGAAATCAAAACTGTTTCCAAAGAAAATTTGAAAAACTGCTTTTAACTAAGTTTCAAAACCAATTTAAATCTTGTTTAAATCATTTAAATCTGCTCAAAATTTAAAACTCAAATAAACTGTTTTAAATCAAAAATCAGGTTTAAAAGATAACCTGAAACTATTTTAAATCTTGACTTAAACCGAGATTAAATTTTGTTTAAATTTAAGATTCTCATTTTCAAAAACTTTAAATTTCAAACTACATTTTAATTCAGTTTTCAACTTCCACCTAAAATCAAATTCCCACACAAAAATTTAAATTTCATTCAAATGTTAGAAATTGCAAAGCTACAGGATTTTAAACCTGAAACTGTTTTGTTTTAAAACTTGATTTAAAACAGAATTTAAAACTTGTTTAAATTTAAAAGTTTCATTTTTAAAAACTTTGAATTTCAAACCTCATTTTAAATTAGATTTAACTTCCATTTAAATCAGATTCTAACTAAAAAAAATATGAATTCATTTAAAGTAAAAACTGCAAAATTTCTCAAGATTAAAACCTGAACTGTTTTGTGTTTAAATCTTGATTTTAAACAGAATTTAAAACCTTGTTTAAATTTAAAAATTTCATTTTTAAAACCTTGAACTCAAAACTCCATTTGAATTCAGTTTCAATTCATACTTGAATCCAGTTTCCAACTTAAAATATGAATTTCATTCAAAAATTTAAAAACTGCATCATTTCAGGTTTAACCCTGCAACTAACCCACCCGAGAACTCATCTATTTTACTTCGAGTTCTATAACTCTTTGCTTCGAGTCAAAAATAAAAATACCCGAGCAATGACTCGAGTTAAAACCCTGCACACTACAGAAGTTCACCAGAGCTTCAACCTGAAATGTGCACATGCACTGTCACCTTGGCCAACTCCAGCTACGCTAACCCATTCCTACAAGTCACTTACCATCCCCTAACAGAGATTCAATCCCCTAATCTTCCCTGCAACTCACATTTCAAAATTTCAGGTTGATCAAACAACCTGAAACACAACCACAAACTCTATCAACCTGGAAAACCCAATATCATCCCCTTCCCTTCTGATCATCTGTCACCAGTTTCCCCCATTCTCACATCAATACCCCACTAACATGAAGCATCTTAACACCCTAAATCCACTGGCTCCTCAGAAAATTCCTAAATTTTTAGTTCTGTTCCAAACAGAATGCTAGTACTACAGTTTATATAAAATGAAATTTGTTTTACACTTTCTGATTTCTAACATACATCAATGTTATAATCTTCTTTTAAATAGTTAATGATGTTGATATTTGGTTTTATTGAAATGCTTACTGTTGTGCTTGCTTCAGAATTAATAGATTTTTCAAAGTAACAAAATTATGATTTAAGGACATAATTTTATTAAACAACATTATCTGTTTGCTCATATTAATTCCTAACAGAAGTTAAACAAGTAAATAAAGTTTTCTACTAAACTTATTTTAAAACAGAAAACTGTAAATCAAGATTTCTGTACTTCCATTTATATCTATGTATATTCACACATTATATTGATCACAAATAAAAGCATACAAGTATATACAATACAACAGATAGATTTCAACTTCTCACAGTAAATAAATAGATAATTAACAGGGCAGTTTCAATCACAGCAGTTTTGAAACAAAGAACAGTTTACATATGAAGCTTAGGTTCTGGAAATCTTGTATAATTTTGATTAAAAAGAAACTGTTTTTAAAAGTAAAGGTTTACTCACCTTATTAAATTGAAGAATGCAGAAAACAATTTGATGCAGAGCACAAGCTTAGGCAGATCCATTTTCCAGAAACTGTATATTGAAATGCATTTGAAATCTAGGTTTTGTAAGATGAAGTTGCTTGTTGATGATGATGCATGCAGACCTATACTTATTGCTCAGATTTCATATTGAAATTGCAACCCAGTTTGAAGTTGAAAAATAGCATGCAGATCCAATTTCAATTGCACAGATTTGAAATTGAATAGATCTTCATTTTGCAGATTTGAGAATTGATTCTTCATTTTGCAATTTATATATTGAGGAAAATGATTACAGATTTGAAGTTATTTGTATAAATTGATTGGCAGATTTGAGGTTGAATGAAGATTTTCAACATGCATTTGTTTTGAGGGGTTTTGATTTACTGAAATTTTGATTTCAGGTTTCAAATGAGAAAATTGTGTTTTTATCAAATGAATCACTATGTTTCTCTTATCAATAATTTAAAAAAAAATAAGATTTAAAACCAATGCCACTTGTTAACTTATCATATTAAATGTTTTACAAGTGTCTACTTAATAGTTTAATTGACTAACACATGTTTATTTCAATATTTAAAAGAGAATTCTAAATTATTAAATGTATTTGAATTTGTCTTAAACCATTTCAAATTTATTTTAGCAATTTTCAAATGTTTATTAACATCTAGTCTTTAAATAAATACATATAAACTATGAACTTCTTTATAAAACTATACATTTACATTTAAATGCTTGTTTAATTATTTAAAATAATATTCTATATGAAACTATACTTCAAAAGAAAAGAATTTTAAAATAAAACAAAACAAAATAAACCTTTATTATAAAATTGAAATTTTAAACTATATTTATTTTTAAAAACAAAATAAATACTTATTTACTTTCTATGAAAATTATAAGGTAGATCTTTTAAAACAAACTATTGAAAAGTTTACAATACTAATTTAAATTAATTTAAATCCATTTACAATTTATATATAAATTAGAAAATACCCTTTATTAAATAATAAATTAAAATTAAAAACCAAATCATCTATTTACAATGTATAAACATTTATACATCATAAATAAAATATTTTTAAATCAGTTAAGAAAGATTATTTATTACTTAAATATTTTTAACTTTTGAAAACAATATCATTTAACAAACTAAATAATTATTAATTTTCAAAAGAAAATTCCAGTTTAAATTAAATTATTAAATCAATATTTCACATTTTAAAATAATTATCGATGAAATTATTAAATAATTATTGCCTAAATTTCCGGGACATCACAGTGTTTTTCTCATATTGGTTTTCCATACTGACTCGGATGTTATTTCACTGTAATGCTCGGGTCAGACCGAGTATTATAGAATACATGATAGATTGTTGTGGAGCTCAGGAGTCGTGCTGGATGGCAAGACGTATCACACGTACTTGATGTATATTCCACTGTGCATTATAAGCTGTGTAGTCAGCTTTTCTGAGGACAAGATAATATAACTGTCCACTATTTTGCTATTTATTTTTGTTGTACTCTGATGATGTAGTGTATAAACAAATATAGTTCTTTTTGTATAAAGATCGGTTATTATCTATTATATATTGTTCCGCTACGATTGTGAGATTCTGATGTTGCTTGGTTTTCTCTTCTTCTAGCTCCTTCTTTTTTAACCCGAATGGTTTGCATTTCCGTCCACTTTGAGTTGATTTGATGAAGAATATTGTTGACTCAAAAGGGGTACGGATTTGCGGACCGTTACAGTGGTACCAGAGCTGAAGGTTAAGCGAGAACCTTGGCTCTGGTGGGGATTACTCATTAGAGATAGAGTTAATGGTACTCTAAAATGAGTTTAAGTGTATTAATAGATATGAGCGTGTATTTGTTAGTGAATATACAATCGTTTTATATTGTGTTGATTGGTTTGTTAAGTGGCTTGGTCAATACGAGCAATTAACGTTATTGATAGGGATCTCTAAACACTTGTACAGAACAATTCGACACTTTATTGTTTTAAATAGGGTAAATGAAATAATTTTGCCTAAAGTTACTTTGTATATAAAAGAAATAATTTTCATAAATTATTATAAGTATATATGATTGCTTGGTTGTTAGGAAGTGGTAATATCAAAATTAGTATCATTGTGTTGTGGAAATTGAATAAAGGATTGAAATTATAACTACAGTTAAGAGAAATAATTATATAAAAAAATGGAATTTGTAAATGTGAATTATAAATGTGATTTATAGTTCGAAATAGAATATAATTCCAGAGCAATGTTTAAATATAGATTTGAAAGGATTTGAAATTCAAAATTTAGGAAATTTAAATTTCTTTTGAGTTTGAAAATGTTTTTTGAAGGTTTTCAAAGGTTTTGAAGGAATAATAGTGATGTTATTCGAAAAATATTTTTGAATCAGATATGAAATCTGGTGAGACTTGAAATTAAAAAAATATTTGAAAATGTTTTCAAAGAGAAAAAGCACTGAACTCTTTTCGATCGCTGGAAAATAATTCTAATGATGATTTCGACATCATCGGTGTTCGTTTTCGAGTCTCCAAGAGAGGAATTGCTACCTGAATGTTTTCAATTGGAGTTGTTTGTAAAACTGTTTTGGTTTTGAAATTCACAGGAATAATTTGATACACCAAAGGATTTTGGATATAATTGATTTCAAAAATGATTTTGAAATGATTGAGTAACTGTTTAAAACTCTAGATGTGAATTTTAAAAAAATGCTTATGGAAACATAAATGGGTTTGATAACTTATAAAATTTGAAATTTGTTTAGAATAAAATTTAACTTGAACGAGAGTTAAAATTTAAATAAGTGTGAAATGAAATAAGTTATAAAGTAAGCCGATTGAATGAAGTAAATTAAAGAGATTAGTGAATGAAATGAAAATAAGTTGGAGAGCTAATGGAAGTTTAAAAAATTTGATTTGGATCAGAATGTAAGTGAATCTAGTTAAACAAAAGTGAATTTGAGGAAACGATTAAGTAGACTAAGTGAAATGGTTACTTAAATAAAAATATTTATAAGTTGGAAATAAATTTGTGAATGAACAAATTAATTTAATTTGTAGCTAAATGGAAGTGAAATTTAATATTGGAATTTAATTTGAACTGTGTTATTAAAGAATTAGTTCAAGTGGAGCTAAATAAAATTTATTAAGTGGAATGAATGGTAAATGAATGAAATAATTTAATTTGCAAGTGAATGGAATTTAAACTTAGTATTGGAATCTAATTTAAATTAGGTTAAGCAAGAAAAGTGTAGAATTAGTTCGAAGTGGACTAAAAATAAAATCCATTGAGATTTAAAATAAATTAGTAAGTGGAACTAATTAAAGAAGTGATTAATTAAATATGGTTTGGAATAAGGTGAATATAATTTAACATTCAAAAATGGGAAGGTAATTTGAATTCAGAATGGAATTGGAAATTTAAGTTAAATGGAAATGGATATAAACTTCCATAGGTAAAGTGAAAATAAATATAAGAGGATTTATAAAATATTTACACTAAACTTAAGAAATGGATGGTAAAATTTTTTAAGTACAATGCGAGATCAAGAAATATACTAAGTAAAAATATGAATGAAGGTTTAATAAAAAGTGGTGAAATGATAATTGTGAATAAGTGTATGGAAATCAAGGAAAATGTGAATAAAAAGAGGATTGATATAGCTAATAATCAACTGAGATAAAGACGTAGGACATTCGTATATTATTTTATTCGCATAACGATTTGATCCAGGCTCGAGCACAGAATTTCGAGATAGTATATCGATCCGAGTTGGGATTTTTTTACTCTATTTCGATGGCGAACCTTGAATATGGATTTTTGATTGATCCTAAAATTCTCTATCATAGTATATGGCTATGCAAGGAGAATGATTATTTCTAATCAAGAAACTAGATCTGAGTCCGCACTAGGAAGTCGGGTGGATGATACTAGTTCGAAAGTGAAATTGTGTGAGCGAGTAAGCGAACGGATTTGATATTGCGTACCGATGATATATATACATCGTACGGGCTTAAGTAAAGAAAATTTTGAAAATTTTGAAAATGAATAAAATGATTTTGAACTAAAGTGATTGGATATTATTGCTAAGTAGGATCTACAGGTATTTAAAAGCAAAGGAAAATTGATGTTTTTTATTTCTAAAAGACAAATTTGAATTGTCTGATAAAAAAAGATATGTATTTATATTGGCATATAAAATTGATGATTTTCTGATCTAACCACTTGGCTTTTGTTTTCTTTTAAAAATTTGGGGCCTGTAGAGGCATTTTGTAGTTGTGCCGAGCTAGCCATGCAAAGGAGACGCTGGCGAAATTTTTCGAAAATTTAAGGATTTCGAAAAATTTTGAGAAAATTTTGAAAAGTTTAAAATTTGGTTTTAAATTATAATTTGAATGGTTGAGTAAATAATATTGTTTGGAACCTATGGCAGAGTTTGGAAAGTTAGTAAGGGTGTTAGTGTGTTTTTAATAAAAAGATTGTTTTGGGAAGTTGTCAAAAATTGTTTGGTTTGGGAAATAGTTAACGGGTTATGGACCATTCTTTTTAACTAGCAATTTCGGGTAATGTTTTCAAGGGGGAGGAATGCAAGAATTTTGAACATTTGAAACTGGAATATTTAATTGATTTTAAATATTTAAATAGTTAATTTCTAACTTGAATTTCAATTGTCACTATTTATTGAGTTATTTAATTATTAAATTAAATATTTGGAAATTGGGTAAATTGTTGAATCTGAAATTTTAAGCTTGTTAAAAATAATTTAAAGGCTTGTAAAATTTATATTGATAGTACTAAAGATAGTAAAAGTGTTAAACTTGAATTTAAAAGTTTTTGTTTAGTTTTAAAAATATATCGTTTGAATTGACATTTAAAAATAGCCTACCAAGGCACAGTCTCGGAATTCGAAGAAACCAGTTCTGTTGGATCCGTAATATTATATTATTATCGAATTTCAAATTTTGTAGCTTTCGGAGTTGTCGTGTGATCAAACGATAGATAAACGCACTGAAATCTATATCGAAATCAAGATAATAACTGGGTCCAAAAAGCTATCTTCTCCATACGATCGAATTAGGACTCGAAACCTTTCCTAGTGCGTTCGGAATAGGGGTATAACATCATAAACGCCTAGCGGCACATCCGAATATGAGGTCAAGATTCTAAGTTGCATTTATCGAGACGATTGGAATTTAAAATATATATTTTTATAAAATGGTCAACTTTCAGCTGTCAACCTGTTCACATCAGAATTTTTTGATTTCTATTCAAATGGCACAATAGCCGTCCCTGTACACACCAACATCATATCTTGTTCCCTCCATTCTTTTTAAAATGCATGAGAACAGGTAGAAATTGAAAACGAAAAATGTATAAAACAGTGCTTTGATATGGCCAAACAATGGAAGCAAGGCCAGAATAATAATAATGATGATGATGATGATGATGATATCGATTTCCCCTCTCCACTGTCCCTCTTTCTAAAACTAAAACGATATTCTTTATAAAAAAATGGTGAAGCTCGGGAATTCGAAATCCAAAATTGAATCGCTCGAAAAAAAGATAAGGATATCGACCTTGTTTCAAAGCAAAAGAGGTAGGCTCCATAGCGAGCGTGTAGAATGGCTGGAAGGCACAGCGAGAGGCGGTGCCACGTGGGGAGGTGTGGAGGTCGGAGTGTCGTGGTGGGTTCGTGGTTGAAGTCTCGAGTGTGGCGGTCGACATTTCAAGGTTGTAGCTCGCGAGTTTGGGAGTGGCGACTATCGTGGTTGATTTTCAATGAAGCGGAGGCGTCATTGATGGCGTGGCCGGAGGATGTAATGGCGAAAGTCTTGGCTGATGGTGCTCCGGTGGAGTGGCGGCGAGCGAGGTGGCTCGAACTCGAGCCTGGGAGGTCGGATATTTTGTCGATGAGGTATTCGAATTTATATCTCCAATTAAATTTCAATTTAATAAATACGCATATAGATAGAAAAAAATTTAAAATATACAAGGCTTAAAACATAAAACCTTTTTAATTAGAGGAATGTATATTTACTGGAAGCAGAAAAATAATTACAGTAAGGTATATTAACATTAATTTTAAAATGTTGATTTTTTTAAAACAATATGCTTTAAATGGTTGATTTCAAAACAGTATATATATATATATATATATATATATGGGTAAGATTTTGAAAATAAAAATTAGTAATTGTTTGTAGGTTTAATATATATATATATATATATATAGGTACATATTTTACAGTACTGGTTGATTTTCAATATATATATATATATAAGGTTTTGAACAGAAAAAGTAGGAGTTTCAAAATGTTGAAAGTTTATATAGAATTAGATTTTGAAATCTATATAGTTTTTAGAATATATGTAGTTCAAAATAAAAAGGAAATAAAATATACATATATACATATTTTCAATTACTAGTTTATTTTATAATAACGTATTATGGTGATTAGCCTATTTAATTATTTTTAGTTACCAAAAGATTTTTAAAAAAAAAGGAAATTTGTTTAATTAGGTTATTAGTTAATTAAATTGTAAAATGGCAATTAACTGTTCAATTATTTCAAATGTTAATAAACCATATAATGTTTTTACAAGGTCAAAAATTGTTAAGAGGCAAGCCAGTTTGGTGTGGATTGCGAACAAGAATCAAAGGTGAGTTAATCTCACTCAAAATTTGGATTTCTAGTTAATTTAAATAGTTAAATTTAAATGATTAGCTGATTGCTTGAATTGATAATTTATTATCAGTCTGGATGTGATATTATATATAGTAGTATATATATATATATTGGAGCAATTGATATTCCCGCATTATATAGCGAATGAGACCCTATGCGTCTCGTATAATAGCGAATGGCCCTTTATACCGTGATATCCCCCTCGAAGTGGGATTGGTAGTTTTATATTGTGCTAACATCTGCGGATGCAGGGAAACAAGTTGGAGGGATCCAACTGGATTCCTCAAAACATTGAAATTTATTTCCATAGTCTATGATATGATTTATTATTATCCGTGATAGATTATATTGGAAATGTAAAATATCGAATGCTCTATGTTTTGCCGAATATAATTTGGATAATTAAAGATATCAAAAATATAAAGACTGGATTTTTGAAGGAAATTAAAAGGAGAATTTTAAGTAAAAAATTATAATGAATTTGGGTAAATTAAAGATTGAATTTGGAAAAGTATAAAAAGTTTGATTTTACTTAAATAAATTCTGAGTATGGAAAAAAATGTAGCGATTTTAAATAAATGAAAATAAAAGAGTTTTGGAGACTTAAGTGATATTATCTAAGAACTAAAGGATTTATTTTTAAAATTTAAATTTAAAATGTTTGGGAAGAAATAAAAAGGGAGAATTTTGAATTAAGTCTGAAATGGATATTTCAGTTTAAAATAAGATTTTAAATCATAAATAAAGAAGTGAATATGGAATTAATGGGTTTTGAAATAAATTTGGGTAAGTAAAGGAATTTATTATTAAACAGAGTTGATTTTGAAAATCGATTAGAAAACCGATTAAGCATTGAAACAGTGATTAAAGGAGAATTGGATTATGAAATTTATAAATAAAGAGGAATATTTATCAGTGGATAATTTGAAAGTATAAATTCACGGTGGGAATTTATAAGGAAAGGGGGATTTTTTTAAAAATAAATAGTGGTTTATTTTTAAAGGTGTGGAAAAGAAAGTTACGGGTTTGGGACGTAAGTTAAACCGGAATAAATCGAGAAGGATTTATAAATGATTAGACGGGTTATGTTGGAATGGAATGTGTATTTCCTGAAAAGCTAAGTATATTTTCAAAAGAAAATTTCTAAGTATGACTTAAAAGTTTTAAAGTTGTTTTAAAAAGAACGTTTTTAGAGAAATTTATTTATTTTAAATTGTTTAGAATTTTAAAGTAAATATTTATTTAAAATTAATTATAGTAGTAATTATTTTAAAGGTTAAATTAGTTTTATTATTTAAAAGATAATTATTAAATATTTATACTTTATACAATAGTTTTGTTTTAAAAATAGTTTGTGGCTAAAGTTTTATTTGGAAAATTATTATAGAATTTCATAACTATTATTTTAAATAAAGGGTTTTAAGTAGTTTTATTTCAAATATCTTAACTGTATGTTTTTCAATAAAGTGATTTAAATTATTAAAAAACTAATTTTAATAAGAGCCGGAGTTTTTAGTGGAAATAAAATAATTGGTTGAATGATTGTGTAATTTGATAGTTAAATAACCGACTATCAATATTGGCCAATGCGTCGATCGTTTCGAAGAGACTGGGATCGGGTTTAATTATCCGAAAACCACTTCGATCCGGTTTGAACGTTTGCGAGTGAAGACCATGAAGATGATGATTCGGTTTTCCAGACCCTGGGAAATTTGTATGGATGAATGCTATCAGAATATCATCAAAAGAATGATGAGCATTCTAAGAGAATGTGTTCTAAAAAGGTAACAAATAGCCTTAAGCCTCATCAACCCGGAATGGCTAAAACAGGAGAGGTATAGCAAGGCTAAGTGGGTAGTACCCAATTAGTGTAAGGTCATCCCTTTCTAAATGTCCGTTTTTATTTCGGTTGTGTGGGACGTTGCTGATCCCAACCGCGGGGTGATCTTATTCAGACTATCCAGTAAGGGGTAGCTTCGGACTTGTATTTGTTGGGGATGCGGATTAAGGATCTTAAGGCAGAAATAACATTAGAGGGGGGTGAATAGTGTTTTAAAGAATATATGAACTATATGACTAAATTAAAACTTTCAACACAAATCTAAACAGAATTCTAACACAGAATGATCACAGAACATATAACAAATGCAAATAGTAAAGTAAAGCAAGTAAAAGGAAAGAACACACCGGATTTTATACTGGTTCGGAATCCTCCTACATCCAGTCCTGCACCAAGGCAATATCCTTGTACATATTTTTATAAGCCAATATCCAAATTACAACCCTCAATTTCTAAGGCCTTGAGGAACCCTCCTATCTCCGAGTTTGGGGTAAACTCTCTTGATTTACGGGACACAAGATCACCCTAATACTTCTTAATAACAATCCTTTTGAATGGATAGACTCTATGGATTTTTTGAATACAAATTAATCCTATAACTCTGAATAGCACTTTAATCTTTAGTAGAATGATGGAGAATCAAATAGAGAGAGTATCTAGATGATTTCCTATTGAGAATTTGGCAGAATGATGGCACGATCTTTAAAATATGAAGTTTTATGAATATGGAATGGCGGAGAAGAAAGAGTGAAGAAAATAAGAAAGTAGTTGTTAAAAAAATTCGTTTTAGAAGCCTTTATATAGATGCACAACAGTCATAACCATTGGCGAAAGGTTTTTGAACGAATGGACACTTCTTTTGAAATTTGAATTTTCAATCCAACTGTCACCATGTCGACATGGGGTATCCCCTTATGTCGACATCCCTTAGTTCAAAATTATAGAAATGTTGTTTTGTAAAAGCATTTGAATTTAAAACAAGTTGAAACTTCTCTGAAGCAAAATAAAGTGTGTAAACAATATTTTGAGATAGAGAATGAATATAAAACATTATTTTAAATTTTAATATATATATATATATAATTGATATAGACCGTCAATTATATAAGTAATATTTAAAATCAGAATAAGTTTTGATGTTTTAAAAATAGAAGTTTTTAAAATCAGAATGGAGGAATATTTCAAGGCTAAAACAAAGTTTGAAAACATTTTTGAAAACATGATTTTGAAAGCTAAAACATTTTGAAAACAGATTTAAAAACATTTTGAAAAATCTATTCAAACTGAAATTGCAAGAACCTTCCTACAGAGCTCCTCCATAGGACTCGAGAACTTGTACAAAGTAGTTTAAATGATTTTGATTTTCGTGGGTTTGTAAGCCACTTGTCGTAGGTTTATAAGCCACTTGTCGTAGGTTTGTAAGCTACTTGTCGTGGGTTTGTAAGCCACTGGTTTCGATAGAAATTGGGTTCCATCCCAAAAGAAATTTGGAAGAAAGATGAGAGTGCTATTATGAAGTTTTAACAAAATACTAGACACTTATCTTGAGATCTTGAAATCTTGATTCTCTAGAGTCTTGAATCTTGAATCTCTAATCTTCATCTTGATGCTTGAGTCTTTATACTGATCAGTCTTCGATAATACCTGCATGTACTTCCTATATACATACATACATACATATATATATATATATATATATATATATATATATATGAAAATGTTAGTATATATTTTATAAAGTAAAGTATAATAACTATATAAGGTTGTTGTCATCAAAACATCATCAACTCAGTTCCTAACAATCTCCCCCTTTTTGATGATGACAACCTTTATTTATAAAATATTCTTACCATACCATAACTCTCCATAACTCCATGATTTCTTCTTAAAACTACAACTCCCCCTTACACCAAGCACATATATTTTTATAAATTTCTCCCCCTTTGTCATCAACAAAAACTATTAAATTGCCGACGCCAACCACATATCCTTTAGAGTTGTCACCAAAATTGACTAATCCACCATCTTGATAAGTAATGTCCTTGAGTATCTCGGGATTTTCAGTCATGTGCCTCGAAAAGCTAATATCAAGTATCCATTTATCTTTCTCAATTTGCACAGTTTGTCCATTGGGTGTTGATTCGTCAAAAGCCATATAATATGTCTGTTCCTGCATAACACACCAATTCGGTAGATAACTTGATTTTTCAAAATAACTATATGAAGACTTATGATACTTTGATGAAATGCATAGATTCAAAACAGTTTTAACACAATTTTCCAAAAATGCCATTTTTATATTTTTCAAGTTTCAGATTATGAAAACAATAAAAACCAATGCTCCGATACCAATTGTTGGGGATGCGGATTAAGGATCTTAAGGCAGAAATAACACTAGAGGGGGGTGAATAGTGTTTTAAAGAATATATGAACTATATGACTAAATTAAAACTTTCAACACAAATCTAAACAGAATTCTAACACAGAATGATCACAGAACATATAACAAATGCAAATAGTAAAATAAGGCAAGTAAAAGGAAAGAACACACCGGATTTTATACTGGTTCCGAATCCTCCTACATCCAGTCCTGCACCAAGGCAATATCCTTGTACAGATTTTTATAAGCCGATATCCAAATTACAGCCCTCAATTTCTAAGGCCTTGAGGAATCCTCCTATCTCCGAGTCTGGGGTAAACTCTCTTGATTTACGGGACACAAGATCACCCTAATACTTCTTAATAACAATCCTTTTGAATAGATAGACTCTATGGACTTTTTGAATACAAATTAATCCTATAACTCTGAATAACACTTTGATCTTTAGTAGAATGATGGAGAATCAAATAGAGAGAGTATCTAAATGATTTCCTATTGAGAATTTGGCAGAATGATGGCACGATCTTTAAAATATGAAGTTTTATGAATATGGAATGGTGGAGAAGAAAGAGTGAAGAAAATAAGAAAGTAGTTGTTAAAAAAATTCGTTTTGGAAGCCTTTATATAGATGCACAACAGTCATAACCATTGGCGAAAGGTTTTTGAACGAATGGACACTTCTTTTGAAATTTGAATTTTGAATCCAACTGTCACCATGTCGACATGGGGTATCTCCTTATGTCGACATCCCTTAGTTCAAAATTATAGAAATGTTGTTTTGTAAAAGCATTTGAATTTAAAACAAGTTGAAACTTCTCTGAAGCAAAATAAAGTGTGTAAACAATATTTTGAGATAGAGAATGAATATAAAACATTATTTTAAATATATATATATATAATTGATATAGACCGTCAATTATATAAGTAATATTTAAAATCATAATAAGTTTTGATGTTTTAAAAATAGAAATTTTTAAAATCAGAATGGAGGAATATTTCAAGGCTAAAACAAAGTTTGAAAACATTTTTGAAAACATGATTTTGAAAGCTAAAACATTTTGAAAACAGATTTAAAAACACTTTGAAAAATCTATTCAAACTGAAATTGCAAGAACCTTCCTACAGAGCTCCTCCATAGGACTCGAGAACTTGTACAAAGTAGTTTAAATGATTTTGATTTTCGTGGGTTTGTAAGCCACTTGTCGTAGGTTTGTAAGCTACTTGTCGTGGGTTTGTAATCCACTGGTTTCGATAGAAATTGGGTTCCATCCCAAAAGAAAATTGGAAGAAAGATGATAGTGCTATTATGAAGTTTTAACAAAATACTAGACACTTATCTTGAGATCTTGAAATCTTGATTCTCTAGAGTCTTGAATCTTGAATCTCTAATCTTCATCTTGATGCTTGAGTCTTTATACTGATCAGTCTTCGATAATACCTGCATATACTTCCTATATACATACATACATACATATATATATATATATGAAAATGTTAGTATATATTTTATAAAGTAAAGTACAATAACTATATAAGGTTGTTGTCATCAAAACATCATCAACTCAGTTCCTAACAGTATTGCAGGGGATCGGGAGGGGTCCTCGGTACACTGATCTAGGCCAGGTACTGTGACAGGTGGTACCCTAATAGCCCTACCATTGTATGGAATCTAATCTCCAATAAGAGTCTATATGGTTTTGATTGTGCCCAACTATGCTGGAACGTGAGATGCAAGCATTTCAGCTATATTCTACTTTACTTTCAATAGACACTATCATAATATCAGACAAATTTGATAGAAAATGTTTTGGTTATCGTAAGGTAAATACCCGGCATGTTTATTTATGGCGTGGTCTTACGAGATACCTTTGGTTTCAAAGGATTTTGAAAAACTTGAACAATCCAATCGAGTGTGTTTTACTCATGCTGGTTTTCCAGACTGACTCAAGTGTTAGTTTACTGTAATGCTCAGTTCAGACCGAGTATTATAGAATATATGATAGGTTGCTGTGTAGCTTAGGAGACAAGTTGGATGGCAAGACGTATCACACGTACTTGATGTATATTCCGCTGTGCAGTATAAGCTGTATAGTCAGCTTTTGTGAGGACATGATAATATAACTGTCCAGTATTTTTCTATTGATTTTGTATTGTACTCTGATGATGTAATGTATAAACAGATATAGTTCTTTTCCTATAAAGATCAGTTATTATCTATTATATATTGTTCCACTGCGATTGTGAGATTCTGATGTTGCTTGATTTTCTCTTCTTCTACCTCCTTCTTCGTTAACTCTAATGGTTTGCATTTTCGTCCACTTTGAGTTGATCTGATGGAGAATATTGTCGACTCAAAAGGGGTACAGATTTGTGGGTCGTTACATTAGACACTGGATAGGAGAGTCAAACCACGTAAACATCTTTGACATCATAGCACTCATATTTTACTGTTAGTTTAACTTACATAAGATCTTTTAGTTCCGACTCGAGTGTTTTGTTTTTTCAATTCGCTCGGGTCTGCCTAAGAATTTCAGGGTTAAAAACCTTATTTCTGGAGGACGAAGATGAAGATTTGTACTATTATTATTTATTATATATATTCCACTGCATCATGTTGTTCTGCTGCATTTATTTTTTTATTCTTGTTTTATGTAACTTTGATCTTATGTTGTAAAAGAATAATCAAATGTATTTATAAAACAGCTTTGTGAACTATTATTTGATTATTATATTTTGTCATTCTGCTGCGAAATTCTATATTTGTTTTTTTCTTTCTCTACTTTTTCTTATTTACCCAATAACAGTCTGTCCTTTTGTATGGTTTGAGTCGGATGTGCCGGTTCATCGTTGATTTAAAACCGTCCAAAAAGGTAGGTCGCTACAAGAGTATTCGTATATCCAGTACTTTCAAGTAAGTTCAAGGATAGTCGCATGCGGATATCGGCCAACATCAAGACCAAGAGCGATTTCGGGAAAAATTGGAGTTAAACCATAGGCCAATGATTCTTTCACTACCGAGACATTGGACGAGGGGCATCGCCATTTGGATGTTAGATTATTTACAATAGGGCACGACCACTTAACTCTTTAGAAGTCTTTGGTTAGTTGAGGGATGACTGCGTGGGGCCATAGCCACGATGAAAAAGTGACAGACCAACTAGAATATCTATATTGTAGGTCTAACGAAGCAGACCTTTACAGATATAGAAAATCCCCGACTGAATTCTGTACAAGGTAGAACTTGTTGGCGGGATTCAGATAGTAGACAGAACGATTACGTAGTCCTCAATGCATGCACTAGGTGGTACATTATGGATGTCCGAGCAGTGGCATAGACTAGTGCAGACGCAATTTATGTTTTCATAGTAAGTAGTGGAGCATCTATATTATAGGTCTTACGAAGCAGTCCTTTACAGATGTAACTACAGAACGCTCATGGAGCAAGATGATGAGCCCTTTCCGAGGAGGATACGGAAGATACCATGGATGGTACTTAGGACTAATATGGTCATTAGGCATATAGCTACATATATGTATATATTAGTTATTAGGTTTTAATCTACTATGGAGTAGATGGGCACGGTTCACGAACAGAGGCGAGAGTATAGTAACCTAATGAACCTAATATAAGAGTAAATAGAAATAAAACGATATATGTAGAATTAAGCCTAAAAGTATATAATTTATCCATTCACCAGAACTTTAGTTCTGACTCCCTCCTCATAACATTCTACAAGTTAGGTAGATGGCAGAGACTACCCAGCTTTAGGACACTTGTTTAGAAAGTGTTATTATATTGGTGATTATTTAATTACTATTATATTGTTGAGCATTTATTTACTATTATATTTTAGTCAATTCCACTATGAGATATTTAATTGAGCTCTGATATATTTGTCTTTGCCTATTTGTAGGATATCAGATTCCCAATTCGGCTTTCAGTGGGCTTGGTTTTAGAAATTTGTGAAAAAATTCGGACCCATTGAAATTCGGGTTGTTACATTGAATGTGTATTTTGAAATACATGGCCTAAGGAAGATGATATATCAATGACCTCTTTCCCATAATACCCCTCCTCTAATTCATTTTTAAATGCTTCATTTAATTTATTAGTTAAATGGCACAACTACCTTAATTGAATCAAAATCTCAATCCCTTTATCAACACATTATTTTATTTAGTTTATCTAACTAAATCTCCAAAATAATGTTATCAAAAATCTGGGGTGTTACACTCAGTGTTAAAGTGCTTTTATAAAAGGCAGATTTATTTCAGAAAATTCTCTAATGGCTCATGAAATTATTAGAGATTTCAATAAACATGGTGCTAACAAAATGTGTATAACAGTTGATTTGCAGAAATCATATGATAAGGTTAATATGAAATTTATAATCCATATGCTTAGCTCTATGGGAGTTCCAGATAAACTTCTGAAGCTAATTGACTACTTTCTATCCACTCCTACCTTTTCTATATTCATTAATGGAATTCCCAAAGGCTACATACATAGCAATAAAGGGATCAGACAGGAAGAAGTGGTTTACTCTTCAAATGGAAATAACATGCTTACATAACAATATCAGTCCAGTTTACAAGATAGATCCTATAGTATCTTCTCTCATTTATGCTGATGATCATATCATTGTTACTAACTCTACTTTAACTGCTGTCGATACTATTAAAGAAATATTCAAAGAACTGGAAATAACAAATGGTTTGAAACTAAATGAATCAAAGATTAAAGGCTATTTCAACAAGTTCTGTAGAGACAAACAAAATCTTCTGAGTAAATTGAAGTTACAGAAGGTTCTCTTCCTGTCAAATACTTAGGAGTTCCTCTATCAAACAAGGAACTCTATCAAACAATACTATAATTGATAAGTAACGTGGAAAATTAATTGACAACATTAGAGGAAAACTGCAAGGATGGAGATCAAAGTTTCTATCATTTGCCGGAAGGATTGAACTTGTTCACATGATTATCACTTTGAAGGTAAGATTTTGGCTGCAGACTTTTCAAATACCAGATTGCTATATTGCTAAAATAAATGTTGTTTGTGCAAATTTCATTTGGAGGGGAAAACTACATAAAGTCAGTTACAAAGATTTGTGCAAACCCAAAAAAAGGAGGAGTAGGTCTCAAAAATCCTTTTGAATTGAAATTTTTTTTATGGAACGAAGATGGCCTGAAAATTTTTGGTCCCAAATAACTTATGGGCAAGGTGGATGAAATCCAGATACTTAAAAAGGCAATTTTTGGACAATCAAAAGAGATAATAATGCTTTAGTAATCTGGAAAAATATTTTGAAACTTAGAAATGATTTGAAACATTTAATTGAAAGGAAAATTGCTAATGGAATAAATACAGATCTTTGCAAGGATCAATGGCTCAAGAGTAAAAGCAATGGATAGAATGGGATGAGAAGGATATTCATCTTATGGTCCTCCTTTATGCAAAGTAGTCTACATAATCACCGACTCTAATTGTATCCGTGACAAATAGATCATCACTAGGAAGTTTAAACAAAACATTCATGAAATTCCTATAAACAGGGATAAAGCAGAGGATACATGGATCTAGAAAAATTCATCTAATGGCCAGTTTAAACTGCACAATGTTTGGAAAGACATCAGGGGCAAGTATCCTACTGTTATTTGGCACAATATTGTCTGGAGTAGATCTAACAACCCGAAAATGGCACATACCTTATATAATGCCTTGCTGAACCAACCAAAGATAGACTACATAGATGGGGGATACTGGATGATACGACTTGTAACTTATGCAATACAGAAATAGAAAGTCATGAACATTTGTTTTTTAACTGCCCGTTTAGTAAGAGAATCTGGAGTATTCAAAAACTTAATTGCATTCAAACAGACGAAGTCAAATCTCTAAAAGATGAAGTGCAATACCTGAACGAGAGGAGTCACATGTCGAATCTAATGCAGGAGCTAATCAAAATTAGCCTCACAACCACCATCTAGCACCTTTGGAGAGAGCGCATTGACCGAGCTTTCAATAACAGGAAAAATGAAATCTTGTCATTATCAGCACAAATCAATCGGGACGTAAGTATCACTATTGGAAGAATTGCAAGAAGATATCTTACCAACTTAACGACACTAGAAAAACAAGCATTAAAGAGGATGAGCTGGAAGGCTGTGAGCGGCAAAGATCGACCATGGTTCTGGAAGCCGCCATAAGTGATTTATGCCCTAAAAGAGGAATGTTTCAGTTGAAGTATACTTTCTGTAGAAAGTGCTCTGTTGTATTTATGCAAATTGTATTTTTGGATGCTTGTATTTGGGCCACAAAGCCCGTCTGATTGGATAATTAACCAAATTTCAAAAAAAAAAAACTCCAAATTTAACAATGTAGTCGAAACTGATCAGTTTTGAAAGACTTATGCAATAGTTGTAAATATGATACCCAATTTGTACTTTGATTAAAAATTCACTTTTAATTAATTTAATTTTTTAACGATGTCAAATCGTGGGTTGTTACGATCTTATACTAAAGTCATTGTCTCAAACATGTTGGAAAAGTCATATTGAAAGTGTGATAGCAATCTGGGTTCGAGCTCTAAAAACAAAAAATGCTTTAATTTAATTCACAAGCCATAATGATGATCCTACATGCAAAGCGATGCCGAATCCTTAGTAAAATATAAGTTTGATTGAATTTGTGCTTGATATAGTTATATGGTACACTTTATTGAATAATGTTAATAGAGTAAACAAAGAGTTACAAGTAGAAGATATGCATATTGATGTTGCTATGGATCATCTAAAGGGTTTAATTTGATTTCAAACTTTTTCGAAAAAATGAATTTGAATCCTCTTTGGCTGAAGCGGAAAAAATTGCAAATGAATTGAAGATTGAAACCTTTGTTTTCTGAATGGCCATAATATGTAGAAAAAACAATTAGATGAAAATAATACATAAGAGACCATGCATTCACTAAAAGAATCTATTCAGAGTCAATTATTTTTTGTATATTATGCATTAATGTTAGAATAGATTTAAACAGATTAATAGGTATGACGAGGTATTTGAATTTTTGTATGAACAAGAAAGATTGAAATATGCTTCTTAGATAGTTGAAGGCTTCACGTGATGATCTTGAGAATTATTTGAAACATGAGATAAGTTCCGATATTGATAGGACGAAGTTATTTGCGGAGTTGCAGATCATTAGAGAGATTTTACCTACAAATGCAGAAAGAAATATTGATGAATTTATATTAAGAGGATGAGTTATTTGTATGTTAAAGCAAGAGTTACTTATGGAATATCATTGACTATTCCCGTGATCATTGTCTCGATAGAAAGAAGCTTTTCAAAACTAAAACTAATTAAATCCTATAATTGATTGATTGTGTCACAAAAAAATTGAATGATTTAACCACGATATCTATCGAGAAAAAGATATTAGAATCGCCTGATTTAAATGTTATGCTTGCTAATTTTACTATTCAAAACGCAAGAAGATTAAGTACAATGTGAACTCTTTTGTCCCATTTCCATGTAATCGCAATAATCATTTTGTATTGATGGAGCATTCTTGCTTATGTATTTTTCATATGCCTTATATGTATATATGTATATGTATATGTATATGTATGTATGTATAATATTTTTGCCTAGGGTCTTCTATCCCTCGGACCGGGAACTGTGCTGAGGTGAATTTAGCTGAGGTGAATTTAGCAATGGGTTTTTTGATTTTATTAAAACTAAAGGGAGCACAGCACAAAGTTAGAATAAAATAATTTTAGTTTCACGAAAGTAGACGCTGCATTTTTACCCTTCTTATCTTTATTTCCAATCATTTCATTCCGCGATATAAATAACATATCATTTCCTTCTCTCTCACCTTGATCAAATCAAATCTGACCGTTGATCCGCACACTCATGCAATCTCCGATCTGACCTTCAATTTCAATCCAATCTCCCAGTCACCCTATCAGAAGATGAACGGAACATCATTGGAAGAAGCTGAAGCTGCAGCGCCCGTGCTGCCTCCACTTGAGTGGAAATTTTCTCAGGTTTTCGGCGAACGAACTGCTGGCGAGGAAGTTCAAGAAGGTAATCTATTGGATCTGATTTGGTTTTGATTTTAGTGCTTCGATTGAGGGTTTGTCGTCGACGATGATTGTTTTTTGTTTGTTTGTTGTTTTGTCTGGTAAACAAGTGGATTTTTATTTTGAGTTTAACAATGATTGAAGTTTGGATGAAATTACTCGACTTTAATATTTTGGTATATCATATGAAGTTGTTAATTTAGTGGCTGTTTATGTAAGGTTTATTGTTGGAATGAAAGCATAATGAGATCAGTTGGGGAATGCATATGCTATAAATGATATGAACTAGATGATTACGGGAAAATTTTAATTACTGGGTATATGTGATATCTAATATAGTAGAGTCGCTAAATATGCAACTTATTTCTAAACTGTTGAGTTATACAAGCCTAACATGGTGTACGTTTGCAAGCTCGCTCCTCCAGCGCCTAATTATCTACTGATAATGCTAATGACTGGATGGTAATAGCTTTTAGTTAAATTTTGAATTTGTTTATTCCTACATGTATGAATTGGAAGATGGCGATGTATTATATGGTATTATCAACTGAAGAAGATGATTGGGGGATCGAGACTGTGAGAGGACATTTATACCAAGTATTTACTGGCAGTCTTGATGATCATCCTAAAATGTATATTGATAAACACTATACGACTCTCCTGTTCCACAACCTAGAACATCAGCATCAACATGTCTTAGAAGATCCACCAAAATTCATTTCGACTTATTCTATTATACAGATTCTTTGAATGTACAATTAGAAATTCATTTTCCCTCCATGTCCAATTCTACTTAATAATACAATATTACCACTTCACATTAACTTTTAGTAAATTTCATCAAATTTATGTTTTTGTATTTTCAACATTTATAACATGTATCAAAAATACCCTGGCATTTGGTGCTAGAACATCTGGGCGTTACAGTTCGCATCCTTCCAACTGCAACTGCCCCGGATGATGATTAATTTTCTCTTGCTGTAACTGCTACCGTCGGTTGTCGTTAACTATACCCATGATAATTGGTGATGGCGGCTAGAAGTCAGCTGTGTTTTGTACATTTCTTATGTGTGATGGTTTAAGGGCCAAAATGCGTGATGTCTTAAACTATAAAAGGAAGATGGTTGTTGATTCGATATATTATTAAGAAACAAACAAAGTTTGATTGTATGTACTACCATAATATTCTCATGTTGATCTAGCCGTCATAATCATACGTAATGCTTATCGTTGGTATCTGTGTTTTTTCGAAATAGTTATATCCTTCTCATTATATTTTTTAGTTTGCCTTTTGATGGTGCCTAGTGAATCAATTAATCCACTTCTTATATTATATGCGATTGAATATCGGTGAGACGATTCAGTGCCATAACGAAAAGTCCAAACTGCCACTCTCAATGCCGCATATGTTATGGTTGACTTTATCATGAGCTGCGTACTTTTAGCTCTGTCCACCGTATTAAACAATGAACCAACGCTTAAACGGTGAAACATGACTACTCCTACTAGATATGTCCAAATATTTTGAATCCCATCCCATGGTTCATTTTGAGATGGAGATTCTTTTCAATGGATATGGATAACAAAACAACAATCTGTATATTTTCTCCCAAAAATAAAGATAGAAGCATTTTCATTCTGATACTAATGCTCTTATTTATATATAAGGTATAAGATAACAATGCTCATCCAAAAAGGAGCTTTTTTGGGAACTATGTTTAGTTTATTGACAAAACAACATCCATCGATACGCTCACCCTAGATCTAATTCTAATAAAGTTGCTTACAAAATTAGTTTTGTAGCTGCTAATTGGCAGGCGTCATGATCTTATCTCTGTATTGGTATAAAACATTTCATGTATTGACATGTTGGGCAACTTAACATGAGGTATTGATGATTAATGTGTTCCTGCAATATACACATCGGTTTAACCTTCACAGAAGTTTCAAATGGTTAGGTTTAGATTCGTGCTAGTATCTGTTGTTATGTCTGACAATACAGCACTCATGAATTATTTCATGGGTTAACTCTTAGTTTTGATTATGTGCAAAGGGTAATAGAAGCTTCTTAGGCAGGTTATTTCTGATATATGCAGCTGTCTTCTAATTTTTAAAAGCTTACTGCCTGACCGTCTTGTAGTTTATACTTGTTGCTCCTGCAAAATGTGTCTGCTGGTGGTTGTACCACATTGTTTACGAAACACATTACTTACAAATTAGGAACAAAATACAGAGATTGAGTTGCTCTTTCTCACATGCCTCGAAAGCAGGCGAACTTGCAAGTTTCCAGCTATTTTGATTAACTTTTGAACCTCAGTTATCGATGTTTTACTGATACATTTCATATATTATTGAATGCAGTTGACATTATATCAGCAATTGAGTTTGACAAATCAGGGGATCATCTTGCTACTGGGGATAGAGGAGGGCGTGTGGTTCTATTTGAAAGAACTGATGTGAGAGATGTACGTTTATAACCCAATCTTAATACACATTGGTTGTTGTGTTCAATTTTACGTATAACTTTTCCCCCTTTTAAGACCATTTATGTTTTTATGTGATCAATGCAGAATGTTTCTCGAATGGAGCTGGAGAACTCAGATTATCCAATTAGCCGGCATCCTGAATTTCGGTACAAAACGGAATTTCAAAGTCATGAACCTGAGGTATTTAACTATTACATAGTTTTCATTGTATCAGTCTTGCTTTCATAAAATATCGTTTTTATCAGATGATGCTAATATGTGCAGTTTGACTACCTTAAAAGTTTGGAAATAGAAGAGAAAATTAACAAGATTCGGTGGTGTCAAATGGCAAATGGTGCGCTTTTTCTTCTTTCAACCAATGACAAAACAATTAAATATTGGAAGGTAGGCAAGTTTTTTCATTTTTAACATTGTTTTCAAGATTGATTGTAATTGCATTCATGTTCTTCCCACTCCCCATCCTATTTCAATTACTGGTATCACATGGTAATCAAACTGACACACACTGTCAAAATGCGGACTATGCATCTGACTATGGGGCTGTCTAGGCAGAATTGAATCTATCTTTACATTCTCCTTTTTTCTGCTTAACCGACTGTTTTAAAAGCTAGCCTAGCTAGGCACTAATTTTTGATAATTTTCTTGGGTTTCATAATACGTTTGGCCTAAAAGAAGCTGCAGTTACCCCTACCAACGCAATCAAGTCGCCTTTCTTTTTCTTTTTTCAACATAATCATTAGAGAAATTTTGTTTGCAGCAATGCATGCTAAATTTGAAGGATATCGTTAAAGTAACTCCAGTTTTGGATGGGGGTTGTCATTTTTTCAATATTCTTAATATTGCTATGTGGGGTTTCAAGACATTTAGCCTCCTCTTAACAAACTCAAATATACCTCCGTCATTGCCCCTGATATGCAACTTTTTTGGTGGACCCTCACTATTTTATGATTTTCTTTTTGATCAAGTCCCTCCAAATTTAGTTTTCGGCGGATCATTTATCATTTTTCTTTTCAGTTTCCGACAGGGTGTTATTGAATTTGCTTTGAATGAGGGTAAAACAGTAAATTGCTTGATTTGGTTCCATTTATCATTATTTTAGGATGGAGTCCCCGTAAAATTATATATCCTTGTTCAAGACTGAAGTCACCTTAACAATGCTCAATTTGAATTGTTGTATTAATTCTTTTGATATCTGCTTAGTCGCCCAAGAAAATATCATGAAACTTTCTAGAGTTAATGTTTTTTGGAACTTCACCACTTATCATAGCTTGTTATGAATTGTAGAGCTAACCTTACTGGAGAACAGTATGGCATTACACAGTCTCAGAAATAATTTTGTGTATCATTTTGCCATTTTGGACTATGTTATATTCATAATACTATTTTTAGGGTTCATTTGCCATCAAAGAATATAATTTAACAACTATAAGTGGTCTTCTATATTGTATTTATTGATGTGTTTTTATGGCCAAATGATATTTTTCATGACCTAAAGTTTTAAGTAAAATAGATTTATATTAAAATTTATGATAGGCTTGCATATAGAGTATCTTTAGGGCACATTGTCAAAGTTATTAATTACCATTATCCAACTCTTCTGTAACAGGTGCAAGAAAAAAAAGTGAAGCGTGTTTCGGAAGTGAATGTTGATCCTGCACGAGCAGGAAATGGTAGCTTAGTAAATTCAAGTACATCTAATCTTAAAGATCGTCTTTCCAATGGTGTATATCCAGAAAAACCATGCAATTCTTTGATCAAAGACTATTCTTTTCCTCCTGGAGGCATTCCTTCTTTGCATCTACCAGTGGTAGTTGTACTCAGACCACCTTAACAGTTAACATGTATCATTTTACCATTTAAGACATTATCGTTACGGATTTAATATGGTATGCTGGACCTGTGGCATAGTTTGAAATCTAGGCGAAAAGAACATAAGAAATTAATTTCTCGTTTGCATTATCAAAAAAAAAAAAAAAAAAAAAATATTAAAAAAAAAAAATATTAAAAACCAGGAAACAAAAAACAAAACTGCAGGACTACAATAACCATATAGAAATGAAGCATAATGCCCAATTTCCTTGATCTTGAATTGACTAGTTCATATGAATGCATATAGCAATGAACAAAGATCTCAATTTTTAGATCTGTTATACCATATATAATATGATATATGTTTAGAAGTGATAATAAATATTCATGCTATGTGCTAGAAATCTAATATATTCTGTGAAAACAAGAACCATGCTTAGACAGAACTGACATTATCCCCATGACATTTTCAGGTAACGAGCCAAGAGACAAGCCTCGCTGCTAGATGTAGAAGAGTTTATGCCCATGCTCACGATTACCATATTAATTCGATTTCAAATAACAGGTTCACTCGCATATTTAGCCTTGTTCATATAACATACTTGGTTGGCTGTGCGTTAAGCTTTTTAAATCCAACCAACCATGATACTTACCCATATATTACTTCCGTAGTCACTAAGAGGTGAATTTGGCCGGTTGGTTCAAGTCCTACACAGGGCTCTTGGTTATCTGAAGGAAAAGGCTAGCTCCCATAAAGACACCTCCAACTTTCAGATAGCAGAATGCCTTATAATGCGAGGAGCCTTGTGCACTTGCTTTCCCCTTTTATGTTTATATTTTCTGCACATCAAATTTTTCTTTACTGTGATATGTATGAAGATATAGAGTTGAGATGACATTATTTATTGAATTGTATTATATTCACCAGTTTACAAAATCTTATATGGCTTCCTTAGCCATGAACTTGATATACCTTCTTATAGAGCAACCAAACACCTATGCACTGTTTCAGATCTCGTTCATCTCGTCCGGGATCTCATTTTCGAACTTGAGACGGGATTTAGCGAAACAAGATATTAGATTTTGTTTATATATTATTTGACACTCATCTCGTCCAAGGTAGTGAAATTTGAGGTGAAATCTGAATAGAAGATCTCATACGAAGTCATGTTTTTTCATTTACATATTTTTTTTACTTCCTAGGAGTCCATAAAAAATTAAATTCTAATGACTTTTTACTTACCCTCTAATTTTTATTTTTACTATTTAACGAGTAAGCAAAAATATTTATTATTTATTTTTTAATTTTTAATATTCAGAAGATTAGGGAGTCATTCAGTTAATACCATGTATATCATGTTATCACTCTGATCTAAAATGTAAAATTATTATTATCATTATACATAAATTATGTATGTTAAAAACTTTTATACTTAGTGTTTGCGTAAAAAATGGTCGCAAACACCCAAAGTCGTATGAGTTGGTTGATTTTATGTTGTATTTAGTGATTTGGGTGATTTATGCAAATATGTAAAAAGCAGGGACTAAATTGTGAAAGACACACAAATTTATAGTGGTTCGGCCAGAATGTGCCTACGTCCACTTTATATGTTATTCTCCTTTTTTCTTTAGATTACAAGTACAAAGCTGTGATTACAAGTATCTAAAGTTGTTTGAGAGTTCCTTCCAAGCTTGAGCTCTCAAACTTGTCTGCCATTGTTGTACCCCTGCCCCTCTATTTATAGAGTGAGGCTGGGGGCAGGGGTCTTGGATGTTTATAGCTGCTGGTGGGCTTGGGCTGAAGCAATCTGGACTGGCAACTTTGGTTCGGCATTCCTTGGTTCGGCTATGCTTGGAGAGAAGGATGGAGAAGCTTCGGTTCGGTGGTCTCCTGGTTCGGTGGTAGGAAAGGAGTGGACCGGTGGAGCTTGGGTTTGGTAGGAGGATGAAGGATGAGATGGTTCGGTGGATTTTGGACCGGTGATGGTGGGTTTGGTCCGGTGATAGCATGGCTCGGTAGTGATAGGTAGGGGATGGTTCGGTGGTAGGAAAGGAGTGGACCGGTGGAGCTTGGTTCGGTGGTGAGTTTGGAGGCATGTTTGGCCGAATGAGATCCGGAACTCTAAATGCCGAATGAGGCTCTGCTTCATACTGCCGAATGAATGAATACCGAATGTACTTTGGCACTGGGAATGCCGGATGACGCTGCCGAATGAAGCCTTATTCTAGATATGCCGAATGACTCTGGTGATGATTACCGAATGAACCATATGTTGTAGACGCCGAATGAGCTTGAGTGTTGGAGCGCCGAATGAACTTTTATATGTGAACTTTGAGTGAAACCCTTGACTTATGTATGCTTGCTTGCTTTTTTTTGCTCCGGTCGTGGTGGAAACGCACACAACATGGATATCCTAGTTTTGACCAAAAAATGGGATAACACTTTGCCCCCCAAAATATGCCTTGCGGTAGGAAGGCGTGTTTTGTAATGCCATGAGCTGGATGTTCGTATCCTGTTGACAACCTGTAAAAAGCTTGATATTTTATATGGCCCCAAATGACGACCGTTCGGGATCGAGCTATTTGGGATGAAGCGCGGCCGTTCATGGTCAAGCGCCTAACTTCAAATGACGATCGTTCGTGATCAAGTCATTTGAGGTGAAGTGCGACCGTGCGCGGTCAAGCGCATAAATCCGTGCGTCGATCGTTCGGGATCGAGTCATCTGCAGTGAAATGTGACCGTTCAAGGTCAAGCGCTTTACTTCAAATGACGACCGTTCGGGATCGAGTCATTCGAGGTAAAGTGCGACAGTGCGCGGTCGAGTGGGGACCGTTCAAGGTCAAGCGCTTAACTTCAAATGACGATCGTGTTCGTGATCGAGTCATTCGAGGTAAAGTGCGACAGTGCGCGGTCAAGTGGTGGTCCTCAAATGACGACCGTACGCGATCAAGCCATTTGAGGTAAGACGTAACAGTCAGTGATCAGGTGGCGGACCTCAAATGACGACCGTTCGCGATCGAGCCATTTGAGGTAAGGTGAGTCATGCCGTTCGAGGCAAGTAGTGCCGTTCGAGGCGAGTTGTGCCGTTCGAGGCGAGTTTGTGACCGTTCGCGGTCGGGTGCCGTTCAAGGCGAGTTGTGACTGTTCGAAGTCGGGTGCCGTTCGAGGCGAATTGTGACTGTTCGAAGTCGAGTGCCGTTCGAGGCGAATTGTGACTGTTCGAAGTCGGGTGCCGTTCGAGGCGAATGAGTGTGCCCGGGGGGGACTTAATATTATCAGTGTTGGAGTCATTGTTTGGGGGAATTTTTCGAATCAAAGACTTCGGCAGTTCTTTGCCATGCAATAGGTGCTCGTGTACCATTCGCGATCCAACGGGCATACAAGTAAATAATTTTTTCATAGAATTGTAAATGTTAAAGCAATAGTACCTTACAGCAGAAATGTCCAAACAGGAAGAATTCAAATGTTCAAATCGAAACAAAAGCAAAGCAAGGATGTCAAAGTGTAAGTTCCCACTCCGAAGCAGTCAATGATCATTCAGAGCATGCCTGGAGATCGTTCGCGATCTCGTACATGTGTAAACGATTTAATTGCGTTAGTGGAAGCTTACGACCTGTTCATCGTTATTTTAATCAAGCAATCAATGGATAATCAAATGGTGCCTTGATCCAGGGTCACCTCTAGCTGACGTAGAGGGCGGTCGCTCTGGCTCCACCGCTGGAGTTCGCCTCCTCACATACTGAAGGAGCATACCGTTCCTGATATGCCCTTCTACCTCGTCCTTCAAATGCCTACAATCATTAGTGTTATGACCATTCAATTCATGAAATACACAAAACTTATCTGATTTTCTTTCGTCAGAGGTTGGATGCCTTCGCATTGGTCTACGATACGGAACCTGCCCCTTGGTATCCTGATAAATCCGTTCCAAACTCTCATTCAGCTCTGAATAGGTGGTGAAGCGTGGTTCTCTTCGTAGCCACTGTCCTGTCATCATTATCCTCAGCCTTTTTTTTTCCTTTGCTAGTCTCCGCACCCTTTCCAGGTGGGTTTCCGCTCTTGATTACGTAAACGTCATCTTCTTCCTCTCTTTCTGCACTAGTATCTTTCAAACGCAGAAACTTTTCAGCCTCATGATAGAACTCTCCCAGATTCATAGGCGGATCCTTGGTTAATGAATTCTTGAACTCTGTATTACCAGCTATTCCAGATACAGCCGCCATCATGACCATAGATGTATCTGGTCGATCCACTGATGCTGCCGCCGCATTAAATCGCGTTAGAAAGCTCCTCAAAGTCTCTCCAGTTTTCTGTTTCAAGGTTGCCAAAGTCATCACATTCTTGGGTCTCGCAATATGAACCCTGAATTGCCTCATGAATCTCTCAGTTAAATCTGCCCATGTTCCTATGGAGCCGCTCTCCAGTTGCCTAAACCATAACGCTGCAATGTCCGTCAAATACAGTGGAAAGCACCGGGCCATAACCTCCTCTGATGCCCCCAGCACTTCCATATGTCTCATATACTTCGTTAGATGGACCGTGGGGTCCGTTTTCCCGTTGTACATGTCCAATGATGGTAGCTTGAATTCTGGTGGGTTTCTAGCCATCCTAATCGCAGAAGAAAAAGGACTCCTGTTTACATCTTCCAAGTCTCTGTTTACTAAACCGCCTCTCATAGCTCTTCTAACCATCTCTGCTAATCTGTCATTGTCTCCAAGCTGTATTTCTCGTTCACTGTCTTCGACCTGCCCCCAAGTCCGCGGGAGTTTTCATGTGTATGCCTCCCTGGCTGAACGTTCATTCCTCTATTGCTACCAGGTGGTTCGGATGCCCCCATCTCACTTCCCGGGGTCGGATCAACATGCTCTGCGTGAGTGCCCCCTAGCTCTGGTGCTGCGCCAGATGGTCCTGCCCCGTTTTGAACCCCAGTTGCTCCTTGGATTTGTACTCCAATTTGCCCAATTTGTTGAAGTAAGTTCTGGATCATCTCTTCTTGTCTTCTCATCATGGCCTCCATCTCATCCCTAGTGATGAAGATCGACGCTTGATTCCCTCCTGAGGAAGCCTCTTGACTTCCTTGGTGTTCACTTCTCTCTAGCCTTTGCCTTCTACTTGTTTGTCTCGTCATAACTCTTAGATCTGAACTCTTAGATTTTCAAATTCAACTTCTATCCGATGTAGCGGGAGCTGGTCCCTCTCAATGAAAGCACCAAAATGTTTACGTAAAAAAATGGTCGCAAACACCCAAAGTCGTATGAGTTGATTGATTTTATGTTGTATTTAGTGATTTGGGTGATTTATTCAAATATGTAAAAAGCAGGGACTAAACTGTGAAAGACACACAGATTTATAGTGGTTCGGCCAGAATGTGCCTACGTCCACTTTATATGTTATTCTCCTTTTTTCTTTAAATTACAAGTACAAAGCTGTGATTACAAGTATCTAAAGTTGTTTGAGAGTTCCTTCCAGGCTTGAGCTCTCAAACTTGTCTGTCATTGTTGTATCCCTACCCCTCTATTTATAGAGTGAGGCTGGGGGCAGGGGTCTTGGATGTTTATAGCTGTTGGTGGGCTTGGGCTGAAGCAATCTGGACTGGCAACTTTGGTTCGGCATTCCTTGGTTCGGCTATGCTTGGAGAGAAGGATGGAGAAGCTTCGGTTCGGTGGTCTCCTGGTTCGGTGGTAGGAAAGGAGTGGACCGGTGGGGCTTGGGTTTGGTAGGAGGATGAAGGATGAGATGGTTCGGTGGATTTTGGACCGGTGATGGTGGGTTTGGTCCGGTGATAGCATGGCTCGGTAGTGATAGGTAGGGGATGGTTCGGTGGTAGGAAAGGAGTGGACCGGTGGAGCTTGGTTCGGTGGTGAGTTTGGAGGCATGTTTGGCCGAATGAGATCCGTAACTCTAAATGCCGAATGAGGCTCTGCTTCATACTGCCGAATGAATGAATACCGAATGTACTTTGGCACTGGAAATGCCGGATGACGCTGCCGAATGAAGCCTTATTCTAGATATGCCGAATGACTCTGGTGATGATTACCGAATGAACCATATGTTGTAGACGCCGAATGGGCTTGAGTGTTGGAGCGCCGAATGAACTTTTATATGTGAACTTTGAGTGAAACCCTTGACTTATGTATGCTTGCTTGCTTTTTTTTGCTCCGGTCGTGGTGGAAACGCACACAACATGGATATCCTAGTTTTGACCAAAAAATGGGATAACACTTAGATAACAATTATTACAGTAATCTTAAAAATATCAAATTTAGACTTATGCGTTGGTCCCGAGATGGACTTTAAATCCGAGATGTCAATCCGAGATGTACACCCGAGATACATTCATCTCACCCGAGATAACGTGTGTAAAATTTCCGAGACGAAACACGACCGAAATCCTAGATTTAAAACCTTGCACCTATGTTTGTGTGTATGACATGGCTGTTTCTTCACTTGACTTATCACTTTAGCTCGTGGTGCCATCTGAATGTTATGCAAGCTGCCCATACATATGTTGACGCTCCCTTTTGTTACCTTATCATCCTTGATGGTGTGTTTTATGCGTTTTTCGAAAAATTACATAAATTGTATTTTATAGTATGCACAATAATATTTTTGAAACGTATGCATACTATGTTTATGTTCGGGTTTTTTTGGATCAGCTTTTAGGTAATGTATCCTTATCATGATTGTTGTATCAGTGACGGGGAGACTTTTATATCAGCTGATGATTTGCGAATTAATCTGTGGAATTTAGAAATTAGCAACCAGAGTTTTAACATTGTTGATGTGAAGCCTGCAAATATGGAGGACCTAACTGGTATGTTTCTTCGCTTATAATTTAGTTCAACTATTCTCGGTCATACAATCATATGATTTTCCATGAAGCATAAATGTAATTGTGCTTTTATGTGTGCCTTCTGCACTATGGATCAGTGTTCGTTGAACTAGCATAACAGACCATATTTATTTAGAACTCAGTGATTCAGTTAGCTCCAACTCCGAAAATGCAAATTCATATACACTTTTGCCAACAACAAAGGAGAAAATGGCATTGACAAAACAATAGAGGAGTATTTGAATCTACATACAGACAGACTCATACAGATTGCTTGTATATTTATCTTACCCTTCAGTTTATGATTTTATTTCATGCAATATGTTCTCTTAACAATAGAGGATACAGACAACTGCAGTAACTCTCTAATTCATTTTATTATTTATCCAACATTTCTTTGTTCCTTAATGTCTATGTCCCTTTACAAAATCCCCTAACTGCTGCGTTACAAACAAGTCTCTCCTGTATGTAAAGAAATTTTCATAATTTCACTATGGCTAGAGTGCCAAGAACATGATTTCAGGAATTTAGTGCAATCAAAAAATTATTGTTTACAGATTCTAATATTTGTATGATTTCTTGGATATACATCATTTCAATCACAACATTATTTAAAATGCAGAGGTGATAACATCAGCTGAATTCCACCCTACTCACTGCAACACATTAGCATATAGTAGCTCTAAAGGATCAATACGACTTATTGATTTGCGGCAATCAGCCTTATGTGATAATCACTCTAAGTTGTAAGCTTATCTTCTTCTTTTTTTCCCTTTTAATATATATACAAAGGTGACTATATGGGAATCCGGTGCCTTGGGTTTGAGTTGATCCTCAAGATATAAAGGACACAGAGTTTTTTTCTTTAGTGATTTTTGTGTCCATTTTAACATGAGGGTTTACACCTCTGCAGGTTTGAGGAGCATGAAGCACCAGGTTCAAGGTCATTTTTCACTGAGATTATCGCATCTATTTCTGATATTAAATTTGGAAAAGATGGAAGGCACATCCTTAGTCGTGACTACATGACTCTAAAGGTCAATGTCTTTTTCACTTTATATTAAACTTCGCTCGTTAAAAGTTTGACTAGTTTGTTGCATTCCATCTTTGAGGAAATTTGGAATTGGTGCCTGCTTCTGTATCTTGCTGATAAAATTTGTCTATTTCATTTTAAGTGCTACTTGTAGGACCTTCTAGTCTCACAAGCATTTTAATCTAAATCATCAGGGGATTTTGTCTGTCAACCATCAATCAATTCTCTAGAACACTCTGAGGTTCATATGCTATCTATGATCATTGCTAATTGTTCTGTATACGCAGGTTTGAGGTTTTGACCGAAACTGAGATTTTCCAGTAGGAACCAAAATGAAACCAAATCGAAACTATGGTTCAATAAAAAAAACTATTGAAATTCAAATTTTATAGAAGGAAAAAAAAAGAATTAATTTGAGTTTCAAATATATGGATATTCAAAATCTGAAATTTTAACTTCGGAAACATGTAAAATCACAAAATTTACTAATAGTAAACTAAAAAATTTGAATACTTAATTGATCAATAAATATTTGTTTAATCAATATTATTCATTTATATCTTATTTTTCAATTAAAATTAAATCACGCATCTTGTTTCTATTAATTAAACCAATGTGTGTAATTATATGAAAAAACAATAATGAAATCCGAAACAGAAACTTAAAGCGAAAATCCTAAAATTTACAAATTAAATTGAAATTACTAAAATTACAAAAGACCGAAACCGAGATCTGTAACCTAGGTCTATACGCATTTTCCATTTTGAGAAAAATGTGGATATCAAGTTTAGGTTGTTTTTCCAATATTCTCTATTTTCCAATTCAGAGAATTACCCTTCATTTTTGCCTTCCATTTTGCAAGATGGATAATGACTGGAAGAAGAATCCAATAGGACTGTGTTTTTCCAAAATTATGTGAAATTATCCTTTTTGAGGATCAATTGAAGTCATTTATTTATTTATTTATTTTAAGGAAAGACCATCTATTTATTTAGTGCAGCCATTTGAAACTTTATTGTTCTTTGATTGGTTAGTTGGGAATCGTCCAAAATTCATACCCTATTAACAGCGGCAACAGCCTTATTCTTATATAAAAAAATTATCGAGCTAAATTATAGGATTAGGTAGGGAATTGCTATCCCTTCCAGTCCATCCTCTAAACTCGTGGTTAGTGAAAAAAATCTTGTGTATGAGAAGTGCTATAGTATTATAACATAATGTTAGGTCAAACCGTGAAACATAAAAAATGCATGCTGAATTGTTCACAACCTACGCATTCTACCAATCATAGAAGGGAATCCGTTAACGATGATATTGTTTTTTTATTCTGTAGATCTATCCGCTGCATCGTTTGGTATCTACTTTCCCCTTTTCCCCCTTCATTAGCTAATAGTAGGGCTCAGTTCCAGTTTTATAGTCTGATAGATTAACATACATTCATATAATTCCATGCCTTCATGCAGTAATTTTTATTTTGATCCAGCTTATTTTTTTTTATTTCAGTTATGGGACATAAACATGGACAGTGGTCCTGTTGCGACTTTCCAGGTCCATGAATATCTAAGGCCTAAGGTGAAACTTAAAAGCTTTTTTTTTCTTCACGAAAAATAGTGTCTATTATATGTCAATTATAGGTTATAACTAATCTCATTTGTACAGCTTTGTGATTTATATGAAAATGATTCAATCTTTGATAAATTTGAATGTTGTTTGAGTGGAGATGGACTGCGTGTAGCCACTGGTTCATACAGGTGTATATCTGTTTTGCTGCTAGGTGATTTTTTTTTGTCTACAACAAATCTACTAATGCCATGCTTATTTCTGCCCTCAGCAATCTATTCCGAGTATTTGGTTGTGCTGCTGGAAGCAATGAAGCATCGACTTTGGAAGCTAGTAAAAATCCTATGAGGTATGTATCTCTTTTCTATGGCTGTGATCATGAAGGAAATTCATGAGCAATAATGATGTAAATGTAAAGTTCAACATAAAATAATGATTCTCTTATATACATGCATTTTATTTTTATCCAGTTTGGTTCACAAAAAAGTTGTTCATGGTTGAAATAAGAAAATAGGATGAATATGAGTAATATCCGAGTAGTTTAAAATCTACAAAATTCAGATATAAACTTACTGTGTATTTGAGAGATACAACATTTTTTGGGGGATTATATTCCTCCTATGTTCTACATATGGGATCTGATATGCGCCGCGCGCACACACAGTCATGTGCCAGATTACCATTCAGCCGATAAACTTTGTGTTTGTAAGCTAGAACTGCTGTTATCGATGTTTGTACTAACTTTGCCATAATTAGATAACCCATGTTCTATGTTTCCTGTAGGCGACAAGTTCAAACACCTGCCAGGCCTACGAGATCTCTTATAACACGTGTTGCCCGAAGAGGTTTGTGCTTAGATTCAGTACCATTGTCACTATCACCTTCTACTGCAATTATACTCAAAAAATGTTTGCTTTCAACTAGTCATAAATCACCTTTTAAAGTCACTGATGTAGCACATTCAAATTGATTTTTCTACTTTAAAAACAGAAGAATACTGTTAAAAAAAAACATGAACCCAAATTTTGTTTATATGGCATGAATCGGTACCGATATCAACAAGGACTGAATGGACTGTCGAACACACACGTTATAACTAATTAATTCGAAATATAATCTTCTTATTCAGTAGCCCTAATCCTCTTATCTTAAAGGTTGTTGCTTTTCATCCGTTATCTAAACCTCTTCGTTGCCTTTTGTTTTGTTAAATGAAGGAGCAGCAGAGAGTCCAGGAGTAGACACAAATGGAAACCCATATGACTTCACCTCTAAGCTACTCCATTTGGCATGGCACCCTACCGAAAATTCCATTGCTTGTGCTGCTGCTAATAGTCTGTACATGTACTATGCATAGAAATGCTATCAATATATTTTCTAATGTCAAAAATCAATTTTTTTTTTTTCCTTTTTTTCCTGGGGAGCGAACAAGCTTTCATGCAAAAGAGGAGTTATCTTGTAGAAGAATTACACGTATTAAATTATTTGTTTCCGAGAAGGCGGCTTTTAGGTATTCTTTTCTAAAGGGGGGAAACGTTCCGGATCAATGTTATTGTGTTTACCGTCATTTAGGTTTCGACTCCTGCAACTAAATTGGTGAAGGCTGTTCTGGGTATGTAGTGTTGTATTATTAGGGCAACGCATTTTGATGCTTGTGACTGTTGTCATTGTTATTCCATTTCTTAAATACTAACCTTGTTTCCTTACTCGAAAGATTTGGTAGCTCCATCTTTTGGATAATAACTAGTTATTTTGATTGTAATTATTATTTACGCATTGTCAAAAGCTGATACGCTATTATTGCCAATAGCTTTCAACTGATGTTTCTACTTTCCGTTTGAGATCTCTAACTTGTTGCGGTTGTAAAATTATTAATTTTAATCGATTGTTTGCTGCGTATATGTTGGTATGATTTCAAAGCTACTTTTAATTTTCCTACTGGTTTACTTTGCCTTCATTGGAGCTGAAAAAAGAATTCTATTCCTGTTTTAAGCAAAACCACTGGTAACAACACTAAGTTTTTTTCACCAAGAATTTTCTGCTTTGCTGTGAAAGCTATTTCTCATGCGTTTTTATTTATTCAATCTCTGGTAATATTTATGTTTTTGTTTATGTTTATATGCTTTTATTATTTAGTTGAGAATTCAGTTTTTGATATACTCAATGAAATTTATATGTTCTTGGATTTGATACTAAATTTATTTGTGTTTGATGTAATAATTGAATCCATTGGGTAGGTTAGCCTATTTGACATTGTTTTCAGTAAGGTAATATATTATCCGAAAATTCTTATTATCCTCTGTTGGTTTTTTGGACACGCCTATCCCGTTTTAGAATTGCCGATGCAAAGTTCTATATTAATTTTATTGCTGAACCCATAAAATGTAGCCATTCACTATCTTATTGGGTCTATTTTATTTATGTTTCTACTATTTAGAAAGAGAATTCAATGATCAAAAATGTTCTACGTCCATCAACAAATTGTATTATCGATTTGCAACATCCATTACCATTCCCCTATCGATTGCTCATCAATGGAATTTTATCGTCAATTTGTTTAAAATAAGTGTAGTGACTGTTAAAACTTTTGCACTTACAATACACATCCGTTCATAACATAACACACATCCGTTCTATTATATATTATAACAGTGTTGCATATATATAAAATAAAATTAATTAGAACAATTGGTTTGTAATCTCAATTTTGATTTTAAATATATTTTGAATAATTGCAACATACAACAAACTCATCGCATTAAAAATATAATATGAGATGGATTTTGAATATTAATATATTGAGATACGACTAAATTATAGGTTAAGATACAACTAAATTATAGGTTAGGATATGACTAAATTAATACATGCAATAAAAAAAAAAATTGTAGTTAAAATTCATTAAGAAAAATTAGCGTTGCTTTCCACGATCTAAAAATGAGAGATGATAATTTCAACAAAATGAAAATAGCACAAAAAGAAATGTAAATGCTTTTAAACACCGCATCGTATAATTTATTGAGCATTCACCGAACAAGCAATCCCAATAACATTACAATCACAGTAGCATCAACTATTCATAACATGGTATAAACTAAAAAATGCTTTTTGAACACCACATCATATGATTTATTGAACATTGACCGAGCAAGCAATCCCAATAACACTGCAATCACAGTAGCATCAACTATTCATGACATGATATAAACTAAAAATTAATCATAATATTCCATTTGCTGAAGCCAAATTACGCATTTTAGGAACATTAGTTTAGTATTTGTGACTAGAATGTCTCTCTTAAGTAATGTGTTTTTGTACTTTTAGAAGTTTTTTGTTTCGATGGAAGAGTGATCCTTTGAGGAGAGAGTTTGAATATAATTATTATTATAAATGCAAAAACTACTAATAAGTCTGTAGCTAGGGATACCCATACAAATGCATACTAGAAAGCACTTATGCTCCACAATGAAGCAAACAGTGGATCATCGTATCAATGTTCAACTATTAAAAGGCATTAAAGCTAGCAAAAAAGAAAATGGGCAAATGATAAAAGACAAAAAGTATAGAGCTAATATTTAAGCCAACAAAATGATAAGAACAGTCAAGGGCATCTAGATCAAATGGTTAGAAGTATGTCATTTTAAATCGAGGTTTTAGAGGTCATGAGTTTAAGCTTTCGAGATGTCAAAAGAAGCGTTCTGCTTAGATAAAGTATTACTCTTGTTATTAAAACAAAATGATCAAAATAATGTTTAACTCAGCGATCAACTATAATAGTAGATTGGTGTATACAATGTTAAGCTAACTGTGAAGGTGACTAGAAAGTTAGCTGCAAGATTATGGCTAAAATGAGGAGACTGCAAGTGATGAGATGGCAGCGGATGTTGGAAGATTCTGGCCAGGACTGTGAAGATTCAATGATTATAGCGAGGATGTAGCATTGAAATGCACAGGTGAAACAGAGACGGACTTTAGAGCGTCAGGGAATAACCAATGCAGTTGACTGGATGCTGGAGTTAAGAGATTGCAATTGCTGCAGTGATGTGTCTTAACCAATGCTTGACAACAGCAAACTAATGCGAGTGAAGTATGCAATTAAGGCAACACTTGACCGAAGCATATATTTATGGTCAGCCAAAGAGTAATAGCAGCAGCAACTGAATTAAGTGCGGAGTGACATAGATTCTGGAAAACTGGCGGGCAATAATGGAAGATCTGATGAAGAATTTGTAGAGAAGTACCAATGAACTAGAGCACTGTCAAGTGAACAAGAACACCGCGCCGACGCTGGAAGAACTGGTGTAGTATGTGATGTCAAACACCATTTCAGAGTTTGTGAACAAGATTGAGCTGATATGTTGTACACCGATGCACGATCTAATTGAATACTTATACGCGATTACATAGAAACTGATGTAGAATAGATGTACAAGTTGAAGATGATAAGCTTGCAGTAGCTTATGCAGGGGTGTGTTAATTTCCTAGTAAAAAAAGCGGAGATTTGAGTAGGCGAGTAAAAGAGAATGATTGGTATATGCTGGGTTGCTGCACATGATCTGCTCGAGAAGGGTCTTCCAATCTAGATTCCTTCTAATTGTCCCTGTCTAAAGTGAAATACACAATGCAACAAAAAAAAAGAAAAAAGAAAAGAAAAAGAGAGAAGTATTTCTATAGATGTTATTAAATACTCATCGATTTCATTCATTCCAAAGACCGTAGTTTGTAATAGAATAAATGGTGTCCAATAATTTTCCATGCAAGCAGATATAGTTAAGTCTAAACCTAGTATAAAATTCATATGAAGAAGGAATGACAGTACTTATGTCGAGTTTAAAAATATCGAATAATGTACTAGTTATATATCGAGTGTCGTAAGGGCCGGTCCATAGGTAAGGCAACCGAGACATTCACCTAGGGCAACACCGTCGGAGATGACAGAGAGGGCAACAAAAAGTATCGGACACTTTAAAAAATTTATATTAGTAAAAATAGAAGGGCAACCACGTATAGAAATACCATGTAGCTCAATGGTTTAACGTAGGGTTTGTATTCTTACCAACCAGGATTTAATTCCTACAACTGCCATTTCTTTGATTTATATTTTTTCCATCCATTTTTTTCTTAAATTTTGCCTAGGGCAACAACTGTAGTAGGACTGGCACTGAGTGTCGTGACATCCATTATGCATATGTTTAATGGTTCCATGCGCTATATTACAAAAATAAAATTGATTTACTTTGTAGATATTCATCATTTTTGAATTTAGCGTAGAAATCGTGTTTAGTTTGTCATGTTATACTATTTGTATATGAATTTTTATTTTAGAGGGTGAATGAATCTTCCATAAAGATTTAAAGAAGGGTAATATAATACTCGAGAAGTCTGTAAAATTGTACATCGATTAAGATGAGTACCCTTTCATTTTGTCCTAATATCATTCCACGTGATCCTTTTATTTATCCATATTTATGTATTCAATATTATTAAGCGTTTGAAATTGTCTAAACTTATTATACCTTACAAGATTTGATTACATGAAAGATTCCATTTAAGTCCATGATGTGTACGTAAATATGCATATTTTTACCATTATATTTATTCTATTTAAATTAAATAAATAATCATATGAGGTATTTTAACTTATTTTAACCAAATCCATATTGTCACATATCCATCTTCATATAGTGGCAAAACGGTCATTTGTGTGCATATATTTCTACAGAAAAATTAATTGGAAATATATATATATATATATATATATATATATATATATATATATATTTGTGTAGGAATTTGATCTCAAATAGGAGTGGTTTCATGAAGACACATGCATGCACAACATGAATATAAAGAAATGAAGATGGAAATAATTCAAAGTGAAGATCATGGAGGAATGACCCTACCTACCTACCGCCTTAATGTACAAATTAGATGTTAATGCACATGCTTATAATGGCTTCATGTACACTTAAATGATGATTAGTAGAAGCCAATGATTACTTGACATCCACACTTTCTCAAGGGTAGTTTGGTCATTTCTCAAATTATGGATTATGGTTTCATACTTGTATAAATAATCTCTTATGTTTCATGTAACTCTCCTCTTCCTCTTCATTAGTTTAGGCTCAAAATAAAAGAAAGCTTCTCTTTTCTTTTCATGGCTACTTAACCATTTTTATTTCATGTAATTTCTTCTTATGCAACTTTAATACATTCTTATGCAACTTTAATACATTACTCTTTTCTTTTCTTGTTTGTTTTCCTTTCATGTTTTAGTGTAGATTTCTTTTCTTTTATGCAAGTAGAATAGATCTCTTTTCCATTAGCTTTCATTTTCCTTTCTTTTTGCTTTCATGTTGCTAGCTACATTTGTTAATCAAATGACAAATACGAGAGGCTAAACCCTTCAATTTATGATTAATGAAGCTCTCTAATTATGTAGTTTCAACTATTTGTTAATTCATACTCTCTTTTTGTGCTAAATGATGATGATAGAAATGATTTACTAGTTATTTTTGCTTTGAATTTGATAGCCTATACTGTTGACACCAAGTAGGCTATGCTTAAACAACCACTAACAATAATTGCCTCTTCATCAAAATATGATTATGACAAAAGAAAGTGATTTGAAATTCAAATTTGATGGTTTATATTTTTAATCAATAGTTAATAGGCCATACTTAAAGTAGATTTCATTTTCATTTTCTTTGTCAAGTTTCATAAAAGTTAGTAAGTGTTTTAAGGAATGTGTTATAGTTTGATGGCTTATATTGGCTAATCAATAACATAAATATGTCATACTTATGATTAACACATCAATTAAAGCACTAATGACCATAAAAGAGAGATCATGATTTCATATATGTTGAACTATGTGATCTAGAGAGTGGATTTATTCTCTAAATTATTGTTTAACTCTTATATTTACATCTCTTTTCTTTTAATTAGTTAGCTAATTTTTTAATTCTCCAGCTTAACTTTCACTCGACTTTGATATAATTTGATTGAATATAATTTTTAAAATCATCAATTCCTTACGGATCGACCCGTATTTGCCACGTACTTCAACAGTACGCCGTGCGCTTGTTGTATAAATTTTATTTCTAAATTTATCGACGATTTTCTAGCTCCACTACAACAAAAAGACTCTATGATAGCGCCCGAAAAACGCTATTAAAGGATATTATAGCGGCTCGATAAACGCTGTATAACGACATGTGATTAAAAACAACCAACATTAGATAGCACAAAAAAAGCGCTATAAAATTGTTAATTTCATAGCGCAAATATTGGGCTATGTTATTTATTTTTATAGCAGCAAAATTAGTTATTAGCCACAAAATGCTTTTTGTTTGCGCTATAGAAAGTGTTGATAGCGGATTATTAGCGCTGTATTTGAATAGGTTATTGTAGACGGTGACTTGTCACAACTCCAATATGCCGCTATAAAAAGTCAGCTACAATAGCGCTTGTACTCTGCTATAATATCTTATTTTATAGCGCTTACTGACCTATCATTCATCATTATTTATAGCACTTTTTGTAATACCATAGCGCTTTTGATGGTCTGCATCTTTAATACTAACAGATTTGATGGCGGCCATTAGGCGCTATTAAATATTATAGCGGTTTTGAAGTGCTATAATTTAATTCCACAATTCAAAAATTTCTACATTCCACTAATAAACTGCAGTATTAAATACCAATATAAAAATGCACAATAATAATCATAAAAGATAATAAATATAGAGATGTAACACATTACATTAAACATACCAAATATTCATACACATCAAAACATGGTAGCAAATATTTTAAGCACACCCCAAAAAATAGTAGCATGGTTTAACAAAAAAAACAAGTACATATTTGATTGTTTGCATTAAAATGAAGATCACAACTTTAGCATCTTCTTCTTTCACACACCTGCAAATAAGATAAATAATTACATTAAGAACGATACATAATTAATGATAGATGTTTTTACATGTAACAAAAAACTAAATTATTGCATATTATTGCATGTCTCATTTTATATTCGTACATGTTACTATCCATTTTCAGTCCTCTGTTCACTGTATTCCCCATTCAACTAGGTGCCGTGCATTTCAACCAAAGTTCAGTTTGCACCTCCATTGCATTTTGTTCTCTGTTCTGATTTTCATTTGAAATATATATTTTTATTTCATTTTTTTTCTCAGTTTCTGTTACAATTCATTTCCCAAAAGAAAAAGTTTAAATTTTGTTTTCTAAACACCATACTTGAGTGTTTTACTTCTTGTTACAAACATCATCTCCCAGCCACCTTGCTACCTTCTATACAAACTTCCATTACTGCTACCTTCCTCGACCACACTTACATCCCTTCTACGACCTCTCCATCTCTCCTCCTTCAACTACTGATCTATCACCCTTCACTCTCATTCACAACAACTAAATTACCACTCACTCACTTCAATTAGTCCATCACCAATACTCACTTTCTCCTCCACGGCCTCCACGCCATCGCCTGAACCCACAACCACGAACCGACATCGACAGCATTGCACTTCAGAAAACATTACAGCCGAATATAACTGTGCAAATTCAAAATTATGCAATCACTACACAGTGCACAGCTCTTTCATCTCTGCCTTTCAACTGCCTCTAACACCTTCTAACTCAAACCCCTTCTAATTCACAAGCCCCTTCTAACTGCCTTTCAATTGCCTCAACAGATCAGCAAGTGCCACCAATACAAACCACAATAGACACACCTTTGCCCCAATTTCCAATATCTGTCATTCAAACCTTTCACCACAATGGACACACCTAGTTGAATGGCTTCTACTTGTTTTATGTGTCTACCATTCACCGCGCCTTTCAATCAAGGGATGTAATTAATGATTCAAAACTCAAGAACCATTAAAAAAATTCAAAATATTAAGTACGTACTTATAGACAATGTGTATAAATTTTGTTTATTATAGTGTTGTATCCAAAACCGCCCTGCCAACTTCACCCATTTTACCAATTCCCCAAAATCAAGAAACATCGCCACTTCAACCCACTCCAACAGCAAGCCACTACATGAAGACTACATGGATCAGTTTGTGTAAAGTTGGAGGGTGGTAGTGGTAGGGAGTCCCATGTATGTATTTTGAAAAAACTAAAGGCAGTCAAGCATAGATTGAAGCTTTAGGCTAAAGGACACAAGAGTACTAAAAAGGAGGTGGAAGACTTACGTAATGAACATGGAGAATTGCTAAAACTTTTGGAGTGAGATAATTCAATTGTTGTGTAGAATAAATTAAAGGAGGAAAGACTAACTTTGGAGAAGGCTATCTATAAGGAATTTGTTGATACTAAACATAAATCTAAAGTGGATGCATTTTCCTATGCAAAGATATCCAGTAAAAAAATGCTAAAAAACTGGAATAACCGTATAACAGTTTATGGTAAAGTTCAATCCAGATGAATTTGGTGAGAAAACAGTTGTGTATTATGAGAACCTTTTCAATAAGAGAAAATGTAAAGTGATGCCAAAAATTTGTTTACAGGAATATCATTTCAGAGTATGAGAAATTTTGTTTAAATGACAGAATAAATAGTTATGAAATAAGAAATGCAATCATGAGCATTATAGATGATTCTTCTCTAGGTCCGGCTGGTCTGAAGGCAAAATTTTATAAAATTCACTAGGACCATATTTAATAACACACACCTCAACATCTCCCCTATCCGTAGCTGCCTGCACTTCATCATACAAACTGCCTCACATCATCATAACAGAAACCTTCCAACCACTCATAAAAACTACCAACTATTCAATCTGTCACTACTTCAAAAGTTTCCACTACTTCACTAACTTCCACTTCACCCTCATCTAAATCTCTACAACATTCCTCACTCATGGCCTGCCCATTTCAGTCAAATAACCTCCCTTAACCAAAATCACCAATTTCAATCACACCCACATATCACTGCAACTGAACAAGCCAAACCATTCCAACCATCCCTCTTCAATCACCCCGCAAAAAAGACCAAACACGTCAAACAACTCCACTGCCAAAAATAGGCAACATTCATCACTACTTTATTTTCCATGTTTCCAGAAATTCCTCAAACAACTCCCCAACCTAAAATATTTACCTACCATCACCATGCCTCCATCCAATCAAAACAACAACCTTATCTCCCACGCCAGACCCAAAATCAACACCAGCCCTTGTCCATCAACTTACAACCTCAGTTTCAACTATACTGCTGCTCACCTCCTCACCCCCTCCAATCCACAACGCAATCACTTCAATCACCCACTGCCTATCACCAACTAGACTGCTTAATCACTTCAATCACCAGTATTCCTTTTTATATCCTGCCTAGCTATCATCTATATAACCGCCACCGCCACATGATTTCCATACAATTTGACTTGGCAATTAAAGCTAGCCCTCTAAATTTATGGAGTAACCAAATTCATGGATGTTTACTTGGCAAACAAAGCTAGCCCTCTAAATTTACTTGGCAAATAAAGCTAGACCTTAAACATATGTATATATATATATATATATGTTTATAAACAAAGTAGATTATACTTACTGAAAATTCATGTCGTTACAACGTGTGCAGTAGGCCAAGCTATTATAGAACCAATGGCGTCTTCCATGTATTGTAATTCAGATGTTTGTCTCCATAGCATAGCAGTTGGCTTTTTGACAACCTCTATCCAAACTTTAACTGTATTTGGTCCCAGTGGTTTAAAATGGACCAGTGCTTTTGAATCAGTTGACTCTACACGTCCTACAGCAACTATTTTTCTCTTTTTTTATAAATCCATCAGCTTGCATTTATTGTTCATTCTTGAATTTTCCGTCTGTAGATTAATAAAAAGGGTATGCTGTAGTTGGTTTATGTTGATAAAATATATCGATTAATCATTATAAAAACGTAATTTAAAAGACATGACAGTGCATAAAAATCAAGTACCATAAATGTTTGCACTATGGTCTGAGGCGTAGGAGATGCTGAAACATTAACCATCTCAACAACTACTTGGGACTCAGGCCATGCTACCTTCCTACCAATAGCTTCTTCAACATGTATCATTGCAGGGGCTGGCCTCCACAAAAAAGCATCTTTTTTTTATTGGATTATCTTTCCAAACAATCATGGCGCATGGTCTAAGAGGAAGATCATTAATCATTTCATTTGAGTCACTCGAGTGTACTCTCCCTTCAACCACTAATTCTTTGCTCCCTCCCCAATCATAAATTTTGCATTTGCATTCTAAATTGCTACTTTTACTCTATTAGAGAAAATGATTTACTCGGTAAAAGTTGTATATTTTAAAATAATATATCGATTCCTAAAGAAAATTGTTTACCACATCCTCTTCTTCTTCAAGGTGATCACTTGGATGTAAAACAACTCTATTCGTTGGTCATGCCACTAAATCATCCTTTTCTTCCCCAATAAGTGTGAACCTAGATGTAGGTCTCCATAAAAAAACATCTGCCTTTTTTGGTAAGTCTATTAGAATTACCATGGCATTCGGTCCTAAAGGAATGTTATTAACAAGGTTGTTTGGATCCTTCGACACGACTCTTCCTTCGGCAACAATATCTTCATTCCCTTGCCAATCCAATAAATCACATTTCTGGAGTTTTTTAACATACTTTCACTGTAATTAATCAAAAAGAATAAGATATTAATTATTGAAAAAAATTAAATAAAAATGATGCGAGATCAATAATACAACGTACATGAGGTGTGTTTACTTCTGTCCAGCTGTCTCTACCCTGCAAAACCGAGATATTGAATCGAAGAATTAATTAATAGAAGTTGACGAAAAATGAAAGTATTTGATCTCACTACTTTATGTACATGATACAAAGTGTCTAAAAAAAATTCAAAGCAGGTAGTTAAACATTTTCACATGGCTACATGAAAAATGGAAAATGAATTAAGAAATTAACTGAACTTTTAGCATAAGATGCAGCAAAAGAAGAATTCGAGCATATGATTTTGGAAGTTATCATAGTACATTTAAAAAAATATATATAGCAAGACTGTTGATGATGATATGTGGTTCCCATAGTACTATTCCCATAGTCTTGCTATATTTTTTATTTTACGGATTTTAAAAATGATTTGAACATCATCATGCTTATTGGATACTAAATTGAGAAATTGATAATTGATAATGTTTATCGACAACATGATGTGAGTATTTGATAATTGAGAGATGCAGTAAAATGGAAAAAGTACAATGGGAACGGTCTTGCTATATTTTGGAAATTCGAGCATATGGCTATTTTAAATTTGTTTATGTATTAGACTCAATAAATTCGTTCATAGTTGATATGTGATCATTTTGATGTTGTGATCCAAACGATAAGAAATATACAATTTTCCTCTACGACCCAATAATATGTGCATATGAAGCGTTTGTTATTGCTGAGTGTATATAAGCTGCATGAAACGTCATGCTTTTTGTTGTACACTGTATTCTTCTTATAAGTTGAATTAAGTAATAGTTCTAGATTGTGCTATTTAGGTTCATATCCTAGACATAATAATGCAAAAGTGTAGGTGGATCTATTGCATATTCAAATATTGAGGGTGATCATTGCATGTTATCAATGTACTGCTAACCCCATATTATCAAATGCATATTCACCGCAAAACGTACAATTGTTAATTTTTTATTTTTAAGTTTTTAAAGGCTACTACAAAAAATTACAAATTCTCTTTCCAACACAAAAAAATGTGCTTCATTAAAAGGAACCATCACTATTGTTTTCTTTGTTTTTATTCAAATGCTTGGGATTAACAATGTAAATCTTCGATTTTCACAGAATCACTCATTAATTAAATTTACCATCCATAGAACATTAAAAAGAAAGAAGCAGGATCGTTCTCCAATTATAATCCAATAACCGTGTATGTCTACGTTTTTAGTGAGTCAGGTCTCCTTTATATATATATATATATATATCAGTTCCACGTTCAATGATATTCAAAGTTATTAAATCATCATTTGCGGTGGACACTTAGAACTGGCTGTAAGTTATTATGTTGTTAATAACAAAAGACTTATCTACTTAGTAGCCGTAGCAAAATTAATTCTACAAAGCTCGCATAATTAGATAGAAAATTAATATAAATTATTCATATATCCTCGATAACTTACTTAGTTACTTCCTACTTGCTTTTTTAAGAAAAATATAATATCTACTTAGTGCTATTAAGCTATACTTTTTTCATTAAAAAAAAAGAAAGAAAAGAAAATCCTACTTGCGCAATTTCAAATTGTGCATGTAGGAAAAACCTTTCAAATTAAATAGCCTGTCCATTCCAAATCCTTTCTTCAACCACTCTTTTCAACTCAGTTTTCCATCAATCCTTCCTTCCAGTCTAAGTAAAATTTACTTGAATTGGTGTGATTTTTGCTGTAAAAATGGAAGGCATGCCATGGTCTTCACAAATTAAACTATAAATTTTTGAACTTGAACAATAATTTACAATTAAATTTGTTATTTTCATATATATATATATATATATATATATATATTGCTTAACTAGGTTTAGGGTTCATTGTGAACGTAAAAGAACTCAATGTGAAAGCAGAAGGTGTACAAGTGAGAACAAACTTGATTTTTCACCATCACGAGAAATTTCTGCTCTAACTCCAAAAAAATTCTTTCGAGTTGCATTGTATGCTTATCCTTAACCTGTGCTAAAGTAGTCCTACTGATGTTCATATTTCTTCCCATTGCTCTTAATCGACTCGGTCTATCTTGTCCCAATACTTGAGAAAGTGCATCTTCTTTGTAATTGATTACCGAGCTCGATTGTGTAACAGTTTCAACTTGTTTTACCTTTTTCTACAAAAGTTAACGCACATAGTTATAAATATTGTGTATGGAAAATCCCATAAGTAAGTCTTACATTTAAGTAACATAAAGAAAATATCATTTAACGACAAGCACCATTGTCCAAGTGGTTAATTGATTCGGCTTTGGTGCAAGAGGTCACTAGTTCGAAACTTGCTTTCGAACGTTTATTGACATGGGATATGTTGTCCCAATGATTTGTTGTATATAAAATACCATTTCAAAAAAAAATCATTTAACATAAAGAAAATATCATTTAATTGTGTATGGAAAATCACAATATCATTTGTACTATCTCTTTCTTTAACCACTTTCGTTTGTACATTTATTTACTAAGACTTTATTCAGAATCGAAACTTATGTTTAGGAAGCGTCCATGGCGAAATACATAGTGCAGCAGTACATAGCAGCATATGGAGGAAAAGAAGCACTGAACTTGATTAAGAGCATGTACGCTATGGGCAAAGTGAGGATGATGAAGTCGATACAATATTATAGACTGCATATAGCAATTTATACACTAGTATGGAAATTGCTTTATGTAAAACTATACTTCAGATTTATACATGCAAACTAGTCATATAGGAGACTCCACACTTTTAAAATAAAGATATTTGAAACTGAATGCTTTTAAAACCTTGTGTATATGAAAGTGCATATGCATATGAGACCTTATATACATTTAAATATATGCTATAAAAACAAGTTTTTATCAACTTACTATAGTATCTGCAACAGCCATATTCACTGGTTCACCGTTTTTCCGTGTGCGAGATTTGATCCAAACTTGACTTCTAGTGACGGAAGAGCAATCGCCACTCTGCTTTTTCTACATTCAAAAGAACATCAAATAACAAACGTATTAACTAAGAAGTTCGCAAATATTACAGTAAATAAAATTACTCTTTTTTTACCATATCTTCAGCAAGTCGAGCCATTCCTTTACGACTGCATGTATATGACAACTGTTTGTCTCTAATAGCTCTGTTCTTCATGCTTAATGCCTGAAATAAGAGATTTAAATACATTATCAATATCGTTTATGTTCCTAAACTTTTACAAAAAAAATAGATAACAGTAATAAAAAATACCTAAAATTCCACACTTGTTTTTGACTTTACAAATTTCTTCCATTCAGTCATACTTTTGATGTTACTTGGTTTCAACTGAAGTTTTTCCTCCATGGACTTTGCTTTTACTATTTGGCGAACTAGTCTACATTTTGATGCCCTCTAAATTCCTCCCAGTTGCTTAAATATCAATGTTTTTTTGCTAATCTGCATCCAGTTTAAACCTCGCCTGCAACATTTTTCATAACAAGTGTCAAAAAGTAATAATGGGCGCTCTTACCTACATAACACTCAGCAACAATATAAAATATTTGTTTGTACGTCTATTATAAATGGTATATATCTGATACCTGTTATGTATACTAAAAGATTGCACTATTGGAAGAATAAAGCTAACATGCATATTGCATCATATACTCAGCTATGCCTCCAGACTGGTTTCAGTTAAGTAACATTTCAGAAGGTTAAATATTCATAATGTTAGTTACTAGTCAAGATATATATGGATGGGAAGTGTCAGTCAGGAACCGTTACATATTTCTCGGAACATAAGTGATAGACAGAGAGGAGCATAATTTCAGGAGGCTTACTTCATATTGCAATTTGACGAAAGAAGTGGCATGTCAGAATAAGTGCGAAGCAAACAGAAGACTCAAAGCATATGGTCGGAGAAGGAAAGTGGCAAACTACAGAAATAGGGATAACTGGGTGGTAAAAAAATTATGGTTGCAATGACGGCAAAGTGACATGACAAATAGCTGTACAGACATGACGAATAGTGACATGACGATTTCCAGATGTTGTGCAGACTAAGTTTAAAAATCAATAAGTTTGTCTTATACAAACATAAGATGTTGTACAGACATAAATAGACTATTTTATTAACAATTTTTTTTGATTAGGACTTAGTGAGAGAAAATGGTTGTACAGACATAAGTAGTTGATTTAATAATAATAATTGAGCTTTTAACTACAGGAGAAAAAAGCAGGTAGCAGTTGAAGCATTAAAACCGTTGAAAATGAACATCATAAATTTCTGTATGGGACGGCTTGACTCAAACTGGTATTAAAACATATTTTCAGGTAAAACATTTATTAGTCAAATAAGCTATACATAAAAATATATATGTCACCTGAATGCTTTCCCATAGAACATCTTTCAAATCATCACCAAGCTGCCTCCAATTAGTTAATGTAACCGGAATCACTTCTCGTACAAGCGGTCCTAAAAAGGAAGACAACTTGATTGACCCATCTCCTATTGCTTCAACAACACCATTAAATTCAACTTCGATTACCTCCTGAGAGCTGAATGGAAGCCTTCTAACTTTAGTTGGTCCTCTACTCTTTTTTCCCCCATTTTGGCATGCATCGCGACCTTGCATATGCCTCTCATCATTCACTGCACCTTCAATATTTTCTTCTGGCTGAATTGCATTGTCTTCGACTATTTGTGGGCTGTCATGTAGTTGAGCATTGTTGTTTTGTTCGTTTTGCAACTGATCATTTTCCAATTCTTTTGGGTTGTCTTCATTATGAATCTCATTATCTCTTACAACGCGTTTGTTTGGTGTAGATTTGGGGTCTTTGACTTCTTTTTGCATGCCAGTGCGCTTTCTCTTTTTCATAGTCCTGCCCATTTTCTATTATACAAATTAATCATGTTAAGATTCATGAATATCACATTATAGCACCGGTCAATCATGCCAGTATATAGCGGCCAACAACTCTCTTATACTCGCATTCATTAAATCGAAATTTGTAAGAAATAATAATTGATTATAAAAATTTATAGCTGTTGGGAAATTTCACCAATAATCTTAATATAAAAACCAATTTCTAGAAGAGAAAAAACTGTCAGAAAAATACTACAATCTTCTTAAGAAAATGTCTATTTTCTTTAGAAAATTCAAAATTTGGTTAATTTTATTCTATCATACGACCACGTAAGTCATGATGGCATGTTTTTGAATATTTAGCTCATAAAAGTTACCCTTTAAGAAATATTTAGCTCATAAAAAGAAAACATAGCAACAAGATGAAGTGCACAAAAAATTGCATATCACTAGTTATCATAAACTATCAACATGTCAATTTTTTTTAGTTCAAATTCAAAAACATGATTTTAAATTAAAGACAGACTAACAAACATGATTTTAAACAAAAGATTTATACTTCGAAATTTACTCAAATATGCCTTCACAATCTTCTCTAACATAACTAATATTTTCCATGGAATCAATATCCATATCGGTTTCTTCGCAATCTTCCCTAACAAAGCTAACTTCCGTAACATGATCATCTGTCTCTAATTCATGAAAACCTCTTGATGGTGCCTTCATTACAACATACCAATTAGAATTATCATTCTCTCTTGAATAAAAAACTTGTTTCGCTTGAGATGCAAGGATATATGGATCTCTTACAAATGAAGCTTGACTTTGATGTAAATTGACAAGAGTAAATCCATCTTCGACCTTCACCCCGTTTCCTATATTTGCCCAATGACACTTAAATACATGAATATAAAAAACATGATAGTTTAACAAGATTATATCAGTCACTATCCCATAATAAGTGACCACATCGACTCTTTGAGAAATATCTTTTGCACTTGCCCTACACATGGTAATCGCATCATAAGTCCCCCATAATTTTGAGTTTCTCTCTCGATGTCTTCTGTGTGAAAACGTTGTTTGTTAATTACATACCCTTTATAGGACAATGCATTACTACTCGGACCAAAGGCAATCCATTTTAATATTTCATCGCTCGTTGAATGAAAAGGTACCTACGAAAAATTCATTAAATATAAATTTTGAAAAAAATGTTTTCTTGCTAATGAAATGATAAATTAAATTAAACTAACCTTCTTTTAATCCAATCAGAGAAATTATCTAAAAATGTTTTTTCCAAAGCAATGTAGCATTTTTTTCTAAACGCTTATCCAAATTTTGTAACTCCTCCAAATGCATACTGATGTTCAAAAAAAATTGTTTAAGTAATATTTAACGATATAATTTCACAAAAAAAAAGAATCAAAATATAATATGTACTTACTCTAAATATGGTTCCACCGCAGCCATATTTATTAGCACTGCCAAATGAGCAATATCTTTTTCATTAGATGACAATTCTATTGTCTTCGATTTCAAAAGTGGACGTCCTTCGAGTATCACATTGTTCTCGTAATCTTCATTACGAACTTCTCTCTCCTCCATTTGTACTTTCTTTTTTAGAAATTCACCAAAAAATCTCATTGACTCTTCTACAAGATAAGATTCTGCAATACACCCTTCAGGTTGAGCATAATTCCTCACATAATCTTTAAGTGTTTTCATGTATCTTTCAAATGGGTACATCCAACGAAAATGAACTAGACCACACAATTGCACTTCTCTTCCAGGATGAATTGTCAATCTCATCATCAAGATGTCGTAACTTCGCTTATTCAAGAACACGTTGACATATTTTATTGAAAAAAGAACATAGACGGATTATTGTTGTTCCGACTTTCTTTGGAAGTAATCCTCTAATTGCAACGGATAACAATTGTTGCATTAGAACATGATAATCATGTGACTTCAAACCACTAACTTTTCAATCTTCTAATGATACAAATCTTTTGAAATTTGAGCAAAACCACCAGGACCCGTAAAATCATATAATCTTTTACAAAATAATTTTTTTTCAGACAAAGACAATGCATATGGAGATGGTGGAAGATATGTTCTATTCCCACGATGTTGTACATAAAGACTTTGTCGAATACCCTAATCCTCCAAATCCTTTCTAGAATTAGTTCCATCTTTCGATTTACTATCATGCAATATTGTGCCTAACAGGATTTCAGCAACATTTTTCTCAACATGCATTACATCTAAATTATGCCACAAGGGAAGTTCCTACAAATATCAATAATATAACACTTCAATGAGATAAAAAATTATTGTTAGGCTAATGATAAAAAGGTATAATTTAAATACTAACCTCCCAATATGGAAAATCAAAGAAGATTGATCTTTTTTTCCACCTTAATAGCTCATCTTGCTCATCATCTTTTCTGTTGTGCTTACTCTTCCTCTTTTTACTTGTTATCTTCTTATTCAACTTCATATTTAACTTCTTCTTGGTCTCCCGCTTTTCGGTTTCTCTATTCTTATCTTTTCCAAAAACATTTGGAAAGCGTTTCAAAATTACAGAAATGTTTCTTCCCGTGAGAATTCTAGGCTTGCTGCCTTTCTCTACGGTGTTATCAAACCAAGTTTTTTGTTTCCTCCATGGATGTGAATGATCTAGAAATCTTCTATGTCCCATATAAATAATCTTTCGACTATGTTTTAACCATCGATGATGCGTATTGACACCACATAATGGACAACCTTTTTCACCTTTCACACAACATTCTACACGATTTCCATAGGCCGGAAAGTCATTTATTGTCCGTGGTAAAATTGCTCTTAAATTGAAAACGGTTCTACTAAACGCATCATAAATATCAATTCCATTATTCCATAAATGATTCAAGTCTTCTATCAATGGTGCCAAATATACATCTATATCATTTCCGGGTTGCTTTGGACCAGGAATTAGTAACGTTAGCATAATATTTTCCTTCTTCATACACAACATAGGTGAGAGATTATATGTCACAAGCATGACTGGCCAACAACTATATTTGGAGCTCATCGAACCAAATGGATTAACACCATCTGTGGCAAGACCAAGTCTAAGATTGCGTGGGTCGGATGAAAATGATTTAAACCTCTCATCCACTACATTCCATGTTACAGAATCTACAGGGTGACGCATTTTTTCATCATTACTTTTATTATTGAAATTCCACCTTAGGTCTTCTGCCATTTTTTGAGATCTATACGTTTTCCTAAATCTTGGAATGATTGGAAAGTATCTCAACACTTTAGCTGGAAGTCCTAGCATAATCTCCTTTGAGTCATCATTTATCTTCCATCTTGAAGAGTTGCATTTTGGACAACTATCTAAATCTTGGTACTCATTTCTGAAAAGGTAACAATCATTCTTGCAAGCATGAATCTTTTCGAATCCCATGTCAAATACTTTGAGGAATTTCTTTACATCATATATAGTCTTAGGAAGTCCATTATTCTTTGGTAACAACAACTGTAACAAGGCCAAAAGCTTATCAAACCCATTATCGGATAATCCGGTCTCGCATTTAAGATTGTACAAAGCAGTTACGGCAGATAGTTTAGTTTGATCTATGCAATCAGGATATAAAGGGGTTTCTGCATCTTCCAAATTTTTAACTAAATCATCCTCTCGTTTCTTCACATCCTCCTTTTCTTTATCATCGGAAAAAAAGTAGTATTCAAAAAATCTTCATCTTCATACCGAATGACTTTAAGTAAGTCATATGTATTATCCAACTTGATTTCGTTGCCTACATTGACTTGTTCGCCATGATTATACCACCTACCGCTCTTGTACTTAAGATCCATCCCTCTCATAATCAAATGTTCAACGATAAATGTCATCATGATGTCGACTTAGATTCCGACAATCCACACAAGGGCATAAAAGTTTCTCCACATTTCTTAACTTTCTCTTTGCAGCATCAACAAAACACCTAGCCCCTTGCTCGTACTCCTTAGTTGCTATTCAATGAAAAATATAAAGACATAAATATTAATATTTAATATCAAATATATTTTTATTTTTGAAATTAAACATCATCTAAAATATTGTATTATCTATTTACCTGTGTAAATGAACCCATTCTTTTTCCATCAGCGTATATAATGTGGAAACAAGCAAGTTTCTAGAATATGAAGCATATACTTAATAATAAAATACAAATTTAAAATAACACATTCTAATCAAATGCAAATTTAAATAAAATCTACCACACAAATTCAAATATAGTTAAGTACCCTAAATCATCATCATCAATGTGTGGCTTACAGTAAAATTCAAATATAGGGAAGCCCCTACATTTCCACTTAAATTGATGATAAAAATGTAAAACGTAAAGGTGTAATCTCTAGTTCAGTATATGGGAACAAAAAACATGAGCCGTTGACAACCATTAGTCAACAATAGCTTTCAATGCTCAAACTATCTGAAAATGCCAACAACAACAATTTCCCATGTAGGAAAAATAGCAAACAACAATTGCAAAATTGTTTTCACGTGCAAAAGAACTATACCTTAACTCAATTCAACCTTCAACAATAACAGAAATAAAATACATAACTGCATGTTTAATATACAAATCATACAAGTGTAATTATATAAATATAAATATTTGTAATACAGAAAATAATGTAATTAATATAATTTTACTCATTTCCTAATATCATATTAGTCGTTTAAACATTACTATATATATAAAGAGTCTATGAACGCATAAGACGGGCAAAATAATCATCTATCTTCTAATCTCATCCATTGAAGAATAAACAAATAAGTAGTCTAGACAGCAGTTTTACCATTATGAACTTTGCAATGCAATTCTCTAATTTTTTATACTCAACTTCTAACACCTATACAATGAGGACCTGAACTTATCTTTCAAGAGCTGCAGCGTTTACGTAAAAGTGATAAAAACTAACCTCTTCTTCATTTTCCATTTGTCAGCATAACTCATTTACCCCTTTGAACGAACCCATTCTATACATGCTCTCCTTTAAAAACGTGAACCCGAATATAATTCATAACCAAAATCCGCATTCATAAAATTTAACAAAGAATAACCACAGCACAAGGTTATATACCTATTATTTAATATCTCATCAAAGAACGTTCTACAAAATAAAGATGTATGTAAGGCTTGGATTTTTATTGTAACTTCTGAATTTTGACATAAGCAAGGAGCAATGGATATCTTTAACCATAAATACCAAAAAAAGAAATGACGTTTTGTTTAATCTTAACCATTGAAGCATAAGCAGACAATAAGTCTGGACTCTAGACAACAGTTTTATCATATTGAACTCTATACCTCATTTTTCAAAATTGAATCATGAAAACTTATGCTGTTGATATTAATTAAATTTTAAGATAAACCTGTTTTGGATATAAATTTATCACCAATATATATTACTATAATTTCTAAAATTATCAGCAAAAGAACTTAAAAAGATAAGTTTTACTATCATATTAAAATACAAGAATGACACCAAATTGTTGCTTTCCACAAAATGTTTGATAAAGTAGACCTAACACATAGAACAAAATTACAACTGCTTTAAAGTGCTACATGGAACCATCTTTGCTAAGCTGACATGATGATGATGAATTAGTTATAAGTCAAGCAGAATATCATCTATTTAAAGTATAACATCTTTAAGTAATTTGTAAGTGAGATAAAGTTACAAGGAAACCAATATATATATATATATATATATAAACTTGAGTAAGATACATTTTATTCATATTTTGAAAACTTTCACTGAAAATTGTGGCTAAGAATATAATACTTTCTGTTAGGCTGTATGTGGTATACTTTGGAATTTTGTCATGTTCCTTTAGAATTAGTATTCACCGGAATTACAAATTTCATAACCATTGTCTAATGTATTAAAAAGAAGAAAGATACTTTATTTGAGAACTGCATATGTACAAACTCTAATCACTTTAATCAATGAGGACTTGCTAGAATGACAACCATAAGAACCGTGATTACCAAATCCATCAGCAAACCGAGCATATAATAAGAGTAGCTTCCCAAACTTAAAATTTCATAATTTGCTCCTATATTTACACCTCCATTTAGCTGTCACCCATATATCATCAGATTCATTCATATGGATAAAAATGTACATACGACACACATGACTGCATTTAGCAACATGTTCAATGTCTGCTAAAACAATCTACAAAAGAAGCGAAAAGAAAAGGAAAAAGGCAAGAGCAGTGAAATACAACACAAAACTGTTCGACCAAAGTTAATAAACGGCAAAAACCCTAAAATCATAAAACATATTAATAACCAATTAGAAAAATCAAAAAATAAAACCGAGCACTCACCTCCTCGCGATGCTTCTTGAATACAGTGGAACGCGGCTAGTTGAATATAGTGGAACGCGGTTGCCTCTGGCCGTAAGAGGAGAGATCGAACAACAGAGACGTGGAAATTGATTAAAACAGCGGAGATGAAAGATCGGAAGTTGTCAAATTTAGGGTTGGAAATTTGGAATGAAATTGATTAAAACAGCGTCTGCGTGATGGAGGGAAATGAAACGTGATGGAGGGAAATGTATATTTGGGGGGCAGGCTCTCTTTTGCAAAGCGTTACTTAGGTTTGGGTTAGGAAATTGATTAAGTTAGTAGAGAGTTGAATGAGAGTTAACTACATTAATAGCACTTTACCATATCGAGCTATCTATTGGCGTAATAACTAGTGAATTTGGTTGTGCTCATGGAATTTCCGTTGTTAAACAAGTTTTTGGCGCCGTTGCCGGAGATTTGAATTGATTTTAATTTTCTATTCTTCGGAATATATTTCTTCGTTTGATTTTTGTGTGTTTTTTATTTTGTGTGTGTTTGCATTTCAAAAAATATATATTAAGTGTTTGTGTTTAAGTTTGTTTTCACTTTTGTTTGTGTGCTTGATGTTTGTCTAGTTTCATTGGCGTTTGCCTATATATTAAAAAAACATACAATCTCAAAATAAAAAAAAATTATTTTCTTTTTTATTTTCACTTGCAATTTTTATTATAAATTTTTGTTTCTTCATCACTATTCTCTGTTTACAATTTCTATCAACAATACTGTGCACACCTCGTTGCTGCACACTCCTGGTCACAATTCTCTGTTTACCCGGTCATCACCCTTCCCTACAGCTGCTTCCCCTCTCCTACAAACTCCACGCTCCTGCCTTGACGACCACCCTTCATTGCCTTCATACCGAAACCAAACGCTGTTCATCTGCTCCTCACATAACCATCTTCACTGCCATTCCGCCTCCTTCTCCTCTGACAACAGTTTCTCACTGCCCCTCCTCTGCAGGACTCTTGCATCAACTCTATAACTTCATTAACTTAACCAACTGCTGCTCAATACAACCGTTAAAGCATCATCTAACATTCAACCCCAAACACCATACAACTATCAAACCTTGCCACTGACCACAACCTTCTCTTCAACACTTCACATTGCTGCAACAACATCACAGAACTAAACTTCATATATGTCACAAACATCGCTGCCCTCTGATCATTCTGCCTCAAACTTCCTCCGACCCGAAATCATCATCGCTAACTCCACTTTATTCCACAACCTGCTACCACAATAGCTCATTACACAATCAACAACTCCCCTGCAATTCAATTCAAATACACTCAAATTCACAGTCATTCCTACCATCCATCATCAAACAACCCTGCACATTGCCTTTCCACTCAACTTCAGTCACCCACTGACACTTCCCCGTCCTCACACAAGCAATTTCCTGCCACATACATCAAGCTACATCAAATTTCCATCTTCAACCAACAACACAGTCTCAACTGCTTCCCTGTTACACCAACATCCCTCTTTGTCCATCACTTCAACATTTCCATTGCAACTCCTAAACTATCACCAAATACTCTTCTCACCACAGACTATTACAAACTGAATCGCTGCTGCTCCACCTTTCTGCACATACAACAACTTTCTTCTTCGACATCACTGCCTCGCTTGAACACTAGAACCACAATCCAGCAAACTTCCCCTCTGACCCAACAACAACATCCCATTGCAAACAACACAACTCCTCCATTGCCACCGTTCATCACAAACCCTCATCATATTATCTTTTACCAATACTTCCTGACCATCAACCTGAACCAACTAGACTACACTCACCAATTTCTCACACAAACTCACTGCTCCTATCATCGCCAATAGCCTTACAGCAGACCATCTATACATCCTCTGCCTAGATATAAACAAATCACTCTCAACACACCCCTTACCACTTCAAGCACTTCATACTGCACAGATCAATGAAAAAAAAAGAGGAAACAGTCACCGAAACCCAAACAACTCTCTACTACAATCATCAAAACTCCTACCTCAAGCGCGACCAACTCACTGCCAAAGACACAAACTCCATTGCAGTACCACAGAAGCACCATCGATTGAATCGCGAACCAACACACGATCCTCACGAAATCACCTACCTCCACAAACCCACCTCCAAATAAATCGAACCACTGGCTCCTACAACTGTCAAGAAAATTGCCTACTCGAATTACGACATCCACATCTTCATCTCAACAGCCAATCACCTCAAAATCTTTACCCACCGCAATCGTGACTAGGTCTTCTGCTTCACCCACCTCAAATTCAAACCCGCAAATCGATTTTAAGAAAAAACCCAGAAAAAAGGGTAAAATAGTTGGATTTGCGAAATTTACTTTAATTTGATGATTCGCGACATTCGATTTATTCTGCAGAGTCTAAGTTGTTTAGTGTGAAGAGAGTTGGAAATTTGGAAGGGTTATTTTTATTTTGGGGCCAGGTGTGTGAAGTTAGTTTGGGCCGGGTTTTAGGGTGGAGTGAATTTTTTTTACTTTGTTTTCATTTGTTTTAGGATGTTTTGGCTTTAAAAAAAATTCCTTGATCACAAAAAAAATGTTTGAACTTATTTTCATTTGTTTTGTTTTTGTTTAATTTTTGTTATTTTCGTTTGTTTTTTACTTGTTTTGTTTTATTTTCATTTTTTTTAAATTCCATCCCTTAAAAAAAGATATAATAATTCTGTATATATATCTCTTGCTTTATTTTTAGGCCAAAGCAGAGTTGCAGAAGAAGCAGAAGTGCTTGCTAAAATAAATTGCTTGATTTGCTAATCTTGCCAAAAAAATAACGGCTTGCTTATAATTTTCTTTTTATTTGCCTTGCATTGTATATATCTATAGTTTTTTGTCTTGCATTGTTGGTTGTTTGCATTTTCATTTAAAAAAATAAAAAATTCAAAAACAAAAACAAAAGAAATCCATTCGTAGTTGCATTGTTAATACACGTTTAATTCCTGTTTTGCATTTCATCTTAGATTTTGATTAATAATAATGGTTAGAAATCAATAACACTTTATTGTATATTGACAATTTATCTTCTTTAAACAATTTAATTTCTTGGTGTTTAGGCTAGGCAGAGTAATAACCATTTATAAATATTACGGTGATTCGTAAATATTATAGTGGTTGTTCCTTTGAAGGTACTTAAATCTTCGACTGCATTGCTACGGTGATTCGTGGTGCACCGAAAAATCCTGTCTGTTACCTGGCTGAGAACTATCTTGTTTATCTAAGATAATGGGTGATTATACAATTTTGAGTTAACTTAGGATAAATCATTTGTAATTAACCCTTCCATTCATTTAGTTGCATTAGTTCATGCATATTTAAAAACAAAAACAAAATTCAAAATCCAAAACTAAAAAAGTTGTAAATATTTCTTAATTTTATTTTTAAAAAATCCTTTCTTTTTTTAACAATAAAAAATCCAAATTTTTTTTAGAAAATCCAAAAAAATATAAAATCTTTTCAAAATAAAATTAAAAATCCAAAACCAAAACAAAAAAAAAATCAATTTCCTTTTGAAAAATAAATTCTATTTGTAAATATTTTTCCCTTATAAATTAAAACCAAAAACATTGTTGAAAATGACTCAATTTCCATATGAATTTTATAATAGTTGGGAAAATCAATATAATCCATACGATTTCACTTCAAATTCTTATGGATATTTTAACACCAACTATTGTTTGAACGATTCAAATTTTGAACAACAAAGTTTTCAAAACAACCAACCACCCTCGACTCTTAAAAATATCATTTCATCTTTACTCGAACTCTCTACACAACAAAATCAAAGTATAAATGATTTGTGTAATTCATATTTGTGTAATAACTCGAGTCAAGGATTTCAAAATCTGAGTTCAATTCAAAATTCAAACGATTTCGATTATAACCCACGCTAGTTCAATTTCGATCTCCAAAATGAATTTCAAACTCAAAATGAAAATGAAAACAACTTTTCAAACAATTTGGTAATGGGAATAATCTTAACCATATTACGATTGAAAATCTTTGTTCTCAACAATTTCAGAGTGAAAATCCTCATGTTAATAACTATAAATTGGATTTTGTTGAGCAAATGAACGAAATTTATGATGATCATACAGATTCGTTGTTTGAAACTTATATGAAACAACTTGAAAAACAAAACCAAATTCCAGCATGTGACGAGTCAAACGATAGTCCATCTTTCACCAAAATTGACGATTTTCAAATAACAACTTTGAAACTGAAAATGAGGATCTTAAGGAAGTTGTTGAAAAATTGATAATTGAATTGGATTTTAATTCTTTTGAGGGTAAGAAATTCGATTTAAATTTCAATCTTCCTTTTCTCGATTTCGAAAATTTGAATACAACAATTTTGGATTTTAAACTTGAGATACGCAATGAAGTTGTTGATAATCCAATAAAGGAAGGCGAATTCAATGAACAAGATTTCTTTGGACTTTTTGAAAATGAGCTGTTAAGTTATAAAGGGGAGAATTTAAATCACCATTTCAATTTTGAAACCAATAATTTTGAAAAATTTGTTGATGATAAGCTTAACTTTCAATTTATTGAAAATAAACTTGAATTTCAATCAATTGTTTTATTGACACCAAAAATCATCAAAAATAAAACAACTCATACAATTGTCAATAAAACAACATTCGTTTTTCCAAATCAACGTCCAACTTCGAAATCTTTTACGGTTTGGTTTTCTGCGCTTGAGCCGTGTCTCGCATACTTGGTGAGAAAAATGAATCGGTTTTTGGAAGACTGGTTCATTTACTCTTTAACGACATATTTTCCGATGTCTTGTAAATAATCATCTTTTCATTTAAATAAAGGTCATGTTTTTATTTTTCTCCTTCCACTTGGGTTGACTGTGGGGACACAGTCAAAATCAAGTGTCGGGGGAGTCTCATCTTCATTTTCGATTTTTCATGATTTATTTTTACTTTTTATTTGAAAAAAAAATCTCAAAAAAAAACCAAAAAAATAAATTTTATTAAGCATTTTTGATTTATTTTTATAGAAACACTATAAGATAAATATATGGTTTTGGCTTATCAAACTGAAATTTTTGAAAGTTTATTTATCTTAACAAAAATAAAAATGAAATTTGAATACAAATAACAATGGTTTAACTAGTATATAGGAAGATTTATACGTGTTAATTATGAAATACATCATAATTGAAAATCTTTGTTTTAAAAGTGGTTGATTTAAAGTAAAGATATAACATTTTTTTGTCTTCTAAATTAAATGGTGCTAAGATGATTTTGCAAAATTCTCTCTCGCTTAAAATAATAATAATAACAACAATAATAACATCCAAAGTATTCACTCTCATTTAAAAGTCCTCACGGTTATGCATGAGTGAATTACTTGGAATCTTTGATTATGTGCTTTCATACTCATTTAAAAGTCCTCGCTTTATGCATGTACGGAACACATGTAAAAAAGGAAGAGAAAAAACAAGAACAGGCTTAATAAAAACCACCTACGGTCGATAGGTGTATGCACGATAGTGTGTGCACTCGCTATGCTCTATACTCCCCTCACATAAGCCCGAAAGGAAGTGCATGGGTGGTATATCTGGCCTCAGTTTGCCTGAGCTAAATGTGTAATTTTTCTTGAAAATAATGAGAGAGCAAGCAATTGAAATCCTAGCACTATTTTTACTTATTTGATTTAATTTGTTATTGAAAAGAAATGAAAATACCACTTTGATAAACTTTGATAATCAACTAAGGATCCACTTCATAGTTACACTGCGTTATTAACCAAAACAACGAGTTAAACTATAGTCTATTTGTTATGATAACTTGATTTTTGTCGGAAATTTTGACAAGTAAATGACATAAATTTTAAAGATAATAGCCAAAACCTATATTTAACTTATCCATTTCAATTTAAAAATAAATCCTTTATTTGTAAATATTTTCAAAAACTTGCATTCATCTCTTTGCAAATAAATCTTGAATTTTGTAAATATTTTCATCCTGCATTTGGATTTTGTAGGTAGTATCTGTTGAAAACCCTCACAGACAACACTCGTCCTACTGGGGACACCCAGAGGTTTAACGTCTTGTTGCATACGCTCAATGCAATCGTGCTTCCTACGAAAAAGGATTTATCTTAGTTTCCCTTTATTCAAGGACGAATAAAAAGATAACTGTAGGGGTATTTGATGTGCAAGTAAATGTGCATATTTTTACCAACTTATTTATTCTATTTAAATTAAATAAATGATCATATGGGGTATTTTAACTTATTTTAACCAAAATCCATATTAATTCCAAATTGTCACATATTCATCTTCATATAGGGGCAAAATGGTTATTTTTGTGCATATATTTCTTTGAGAAAAATTAATTGGAAATTTATATATATTTGTGTAGGAATTTGATCTCAAGTATGAGTGGTTTCATGAAGACACATGCGTGCACAACATGAATATAAAGGAATTAAGATGGAAATAATTCAAAGTGAAGATCATGGAGGACCCCGTCTACCCACCACCTTAATGTACAAATAAGAGGCTAATGGACATGCTTATGGAATTAATGGCTTCATGTACACTTAAATGAAGATTAATAGAAGCTAATGATTACTTGGCCTCCACACTTTCTCAAGGGTAGTTTGGTTATTCCCTAAATCATGGATTAAGGCTACATCTTTGTATAAATAACCCCTTATGTTTCATGTAACCCTCCTCTTCCTCTTCATTAGTTTAGGCTGAAAGTTAAAGAAAGCTTCTCTTTTCTTTTCGTGGCTACTTAGCCATTTTCATTTCATGTAATTTCTTCTTACACAAATTTAATACATTGCTCTTTTCTTCTCTTGTTTGTTTTCCTTTCATGTTTTAGTGTAGATTTCTTTTCTTTTATGCAAGTAGAATAGTTCTCTTTTCCGTTAGCTTTCATTTTCCTTTCTTTTTGCTTTCATGTTGCTAGCTACATTTGTTAATCAAATGACAAATATGAGAGGCTAAACCCCTTCAATTTAGGGGTAATGAAGCTCTCTAATTATGTAGCTTCAACTATTTGTTAATTCGTGCTCTCTTTTATGCTTAATGATGATGATAGAAATTGTTTACTAGTTGTTTTTGCTTTTAATTTGATAGCCTATATTGTTGACACCGAATATGTTATGCTTAAAAAATCACTAACACTAATTGCCTCTTCGTCAAAATATGATTATGGCAAAGGAAAGTGATTTGAAATTCAAATTTGATGGTCTATATTTCTAATCAATAGTTAATAGGCCATACTTAAAATAGACTTCATTTTCATTTTCTTTGTCAAGTTTCATGAAAGTTAGTAAGTGCTTTAAGGGATGTGTTATAGTTTGATGACTTATGTTGGCTAATCAATAGTACAAATATGCCATATTTATGATAAGCACATCAATTAAAGCACTAATGACCATAAAAGAGAGATCATGATTTCATATATGTTGAACTATGTGATCTAGAGAGTAGATTTATTCTCTAAATTGTCATTGAACTCTTATATTTGCATCTCTTTTCTTTTAGTTAGTTAGCTAATTTTCTAATTCTCTAGCTTAACTTTCACTCGACTTTGGTATAATTTGATTGAATAGAATTTTTAAAATCATCAATGCCCTATGGATCGACCGCTATTCGCCACGTACTTCAATAGTCCGTCGTGCGCTTACGGTATAAATTTTATTTCTAAATTTATCGACGATTTTCTAGCTCATAGAATTTCCGTCGTTAAACAGTTCATCATAAGATATAAAGATGTCCTTAAAAAGATCATTCTTATTATTAGAGTCTAGAAAATTGTCAAGACAAATTTTAATGTGATTAAGGATGCCCTATGATCATTCCAAAAGAAAGTTTTGTTAGCTAAATGGATGATAAAATTAAGATCCAGTTTAAATATGTGAAAATATTCAATATTTTTTTTCAGAAGAAGGATATGTAAGAGTTAAAGGGTTTATATAGATTATTGATACTATTATAATAAAAGTTTTCGATTAATTTTTTCGTATAGCATTAATGTCATATAGAAGTTTCCAAATCTATTTGCATAGAAGATAGAAGTTTTAGCTTTTTTAGATTAACAATTCCCAAACCGTCTTGATTTTTGAGTTTGCAAAATTGATCCCAATTAATAAGAAAATTTATGTTGGAACAATCTCATCCATCTTTCCAGAGAAAGTTCTTTTTTATTTTTCAGTTTGTTAATCATCTAATTAAGAAAACAATAATAAGATAGCCAAAAATAGAATTATCGGTATAATTGAGTTAGACCACACTGCCCATGCTCGAGAAATAATTAGCATTCTAGAGAGACAACCATTCACTTACCTTAGCAATGATGATGTGCCCGTCATTCTTTCTTTGTTTTGTTTGTCTGATTGGTTTTCCTAGATAATTTATAGGATATTTTGCATGGTTTTAAAGTTTAAAGTGCTAGCCACCTCATTTGTAACGTTTGAATCATTGTTAACGATAAGTATTGAATTTTACGAAAGTTAATACTATGACCCGACAATAATTTTAAGTTGTATAAGATTAATTTAAGCAACACGATATGGTGCGGGAGATGGGAGTAGAATAACAAAGTGTCATCTATGCATTAAAGGATAGACAATCCATCAAAAATATTTTCTCCCCCTATTCTAAGTAGAATGTCGCCATTTAATGCAAATTTAATAATTTTATTAAACACATTGGCAGCTAAATTAAAGTAAAGATGAGAAAGAGTCTCTCTGTCGGAGACCTCGTTTAGATTGAATTTTGCTGCCCTTAACCTAGCCCTATTAACTAGAATGGATGAAATGTTGGATTTTAGGATAACATCGATCTAAGAGATCTATCTATTAGTGAAACCACCAGCTCTTAATGCATCCAACATGAAGCCCCAATCTATTGAGTCAAATGCCTTGTCGAAATTTAATTTAAGGAAGGTGAATGTAATATTTTTTATGACAATAAATTCTTGAGTAATAACTACTTCATCCATAATGTATCTACCTTGAATGAAAGCTTTGTTGTTTATCAATTAAATTATCCAATTTCTTTAGCATATTAGCTAGTGTTTTAGAAATTATTTTAGCTGAGCAATTGATTAGGGTTATAGGTCTAAAATCTGTTAATTCTTAGGGACTTTCATTTTTGGGGGTAAGTGTAACGTCTGCGATGTCAAGTCTACCTAGTTAAAGCTTAATTGCATAGAGTTTTCAAATAAGCCTGTTATATCATTTTTGATAATATATCAAAAAAATTGGTGGAGAATCATCGAGATGCCATGAAGCACCCTACACCCCTTAGTATACTCAGAAGGACACACTAAAAGATGTTGCGCATTGTAGGTATAGCTAAAACTTACAGAGACTAAGATTCATAAGACAAAATAGATAAAAACAATGGAAACAATTAAAACAATAATTTACCAAAAATCAAACTTCTTAAGATAGAGTTAAAAAACCAAATACATAAGATGTCTCAAAATGCCAATGCATGTCTTATGAAAATCATAACCTCAGTCTCATAAAAATCAAAGCACAAAACAATCCCTCAAAAAGTACCAGTACATCAAATAAGCTGAAAACTAAAAATGAAGAAAAAGAATACATGAGAAAATTTCCACCACTGAAGTCTCCAAGTGTCCATAATCTACCGTCCTTGCCCTTGCTGGCCTATGTGGGAAAAAAATTGAAAATAGAGAAGTGGGTCGGACTAAAAGTCCGGTGAATGATAGTAATTACTAGTATTCTTAAAAAAAGTAAAGATAATGGACTTTGCAACAGTTCTAATATAAAAGGAAATAAAGAAATATGAGGAAAGGTAAAAATCGAAATAAATACGATTTAACTATTAGATTAATTTGATTGGATAACTTCGATTGTTTGCACTTGTCTTAGATAATTGCTTTGATTAGGCTGAATTCTCAATCCTACTTTAATTAGGCTGAAGTCTTAATTCTACCCTTTGATCGGCCTTCTACTAATGTGTCTATTGTGAGTTAAATACTAGTGCCTATTAAAGGTACCCACTAAGCGTTTGGAACTCAATAGCAAATTATATCCTCTACACCGAGGCCGCACGCTCAACCACCGTTGGGTTCACACTATCTATTGATCCCTCTTTTGACCTTTTATTTACCTTAGGCAGCATAATCATGCTCTCATCTCACTTCAGGCTATAGTGAGACTCCTGTGACTGTAGAAAATAGGGAATGTTGTTGGCACTGGTCTCTGTCAAACAAAATCTAGTTGCTCCCCTTGTCCAAATCCTCATGACTTGGAATTTTAATTATTGACCTTTTATCTACCTTAAACAGCATAATTGTCCCCTCATCTCACTTCAGGCTATTGTGAGACACCTGTGTCCATAGAAAATAGGAAATGTTGTTGGTACATGTCCCACTTTTGCTTATTAACTTAGTATAAATTGTTTAAATAAGCTTTTACTTTTATCCTTGCTATCTTTGCTTATTAATTTTTTTAAGTCTCAAAATAAGCCCTTTTATGTTCTATTTCTAATTATAACATAAGTTATAATATTGTTTATTAACTTAACCCAAGGTCTAAGTATAAAAATTAGCACTTTCTCTTTTTACTCTTCTTAATCATATTTATACATCATGATTAGGCTTAAATTCAGTCAAAGTCCAATTTATTACAGTCTTTAAATTTTACATCTTATTTTCTGTAATTTCAGTGTTCTTTTATTTAGTTAATATTCGCGTTTTAATCTATTCTATTACATTCGCGTAGAAGGAAAAATAGAAAGAAACTGACAATTACAGAAGAAAATCCCAACGTAAAAAGATGTAAATAAAACGTTAATAACAGTAAATAATTATAAATACTGTAAATAACTGTAAATAAATGAAAAATCTATAATTAATAGTAATTAAATAAAATAATTGAAAAGAATAGCTAACAGGAAATAGACTGAAAAATTAATCTAAAATTGAAAATAAACCAGTAAAAAGGTTATTCCAAAATCGTAGAAAAACTATAACTATTGGAAACCCTATTATTTTAAATTACTTAAAAAACTAAAATAATTACTAATCACTCACCTGTGGTCCTTAGCCCATCCCTTAGTCTTCCTGGATCCACTTGAGGGTATTAAATATTTTAATTTAAAATGATATTCTCCTTGGAAAATTATTCCTTTTAAGAGCCTCCTGAGAAGGTAAACCAAAACGGAGAAAATCTATAATGAGAAAAATAGCTAGGCCTAGGGTCTTAATTATAGTGGCGCTTGTGGATCTCAAACCGTTGGATTTGGAGATTGAATTTCGTGCAACCACGTCAAAGGCTGGATAGCAACCATCGAATGGAAGCACTGATGCACCGGATAAAAGGAAATCACCCCAAAATGACGTGTTCGAAGCTTAAAGGAACGAAGAATTAAATTCTTCATTCATTCAACAAGGCGGTTCAACCTAGGTGTCGACCGCCCCCCTTGCTAGGTTGATATGCCGGCCGACCTAGACAGTAGGTAGGTCGACCTAGGTGTCGACCTAGCCATATATATATATTCCAATTTCTTGTTTAATTTGTATCTTCTTTGTTCAAGCTCGAATTCTGACGTTCTATATATGAAAATTGACTGGAAAATTACCACGGACAAAATGGTGCAACTCTAGTGGCTCAATTATAATAATTCCACAATGTTATTTTATCATTCACTTAATTCGTTAATTAATTACTATAGCTTAATTTTTGAGTTGTTACATGCCATTAGGCCCTGGGGCTAAATCAAAAGAAATGCCCTTTATTACTGACCGAACTTCCTCCTCTTGAGTCGAGAATCCAATTCACCAAGTAAGGGATCCAAGTTTGGGTATAGTGTGGAACAACCCACATAAATTTTTCTTTTGCATCCATTACCGTATATTTACGTATAGTGCTTGGTAAAGATATAATTAATGTCATCTTGTTCTTTAAATTCCATTTCATTAACTCGGATAGATTTAATAGTGTTACATTTTCATCTATAATTAGAAATTTAATGAGTTTATTATTGTTTTTGTTGTATCTGTCTCTGATCCATTGCATACAGGAGCAGTATTTCCACATGATTTCTTGTTGGTCCATCATTTTGTTTAGTTTTGTTTTAAAATTAGATTGGTTTGCCATTTCCTTACTATTTGGAGTCCTGTTTTCTCATGTCGTTTTTACTTCAAATATCTCATATAAAATCTTATTTTAATATTACTAAACATATTTATATTCTGATGTTTTAAGTGTGTTATTAGTGTGAGAGTTAGGGGTATCCCCTTGGGGCATTTTGTAATATATTGTAAGTTATTAACTCGATAATAAAACCACATTCAAAATAATAGATGTTTTAATTTCTATTATATACTTGTTATATCGTGATATATTAATTAAAAATTAATTTAAGTATATAAAATAGAAAAATCTTAAATGATATGATATGTGATAATAATTATAAGATGTTGTAATCATGAGAAAACTATCATAACATGAAACAACATATTATTTTAAATATTCTTGGTTGATATGTTTCAAGAAAAGATATAGATAAATCTATTGAGATCAGAGTACGCAACACTCTCCAAATGTTGGACAGTGCATTACTAATGGGTGTCAGGGGACACCAAGAGGTTATGTACTCATGATTACTAGATAACTATAGAACGATTAAAATAGAAATATCAATGTAAAAATATTACATAGTTCCATCGACTTGAGAATAATGTGGAATTTCAACGTGGACTCTCTACATTGATTATTGATAAATCATGGCATGACATCCATTGAACAACTATAATTGGGTCTGAGTTAAAGCGAGGGAAGTGAAACATTATTCAATAGAGAATTCGTCTCCTCTATTGCATATGGTTAGTATCACGGCCAACTATAGTCAACTTAAAGTAAAAATCTCTGATCGGAGTAGTACAGTTAATAATAAATGTTATTATTGGATCAAGAACTTTGTTTACGGAATGAATAAGGATGATATTGGAATTTTAATCAAAATCACGTTCCATAAATACTAAAGTGATATAGTATTGACGAAAAGCGTGTGTAAATTATCGTTACTAAAATGTACCCCTTTAGAAAACATGAAATTAGATTTTACATATAAGGTCTATAAGCGATGAATTCAGCCAAATTATCACAACATTAACTGAAATGAGATGTGAAAATTAATATTTGAATTGTTAGATATTAATCGCTGATTGGGTTCACACTTATGAGTTCCATGACCTCATTTGTGAATTCCTCGAAAAACCACATTATTTAACTGGTTTATAATATACTATAAATTAATTAGCATGTTTAACTAATATTAAGAAATATTACTTATATATTTATTTGATGTTTTGGTGTTGATAACAACTATTTGGATGTATATATAAATGTTATGTATGGACGTATTAATATACCATACCGGTATGTATTGTAATGAGCTTTTAGAATAGTTAATTACTTGATGGGCATTTAGGAAGTTTAGTCCATGCAAGGGGACTACTTGGCAGGCCATGCAAAGGAAAGGGGAAAGATTAGCTTGATTGGAAATTAATTAGGAATACAAAGGAGGAGATTTTTAAAGAAAGAATGGGATATGTTTCTATTCTTTCCTTAAATGAAATTCTTCTCATTATTTTCTTCATTCGATTTTCTTTTCCTCTTTCCTCCCTCAACATGGCTAGAATTTTCTTCCACGTCTTCTAAAAAATATCAACTCCAAAATAAATCAAAACACCAAATAAACATAAAGGTTACATGGTTCATCGTTATATTACTAAGTTGAGTATTGATTCAAGAATATAAGGAGGGATTTTCAAATTAAAGTATTGTTAATTGGTCAGATCTAAAAGGTATTATCAAATTTTGAATTTTTTTCATGGATATAATATACTTATTGCAATCTTATACATAGGTATTTTTGCTGTACCTTAATTTAGAACTGCTAGCATAATTTATATGTTATCCGCCCCTTTGGCTCAGCTATATTCAGACTGACTAGGCAAGTTAGGCTAGACAATCATCGAGGAAGACAACCCAGAGAGATGATTATTAGGCTCATAGATCAAGAGCAGGCAATGATATGAAGCGACGATCAACCGAGACCAAGAGATAGACTATTCGGAATATTCTAAGTACGGAATAATGCATCTCCTACGCAGGATTAGTGCATGTCCCTTTCCCTAAGGGATCAGTACATATCCTCAATTTTTGTCCCAAACTTGGTAAGATCGATTTGAGTGACAAGTAAGGCTCCATGAGGCTACATTTCAAGTTTCAAGTCATTTAAAATTCGTATGCTCAAGTTATGGGAAAATTATTTCACCTATCAAAAGGGATCGGTATGAAAGTGATTGGTATAAAAGAGATCGTCCATATTCAGCTTTCACTACATATTACAATAATGATCGGTCAATAACTCAAAATCTACAAACGCTGTTAACATGAAACTTGGAGTATAAGCTAATTAGGACATGTGGAATGCCCCATAGAGATCGCATGACATTTGGAGCAAGTTGGAGGGATCGGTGCCTATCCCTCTAGAGGGATCGACAAAAATCAAAATTAAAGAATAACACTTCATGTAAAATGAGATATATCGCGAACCGTACGTCGGAATTGCATGAAATTTAGGGAGCAAGTAGCATCCCTCATAAGGATCGCAACAAATTTGGATACAATAATAAGGATCGGTACCGATCCATATTGTGGGCCCCGATGGGCCTACAAATTTTTGGGTGGCCTCATATTGTTCTCTCGAATCTTCTTCCAGAATTACAGTCAGATCTGTCCAAGTCTTTCCTTATAAATGCAACCGGCAACGCGTCATAAGAGGGATCCTGCTCTCTATCGAGGCTCCACGTTTTTATTCTTCACTTTTGTAACACCCCATTTTTGGAGGCAAAAAGCTAAGCGCTACAGATGATGTAGTCACCTATAGTATTTACTTCTGTGACCAAACATGGTAATGCTAATGGTATCCATAATATCAGGGTCACATGAATAAGAAACATAATCACAGATTTCAAAAATAACATTTTTAATTACATTTCCAAAACTTGTTCCATATTCAAATTACATAATCCCATCGCTTTCCTAGGTTCAGGTAAGATATAATTATTACAAAAATACGCCAAGAGCGACAAATGATGATGCCCTCTTGGTTGACTAGAGTATTAAACAGTCATAACTAACTTATACAATACAGCAGAAACAAAACAAAACTACTCCTAAATATAGCTAACTTCAGCCTCCTGCTCGTTTACGGAAGCTTTATTCATCCCCTACTAAAAACGTGAAAATCCTCAACCCTCAGCCTACTAAAATCAATTTTGAGCACTCGAGAATTTAAGAAGAAAACAAAAACTTTGAGTCAGACATAAAGTCTGGTGTGAATAATACTATACATCTCGGTTGTTTGATATTAAGTGAGACCATGTCGCTTAGCGTAATGGGTTTCCCCTCACTAATATCCTTTTAAAACATAGCTTTTGCAAATTATAATCCTACAATCAAATTTGGTTAAAACTATAAAGCATTATTATGTAAACATATATATCAGGTAGCAAATGGACTATCTGTCCGAACACTATAGTTTTGTTTGGCTAACTACTAACCTTTGGCTGAATCAGGCCCACCAGACAAAATAAACAAATAAACAAATAATCTGACATCCGTTAGATACTCCTCTTTTGGACGGTCTGTCCCTAACTTACTTTCTCTAGGTCTTGCTGATCCAAATGGTTTTGCGGGCTCTCCAATAACATAGCCGTATACAAATATCTATTCCTTTCTATGTGTAATCATAATTTTAGTCTTACATGTGACAAAGCCATATACAATAGAATTTTGGACTAAATTAGTTGGGGCTAGTAGCTAATATATAGGGTGCGACCATATACGAGTCCCATCTGTTATTTTAATATCCGAGTCATTTCACTTAGGGTTAACTACCCATAATTTTCCTTGAAAACCTTTTTCACCTAAAATTGATTTAAATCCTTTAAATCAAACTTAAACATGGAAAATATATACGATATGCTTTACTCAGAACCACATTGCCATGTTTAATGTACTTTACTTAATTATTTGTTGACGAAAGCGTTTAAAGCTTTGAAAGTACCCCTTTCAAATCCATTAAAAGTACCCCTTTTGAAACCAAGTAAACCCCTTTCTTTCACATAGGCCGAAAGGCCAAAACATTTCTTTTGAAACCATTCATATAGAACTTTTGAAACCATTGAAAAACCTATTATTTGAAGCTATAAAAGCTTAGACATCCTTCTTTAAAGCCTTTAAAAACTACCTTTCCAAACATTAGGAAAACCTTTCCTTTCAAACCCTTTCAAACCTTTCAAAACCGTTGAGGAGCCACCCTTTCGATAACTTTCCTTAAAACCATTCAAAAGCATCAAATCCTTTGTACACAATAAACCATTTGAAAGCATTTGTGTTGAATTTAAAACATGTAGAAACACCATTCGAAACCATTGAAAAATTAACTCCTTCGAAACTTTTGGGTTCTACCTTCAACAAAGCAAAAGAGTCATAAAACATTTATGTTGAAAGCACTCTTTCGAAAGCATTTCCTAAGAAAAAAGTGATGGTGTCGAAAGAAACCTTCCAAAAGCATTGGAGAAGCAGCTAAGTTTTAAAACAAAGTATAACTTCCGAGACCATTAACTTTGAAAGGTAGAAAAGTGGCAACTAGGGGTTTTGACACCTTCGAAAGTAATTACTTAAAACAAAAGGCGCAACCCGTTCGATACCATTCCTTAAATCAATTTGACCCAATCTGAAGCGAACTAATTCGAAAGCATATCATTCGAAAGCAAATCATGCACATTTTCAATTTAAAAAAAGGTCATGCTTCAACCATATCGAAACCTATGGTCTCGACGGAATACATTTTGCCTTTGTCCAATACACTCTGTACCAAGTTATTGATGCTACGTGCATTGGTTTCGATGGCAATGGGCCTCCAGTATCTGGTTGAAATCCCTATGCCGAAAGTGGTGAAACATGCTAAATGCATGTAAAATTTGTTTTTAACTCTAAAAAGAAATACTTTTCAACTTTCCTTCCTTATTTAACAAAATTTCATTGGTTTCTAAATTTTCTTTACTAAAAGTGCTGCCAAATTTTTTAGAAGTAGACTATCTAATTAATTTATGAAATGCCCCTCCTCCTTTTATAAATGTATATAAACTATTTAAGTCCTACACGTTAAATAATTTTATATATCTATCAAAACACTTAGAATTCTACAAAAATTTCAGTAAATCAATTTGCATATGTTTTCTAACATATATTAATTTCAAACTCAAATAGTGAATAATTTAGCTACAATTATTTAAACCCGAATAAACATTCTCTTCACTAGAAAATTAATATAAAATCCACATTAATTCAGAAAATTATGAAAATTGAAACCCATCTCCAAAATATCATTTCTGATTTAAATCTAAATTCGCAAGGCATTTGAATGTCATTAAATAGGGTTTATACATTAAACATATCATAAAACCTATATGAATAAGCATAAATCATCAACATGCATATATAAACATTTAATCATTCAAAAATGGCATAATTGTGCAAAATACTTCAGATTCATCTTAAAACCAAAAAGAATTAGAAAAATAAGATGTAGTCATTATTCACCTTAGCTTTGAGATTATGGAGTTTGAGATTTGAATGGATTAAGTTGAGTAATCTTCTTCCTTTAGCTCTTTCTTCCTCTTGTTCTCGCTAATGGTGGTCTGCCTCTATTTGTTTTTATTTTTTTATTTTGCAATTGAATGAGTAGAACATACACGGCTAAGGGTTTAGGGTATTAGAACGATCTCTTTCTTATTTTACCCCTTCTCTATTTGCCTTAACACTTTAATGCTTTAGTTCATTTATTCTCTTAGGCATGACTACCCTTTAGTTTAATCACAAATCTCAATCCTTAGCTATTTTACATAATTTCATTTAATTTACCTAATTAAAAGTTCCCAATAATGTTACTAAAAATATGGAGTGTTACAATCTCTCCTCCTTAAAGAATTTCGTCCTGAAAATTACAATAAGGTACACAATAAATCAATCAAGAAGGTAAACATACAATCAAACAAATCAGGATAAGCATCTCTAATCATGCTCCCAGTCTTCCAGGTATAGTCTCTCTCATTGTCGCTCCACTAGACTTTCACTAAACTGACTGGTCTTGTTTCTAAGCCTTTTCTCATCTCTCACAACTATCCGAACCGGCTTTCTAACTATATTCAAGTTCGGTTCTACTACTAAGTCCTCTAACACAGTCGGTGCTATAGTAGTCTCTGGATCTCCAACACACTTTCTCGGATGAGAAACATGAAAAATATCATGGACTCCTTCCAAACTACTCGGTAACTCTATTCTATACGCGGGTTCTCGATTCCCTCTATAATAGAAAATGGTCCTATGAATCTCGGTGCCAACTTCCCTGATTTTCCAAATCTAGTTACACCCTTCGTCGGTGATACCTTAATGAAAACATGGTCTCCTATAGAGAATTCTAAGTCTTTTCGTCATATATCTACATAACTTTTCTGCCTAGACCGAGCTTCCTTTATCCTAGCTTGAATCAACTCAATATTCTCTGCAACTTCTCTAACCAAGTCTGGACCAGGAACTAACCTATTCTCGGTCTCTAACTAATCAACTGGAGATTTGCAACGGCTTCCATATAAATCTTCAAATAGTGCCATACCAATACTAGTATGATAGCTATTGTTAAATGAAAACTTAACTAAATGTAGATGGTCTTCCCATGATTTCCAAAAATCTAACACACTAGCTCGTAACAAATCCTTCAAGACTTTGTTAACTCTTTCCGTGCTCCCATCAGTTTGTGGATGGTAAACAATACTCATCTTGAGCTTGGTTCCTAAAGTATCATGTAGACTTTTCCAGAATTAACTAGTGAACAAAGAATCTCTATCACTCACTATACTACTAGGAATTTCATGAAGTCTAACTACATTCTTCATAAATAACTTAGCCAAAATAGGTGTCATCCTAGTTGAGTTAACTGGAATGAAATGGGCACTCTTGGTTAACCTATCCACCATAACCCATATACTTTCATTCCCTCTGTTTGACCTTCGTAACCCATCAATAAAATCCATAGAAATAGTATCCCACTTCCAAACTGGGACATCTTATAGCTGTAGCGATCCACTTGGCTTCTGATGTTCGGCTTTTACCTATTGATAGTTCAAACACTCCTTCATCCATAAGCTACATCCCTCTACATACCTTTCCAAAAGAAACTTCTCTTCATGCCCCGATACATTATAGTTCCTCTTAGATGAATAGTGAACTGTGAATGATGGCATTCCTCAAGAACCTCCTTCATTATGTACTCCACGCTCGGAACGCATAATCTGCCCTTCTTTCTTAACTACTCATTCTGGTCAAGACTGAAATTCTTCAAGTCATTGCACTCCGTTCTATCTCTTAACTTCCCGATCTGTTCAACTAACACTGGGTTCTCCATTTGTTTAGAAGCAATCTTTTCGATCATTACTGGTCGAACTTCCATACAAGTCAACATCGTAGTTTCTCCACTAGATCCAGTTTCGGATCACCACTATACTCTGCAAATCATCAACGCTTCGAAATCTTTCCACTCAGCTATCATTGCTAGCACTGCATTTTGATGCTTTCTGCTAAGTTCATCTGCAACCTTATTACCTTTTCCTGCTGCTAAAAACTCTAACCTTGATGCCTCATGTTCAACTCCTTCCGAATGAACAAATACTTCAACGACTTATGGTCCATATACAACTCAAACTTTTCTCCCAAATAATAATGTTTCCATACTTTCAACGCAAAAATCACTACAGATAACTCCAAGTCAAGGGTTGGGTATCTAACCTCATGCGGTCTAAGCTATCGAGAAGCATAGGCAATCATTTACCTTTCTGCATTAACATAGCTCCTAACCTAGTTCCATAAGCATCTATATAAACTACCAAATTCTGATTCCCTTCTGGAACAATTAATACATATGCATGGGTCAATAAGTGTATCAAGCTCTGAAATGCTTCCTCATATTTATTGGTCCAAACAAACTTCATATCCTTTCACTTTAGTTTGGTCATTGGTGTTGCAATCCATGAAAAATCCTTAACGAATCTTCGATAATACCCAGCCAATCTAAGAAAACTATTTATCTGGTCGCTGTCTTAGGTCTCTTCCAATTATTCACCGCTTCAATCTTAGTTGGATGTATAGACAACCCTTTTTCTGAGACTACATGACCAAGAAACTTCACTTCCTTCTTCTAGAAATGACAATTTGAAAACTTCTCCTTCAGCTGATTCTGCCTCAGCGTCTCAAGCATAATTCTAAGATGAACTTCATGCTCTTTATCATCCTTAGAATATACCAAAATATCATCTACGAACACTAATAAGAACATGTGCACTTGGAAAACTCGGTTCATTAGATCCACAAAGAATGTTGGCACATTAGTTAGTCCGAACGACAGAACTAAATTCATACGATCCATATCTAGTTCTAAACGCCATCAAAGGAATATTATCCTCTGCTAGTCTAAGCTGATGGAACCCTATTACTAAACTCGACTAAGAAAATACCTTGGCTCCACTCAACAGATCGAACAAATCGTCAATTCTAGTAAATGGATATCGATTCTTTATCGTCTTCTCATTCAACTTACGGTAATCAATACATAACCTCAACGGTCCGTTCGGCTTCTTAGCAAACACTGTGGCTTCTCTAAGATGAACTACTTGGTCTAATGAAATTTTTGCCTTCCAATCCACCAACTGCACCTTCGACTCCCTTGTCTTGGTAGACATCATCCTGCTTGGCGACCTACTTAACTTTTCTGCTCCATGCACCAAATCTACCTGAAATTCAATAGCTCATTTCGCAACAATCTTATTATTGGCTCAAAGAAATTTGTGAATTCTTTAACCATGGAAACTCGATTCAACTCATCCTTACCTCTACAATACCCAATAAATCATTCACCTCACAACTAGGGCTTTCTATGGTATATACAATCTGATCACTACAATCAGAGTTTTTAAGCGATATTTTTCTATCATGGAAAAATATCTTAGCATCGTACTTACTTTAACCAATCCATACCCAAAATAATTCTGAACCCTTCAAAGTCAAACACATGCAAACCGTAAACAAAGGTATGACCTAACAAATCAAACTCTAGGTGGTCACATGTCATCCCAGGTGTCACATGCGCTCCTATCAGATTTGCAACCCTTAAGCAAGTAACTAAATATGAGGGTTCTAGGTTAAACTTATCTACCAAATTATGAGATATAAAAGAATGCGATGCACTAGTATCAAACAGAACACTAACAGACATACTGTGAATCTGAAGCGTACCTCCCAACACTGTCTTTTCTTCTGCACTATTGGTCCCGATGTAGCAGGTTCGAATGAAAATATCTTGCCTTTCCTATATTTAGCAAGCTCTTTGCATTGATTCTTATAATGACCCATCTGATCGCAATTAAAGGATCTGATATTCTTCTTCTCGATCACTTCCTTCGCCTTCCCACTACAACACTCATTAGGTAAATACCCCTTCTTATCGCACTTGCAGCAAACAACCTCTGACTTTCCTTTCTTCGCAGCTCCACCTTTCTAAGTACCCTTTTACGAGAGAACTTCCTTTTTTGACCCTGTCCTACTTAGACTTTCTTAGCCTTATTCTTCTCCAGAGAATCAAGAATCTCCTCGTGTCTTCAAGCCATCTCCACTCCCACATCACAAGGATCTCTAATATGAGGTAATATAGCCCTTGCCAGGCTTCAACCCTATGAAAAACTTCTCATTCATCTTCATCACAGCATCCACCGTAGCATACCCATACCTTTACAACTCCTCGAACCTTCTAACATATTCCAACACATACATCCCCTTGCTCCAACTCAGCAAACTTTCTGCGTAAAGCAGACTGCGCCATCACAGACATGAACCACTCCTGAAACCTCCTCTTAAACTCAGCCTATATCATCTCCTCTTCATTCACTCCAGCCATCACATTATTCCACCAGAATAAAGCTACCCCCTGAAGTTGTCTCGAAGCAAGCCTCATCTTCTGCTCATCATTGAGCCCCAAGTCAGCAAAGATTCTTTCATAATGCAACCACTAGTTCTCCACCTTAATAGCATCTTCGGTTCCAATAAATGGCTTCTCTCCAAGCCTAATATAATCTCTACTCAAGATAGCATAATTATTAACCACTGGAGCATCTTGGTTCACCTCTCCAACATTTCCTCTAGCCAATCCAGCAGCAATTCCAACTTGCTTCATGTTCATAAAAAACTGATACATAGCTCCCATATCCACTTATGGGACTCCAGCACCAACATTTCCAACTTGTGCCTAACGTTGTTCCTTCTAGTATTCGCGCCTGGCATTATCATTTGTGGTGATGCTTCCTCCAAATTTCACTCTTCCACTTCTAGCGTCCATATCAATATTCAAGCCTCGTGAGATATAGAAAAATAACCTAATAGAGATACGAGATTAGAGATAAAGCATATACTTATATATAGCAAACATACGTATGTTACTATAGCGTTATCTCATACCCCGATCTTTTCTCTAATTCCTTATGATTATGTTTTCAAAAAATCGTTTTTAGTTTAAAGGTTTTCATAAACCTATGCTCTGATACCAAGTTGTAACACCCCGTTTTTGGAGGCCAAAAGCTAAGCGCTATAGATACTGCAGTCATCTATAGTATTAAATTCTGGTGACTAAACAAGATAATGCTAATGGTATCCATAACATCAGAGTCACATGATTACGAAATATAATCATAGATTTCAACAATAACATTTTAATTACATTTTCAAATCTTGTTCCATATTCAAATTACATAATCCAAGCGCTTTCTCAGGTTCAGGTACAATATAATTATTACTAAAATATGCCAAGAGCGACATATGATGATGCCCACTTGATTGACTAGAGTACTGAACAGTCATAACTGACTTATACAAAACAGAGGAAATAAAACATAACAACTTCTAAATACAGCTAACTTTAGCCTCATGCTCGTCTTTGGAAGCTTTATTCATTCACTTACTAAAAAACCTGAAAATCCCCAACCCTTGGCCTACTCAAATCAATTTTGAGCACCCAAGAGTCTAAGGGAAAAAAAACTTTGAGTCGGACATAAAGCCTCGTGTGAATAATACTATACATTTTAGTTATTTGATATTAAGTGAGACCATGCCGTTTAGCGGAACGTGTTTCCCCTCACTAATATCCTTTTAAAACATATCTTTTTAAAATCATAATCTTCAATCAAAAACGGTTAAAACTGTAAAGCATTATCATGTAAAAATACATATCAGGTAACAAATGGACTACCTGTCCGAACACTATAGTTTTGTTTTGCTAACTACTACCCATTAGCTGACTCGGGCCTACCAAACAAAATAAACAGATAATCTAGCATCTATTAGATACACCTTTTCTAGACGGTGTAATCATAATTTTAGTCTTACCTGTGACAAAGCCCTACACACTAGAATTTTGGACTAAATTAGCTAGGGCTAATAGCTAATGTATAGGGCGCACCCCATACCAGTCCCATCTGGTATTCTAATATTTGATTCATTTCACTTAGGGTTAAATATCCATAATTTTCCTTGAAAACCCTTTTCAACTAAAACTGATTTAAACCCATTAAATCAAACTTAAACAAGTAAAATATATACTTCATGCTTTACTCAAAACCACCTTGCCATGTTATATATACGTTACTCAATTCTTTATTGATGAAAGCATTTAAACCTTTGAAAGTACCCATTTCGAATCCATTGAAAGTACCCTTTTCGATACCAAGTAAACCCCTTTCTTTCACCTAGGCCGAAAGGCCAAAGCATTCCTTTCAAAACCATTCATATAAATCTTTTGAAACCATTGAAAAAACCTTTCCTTCGTAAGCTATAAACCCTTAGACGTACTTCATTAAAGCCTTTAAACATTACCTTTCAAAACATTAGGAAAACCTTTCCTTTCAAACCCTTTCAAACCTTTTGAAACCGTTGGGGAACCACCCTTTCGAAACCTTTCTTTAAAACCTTTCGAAAGCATCAAAACCTTGTAAACACAAACCTTTCGAAGCATTTGGGTTCAATTTAAAACATATGGAAACACCGTTCGAAACCATTGAAAAGTTAAATTAAACCTTTAGGTTCTACCTTCAACAGAGCAAAAAGTCATAAAACATTAAAGTCAAAAGCATTCTTTTGAAAGCATTTCCTATGCAAAGAAGCGTTGGTGCTGAAACCAACCTTCCGAAAGCATTGGAGAAAGGACTAAGTTTTAAAAAAAAGTCCGAGACCATTAACTTCGAAAGGTAGGGAGCTAGGAGTTTTGACCCCTTCAAAAGCAATTACTTAAAACAAAGGGAGTAACTCTTTCAAAACCATTCCTTAAATCAATTTGACCCAGTCGAAAGCAAACCAAGTCGAAAGCATATCCTTCGAAAACAAAGAAGGCGCATTTTCAATTTAAAATAAAATCACGCTTCAACCCTATTTGAACCAATGGTCTCGAACCAGTACCTTTCGCCTTTGTTCAATACACTATGTACCAAGTTATTGATACTATGTACATTGGTTTCAATGGTAATGGAGGCGGTAGTACTGGTCGACACCCATGTGCCAAAAGTGGTGAAACATGCTAAAAGCATGTAAAATTCATTTTTAATTCTAAAAAGAAATACTTTCCAACTAACCTGTCTTATTCAACAAAATTTCGTTGGTTGCTTAATTTTCTTTTCTAAAAGTGCTGTCAAAATTGTCAAAAGTAAACAGTTTATTTAATTTACAAAATGCCCCTTCTCCTTGTATAAATATATAAAACCTTTAAGTCCCATACCTTAAATAATTTAATATATCTATCAAAACACTTAGGAAAATTCTACAAAAATTCTAGTAAATCAATTTTTATATGTTTTCTAACATATATTAATTTCAAACCCAGATAATAAATAATTTATCCGCAAATTATTTTAAACCAAAATAAGCATTTTCTTCACTAGAAAATTAATATAAAATCCACATTAATTCAAAAAATTGAAACCCATTTCCAAAATATAATTTTTGATCTAAATCTAAATTTGCAAGAGATTTGGATGCCATTAAATAGGGTTTTCGTATTAAACATATCATAAAATCTATATGAATAAACACAAATCATCAATAAGCATATATAACGTTTAATCATTCAAAAACATGACGTAATCATGCAAAATACTTCGGATTTATCTTAAAAATGAAAATAAATTAAAAAAATGAGATGCTGTCATTATTCACCTTAGCTTTGAGATTACGCAATTTGAGATTTGAATGGATTAAGTTTATTAATCTTCTTCCTTTAGCTCTTTCTTCCTCTTGTTCTTGCTAATGGTGGCCGACCCTATTTGTTTTTATTTCAAATAAATGAGTAAAACATACACGGCTAAGGTTTTTAGGTATTAGAATGATCTCTTTCTTATTTTACCTATCCTCTATTTTCCTTAACACTTTAATTCATTTATTCTCTTAAGCACGGCTACCCCTTAACTTAATCATAAATCTCAACCATTAACCAATTTACATTATTTCATTTAATTTACCTAATTAAATATTCCTAATAATGCTACTAAATATATGGGGTATTACAATTTTTGTACTAATGGATCCTAGCTGATCCAAAATATTCTTGTATTGATAATCAAGTGAAAAATCAATAAAAATATGAAGTGGATGTAGGCCAAGATTGCTGAACCACTATAAAAATCTATGTGTTCCTTTATGATTTTTTACTTTATTTTTATTTCATTCTTCATTTAGTCTCTACTAGATTCTATTAGGTGTTGATGCCCATTTTTGGCATCAATATTATACGACTTGTTAAATTATACGATCTATTTTAACTTGATAAATGAAACTAAAATTTATATATATGCACAAGACTATGTTTTTGGTTATGAATTTATGACTTAATATTCCTTATTTATAGTAATATCCTAAATATATTATACAATTTGATTATTTAAATATTTCTGTTTGATTTTTAATCAATTCTAAAAGTATATGCAAATACAACAGTGAGGTTTAACGTAATATGGATGTTTGTTTTGGATTGGTTGAAAATTATTTTGGCTTAACCATTATATGTATATATGTACGTATACATATATACATACATACATGCCTATATATATATCCATATGTGTGTGTCTATATATAAATATGTATGTGCGCGTTATACTATTTAGGCACGTATTGAGGAATAGTTTTATCCATAAATATTTTTTATCGAACAATTCAAAGTTAAGGAAATTGCATATATACATAAACAAAAAATACACACACGGTGAATATAAATTTCAACGTCCACACGTGTATATTTTGACTTTGTTATGGTTTGATGCTTTTTGTGAATTTAAACATATTGTTCTAACACGTCATCTCTTGTAATTGATCAGATGCAGTGTCAATAAATGTTTGCAAAAGTGGAATCTATCAATGATGCCACCTTTGTCTCTTTCCTTTTATATCTTAATATGATTATACATAGATCTAATTTCATGTTTGTTCGCATCCTCGTCATCAAAAAATTACACTCGTTGTGTATTTCACATGACTATCACACTATTTGCAAATATGAATACATTTAAAGGTGTATGTAGAAGGCAACTCCTCGATAGTTGGTGTGTAATAGTTAAAGGATGAGCGATATACAACTTCCCTCCGACGAACAATCTAGTCCAGTATCCACGTCACGATGTCCAAAGAAGGTTGCCCTTTGGTGCATATCTAACTACTGATGGGACAACATAAGTTCATGTTGAACACTTTGGGGTGTATATGGTTGAACCTGGATGCTTTTCCAATGTCTCCTTCTAGGAAGAATAGCTTAGGCTCACCGGTGACGGTCTTAGAAATAGGAGGATGCATGTTTGTTGTGAACTCATTGTACCAAATCAAGAAAATATACCAAAAGTCACTTTGGCATGCTACATATAAAACATATGAGTCCATGAAGGAATAAAGAGAACCTAATATAATTATGCCCCAGTCAATAGTCCGTAGCTGCGATAAATCTATAATTTACCATATATCTAAGACAGATCATGCTCTTTTGGTTTGAGAAGAAAGTTGAACCTAGAAGATAGGACGAAAGCATGCATAATAGCATCACCCATTTCTATTGTATCTCTATAAGTGATGATGTAGTGCTACAGGTAAGTAAGCTTGACATCTCCCTGTCGAAACTATCCCCATTAATGTCTAATAGAAATATGTTTGCCTGCTCAAAATTGTCATCAAGGCATAAGAATAAACCATTTCTTTTCTATCTCATGGTCAGTCCATGGAATAACCCGTAATTATTGATTTAACTAACTAACTAATTAATTAAAGGGTCAAGATAAGCTAAATGAAAGAAAGGGTGATAGATTAATGGAAAATAATATAAGAGTCTAGGCCCAAATTATCATGGGATAATACATATTAATTTTCCATCCATTTATTTCATTCTACTAAAAATTAAATAAAAGCTTGAGAGAAACATTAATGGTGGTAGCCAAAAGAAAGAAAATAAAGAGAAGATAAGGAAGCACAAGATACAGAGGGATTAAGAAGACTAAAGTAAGATATTTTGAAGATCTAGGTGAGTAATACTAACCCATTTTTACCATTCCCGGTTATTTGGTTTCTGTATAATTTAGTGCACTTTTATATATGATGGAGTTTCATATGAATTTTCCTTAACAAGCAAAAGGTTTATTGAATGTTTTGGAGAAAGATAGATGGACACGAGATGTTTAGATGTGTTTTCCCTACTTTAAAGATTTTGTTATACTACAAAAATTTATTGTGATGTTCTAATCAATATTTTGGAAACATGTTTTAAGTTTGAAAGGTTACTGGTGCCAAAATAATTGATTATAAACATCTGAAGGAGCGTACATAGGAAATAAATAAGGAAAAGATCTAAACAATTATCCATAAATTTTAAGGAGTTTTAATAAGGTTTCGTATAAAGAGAAGCTAATATAAGTTGGAAATAAGGGTACTGCACGATCGCTTATAATTTAAAATTATATGGTCAAACAAGTGCTAGACAAATAGGGGATTAGATTCATATAAAAGCTAAAAAGAAAAATAATGGACACTTTTGATAACAGAAAGTGAAATGATGATGAATTAGGTAGCGACATGTGTAAGGACATTGTCAAACATGTTAGACTTTGTTTAGCATGAAACTGAGGCAACGACCTTATGTTTCATAAGAGAACTGCACATGCAGGGATGGGTAGTGATTTGCTTGTGGATCCAGGGACTTTCAAGGGAAAGTAGAATTGTGTCGTAATATGTAAAAGACATGTTGCATGCAAAAATGTAAAGTTGGAAGAGATTGAATTGTGCCGCTGTATACGAAGGACACACTGCACCGTAATTTGGAAACATTCACTTATTAAGGGAAGAGTGTATTGTGCTAGCAAATTGGAGCAGGGTGGTATCGCGCTAAAGAAAGGTGAGAGTGAAACCCAATATAAGACCATTAAGTAGAACCCTGGGAGAGGACAGGGCTAGTAAGGAAAAGAACTCATGTTCTAGGGATAGTGTTGGAAGGGCTATTGATGTTGGATAGGGATGCTCACTTGAATGCACACCTTGGGAACGTGAAGAAAGGCATTTAATTTCCAGGAGACTACGGTGGGCTATTTTTATACAGTTTCAGTCTAAACAAATTTTAGGGATTGTGGGTGGCTATTTCACAGTAGTCCGGAATTTAAGCAAATAATTACATGGGGATTACATGTGGCTATTTGTTTATGGTTCATAGCTTAACAAATAAATAAATTTGACACTGAAGGGGGCTGAGTCTATGCAGTTTAAACTTAATGAATGAACTGAAGGGATACTGCAGGAGGCTGAGTCTATGCAGTCTAAATTTAATAAATGAATTAAGGGGATACTACTGGGGATGATTCAAGGCAGTATTTGGATAAAAGACAAAACCTAAAAGGGATGCTTAGTGGGGACTGGTCCGAGGACGCAGTAGAAGACGGAAATATCATATTAAAGGCTAATATAAATAGGAGCATAACTATGACTACGGACATAAGTAACCATGATTGTTTTACCATGATGACTGTGCATAGTGAGGGGGAAACTCGTTTCGTGCAGTATGGTGGGGTCTCACTATACGTTTGTTTTGGATAACTATTATTCATACCAGACTTTATGTTTGATCTTTGTTTTACTATTGTTTTCCCCATAAACCTACAAGTACTCATTTCAGCAGGTTGAGTTTATGAGATTAGATAGGTTTATAATGAGAGCCAAGGTACGCAGATCGAAGATGGAGCATGATCATATGTTGATCTAAGTCTTTACTGTGTATTTTCTACTATTATTTGACCTTTATGTGGAAATGACTTTGAGGTTAATTTTGAGAAAAATATATATAAGTTAATTTTGAGAAAAATGTATGTAATATATATTAAGAAAATTTTTGTGAAACGAAAATATGTAGCTGCTCTTTTTTACTTTATCTGTATTTCAATATACTAAACCCACTTCCGTCACTGAAAGATATAATTCTAGGGATGATTGTAGCATCGTCGGCATCATTCTCGAGCCTTAAGTAAAGGACGTTAGAGTTGGTATCAGAGCATAGGTTAGGGACATCTAAATATATTTAGAAATAGAGAATAACTTGGGGAGGATGTTTGCTATAATACACACACACAAACACACACACACACACACACACACATATATATATATTAAAATGGGTCATTTTATTGCTGTTATATAAATTATAGAGTACAATCAAATAAAAAAGATCCAGCAATAACAGGCCTACATAATGCATAGAAATAAAATACATCTTTGTACAACGTATTTTACACTACCTGATACGTTGCCTATAATGTACTTTATTTGAATTTCTGCACCGTCTAGGTTACCGGTCACCTTTTTCATACCATATCACGTCTTCAGTGTAATTACATAGTGGTGCTTCAAACCCAATCATTTATGGCCTAATATATCAAGTACTTTTGCGTGTAGGGATCCATTAGTTCACATTCTGTAAGAAAACTTGATTAATCGCAAGCAGCACACATGATTTTGCCAAACTGCCTCTCATTCACATGCCTTCTTCTCTACCCTTATATATGCATCAGGAAATAACTTAGGTTCGTTAACTGGCAAAAACATTATGCTTGAACATCATTGCATCCCTTTTGTTCCATTCTGATTCCTAGATCCGAAGTAATATTTGCATTGCAACAGTAGAATACCAAATCCACTTGATTGTTATTTGCGCCTCTATTAACCATATCTAAGTTGAGGTTGGAGTTGAAAACCAGGGTTCACAGTTTTTCACTCCATAATCGAACTTGTAACACCTCTAATTTCAATAACATTATTCAGGATATTTAATTAGATAAATTAAATAGAATAATGTAAATGTTAAGTGATAAGAGGACTGAGATTTGAATAAATATTGATTCGATATGCTTATTAATTTAAATGGGTTTAAGAATGGTTTATAGAAAATTAAAATACACAAAGGTACATTGGGTATTTGTCATATATATAACCTTTACTCTTTTATATATAAATTTTGCCTCTTGGGCCATTCACACACACACGCACATAATATATATATATATATATATATATATATATATATATATCATTTTCACAAAAATAAACATAAGCATAAGAGGATAAAGCTGGCCATTATTAGAGATGAAAAAGAAAGGAAATTCAAAGAAAAGAAAACGAATTAAGGAAAGGTAAAAATTTCAAATCCAAACCAATCTCCTTATCATAAATAAGGCGAATAATAATTTCCATCTCTAATTTCTGATTATAGGTTAAATTGAATTACACGATGTTTGATGATGATATGCTTGAATTAAGGTTTGTTTAAATTTAAACCAGATTGTTTAAATGAAGATTCATACAGTTTTAGGTAAAAACTGAGTGATACTGATGTTTAAATGCCATGCGAAAATTATATGTTATGCAAACCATGATTTTGGGGTTGGGTTTTAAATTTAATAATTTTCCAAGCAATGGAAAGTTTATTATGAATTTTCTTATGAAAATATGATTAATTGGGTTTAAGAATTTGTTTCAAAAATTAGATCAAGAATTTGGGTTTGAAATTTTGATATGTTAGATAACTTGAACAAGTAATTTCTCAAATTTTTGGTGATTTTTCTGAAGTAATTTACAGTATGAAATAAGTTATTATAAGAGAAGGATCTAACTATTTACGTCTAAATTAAAGGGAAGGGTTTATCTGCAAAAAGATAATTTTGGTGCTTATCTCGAAATAAAAGGCGGTTAGTTTTGTAAAGCATGTAAAAAGTTGTGGCAACCAATTATATGCTTACACATAGGCTAGTTAGTTGATATAAATTTGGCATTTAACCTAGAAAAGCAGGTTTCGCCTATATTAGATTTACTTTTCGAATCTTAGCTTTCGCCTTCGACTAAGCCAAAACCCCATTAAGCCAAAACTAATATACAGAGTATCATCTAGGTGGTACATAATGGATTTGAGAAAGGCGGAAGGTTTGCTGTCGAAAGCTATGCTTCCGATGGTACCTGTGTTGTTGTTAAAATATTAAGCGCTTGCCTTAGTTTTACTGAAGCTTTTGACATAGTCGAAACATTTGGTTTTGAAAGGAGTTTATAATAGCTTTCGAAGGGGTTTCCATATTCTGTCTTAAAAAGTAAAGGGCTTTCAAATGAGTTTTTTAAGTTGTAAATAAATGCTTTCGAAAGAAGGTGTTCCGGCTCAGTCAAAGCCCTGTCGCCAATTTTAGTACCTTTCGAGGGTATTGAAGTCATCAATGCTTTCGAAGGGTAGTGTTGTTTTAAAGAAGGATCAAGCCACTTCCCTAATGCTTTTGAAAAGGGTTGAGGGTTCCAACGGTAATGGAGTCGGAAGGGTGTTTCGACTATATCCTTCAAAGTGTTAATTAAAAGGATTGTGTTTCAACTAGATGATTCTGATACCATCAACTTTTCCTCAAACAATTTTATAAGGGTTTCGAAAGAGATACTTTCGTATATAACCCTTTGACCTGAATAACATTTTTAAAGCATAAACCCAATGCTTTTGAAAGGGGAATTTGTATCTGTTTCAAAGCTATGATTTAAAGGACGTTTTGGTACCATCAAAAGGTATATTTGATTTCGAAAGAGAATATTTATCAAGGGATTTGAAAGGAATGTATATTATGTTTTGAAAAGAAGTTTTTGCTTTCCATGGAAGTCATTCGGAGGTTTCGAAAGAGACATTTTCAAGATTTCAAAACGTAAACTCAATCTCAATTTAAAATAATAACCATATCATAAATAAATAAAAGGATTTTGAAACGAAGAAGTTTTCATTGATTATAAAGGTAGCAGGATTTAACCAGGATATATATATATATATATATATATATATTTATAAAAGATAATAAACCACATGTGTTGGTATTATTTTTGTCGTGTATACTTTTTCATATACTTATTCACATAGTTAGTAACCCATAATAGTATTTTCGAAAAGGGCATAATAACTGGATAGGTAAACCCATAATGAATATAAATTAAAGATATTAGCAGGGGACAATAGGTTCACGGTAAGCCCATGAAAATTGTGTATAGGAAAAGATATTGGCAAGGGTCAATAGGTTCATAGTAAGCCCATGAAAAGTATGTAGAGATGAAGATGTTAGAAAGGCAGGTTCCTCGGCCGATGAAAACTAGGATAAAAGAAAAGGTATTGACAGTTTTTCAATAGGTTCATAGTCATCCCATGAAAACTAGGATAAAAGAAAAATATCGAAGCTACCCATAGGTTCATAGTGATCCCATGAAAACTATGTAATTGGACAGGTAGTCCTTAAATAATTAATCGGTTAGTAGTCAGCCTATGAAAACTATTAGGTTAATAGTAATACAAAAAACTATAGATGAGAAAAATAGTAAAACTGAATTGGGATGGGTAATTCAGAATTTATTGTTTTACATATCATCATGTGATATTATTTTGATATGTTTTAACCATTGTGGATGCAGGAGCACAGTATATGGTTTTATAACTGTTTTAGGATATTGGTGAGGGAAAAACCCGTTCTGCTAAGTAGCATGGTCTCACTAGAGATCTAAATAGTCTGAGGGGGTAGATTATTATTCGTACCAGGCTTTATGTCTGACTCGATGTTTTTGTTTTCCCTTAAACTCTCGGGCACTCAATTAATTTTGAGTAGTATGAGGATTGAGGTTTTTAGTTACCTCATTAGACGAATAAGCTTCCAGAGACGTGCAGGAGGCATTATAGCTATTTTGAGTTCTTGTTTAGTTTGCTTCCGCTATGTTATGTTTTGTTAAGGCAAAGTTGTTAATTGCTTATTATATACTATGATCACCAAGGGCGCATCTTCATATGTCTCTCTTAGAGTATGTTGTAACAAAAATATTTATCTAAACGTGACTATGTTATGGGATTATGTAGAAAACGTTGAAAAGTTTTTGAAATGGAATATGAATGTTATTTTAAAATTTTAAAATTTTTCATATCCATGTATTTCTGATATATCAATGTAATTAACATTACCATAGTTGGTCATTGAGGATTAATAACTCTGGATAACTGCAGCATCGTTGCTGTTAAACCTCTAAATAGGGGATGTTACAGGAGTGCTAATCATGGCATGATCGCCAACTGTCACTACAAACCGTAAATCTCAGATTTAATTCAAAATCCATTGTCTCTGTTTTGCCCAGATTTAATGAAATTAACTTCGAAAATTCCACAGATTGCTTTCCTCCTCAACATTAAATTAGCACAACCAAGACAACAAATGTTTTTGCTATATGAATAACATTTATAGTGATAGCCTAGAGTACGTAAAGGGATACTCATCTCCAAATTGTTAACAAAATAATCATAAGGATACTAATGAAAGTAGATCCCATGAATTGGTTATAAACACCTACCACATAACACAAGTCAAAATCATGAATTTAGGTGCCAAGAAAAAATCTCAGATATAATCTATATTAGGCACTAAATATTAAATACATTATTGTGCCTACATAATATCGTACGTGCCCAAAAATAATGCGTTTGAGATCTACGCGATCTGCCAACTAACCGATTACCAAATCCAAAATCAATAATGAAAACAAACATATCCAAATCATGATTTAGACCATCGGCTTATGATTTTATAAAGCAAACATGCTTGTCGATCCGAAGCATTCTTCAAATACGACATATGATGTCGTACGAACTAAATCGGTTTTGCCATGATAGATCCCCAAATTATAAGTTGAAGTTGATGGTAATAAGTCGGCTTAGGAATTGAGAAAATGTGTTTCACTGATGCATCCCGAATTTGAATCTCGACTTGGTTGAAGTGTATCAACATAGGATTTGGTGAAAACGTGACCACAATTCAAGCTTTGCTAGGATACAACAATCCCGTTATTGAATTTCCAGTTGCTCTCCTCGTGGGAGAGAAAACTTATATATATATATATATATATATATATATATATATGTATGTATGTATGTATGTATGTATATATGTATGTATATGTATGTGTATATCTATATATATCTTAGACAGGAACTCTATCTTAGAGAGGAAGATAGTTACTATTTTATGCATCTAGAAAACTCTCATGGTCCGTGCGACATTTGTTTATGTTTTAATTTTTGGTTCTATACCGTTATATCAGAATTGAAAGACACGATCATTGAATGTGGTACACAATTTGAAGTCCCCATATTTTCAAGATCTGGGTGATTTAGTATGAAGGCTTTCGACAATGATGGGTTACTGCCTCAAAAATAGTTGAAGAACTCGAAATTGACTCGCTCAGTTTCACAAAATCAAAGAGGACACATTAATAATCTAGATCTGTTATTTTCGAGGACTCTTATGAATCCACTTATTGCTTCAACCCCGATCCTTCATCGCCAGAAGAGAACATGCCATGAACCCTTTATTTGGCATAATTTTGAGGGCATATACGACCCGTGCATTTTTAGGCGATTGTCAGATAGATCTGACAATTGTTTCGGTAAGGGGATGGAAAACCACAGGAGCTAGTATTATAACTTGAAAGAGTGTCGCCTTGTGTCATTGTTAGAGATTGCAGTTAGAGATGACCAACGAAAAAGATGTTTGGGAGAAGATGGATCATATGAGCGGTTACATCAAGATGTTGAGGAAACATGGAGAAGATGGTTTCCTAAATTTGCAATTAGGACCCCTAGATCAGTACATTTGTAGACAACCCCAATTTCATATTTCAAAATGTACATGCAAGCTACTGGGAAGGCCAATCAAGGACTTACGAATAAGTGCACATTTATGTATTTGTCTATTTGTAGCAAGGATAAGCTATACTTTATGTTGTATTTTATGTTGGTTAACATACTTTATATTGTATCTGTTTGTGGAAAACCAATAAAAATGGACCAATTTTCAATATATATATAACGTTCTTGTACTTTGCTAAATAGATCAGATATATGCATACACATCTACCCTTCTATATTTGTTCGTTCTCTTTCTCCTCATTTCTAATGAAGACTTGCATAACAGAAAAGGAAAGATGGATTTGAGAAGTGTGCGAGTTACAATAGGAGGGGAAAGTACAAGGAGGGAGGTTGAAAGTACATAGACCGATGGAGAGAATTAGGGGAAGTACATAAAGCAGTAGGCAAGGAAGATGCGCTGCCCACAAATGTTGTTGGCATGATCATTAATGCTTTGTTTAGAGAGATTATGTTTTACATGATTACGGCAAACATGCCGAAGGCAGTTGGGCCTAGGCCTGCGGTAGTGTCAGAGGACTTCTCGAGGATGAACAAAGACTATTAAAACTTGGGAGAGAAGATATTTATGGGGTAGGAGCCCACAATTGAAGTGCTGAATTGGGTTAGAGTTTTTGAGCGCATATCTAGAGACCTAGGATTAAATAATGCATGGAAGAGGACATTGACATCAAGGCAGTTGCATGATAATGTGTTGGACTAATGGGAGACAGTAACTGCTCAGATCCTAGAAGAGGAGATTACTTAGGAACAGTTTAAAGAAAGGTTGAGGCTCAGTTCATATCAAGGTCTCAATAGAGTATACTATGAAGTGAGTTTATTGACCTGAAATGGAGTGACCTTACAGGGGAGGGGCGCATTCATAAGTTTAACTCTTTGGCTAAGTATAGGGAGATCATTAATACTCTAACTAAGAAAAATGAGAAGTTCATTAGGGGTTTGAAGTATGGTCTTGAGCATAAGGTGATGACTCATCTAGCATCTTTGAGTTTGTAGTTGACATGACTATAAGGTATGATGGAATGTACCAGGAACAGAGAAGAATGGTGATGAGACCCAAAGCAGAGCAGAAGGAGAAGTTTACTCCGTGTACCAAAGGCATGAAGGGAGTGCCAAAGGGAAAAAGTGGAGAGGTTGCAACAAACTATCCAATGCCAAAGAATCTTAAAAGAGTGAAATGCTTCATGTATGATAAGATGGGACAACTGAAGAAGGACTACCCAATCTTAAAACATAGGTTTATGCTTTAGAGGGACCAAGGAAAGGACCGTGTGTTGTGTTGAGGAAAAAGGCAAAGGGAAAATTCTAGATGGTATAGCCTTGATTTTTGGTATTTCAATTAAAGCATCGTTTGATACTGGTGCCACACACTCCTTTATAAACAAAGATTTAGTTAGTTATGGGGTTAAGAATTACCTATTTAGTTACTTCATACATGCAGTAAATCCGAAAGGGGGATATGCCACTCTCGGATTAAGATGCGCTAACTTAGAGATTGAGTTAGGCAAGTGTAAGTTTTGTGTCATCCCTACATATTTGACTTCATAAGTTTCAGGGTTATTTTATGTGAACTGTTTGGAACATTACCGCAATAGAATATACTACACCAGAAAAATAATAACTTTGAGTTATCAAGAATAAAATGAAAGAGTATTTGTAATTTTAGAGGAGTCTAGAACTTGGTGTAAAGTTGTCTTCTCTGACTTATCCTTGGATAAGTAAGAGTAAGGAGCAGTGCAAGGGGTGTAGAAGTTTGTCAATGTGTTCGAACTAGTTTCGAGGTTGCACCCCTTAGCGAAGTAGAGTTTCGTACAAAGCTACTACTAGGAATCGAACCATTTAGTTGACCCTAAAGTAGAATGCCTCTAAAAGAGATGGATAAGTTGAAGAAGCATATGGTAGAATTTGAAAGCAAAAGCTTTGTAAGGCCGAGTGTCGCAACTTGGGAGACCGCAACGATATTTGTGAAGAAGACCGATGGGTCTTTAAGGCTATTTATAGACAATTGAAAGCTAAATAAGGAAACGGTGAAAATAGGCATCCTTTGTCGATAATCGATGAATTATTTGATTAGTTGAAGGGAGTTGAAGTGTTTTCACAACTAGACTTGACTATAAGATTCCATCAACTGAAAGTTGCATAGGAAAGCATCTCTTTGGCTGCATTCAGAATGAGGTATGTTTCATATGAGTGCCTATTAATGCTATTTGGATTAACCAATGCACATATGTTCTTTGTAGACTTAATGAATAGAATTTTCCAAGACTAGTTAGATAGATATATGTTGGTGTTCATAGATGACACTTTAATATACTCCAAGGACGTAACATCTCATATCTGGAGGCCAACAGCTAAGCGCTATAGATGCTGCAGACATATATAGTATTAACTTCTAGTGCCAAAATATGAGATGTTAAAACTTGATATCAGAGCATAGTTTTATGAAACTCTTTAACTAAAAAATGATTTTTGAAGACATAATCCTAAAGAATTAGAATAATAATAGAGTATGGGATAAGGCTGCAGTAACATAATTGTATTAGCTTTATATATAAGTATACACTTTATCTCTAGTCTCCTATCTTTGTTGGGTTATTCTTCTATATCTCATGAGGTTTGAATACATATATGGATGGTAGAAGAGGAAAAGTTAACCCAGGAGGGGAAGGCACCGATGGAAATGCCTAGACCTAATATGAGGAGAAGTCAAGGTCAGGCACAAGTAGAGAATGTGGGTGCTGGAGTTCTACAAGTTGGAATGGAAGCTACGTATCAATTTTTTCAGGAATATGATGCAAGCGGGAGTGGCTGCTAGAGTAATTGGAGGAGGAGTGTAGGAAACTCCAGTCGCCAATGATTATGCTAAGTTTAGTGGAGATTATACTAAGCTTGGAGGGAAGCCATTTTGGAATAGAGGATGCTATCGAGGTGGAAAATTGGTTGTTGCACTGTGGGAGGTTATTTGCCAACATGAGGCTTAATGATGAGCAAAAAAGGAGGTTGGCATCAAGACAACTTCAGGGAGCGGCTTTATTTTGGTGAAATAGTGTGACTGTAGGTGTAGATGAAGAGATAATGACATGGGCAAAGTTTAAAAGGAGGTTCCAGGAGAGGTTCGTGTCGGTGATGGCGCATTCTATTTTGATCCGAAGGTTTGTTGAGTTAGAATAGGGAGAAATGACTGTTATAGAGTATGCCAGTAAGTTTGAAGAGTTAGCCAGATATGGGTATGATATGCTTCAGTGGACATGGTGATGAAGACGAATGAAAAGTTTATCAGGGGATTGAAGCCTGAGTTGGCCATGTCTACCTTACTGCATACTAGAGATCCCTGTGATGTGGTTAGGGAGATGGCTTTGCGGCACACTTTCTTATTAGGAGAAGAGTAAGGTGAAGGAGGTCCAGGTTGGGCAAGGCCAAAGAGGAAGTTATTACACAAGAAGGGTGCTCAGAAGGGTGGATCAGCCAAGAAAGGAAAATCTGAGGTGGTTTGTTTTAAGTGCAACAAGAAGGGGCATTTTGCTAATGAATGTCATGCAGGAAAGGCAAACGAAGTGAACAGGAAGAACAATATCGGATGCTTCAATTGCGATCAGATAGGACACTATAAGAATCAATGCAAAGAGTCTGCTAAGGATGGGAAGGACAAGTTGTATGCATTGGAGCCTGCTACTTTGAGGCCAGCGGCTCAGGAGAAAGGAAAGGCAGTTTTGGGAGGTATGCTTTAGATTCATGGTATATCTATTAGCATTCTATTTGATACTGGTGCATCACATTCTTTTATATCTAGATGTCTGATAGACAAGCTTAACCTAGAGCCCACATATTTAGTTACTTCCTTATGGGTTGCAAATCCAATAGGAGGGTATGCAACTCTAGGGTTGAGATGTGACTAATTAAAGTTTCACTAGTTAGGTCATAATTTCGTTTGCAGTTTGCATGTGTTTGATTTTGTGGGGTTCGGAATTATTCTTGGTATGTATTGGTTAAGTTAGTACAATGCCAGGATATTTTGGCAGGTTAGGAAAATATCGCTTAGACACCCTGATCGTATCGACATTATTGTTTATACCGTAGGAAGCCTTAGTAGTGAGGTGAATGCCTTGTTGGGTGTTATGGAATTGGAAGAAGAGCTGAATCGAGTTTTTATGGTTACAGAATTCACGGATGTTTTTGAGCCTTTAGTTGGGTTGCCACCGAAACGAGCCATTGAGTTTCAGATAGATTTAGTTCCCTGAGCAGAACCTGTGAGCAGGCCTCCAAGCAGGATGACCCTTAAAGAGATGAGAGAGTTGAAGGTGTTGTTAGTGGATTTGGAAGGCAAGAGTTTTATCAGACCGAGTAGTTCACCTTAGGGAGCAGCCGTAGTGTCTACTAAGAAACCAGATGGAATGCTAAGGCTATGTATCGATTATCGTAAGTTGAATGAGATGACAATAAAGAATCAATATCCATTGCCAAGGATTGACTATTAGTTTGATTAGTTGAGTAGAGCCTAGGTACTTACCTAATTGGATTTGGCAACAGGTTTCCATCAGCTCAGAGTAGTAGAGGATAGTATACGTTTGACGGTGTATAGACTAGATATAAATAGTACGAATGGTTAGTTATGCTGTTCGGACTAACTAATGTGCCGACGTTCTTTGTATATTCGATGAACCAGTTTTTCAAGAGCACTTGGATAGTTCATGTTGGTTTTCATAGACATTATCTTGATTTACTCTAAGGATGAAAGAGAGAATGAAGTGCATCTTAGAGTGGTGCTTGAGACGCTGAGGTAGCATCAGCTAAAGACGAAGTTTTCGAAGTGTCATTTCTGGAAGAAGGAAGTAAAGTTTCTTCGTCATTTAGTCTCATAGAAAGGGTTGTTGGTAGATCCGACTAAGATTAAAGCGGTGAATAGTTGGAAGAGACCTGAGACAGTAATCGAGATAAAGAGTTTCCTTGGATTAGTTGGTTTTTATCGAAGATTCATTAAGGATTTTTCACAGATTGCAGCACCGATGACCAAGCTAACAAGAAAGGATGTGAAGTTTGTATGGAACGATAAGTGTGAGGAAGCATTCCAGAGTTTGAAACACTTATTAACCCATGCACCTATTTTGGTTGTTCTGGAAGGAAATCAGGATTTGGTGGTTTATACAGATGCATGTGGAATAGGATTAGGAGCTGTGCTGATGTAAAAAGGTAAAGTGATTATCTATGCTTCTAGAAAACTTAGTTAACATGAGGTAAAATATCCGACGCATGATTTGAAGTTCGTTGTAGTGATTTTTGCATTAAAGGTGTGGAGACATTACCTTTTGGAAGAGAGATTTGAGTCATATACAGATCAAAAGTCACTGAAGTATTTGTTCTCTTAGAAGGAGCTAAACATGAGATGGTAGAGGCGGTTAGAATTTATCGCTGCTTATAATTTTTGGATTGAGTGCACACCAGGGAAGGCAACAAGTTTGCAGATACAGTTAGCACGAAGCATGAGAATGCAGTATTGGCAATGATTGCTGAGTGGAAAGATTTAAAAGCATTGTTAGCTTGCAGAGTGCAGGGGAGATCCGAGGCTGGGTCTAATGACGAGACTATTATATTATCTTGTTTGGAAGTTCGACCAATGATGATCCAAAAGGATTGCTTCTAAACAGGAGGAGGATCCCGTGTTAGCTGAACGAATCAGGAAGTTAAGAAATGGAACCGAGAGTAATGACTTAAAGGACTTCATTCTTGACAAGAATAAGTGGCTGAGAGAGAAAGGGAGATTATGTGTTTTGAGTGTAGGAAACATAAGAAAAGAAGTTTTAGAGGAATGCCATCGTTCGAAGTTCACTGTTCATCCAGGAGGAACTAAGATGTATTAGGATATGAAGAAAAGTTTCTTCTGGAAAGGCATGAGGAGGGATGTAGGTTTATGGGTGAAGCAGTGTTTGAACTGTCAACAGGTAAAAGCGGAACATCAGAAGCCGAGTGGGTTGCTTCAACCTTTGGATATTCTAGTATGAATGTGGGATTCTATTTCTATAGATTTTATTGATGGTTTGTCATGGTCGAACAGAGGAAATGAAAGTATATGGGTCATAGTGGACAGATTGACCAAGACTGCCCATTTCATTCCAGTTAAATCAACCATAACGACACTTGTTTTAGCGAAGTTATTAATGAAAGCTGTGGTTAGACTACATGGAATTCCTAGTAGTATAGTTAGTGGTAGAGATTCCTTATTCACTAGTGAGTTTTGGAAGATTCTATTGGAAGTTTTGGGAACCAAGCTCAAGATGAGTAATGCTTACCATCTATAGGCAGATGGGTAAACGGAAAGAGTTAACAAAATCATTGAAGATTTGTTAAGAGCTCGTGTTTTAGAATTCGGGGGTTCATGGGAAGACCATATGCATTTAGTTGTGTTTTCCTATACCAATATTTATCAGACTAGTATTGAAATGGCACTGTTTGAAGCATTATATGGAAGGCCATGCAAATCTTCTGTTTGTTGGTTGGAGACCGGGGATAGGTTGGTTCTTGGTCCAGATTTAGTAAGAAAAGCAGCAGAGAAGATTGATTTGATTCGAGCTAGAATGAAGGAAGCTCAGTCTAGGCAGAAGAGTTTTGCAGATTAAAGACGGAAAGACTTAGATTTCTCAGTTGGAGATCATGTTTTTGTCAAGGTGTCATCGATGAAGGGTGTAATCAAATTCAGAAGATTAAGAAAAATGGCACCGAGATTTTTTGGACCTTTTCATATTGTTGAGAGGATCAAGAAACTCCCGTATAGAGTTGAGTTACCAAGCAGTTTGGCAGAAGTTCACGATGTTTTCCATGTCTCATCTTAGAAAGTGTGTTAGAAATCGAAAACTACTATTGCACATACTGTGCTGCGACTTAGTAATAGAGCTGGATTTGACCATAGTGGGAAAGCTGATTCACATTGTTGGGAGAAATGAGAAGAGGTTTAGAACCGATACAACTAGATTAGTGAAAGTCCAGTGGAGTGACGATGAGAGAGACTGTACTTGGAAGACTGAAAGCAAGATTAGAGATGCTTATCCTGACTTGTTTGATGGTATGTTTTACCTCTTTGATTTATTTGTTTTGTACCTTATCATAAATTCGAAGACGAAATTCTTTAAGAAGGGTAGTTTGAAACACCCCATATTTTTGGTAACATTATTTATGGTATTTAATTATTTAAATTAAGTAAAATAATGTGTTGATTAGGGGATTGAGATTTGATTTAATTAGAAGGTAGCCATACCATTTAAACAATAAATTAAAATAAGAGTTAAAATGAAATAGAAGAGGCGTAAAATAAGAAAGATGCCATTCCTATATCCTTAAACCTTGGCCGTGTATCTCCATACACATTCATTTTCATTCTTCCAAATTTTAAACTTGAGGTCGGCCACCATTAACAAGAGAAAGACAAAGAAGATTAAGAAAAGCTAAGGAAGAAGCTCAATCAAATCAAATCCATTTAAATCTCAAGCTCCTTAATCTCTAAAGCTAAGGTGAATAATGACTACATCTCAAATTTCCTATTGTTTTCAGTTTTAAGGTGAATCTAACCTTATTTGCAATGTTTTTCCATGTTTTTGAATGATGGAATGATTATATACACTTATTGATGATTTATGCATGTTCATATTGATTTTATGATATGTTTTAATGTGAAAACCCTGTTAAATTACATCTAAATGCCTTGCGAGTTTTTATATAGACCAGAAATAATATTCTAAAGATGGGTTTCAATTTTCAGAATTTTTGTGGATTTTAAATAAATTTTCTAGTGAAAAAGATTTTATTTCGGGTTAAAATTGTTAATAGTTAAATAATTAATGGTTTGGGTCTGAAATTTGTATATGTTAGAAAACATAAGGAATTTTTATAGAATTTTCCTAAGTGTTTTAATGGATATACAAATTTATTTAAGGTATGAGACTAAAATATTTTATACATTTATAAATAGGAGAAGGGGTATTTTGTAAATAATTCAAAATTATTATTTCTAGAAATTGGTAGTACTTTCGAAAAGAGAAACTAGCAACCAATCGCAATTTGACAAACAAAGCATGTTAGGTACAAAGAAATAGTTTAAAAAGGACTAATCTACATGGCTTTTACTATTTGATGCTCTCGGCACCAGGCTTTCACCTCCTTATCATCGCCTCTGTCTCCATCAAAACCAATGCACATGGTATCAGGTAACTGGTAAGTAGTGAATTGGATAAGGGGCGGAAGGCATTGAGTTGAAACCAGGCGTTTCGAAGGGGTTGAAGCGATACTTTGCTTTTAAATGAAAATGCGCCCACTTGCTTTCGACTGTATATCTTTCGACATGGCTCGCTTTCGACCGGGTCAAATGGTTTTAAAGAAATGGTTTCGATTGGGTTGTGCCTTTGTTTTTAAATAAATGCTTTTGACTTGGTCGAAACCCTTGACTACCTCTTTCTACCTTTCGACCCAGATTGGTTTCGAAAGGGTTGCTTTACTTTTATTTTTAAACCTGACCACTTCTTCAATGTTTTCGAATGGATGGTTTAATAAGATCATTTCTTTAATTAGGAATGATTTCGAAAGGAATGCTTTCAATTTTATTGAGTTTCTGATCCTTTTTCTCTACTTGAAGGCATAATCCAAATGGTTTGGACTGAAACGGTTTTCAAAAGGTTTCAAAGGAGTGACTTTTGAATGATTTTGAAAGGTTTCCATATGTTTTAAATTGAACCCATAGGCTTTCGAAAGGATTAACATTTTATTTCTTTCAAAAGGGTTTTAAAATGAGATTTCGAAGGGGTGGTTCCCCATGGTTTGAAAGATTTGAAGGAAGGTTTTCCAATGGTTTCGAAAGGTCTAAAAGGAAAGATTTTCCAATGGTTCGAAAGGCAATGTTTAAGTGTTTTAAAGAGGACGTTTAAGGTTTTGAAGCTTTCGAAGGAGATGTTTTTCAATACTTTCAAAAGGATGGAAATGAATGGTTTCGAAAGGTATGTTTTGCCCTTTGGCCTAAGATTTTACTTGTACTGAAAGGGATATTTAAAAGGTTTCGGAAGGGGTACTTTTGATGGTTTCAAAAGGGTTGTTTAAAGGCTTTAAACAAAGGTTTCGAATGAGTTTTTTGGCAATATAGCCCAAGTGTTTTAACTTAAAAAGAGGTTTAACTTATCTTGGAAGGATGGGAAATCCTTAATAATTTCATCAATGTTATTTTGGGTAAAGTATATATAACATGGCAAATAGCTTAGAGTAAAGCAAATAGTATATTTTCCTTCAATATGTATGATTTAAAGATTTAAATCATTCTAAAAAGGTTTTCAAGGAAAAAATTAAAAGGTAGTTAACCCTGAAAAATGACTTAGATTAGAAGACCAGATAGGTTCCTGGTAATTTGGTCCAAAATTCTAGTGTGTAGGACTTTGTCAGGTAAGACTAAATTTACGATTACACAAAGAAAGGAATATATATTTGTATATAGATAGGTTATTGGCAAGTCCATAAAACCATTAGTATCAGCTGACCCTGCGAGATGATAAGTTAGGGACATACCATCCAGAAGAGAAGTATTTAATAGATAGTTAAGAACAAATCATCCAGAAGAAGAATATGTAACAGGTGTTAGATAAATTGTTTATATTATCTGGTAGGCCTAAGTCAGCCAATGGTTAGTAGTTAGCCAAACAAACTACAGTTTTTGGACAAATAGGCCATTTATTACCTGTTTTATTAGCATAAAGGATTTTTCTATTATTGATATAATCAATTTGATTAACCAGTTTGGTGGCAGGATTCAGATTTGTAAAATTATGTTTTTGAAAGGATATTAGTGAGGGAAACCCGTTCCGTTAAGTAGCATGGTCTCATTTAATATCAGTAAACCGAGATGCATAATATCATTCACACCAGGTTTTATGTCTGATTCGAAGTTTTTGTTTCTCCCTTGAACTCTCAGGTGCTCAAAATTGATTTGAGTAGGCTGAGAGATGAGGTTTTAAGGTTTTAGAAATTTTGACGAATAAGGCTTCTATAGACGAGCGGGTGGCTGACGGATAGCTAATTAGGAGTTACAATTGTTTTGTTGATTCCGCTGTGTCTATTAAGTCAATTATGACTATATGGACTCTGGTCAACCAAGGGGTCATCGTCATATGTCACTCTTGGCGTGTTTTGTAATTGATATATTTGATCATTGCCTAGGAAGCGTTAAGAGATATGTAACTTGGATATGAATTATTGTCTTGAAATGTAATAAGTAAAATGTTGTTTTTGAAATCCGTGATTTTGTTCATATTCAAGTGCTTCTGATATTATGGATACCATTAGCATTACCGTATTTTGTCCCCAGAAGTTAATATTATATAATACTGCAGCATGTGTAGCACTTAGCTTTTGGCCTCCAAATATGGGATGTTACAAAGGAAGAGGAGGAACATGCAGTTCATACCAATCTTGTTCAAAATAAAAGGTGTTTCCCTTCAATTATATACTGATAATGTATTGTGTTAATTAATCAATTTAATTAAAACTATATTTCATAGAAAATAATAAATGTATGTTTTGTGATAGTAGTTAAACCATGAGTAATTTATCACAATGAAAAAAAATCATTTTAATGTTTCCAGTCAAGATGCATCCAGACTGGATATCAAAGTATCAATTGAGACTAGAGTACGTAATGCTCTTCAAATGTTGGAAAGTTATCATGACTACGGGGGTCACCTAGGGGTTACGTACTGATGGTAACTGGAAAACTATGGAATAACCCACTTGATCGTTTTCCGTTCGTAAGGTCAAACAAAAAATATCGGTCTTTTATACGAAAGCCCTGCTTTGATTATAGTCAAATCATGAGTGACTATAGTTGGATCGAGTGGAAGTATTACAATTCCAATAGTGTTTCAAAGTGATCATAAAGCGCTTTCAAATGCTTATATTGCTTTGTAATTCCAATAACATTTATTTGTAATTCCAATAGTGATTCATTTCTATATCTTGCTTTTGAATTATCAAGCGCTTTTATATACTTATATTGCTTTCAAACTAATCACTTGCACATTCAATTCTATTTTCCTTGTGATCTTATTACTTCCATTTCTTCACGTACGCTCAATATGTTGTTAGTTCCTGAGATGATGATTTCGATGACAACAACCTTAAGACTTGTTATAAAATATAAATACTAATATTATTGTCAAGATACATATGTGTATGCAGGATAGTGTAGGTACTAAAGAATGAAGACTATACAGTATAGAGATTCAATACCGACGAGGCTGATGAATTCAAGATTGAAGAAACCAAGATTGAAGACTCATGAGTATCAAGAGTTCAAGATATCAAGATAAGTAATAGTGTTTAGATTTATGTTAAAACTTCATAATAGCACTAATCTTTATTCAGATTTTAATTGTGTAATGGAATCCGCCTTCTCACTTTAATAGTGGGACGAAACTCATGATCTCTTTAGTGGGATAGAACCCACGACCTTCTCTAGTGGAATGGAATCCATCAAATTTTAAAATGATATATTTTGAACATTTTTTCGAAAACTTTTTAAAGGTCGTCTCTCTCAGTTTAAATATTTTAGCGTTAAACTATTATTATTATCTTTTATATTTTGATTTCAAAATCATCTCTTATTTTTAAACTATTTCACGTTTTTAATATTATAAGCTTTAAATCTCAAAAATATATTCTATACTTAGTTTTTAATATTACTTTTATATTATAGATTATATATTTTTAAGATTACTTTTTAAATCTCTTTTTTAAAGTTTAAACTATATTCAAAATATTTATAAACTTCAGAAATTGTTTTGACAAGTTTTAAAAAGAAAATCTGTTTTAAAAACAAAGATCAATTTGCAAAATTTACTAGGGCATGTCGACATACCCCATCCTCCCTTGTCGGTATGGTAGCCGTAGAATTAAAAATTCAAATTATCAAATGAAGTACCTATTCGTCATAACCTTTTGCGAATGGACATGACTTTTGTTCTTCTCTAAATACCGGTTGTTTTCAATGAATTTTAAGTTATTTTTTCTTCATTTCTTCGCTCTTTCTTCTCCACTCAAATATTCTCTTATATTTTAACAAAACTCTGCCAAAATCTTAAGTGAATCAAACTCGATCATCTCTAGCTTGATTCTCTGTCACTCTCTCTCCCTCTCTCAAAGATCTCAGTGCTATTCAGTGTTATAGGATCATTTGTAATCACAGAAGAATATCGAATCTCTATACCTATAAAGTTATATTGGAAACAGTGTAATTGTGGCCTGTAAATCAATTGGTGTGATTGTAGCCCATAAATCAATTAAGTGATCTTGTAGCCTGGTTAAATCAAGAGAGTTTGGCCTGAACTCGGAGGCAGGAGGGTGTATCTCATGGCCTTGAGATCGAGGTTGTAATATCGACATTATATTTGAAATAAAATCAACACAAGAAATTATGTGGACTGGATATAGGATAACTCCAAACCAATATAAAATTTTGGCGTGTTCTTTCCTTTTACTACTATTATTTACTATTTTCATCTGTGTCTGATTCTGTATTTGTGAATTGCATATGTTTGTGTTTAATTTCAAAAGGTTTCAAAAATTCATTAAATCCATTAAATATTATTCACCCCCTCTAGTGTTAATCCAACCTTAAGATCCGTAATCCGCATTTCCAACATTTGGGATCAGAGCGAGGTTTTCAAATTTACCACAATCTGAATTTTGAAAAAGTTTAAAATGGCAATTTTTGGAGATTTTGTAAACACTAGTTCAAAACTATTCATATCATCATTGTTTCATAAGTCTGCATGTTGTTATTACAAAAAATCAAGTTATCTACCGAATACATGTGTTGTGCCGGAAGAGTTATGTTATAGGCTTTTGAGGAATCAACACTCAATGGATAAATGGTGCAAATCAAGAAAAATCAATGGATACTTGATAGTGGATGTTCAAGACACATGACTGGCAATCCGAAGATACCGAATGACATAATTTATAAAGATGGAGGACTTGTCAATTTTGGAGACAACTGAAAAGGATATGTGATTGGCATCGGCAATGTCGATAACTCTAAAACTCCTATATTTATGATTTTTTGTTAGTTTGGAATCTAAAACACAATTTACTTAGCATAGTCAACGATGTGATAAGGGCTACAAAATTAAATTCGAAATGGATAAATGTCATATCGAAGATAATAAATCAAATATTATCTTTGAAAGAATTTGGAAGAAAAATATTTACATTCTTAGTATGAAAATCTCAAATGATAACCTATGTCTTTTAGCTAATACAAGTGACCCTTGGATTTGGCATAAAAGATTTGGGCATTTGAATTTCAATTTTTTATCTAGACTATCAAAACTTGATTTAGTAAGAGGTCTCCCTAAAATGGATTTTAAAATAGATAGTATATATGATGCTTGTCAATTGGGAAAACTTAGGAAGAGTCCATTTAAATTCAAAGATATGATTTCAACTTCAAAAACTTTTGAGTTACTTCATTTAAATCTGTTTGGTCCATCTCAGATTCAGTCAACAAATCACAGTAAATATGTTTTTGTAATTGTAGATGATTATTCTAGATTTACATGGACAATTTTTCTGAAACTTAAAAGTGATGCTTTTGATTTATTTAAAACTTTTGCAAAAAGAACCAAAAATCAACTTTTTTTAAAATCAAAACTATTCCTAGTGATCACGGTGGAGAATTTGAAAATAAAATTTTTGTGAATTTCTGTAATAAAAAAGGAATAACTCATAAGTTTTCCTTTCTAAGAACTCCACAATAAAACAGAGTGGTAGAGCATAAAAATAGGATGGTTCAAGAGTTTGCAAGAACTATGCTTTTAGATAGTAAATTACCAAGAAATTTTTGGTCTGAAGCAGTTGCTACAGCTTGTTATATTTTGAATAGGATTTTAATAAGAGCTCTAACCAATAAAATACCATATGAACTTCTTTTCAATAAGAAACCAAAGGTATCTTATTTTAAAGTTTTTGGAAGTAAATGTTTCATTCTAAATACAAAGGACAATTTGGATAAATTTGATCCTAAATCCGACAAAGGAATCTTTATCGGATATTCTAATAGAAGTAAAGCATACAGAGTTTTCAATTTAAAAACTAACACCATTGAAGAAATAATGCATGTATCTTTTAATGAAAATTTCAAAGTTTTTATCAAATAAATGATGAAGATGATATTGTTACTTTAAATAATGAATCAAATGAAATAAATTGTGAAACTATTCATCCTAATAAAAGGATCAGGCTTTTAAAAGATCATCCTATAGAAAATATTCTAAGAAATATCGAATCTGCTGTTAAAACTAGAAATCGACTAAACAAGATGAGTAACGTAGCTTTTATATCAAGTATAGAACCTAAAAATCCAAAGGAAGCATCATCTGATGATTCTGGATTCTTGCTATGCAAGAAGGACTGAATCAACTCAACAGAATTGATGTATGGGAAATTGTTCCTAGACCCGAGGACAAAACTATAATAGGAACTAAATGGTTTTATAAAAATAAAATAAATGAACAAGGTGAGGTTGTTAGAAATAAAGCTTGGTTTGTTGCATATGGTTATTGTCAAGAAGAAGGAATAGACTATGATGAAACCTTTGCACCCATAGCAAGATTAGAAGCCATTAGAGTTCTACTTGCTTTCGCAAACCATAAAAAATTTCAAACTATTTCAAATGGATGTCAAAAGTGCATTTTTAAATGGTTTTCTTAAAGAACATGTTTATGTTGAAAAACCTCCACTTTTTGAAGAAGAAAAGTTTCCAAATCGTATTTGCAAATTCAAGAAATCTTTATATGGTCTGAAACAATCTCCTATAGCCTAGTATGATATACTAAGATCTTACCTATTACAATCAAAATTTGAAATTGGTAAATAAATAATACTCTTTTTATTAAAAGAAACAAAAATGATATCCAATTAATATAGATTTATGTGGATGATATAATTTTTGGATTAACAAACAATGAAATGAATAAAGAGTTTTCTGAAATAATGACATAAGAGTTTGAGATGAGTCATATGAGTGAACTTACTTTCTTTTTAAGATTGCAAATAAAAAAATTAGATAGTGGTATTTTCATTAGTCAAGAAAAGTATGCTTGGGATCTAGTTAATAAGTTTGGTATTACCACTGCGAGTGGAAAACCCACTCCCATGGCAACCAATGAAGTCTTAAATAAAGAAGACATGTCAAAAGATGTTGATCAAAAATTATATAGGGGAATGATTAGATTGCTACTTTATATAACTGCAAGTATGCCTGATATCATGCATAGTGTCTGTCTCTATTCAGGATACCAATCTCAACCCAAAGAGACCCATTTAAAACCTGTTAAACGTATCCTAAGATATGTTAAACACACTTTATACTATGGCCTATTTTACTCTAAAATTAATTCATTTGATTTAATCTTGTATTGTGACTATGCTTGTTGTAAATCAGACCGAAAAAGTATAAGTGGGACTTGTCACTTTTTGGGACATGCACTAGCTTTTTGGTAAAGTAAAAAGCAATATACTGGGCTCACTATCAACAACTGAAGTAGAAAATATCTCTGTTGCTTTAGCTTGTTCTCAAGTTATCTATATGCAAGAGACCCTAAAAGATTTTGAATTAAATATTTCAGACTCACCAATTTATTATGACAATACAAGTGTAATAAATCTATCCAAAAATCATACTCATTGCGCCGAAACCAAACATATTGATATCAAACATCATTTTCTTAGAGATAATATAAGTGAAGAAATTATTTCTCTTGAATTTATCAACACTAAGAATGAAATAGCAGATATTCTAACTAAATCCTTGAATCGATCAACCTTTACTAAATTTAGAAGAGAAGTACGTATTTTCTCTATAACTGAGATATAGAATGCAGATATGGTAACATATATATTAAAATAAATAAAGAAAAATTAAATGTCGACATACAACGGTAAAATTTAAAATTTTCATTTTCCCTCTAAAATTAATTTGGTTGTTATATATTCTCTATATTTTGATTTTTTATGTCTTCCACTTCATTTCTCTCTATAATAAACTTCTGAGAATATAAAGTAACAGCCTCAACTCCTAAATCAAACAAAAATGTGACCTTTTCTTTCTCTTCTCCTAATGCTAGTCCATTTCAACAACGAACTACGCTAGCCCGAGTCATGAAGATATAGGAAACTTTGAAGGACTCCCTGCAAATGATGACTAGGTTGCAAGTCATGCAAATAAAGATGGCAAAAGAATAGGAGGAACAAGGCAAAATCCTTAGAAATTTGCAAAAATTTCTAATGGTTAATCATGCAAACTCGATCGTGATTGAAGATGACTCCTTTAACACTCATAATCATAATCCATTAGAGGAAGACGACGAAGAAGAAGATGATGAAGAAGCGCAAATGGATGAAGACGATAAAGTTATTTGCGTTGGAGAAGTCTGTTTTGACAAAGATAGTAATTGGTCGAACAATGTGGAAACTTTTGTCTCCATTACCCAGATTATTTGATTCACAGGTCACCAATTATCAAAGACTCTCATTAGATTGTTTTTATGATAATGTTTTTATATATTGTGTGTATTTGTATATATTTGTGTTTATATGTGTAATATAACAACATAATATAATTATATTTATGTTTTGCTTACTTGTACTTCGTTATTAATATTTAGTTCCATAGTATTAGTTTAAGGGGATTTATGTAGTTTAGGATTAGTTTTGTTTGATGACAAAGGGGAAGAATTATGAAATAAGGTTAGATGGGCTAAGATTAAGGAGGAGTTAGTAGATTAAGGGGGATTTTTTGGAGTAAGGGGGTGTTAGAGTAGAATCAGAGTTTTGTGGAGTTGATTTTATAAACAAAGGTTGTCATTATCAGAAAGGGGAGATTGTTAGTTCCTGAGGTGATGGTTTTGATGACGACAACAACCTTAGGACTTATTATAAAATATAAATACTAATATTCTTGTCTAGATATATACGTATATGAAGGTACTGAAGAATGAAGACAATACAGTATAGAATTCAAAACTGACGAGACTGACAAATTCAAGATTGAAGAAACCATGACAGACTCATGAGTATCAAGAGTTCAAGATATCAAGAGTTTAAGATATCAAAGATAAGTAATAGTGGCTAGATTTATGTTAAAACTTCATGATAGCACTAAAATCTTTATTCGGATTTTAATTGTGGAATGGAATCCACCTTCTCGCTTTAATAATGAGATGGAACCCACGACCTCTTTAGTGAAACGGAACCTACGACCTTCTCTAGTGGAATGGAAGCCTAGAAATTTTCAAAATGATTCATTTTAAATATTTTTCAAAAAACATTTTAAAGGTCATCTCTCTTAGTTTAAATATTTTTACCGTAAATTATTTTTATTATCTTTTATATTTTGATTTCAAAATCATACCTTGTTTTTAAACTATCTCCTGGTTTTAATATTATAAGTTTTAAATCTCAAAAATATATTCTATACTTAGTTTTTCATATTACTTTCATATTATATATTATATATTTTAAGATTACTTTTTAAATCTCTTTTTTAAAGTTTAAACTATATTCAAAATGTTTTATAAACTTCAAAAATTGTTTTGACATGTTTTAAAAAGAAAATCTCTTTTAAAAACAAAGATTAATTTTCAAAATTTACTAGGGCATATAGACATGGTAGCTATGGAATTTAAAATTCAAATTTTCAAGTGAAGTGCATATTCGTCATAACCTTTCGCGAATGGACATGATTGTTGTTCTTCTATAAGTACCAGTTGTTTTAACCGAATATTAAGTTAGTTTTTCTTCATTTCTTCACTCCTTCTTCTCCACTCAAATATTCTCTTATATTTTAACAAAACTCTGCCGAAATCCTTAATGAATCAAACTCGATCATCTTTAGTTTGATTCTCCGTCACTCTCTCTCACAAATCTCCGTGTTATTCATAGTTATATGATCATTTTTAATTAAAGAAGTATATTGAGTCTCTCTATCTATCAAAGTGATATTGGAAACAGTGTGATTGCGGCCTATAAATCAATTAAGTGTGATTGTAGCCCGTAAATAAATTAGGTGATCTTGTAGCCTGGTTAAATCAAGAGATTTTTTCTTAGACTAGGAGACAGGAGGGTGTATCTTGTGGCCTTAAAATCGAGGTTGTAATATCGACATTATATTTGAACAGAAATCAGCATAAGAATCTGTGTGGGACTGGATGTAGGGTAACTCCGAACCATATAAAATTCCGGTATATTCTTTTCTTTAACTGCTTTTATTTACTATTTACATCTATGTCTGATTCTCTGATTATTTCTATGTTTGTGAGTTGCATCTGTTTGTGTTTGATTTCAAAAGATTTCAAAAATTCCATAAAATCCATTAATCACTATTCACCCCCCCTCTAGTGTTAATCCAGCCTTATGATCCGTAATCTGCATTTCCAACATATGCCACTCAGAAGAAGATGTTAGAAAGGTTGAACTGCATCAACTCATCTTTGTTATTTAGAGCACAAGAAGTCAAAACAATTTAATACTCTTTGTAGTTAAAGTCCTATTGGAGATCTTTAAGCACGAAGTCTTATTCGGTAGCTTAGGCAGTTTGTAATATAGAAGTCTCATTCGGCAGCTCAGGTCTGTAACACCTATTCCTATGGTTTAAATGAGGACGCTTTGTTAGTTAATTCTAGAAGAAGTCTGTGATTGGACGTAGAACGGGAAATTTGAACTAGTATAAAAATCTTCGATGCACTTTATTTGCTGCAATTTTTATACTCCTAGTTTGATATAAGTTTTTATTATAGATATAATCATATTACTCGATCGGCATATACTTCCATTTGGTATCAGAGTCTGGGATTATAGAGATAGTAATAACATCCCAGAATAAATAGCCATAAAGAAATTAGTCGAGGCAATAGAAAAAAGTGCAATAAAGAAGAACCAAGAGAGGAAGCAAGCAAATGCTTCATGGCTAAGCTAAGATCACAATTGGTATGTTTAGATTCTTTACATAAAGATTTTTTGTTGGCACATGATGAATTATAAAAGATTGTAAAACTTTGAATAAAGTTAATAGGATTGCACTAGCTAAGTTAAAAGTTTGCAAGGAAGAAATTTCAAATTTAAAAGAGGAAAACTATTTTTTTGCAAAACAAACTAATGTTTTTGAAAATATAGTAGAAGAAATTTTTACAAAAGGATTTCTTATAAATTGAAGATGAGTAGTCGAAAGTTTAAAAAATAATGAGTTTTTGGAGAAAATCGATGTTTTGCGAAATAAAAATATATTTGTGGAAAATTCTTTAAATAATTCTAGAAAATTAATTTTGGCCCTTGAAAAAGGTAATGAAGCTTTAATTAAAAAGAATTTAGAATTATCAAAAGAATGTGAGATTTTAAAGGATCACAGTAATATTTTGCAAAAAAAGTTTGTAATTCTAAAGCAAATTTTGAAAGATTGAATGAAAAAATCGTAAATTTTAACAAAGGTAAAGATGTTTCATCTTGTTTAGTTACAATTTGAAAGCTTGCAATGATAAAAGCGATTTAGGCTATAAACAAGCTAAAAGTAAATATTGTACTAGATATGCATTCATGTATACTAATTTTAGTGCTAGTACTAGTAAACATAATAGTCCTAAAAATGATTAAAGTCATAATAGTACTTTGTTTAGAAATGATAGAATTTTTTTCAAGTACTAAGCTAATGACTAACAGTATTAGAATATGGATTCCAGCTAATACGATTGATCATGAAAAACAACTTTATATTTGCAACTATTATAAGAAAGTGATTTTTAATTAAAACGATGTCTATAAAGGCTCAACCACACCCAAATGGGTATGGTTTCCTAAAACTTAGGAAATTATAAGAATTGGGTATCACATGCTTTAAAAGTTAAACTTTTTTACCGATACCCTAGTTTATGAGTAGTAGTTATTTATTGGCAGTCCTACTTATGCCGTTAAAACATAGCAATTTACTACGAAATGCTATCAAAAAAATATCCTAGAGCACACTGATCAAAATGGTACTATTGTAATGATATCAAAAGTATTGTAAATTAATTACTATTTGATAAAATTGTTTCATTACTTTTATTTCTTTTAGAGGGTACAATGGGACCTATTTGGTAAGGTTTTCAACCTATGATTAACTCATGGACCCTAACGTAGTAAGTGGGTATCAAAAGCGATTATTATTTATTGTAGGTACTTGGAGAAACAAAAGAAAAATGATAGATTTTGAATTTTAAGGATGTTCCATACGTTTGATAGAATATGTGCTTCATTTGTATATAATGTTCTCAAAACTTTTATAAATATAAAGAGAACATATATATATAAAAGAATACATTTTCAAAATTCATATGCATATTGATTGAGAAGATATTATACTTAGGGGGAGGTATTATACTTAAATCTTCTACCCTTATAATCCTTCATATTACTCCTATTGATATCTGTTTCCTTTCTGTCAATGAAAAATGGGAGAAAATCTCGACGAAATCGGCCATGACTATAGGGGGAGTATCATCTTAGGGGGAGAACAATCTGCTAATTGATTAATTTCAAAATTAACCTTTATAGTTGTCATCATCAAAAAGGAGAAAAATGTTAGAACATGTTTGATATTTTGATAGTGGTAACTAAACAAGAATATCTTACGCATATTAACCACTTGTACAGGAAAAGATATCAACCAACGAAGAGACATACTTGACGAAAAGAAGACCACGATGACATAAAAATGAAATATCAGTCATAGACTCTTAGTCTAGAGATACATAAATTGTTAAAATATTTTCTAGCGGTATATCCAAGCACATTTGATCACAAATTATTTTTAGAAATCAGAGAAGTCAAAATTAGCATCGGCAGTCATCTAAAACACCCCTTTCAGTCGACTGACCGAGAGCATTTAGCATAAAAATACACTGACAGTAATCAACCAAATGCACACTTTAAACAATCAATTGACTTTGTGTTTAGTCGACTTAATGAAGAAATTCAGTCCATCAAAACTGTCGTTTTTTAAACTAATTCCCTTTTGGTTTGAAACTTCAATTTTTGATAGAATTCAATCGGTTGGCTAATTCCATTCAATCGATTGACTGTCGCAATAGCTACTTTTTAATTCGAAATTTCTGGAGTGGTGCCCTCTCTACGAAGAGTTACTTCTCTTTGGTAATGGCTGCAGCCTTTCTTTTGGTCATCCTTCTTCACTCGGAGTTGCAACCATATATTAGACCTGTCAACGAATACTTTCGAATGCGGATAATATCATATCTACCTCCGCATTTGAAATCATTTTTGGATATTGGATAACTTCATCCGTGGATGCGAACGGATATCGAACAATTAGCCTATCAGCTAACAACTAATAAATCCAGAAACATAAATAGAAAATTTTAAACAACTAAGTTATTATGCATTAAATGCATAGAATACAAACAACTAACTTAATAAAACAATAGATAAATATCTTTCATTATACTAAAATACACATAATTTAAACAATAATCTTGACAAAAGTCGGTTAATTTTCGAATATGGATGTCTTCATATCCGCATCCGCGTTCGTATTTTCGAATATTAGATATTTATCCACTTTTGGATATGCATGCGGATGGATTTTGAATTTTTCGAGTATCCATTGATAGCTTTATCATACATCCTTTATATAAAACAAAAAAATTCTTGAATTCAACTAACACTGACATTTTCTGGTTTTGTATATCTTGCTTTGGAATTCTCTAGCCTTTTCATGTACTTATACTACTTTCAAACTGATCACTTGCATATTTAATTCTATTTTCTTTGTGATCATATTACTTCCATTTCTTTACGTACAATCAATATACTACTCGGAAGAAGAATATATAAAGGTTGTATTATTTTGACTCATCCATGTTATTTAGAGCATAATAAGTCAAAACACTTTACTACTGTTTGTAGTCGAAGTCTTGTTGGAGATCTTTAGGCACGAAGTCCTATTCGGCAGCTTAGGCGGTTTGTAATATAGAAATCTTGTTCGACAGTTTAGGCGGTCTGTAATACTCATTCCTGTAGGTTAAATAAGGATGTTCATCAGTTAATTGCAGAAGGAGTCTGAGACTGGATGTAGAATGGGAAGTTCAAACCAGTATAAAAATCTTTTGTGCACTTTATTTATTGCAATTTTTATACTACTGGTTTGATATAAGATTTATTAAGTAAATATAATCGTATTACTCGATCTGCATATACTTTCATAAAGTATGTTACTAATCAAAATATAGTTATTAATTCTAAATTATGATGTTTTATTGCATATTTATATATTATATATATTGTTAGGTGACGATTCTGATATGCAAGTAATGTTGTCACAAATTTGTTTGGTTATATGAGTGATATATATATATATATATATATATATATATATATAATATCAAATATACATTAGGTAGATACAACTTGGAATAAAAGTAATATAATTTTTAATATTTTATTAAATTAATATATTATTTAATTACATATATATAATTTATAATTAATTACAATATCAAACTTCAATCAATAATAGTCATATAATTTTATATGTAAATAATTAAAGCTATGATAATTTTCGGCAGTGGGAAAATATTTTTATCAATAACTTTTTACTATTAAAATCAATTTATTAAATAAATATATTATATTTATATTTTATATTTTATAAAATAATATCAAGAGTAAATAAGCTCTCATCTAAAAAAATTAAAGAATTTTTTAATTTTATATCAATTATTTAATTTTCGTATGAAAAAAGAAAAGTCGATTTAAACTAGAAAAGTTATGGAAAAAAATTTCAAACCATAAAATATCATTTAGGATTTTCTAAAAATTTAAAACTTAAAACAAAGTTTTGAATTTAATTTTTTATTAGTATTTTATTAATTTTCGAATAGATATTTAATTAAATGTGTTTTAGAATTAAAAAATAAAAATAATATTTTCTCAGTTGTAGTGCACAAGAACTGGACTCTTAAATTTCAAAATAATAAAAACTATTGTTACTATTTTATTGATTTATATATATATTTTTTATTATACATATATTTGTGTGTATAAATATATACTTAAAATAAAAAATTAATATATTTATTTATACAAACACATATGCATTACTCACGATTTAAAAAAATCAATTTAATATTTATAAATAATAATTTTTATATAAATCTATTGTAATAACATTTATGTAATATTAATATTTTATTCATATGATAATATATATGAATATATGCAAATACATATAAATATACTTATATAAAATTGTTTAAACAAAAATTTATATATTCACATACATATATATAATACTTATATATATAATGCTTATATGTAAATAATAGTGTATGTATAGACACACACATATTTGGACAGTATATGCTTGTATATTGGATGAGCTAACGTGTCCGTTGCGATGTAAATCTCAACATCTATACATGGGCATGTTATACCTTGCATGGGTTAATATGCTACATATGCACATACATACGTGTGTATATATATATGTATGTATGTATGTATGTATGTATGTATGTATGTATGTATGTATGTATGTATGTATGTATGTATGTATGTATGTATGTATATGATACACATACATACAGACACATATATACATATAACTATATATGTATATATATGTATATCAAGACATAAATTAAATAAAATATGTATAATTTATAAATTTAAATAAAATAAAAGATTTTATTTAAATAAATTTTAGAAATTTTTTATGTGAATTAGACTTCATAGGCCCTATAAAGATCCAATAAGGGAATAAATTTAAATTCACATATTTCTTTCGCTGTGGGCTAGATTAATTCCAACAACGGTATCAGGTCCCAATGGCCTATGCGATCTAAATTAGTCTTGTTAGGGTTAACGTATTAAAGTCTATCCAAATAGTAGGATGCCTAGAAAAGCAATGTCTAAGGTTGGGTTTGGGCAATTAAGTACTCCGTCATACCTAATTACTAGCTTGGCCCCGAAATGACGAGGTAAAACCAAAAGGTTATCCCTACTAGAAAAGACCTAATTTGAATTAGGCTTTGAGCTAGTTTCAATTTTTTTTGAAACTAAAAATAAAAGTTTTAGATTTAAAAGTTAAATTTGAAATAATAAAATACTATAAATGTTATAATATGAATTTTCAAATTGTTTTGAAAATTGAAAATATAATATTTATAAATTTAAATGTAAAATTTAAAATATAACAAATGCATGTTATAAATGTTATAATATAAGAAAATCTTCAAAATGTTTGAAAATTATTAATTTCAAAATTTATTAATAAGATTAATAAAATATATTAATTAAATAAACAAAATAATTAATAAATAGCTACATGTATTGTATATTTTGATATATGTTATGTTGTTTTAAAATGTTAAATTAATATAAGTGTACATATATGTACATAAATAAATTTTGAAATTAATATAAATGTAATTAAAACTTTTTAATTAAATTAATTAATTAAAAGATTAATTAAATAAATAATATACATATATACATATGATATATGTGTTATACTATGGAGGTTATAGTATATAATAAATATTTAATATAATGTTATATTAAATTAATTTAAATTTTAATTAATTACTAAATGCTTAATTAATATAACATTGTACATAATACTATTATATAAGTAATATGAAATATAAAGTTATATTATAATAAAACTTATATAATATGAATGTATAAATTAAAGGTGGAATAGTAAGAAACCCTAAATAGACTTAAGAAATAAATGCATACGTAAATGTACGTATATTGTGATTTCCAATATGTCTGGCACTTGAATGACGAGGGTACTTCATAAGAAGTATATTATTCTATGAGTCGATATCACTTAATATAATGTATTGAAGATTATGAATCTCTAATATAATGTTGTCCCCTACCACATATATATTAATAAGCTACTTGCATACTTCTTAGTTGTTAAGAAAACTCAAGCTAGAGATGTTATTTATAGTATTATTAATATATTAAATAGACGAGGTAAGATAACTATATGTAATTTATTGAGAAAACTCAAAGGTACATTAACTATAATTAGGCTATCACGATATGATAAGTAGGAGTGAATAATTTCGTTTTGTTTTGTTGAGCAAACTCAAGGTCAAAGTGAAATAAAGACAAAGTACCAAGGGTTAGGAGTTGGATGTGATACAATTAATAAAGAATTATCCATCGTCTATGGAGCAATGGCTTGATGAGAAGCCTCAAGGTTTGAATTTCAAGACGGACAAGTTTTAACATCCATGGTGAATCCGAAAGACTTCTATGTTTCAACTTAGGGTTTGGTGAAACATAAAAGACTAGTGAGAGCCTTATTAGAAAAATGAACTATAACATTTAACTTTCTAGTATTGCAAGAATATATCATACACAATGATACAATAATCTATAATAATAATTTGTGCATTCAATATGATTGACAAAATGCCTATCAATATATACAAATGAACTGAAATGAAGATTGACAAATAGAAATACAATGTATACTTACTGTAAAATACTTCTTGTATGTTAATGTTTCTATACCCAAAAAAGTAGCTAATTTTACAACAACTTAAAACATTCATAATTTGGTCACTTATGTGTTTATTTGGTCGATACCATGTATTGGATTCTATGAGAAACTCAAAAGCAATACAATACTATGCATATTTGATCCATATACAATCGCATATAAATGTTATATGGTGAATGGAAATAGTTTTTAGTGTACAATATTTCGATGAAATTAGTTTATTTGAAAAACCAAATAAACTATAGTGTGAGATAGAATATTCTATTTGATTGATTACAATAAAGATCACATTGCCTTAAATATAACACAAGACCAAAACTATAATATAGATCTAAGAACTTGATCGTTGATATGTCGGTTTGATTAGTTTATGCAAAGTGCAACATATTTGATGTCCTAAACTGTTAAGGATGTTCAAGTGCACCTTTGTAAAGAGTTTGTTATGAAGTTGTAATAAAGATATTCTTTTGAATGGTTCGATCATTTAGAAAGAATAATGAATGTACAAGAGTAGATGTGATTTAAGGTGTATTTGAGATGAAGAGAGCAAATGGTAACTTCTGCTTCATTAAGAAGTATCCAAAGCGAGAATTGTAAAATAATACTTGATACTTAATATTGGAACAAGAAATATAATTTCTATGTCGAAATGTATTTTCATATAGGAAATTCTTTCTATGAGATTTATTTCTTTGAGTCCAAGATACTTGATCAAAAAAAATCTCCATTGTCAACTAGTTGTAATATATGAAGTAAATAATTTATACTACGTGAATGATTGACCTTCGACTTCAGTATGCTATTATAGTAATGGTAGAAATAGTATGAGCATGCTATGTAGCACTTATTGATTGCATCAAGTTACGAAAATAATTTTCGTAAAACATACTGAACATTATTTATGAAATAATATTTATTTCTCAATGTGAATATTATGGATATTCATTATGAAATAAAACTATGATGTGGTTTTTGTTTTCACAACAAAAGTGATGTATTGGAAAATACTGAAGTATCTAACATTATTTACAATTATTTTGAAATTATAGACTAAGCCATAGTTTTGAGAAATAATTTTTATTATATGTTATAAGTCATATAATTATATCTCGAATAATTAAGAGTTATGCACCCATTTAGTGTTTGCGTCATAAGAGTTGACGAACTCTTCGGATTGATACATATTGATGTATGTAATCGTAAGTCTATTCATACCAAAATAGTTATATGACTTTATTGTATTCATCGATGAGTTATCATCGACATGGATATGTGTATTTAGTACATAAGTAGTATGTATATGGTAAACTCATATAATATAAAACAAAAGTAAACAATATTGCATGCAAAATAAATGATTCGATATGGTCGAATGGGTGAGTATATTGGAAAGAGTTCCGTATGTACCTAGTTTGAATAAAGATTTAGTCTTAAAGGTCACTCCTCCATGTAATACAAAATGATGTATTGGTAAGGAGCAATCGAACTTATTGGAGAAAGCACGATTAATGATGAGCGAAGTTGAGTTAAACTGGGGTTTGTACTTAAGAGTTTTACACAAGGTTAAAATTAATATCTTCCAGAGAATAGTTTACAAAACCTACGAGACAAGGGTTTATAAGAAATCTCGACATATCCTAGGCCAAGGAGATGGGAGGTTGCGCGACTTGAAAAAGAGCACGTAATAATTGAACGTAAAGGATCTAGTATGAATTGTCCATAGAGAATATTTGAAAAGATAGTAATTAGATGAATAATTTATGTTGTAAACATAAATATTTGTGAACTAATGTAAAATAGATTTTAAACAAAACAGTTCATATGAATGCCCATTTCGTTGCATTTAGAAACTACCGTTGTTTCAAGAAATACCAACTTCGTAGCAAAAGAATTTCTTTGAGAAAAGGTTGGTATAAAATGAATTTGGATACGATCCAATGATAAAACTCATTACAAGGGATGAAATGAAGTTTACCAAACCTAATAAACATAATACATTAGAACGTCTAATGAGTATTCTTGTACATAAAAGAGAAAATATGAGTTTCTTATTAATATCAAGAATAAATAATCCTCATTTTTTTAATTAAATCATTAAGAGTATAGACTCTATGATATGGTACAATGTGCAGACCTGAATTAGATTGCAAGTACATTATCAAAATGTGATTTTGATTGTTATACCTGAAAGGATGTGGTCCATTGGCCGCAAATGTGTCTTTATGAAAAAGATAAATGTAGTTGAAATATAGTGAGCCTCATTGATAAGAATATTATTGTGAATTTCAATTGTTTAAATTAATGTATCAGATTCACCATTTCGATGTGCTTAAGCTGTTTCAGATTTCACTCATAAATTATCATCTAGTATCACTTTATATTTTCATATACACGTATTGAAACAGAAAGTTTAAGTTAGATTTAAACTAGGCTGTTTTCATATAACAATCAAAGTGTCTCGAAGCAGTGGGAGCGATATTGAGTTTGAGGGTTTTTTAGATACGATTCAAGAAAAGATATAAAAGTATCATTAGGAAAGCATCATAATTGAATAAATGTATTGATAGATGTATCAAATAGTTTATTATCAGTCAAAATGTAGAGAAAGCGTGTGATCATAAGAAAGAACACTAAAATGTACATAGATATTTCTAAATCATAAGTAAACAAAACACCATTGATTGTTAATGATGTGCTTGTGTTAAAATCAGTTTTAGTTGTTTTAATACTCGATGTTGGGTTTGTAAATGTTTTCTATTGTAAGTATAAAAGATACTAGGAATGTCTCAAACGATATGCAAGGACACCTTCTTAAAATGTTTAATACGGGACATGTAAAATGGATTCCTTATGCATTGGCAATAGGAATTATCATACATGCTATGTTGTCTATGATATCATGATTTGTTTGTGTATTTGATACATGAAGCAAATATCAAATCCAAATTGATACCACTAAATGGTTGTTTGTGGTGTTAACATGTATTTATGAAATATTAGAGAACCATTTATAAAAAAATAAACTTCATATGAAGGAGGATTCAGGCCCAAACTGTGATAAACGGGATTTTCGACCCTCGAAAATCGACACTAATACATCCTCGGTATTCACATGCCGTAAATCCAAGTGCCAGAAACCCTTTAAAGATAAGAAAGAAAATAAAAACAAAATAGAAACTCATAGGTGTTATCCCGCTTTTTGGCAAAGCCGTGATACCAAAAGATCGATCAGAAACCGAAGGTAGTTCGTCTCAAGGATTGGTTATACATTGCTTCGCTATGGATATCGATGACTTTTGTCTGAGCCCGGATCAGGCTACAATTGATAGAACACGGCAAGCAAAGTCATGGGAACCAGCGTTTCAAATCTCAAGTCAATCTGAGCTCGTATGTGCAAATTATGATCGATTCAATCTAAGGAAAGAGCATGTTGTTCGTATCCATGAAGAGGTCGAGGTGATGGTCCATTCGAATCCATCAGGTTCGAATCCATCAGGAGTTAGTCACTTCGAACCGACCCCTGTTCGTATCCATCGGTTCGACTCCATCTAGTTCGCAACCATCAGCAAGCACTCGTTCGAATCGGTCCGGGTGTGCCGCTTCATATCCATCGGCAGGTCGTGTGCTTTGTATCGGTCGTTCACCATCAAATAACCCTCGGTTCGAATCCATCGGAAGAGCATGTGTTCGTATCCATTGAGTTCCTCCTACTTCGAACCCAAGAAGTCACTCCACTTCATACCATCCAGATACCCCGCCTCGGATCCACAGATGACATCATGTTCAAATCCATCCTACTGCGACGACTTCGTATCGATCGACTATAGCATGTCAAGATCGATACGAACGATCTTCTATTCGAATCCCTTTGTGAATGCGGCCCTCGAATCCACTAAGTCAAAATGGCGAAAATGATGGAGTCGACCCAGCCAAATCGGAGTGAAAAGTGGATTGACCCAGGAAATGCGCACCACGTCATCACGAAGGCGCGTGAGGCCATCGAGTCGAAGCAATCGATTCGAACGAAGCGTAGCAACCGAAAATGCAATTTCGAATCGACCATAACTCGAGATCTACAAGTTCAAATTCCATGAAATTTTCATAGGAGCTTGCTTACATGTTGAAGAATGTCGACACCAAACTCCACCTCGATTGGATGATTTCTTGATCGATTCGAATGGAGTTCGAATCGATCCCAAAGTGGGCCCAAATTTCCTGAGGCCGGGCATGTGGGCCCCCTCACGTGCCAGAAGTGGTCTCCCTAAATTTAGGCGAAATATCAGCCTCCTACACCTATAAATAGAGCCCCAGGTCATTCAGAAAAGGGGATCTTGATTCGGAAGCGCCCAGACTCTACCAGACTCTACTTTGCACTTCACTACTACCGTTGTATTTGAATTTCAGAGCTATAATCCATGGTAATCTGTTGCAATCAACTATAATTAGCGAAGAACATCAATAAAAGAAAAATCTTTGAAGTGGACGTAGGCCGAAGATAGCCGAACCACTATAAATTGTGTGTTCTTGTTCATTATTTCTGAATTTCTACTTGTTGCTTGCTTAGATCTGTGATTTGTGTTTGAATATCGTTGATTTGTATTCATACACTGGTGCTTTCATGACACTTGGGCACTTTGGTGCTTTCATTGAGAGTTGAACTCAGGGGAAGTTGAATTTGAAGATTTAAGAATTCAGATATAGGAGCCATGACGAGGCAAACAAGTAAGAGACAAAGACCAAAGAGAAGTGAACATCAAGGAAGTCAAGAGGCTTCCTCAGGAGCGAACCAAGCGTCGATCTTCATCACTAGGGACGAGATGGAGACAATGATGAAGAAACATGAGGAGTTGATTCAGAGTTTATTTCAACAGATAGGGCAACTTGAAGCACAGAATAGAGAAGCTGATGGAGTTCAGAACGGAGCAGGACCATCCGGCATAGCACCTAGATTAGGAGGCACGCACATGGAGAATGTTGATCCAATCTCGAAGAGAGAGAGGAGCATCTGCGCAACCTGGGAGTAGCAGAGGAGTGAATGCTCAGTCAAGGGGGCAGATCCCAGAATTCCCTCGTGAACTCGGGAGGCAGGCCGAAGACAATGGACGAGGAATACAGCTTGGAAACAATGACAGATTGGCGGAGATGGTTAGAAGAGCTATGAGAGGCGGTTTGGTAAACAAAGATTTGGAGGATGTTAATAGGAGTCCTTTTACTCCAGCAATCAGACGAGCTAGGAACCCATCGGATTTCAAGTTACCATCGTTGGACATGTATAACGGGAGAACGGACCCCACGGTCCATCTGACGAAGTATATGAGGCATATGGAAGTGCTGGGGGCATCAGAGGAGGTTATGGCTCAATGCTTTCCATTGTACTTAGCGGATATTGCAGCGTTATGGTTTAGACAACTAGAGAGTGGATCTATCGAAACATGGAATGATTTAACTGAGAGATTTATGAGGCAATTCAGGGTTCACATTACAAGACCCAAGGATGTGATGACCTTGGAAACTCTAAAACAGAAAGCCGGGGAGACTTTGAGAAATTTTCTGGCGCGCTTCAATGCGGCAGCAGCTTCAGTGGATCGACCAGATCCATCTATGGTTGTGATGGCAGCTGTGTCCGGAGTAGCTGACGGCACAGAGTTCAAAAATTCATTGACTAAAGATCCATCTGTGGATGTAGGGGAATTCTACGACGAGGCGGAAAAGTTTTTAGGATTGGAAGATGCAAATGCCGAAAAAGAAGAAGGAGAAGGAATTGATATTTATGCGATCAAAGGAGGAAATCCCCCTGAGAAAGGTGTAGACGGAAACGAAAGGCTGAGGATAATAATGACAGATCAGTGCGACCGCGGTGGGAACCGAGATTCACCACATACTTAGAGTTGAACGAGACTTTGGAATAGATCTACCAGGACACTATAGGGCAAGTCCCTTATCGAAAGCCAACGAGAAGAGATCCGACTAGCAACGAGCGAAGGTCGGACAAGTATTGCTCATTCCATGAGTTGAACGGTCATAACACAAACGATTGTAGGCATCTGAAGGATGAGGTGGAAGGGCACAACAGGAATGGCATGTTGCTTCAATACGTGAGGAGGCGAGCTCTAGTGGTGGAGCTGGAGCGACCACCGTCTACGTCAGCCAGGGGTGGCCCTGAACCGGGACACCGTATGATTATCAATTGATTGAAATAACGATGAACAAGTCGTAAGCTTCCCACTAACACAATTAAATCATTTACACATGTATGAGATCACGAACGATCCCCAGGCATGCTCTGAATGATCATTGACCGTTTCGTAGTGGGAACTTACACTTTGACATCCTTGCTTTGCTTTTGTTTCGTTTTGATTTGGACATTTCTATTTTAAAACTCATCTGTTGAATAGATATTTGTTTCTGATAATTCTGAAATGGCAAAGCTACTTACACATGTACGGGGACACGAACGGTCCTTAGGCATGCTCTGAGATGGCGATAAACCGCCCTGACAAACGATCTAGGGACCCACTCGAACGTGAGCCTGGTATCGATAATATTAAGCCCTCTCCCCCGGGAACACTCATTCGCCTCGAATGGTACCTGACCTCAAACGGTCACAATTCGCCTCGAACGGCACCCGACCTCGAACGGTCACAATTCGCCTCGAACGACACCCGACCTCGAACGATCACAATTCGCCTCGAACGGCGCACGATCGTGAACGATCACAACTTGCCTCGAACGGCACATGATCGAGAACGATCACAACTTTCCTTGAACGGTACACGATCGCGAACGATCACAACTTGCCTCGAACGGCACCCGACCGCAAACGGTCACGATTCACTTATTATGTCCGACCTTGAACGGTCGCAATCAGCCTTGAACGGCACTCGATCGTTCGCGATCGATTCCCGCCGCGAACGGCATACGACCACGAACGGTCCCATCTCATCATTCGCCGCGAACGGCATCGACCACAAACGGTCCCGAGTCATCTCAAATGACACACGATCCCGAACGATCGTCATTTGAGGTCATATGAAATTATCAAGTTCTTTACAGGTAGCTGACAGGATATGAGCATCCAACTCAAGGCATTACAAAACACACCTTCCTACCGCAAGGCATGTTTTGGGGGGGCAAATGTTATCCCGTTTTTTGGCAAAGCCGTGATACCAAAGGATCGATCAGAAACTGAAGGTAGTTCGTCTCAAAGATTGGTTATACATTGCTTCGCTATGGATATCGATGAATTTTGTCCAAGCCCGGATCAGGCTACAATTGATAGAACACGGCAAGCAAAGTCATGGGAACCAGTGTTTCAAATCTCAAGTCAATCCGAGCTCGTATGTGCAAGTTATGATCGATTCAATCTAAGGAAAGAGCATGCTGTTCGTATCCATAAAGAGGTCGAGGTGATGGTCCATTCGAATCCATCAGGAGTTAGTCACTTCGAACCAACCGCTGTTCGTATCCATCGGTTCGACTCCATCTAGTTTGCAACCATCAGCAAGCACTCGTTCGAATCGGTTCGGGTGTGTCGTTTCGTATCCATCGGCAGGTCCTGTGCTTCATATCGGTCGTTCACCATCAAATAACCCTCGGTTCGAATCCATCGGAAGAGCATGTGTTCGAATCCATTGAGTTCCTCCTACTTCGAACCCAAGAAGTCACTCCACTTCATACCCATCCAGATACCCCGCCTCGGATCCACAGATGACATCATGTTCGAATCCATCCTACTGCGACGGCTTTGTATCGATCGACTATAGCATATCACGATCGATACGAACGAGCTTCTGTTCGAATCCCTTTGTGAATGCGGCCCTCGAATCCACTAAGTCAAAATGGCAAAAATGATGGAATCGACCCAGCCAACTCGAAGTGAAAATTGGATTGACCCAGGAAATGCGCACCACGTCATCACGAAGGTGCGTGAGGCCATCGAGTCGAAGCAATCGATTCGATGAAGATCGATTCGAACGGAGCGTAGCAACCAGAAATGCAATTTTGAATCGACCATAACTCGAGATCTACAAGTCCAAATGCCACGAAATTTTCATAAGAGCTTGCTTACATGTTGAAGAATGTCCACACCAAATTTCACCTCGATTGGATGATTTCTTGATCGATTCGAATGGAATTCGAATCGAATCCAAAGTGGACCCAAATTTCCTGAGGCCGGGCATGTGGGCCCCCTCACGTGCCAGAAGTGGTCTCCCTAAATTTAGGCGAAATATCAGCCTCCTACACCTATAAATAGAGCCCCAGGTCATTCAGAGAAGGGGATCTTGATTCGAAAGCGCCCAGACTCTACTTTGCACTTCACTACTACCGTTGTAGTCGAATTTAAGAGCTATAATCCATGGTAATCTGCTGTGATCAACTGTAATCAGCGAAGAACATCAATAAAAGAAAAACCTTTGAAGTGGACGTAGGCCGGAGATAGCCGAACCACTATAAATTGTGTGTTCTTGTTCATTATTTCTGAATTGCTACTTGTTGCTTGCTTAGATCTGTGATTTGTGTTTGAATATCGCTGATTTGTATTCATACACCGGTGCTTTCACGACACTTGGGGTTTGTGACCAATTTTGGAGCAAACAATAGGAATGGAATAATATATATTCTTTAAAGTGAAAATTTTAAATACATTTATCAGAGTTAAACATGGACAGTTATAAATACCTGTCCTTACAAGTGCGGAACATAATGATACACAAGTGTGGTGGTAACAGATAACAATCTTCAGAAAAATCTTCTACCTCTATGCTTCGAGCTCCATCCTAATTTCTTCTATCTAAACCTGACTACTAGGTTGTTCGAGAAAAATACGACACCCAGAGTTTAAGGGAAAAGGAAAATAAACTTCGAACTAGTCATAGAACTCGTGTGAGAAACTCAAAATATGTATTTTGAAAACAAATGTATCTCATAAGACCATGCCTCACATAAAAAATGGAATTGGTATTTACCTTACGATAACAAAAACATTTGCTATGCAAAATATGATAATATTATTTTTAATAACATTTTTTGAAAATACTTTACAATAAACTTATGAATCTTAGCCGAAATTGTTACGTTGGTTAAATTTCATAGCATAATAGGTTTACAACTAGTCATGAAGGCATTTATTAGATAATGGATTCCATACAATCGCAGGTAAGGGACTACCTTCCATACAGTACATCCCTAGAGGAATATACCGAAGATACATAAAAAATCCTCCGCATTTGGCAAGACCGGTCTATCCCTATTTCGCACTCATACATGGCCTAAATAGAAATCGAATATGACATCACCCTAGTCGTTACTGACCTATCCGGGGACCTATAGCATACACAACACACTCGACATATAGAGAGTAATTTTGGAAGGTGATGATCATACCCTAAAGGTTGCGAATCACATAGCCTTATGGCGTACCCTGTTTAGGCCATTACCGGGTGATGAGGCCCGAGGTAGCGATTACCTTACACATAGCACATTTCACTATGAATGCAAATTTGCCAATTCATAATCACACAACTGATTTCTTCAAACGTATAAATCCTGAGCTTATATGTCTCAGCAATGGGTGTTAAGCCAAGAGAAGTTGCCTTCTCCACCACTAAACAGATGATATGTTCATAGAGATCAATTAATGTAATTAGAAATGCAACGTCAGACATTCATCCGTACAAGTTGTCTAGGTACAGGTCTAACCGAAGGAACTCTCCTACTACATCTCATCGAAGATTATCCCTAGGATTAGTAGTGATAAGCTCTTCCATCGAAAATCTCAAATGAATAACTACTGTCACATAAATATGATATGAGAAATTTCCCCCGAGGGTCAGCGGCAAGCAGCCCTACATTCCATCTTCAAAATCATATCTTCATATGTCTTTTATTTTCAAACATGTAAATTGGTATAAAGTTGTCTTCAGATAGGAATCACCCAATTCTGACCCCGTTCCTTCGAACCAATCATCGATGAAAGAAATGTTAAGTAAATAGGGAATTATTCTTATGATTTATTACTTTCTTTTAATCAAAAATATCTTTAAGAGATATATCTTTAAAACATTTCTTTCTAGTATATACAGAATCATTAAACCTCTCTTTGAAAAATCATTTATTTAAATCTTAACAAAGATTTCTTAATTCAAAAATCATACTTTTTGGATTGAGTTGAAACTATGTTATCAAGGATGTTTATCCAAAACCAGTAAATATTAAATGAGAAAAATCCATAGAAATCATCTAATACCACTCAATATCAGTTTTCGTATTCAACAAGTAATATGGACGGAATAACAATGAAATCACCTTTTAAGTTCCACTAATAGTACGAGTTCCCTCTTCGGAATTTAACACCGAGTATAAGAAGATTTTCTCCATAAAATCTAAGTTATTTATATTTGGAAAATTATATCCTTTGTACTTTGGAAAATTTTGATCCGAGTAAATCAAATTTATTATTCCTTCTATCAAGCCAGTCCAGATAGCCAGGGAGAGCAAGAAAATAGTTTGCCAAGCTCAAGCCTAGACACTATATCTCTCCGTCACTCACAAGGTGGTCAAGTCATTCGATCGACTCTAAATCTTTTAACATACTCAATAAACTTTTAGTTATTTATTTAATCACTTCATAAATCCTTAAAATCACCATTAAAATACATTATCAATCATTTAAAAACATTTACAAAAGATTTGGAAAAGAATGGTTGCGTTTAAAACTATATTTCAAAAGTTATAGAAAGGTGTTGCGAATGGTGCTTTTTAAGCTGTATTGATCAAAATGACTTTTCTATCATTTGAAAATTCATTTTTATAACTTAAATTACTTTTGAAACATTTTAAAATATTTTTAGAATTTATTTTGTATTTTTAAACAATTTTAAGATATCATTTTTGAAGAAATCCTTTTATGGATTCCGAACTGCAAAACCGCGATTTTTTTAAAAATTTATTTTATTCATATTTCAAAATCTACTTATCAAAACATCGATTTTCTTTCTTTGTTTGAAAACTATGGATATAGTAATTCAGCGAAGAAATTCGGGCAATATTCCACTATTTTTTTTTGGCTTTTACGGCGTGAAATCGCAAACTAGCGTTACACGACGCGTCTATTTTTGACTCAATTTTCAATATTCATTTAAACTTTGCTAAAACACTTTAAAATGTTTTTAATACATTTTTAAATTATACTAAACCATTTTTGAGATGTTTAAACATTCCATATTCATCATTTTATTCAATAGAGGAAAGTGATTTCCTTTATGCTTATCGACGTGTATTAACATGACTCGTATATATTTTCAACAACCATATTAAACAACCATCATTAACAATCATATCCAAATATATATATCATCCAATAATATATAGGACTATAGTTTAGGAATTTCTCACCGTTGTTTTACCTCGAGTTAATTTAAAATTGGCTATAGCTTTGCTATCACAAAAAAACTCCACGAAACCAAGCTTGAGAGCCTTGGAAAGCTCGACCTAACTAAGGAAGACATAACCTATGATGGAGGACTCGACCAAGAGTGGAGGAAGATGGTGACCGTGGGCTTTTTTGGTGGAAAGGAGGAGTTTTGATGTTGTTTTGAGATGTTTTACTACTATAATATATAATATACTTATTAAATTTCTTTTTTGAGATATTTTTCTCCGTAACTTTGTTAACATGAGAAGCCATAGATAAGCTTGATAATGTGGAGAAGGAAGTGAAGAAAATTGTGTGAAAAATATGAAGAAGGGGTGGGCTATGTATATGATTTTAGAAAACAAAATTATCATAACATGGATGGACAAAACTACCCCTTGTCATCCCCTCCTAGATACCCTAAAACACACGGCAGCCCACCCCTCTCCATGTGACTGATGATGTGGAGGTGATGGTGGTGTAAGTTGGATTTGATGTGGGAAGATGTTTGCTTTTTACAGTTATAAATATCTTAGATATTTTTTCATATTTACCTTATGTAATATATTTATACTTTTCTACCACTGTTATAGGTATATGTATATGTTAATATGTGTGTGTGCATGCCATAAAGGTGTACAAGTTATATAAACAACGTTGTATAACTTATATATGTCAAACCGTTACGAATTTTAATTCTGATTTCTGGTCATATTTTCACTTATTAATTAACGTACATATAATTGTAAACAAAATTTGAAAAATATTTTCTTGTCATTTTAGATGAATGAAAATGATAATGTTTGAATTATAAAACCATACAAATAAATCTAAAACAAATATTTATAAAAATCGCTGTTATATGATAAAGCGATACGAATGTTCTTATATTTTTAAATCAAGTAAATGTCTTCATAAAATTATACAAATGATTTATTATCACTTTATAACTATTTAAAATGAATTATCATCACTTTAAATAATTGTTTGAATAATCATAATAATTATTAACATATTAAATCTCAATTTAGAATTCATAAATCTATATTTAAATATAAGAGTATTACTGATGATGTCATAAATACATTTATTATCCCAAAAATACTATAATAAATTTTTATTTTATAATATTATTTAAGTAGAAAATAAATAAGCATATGTATCCAGCTCCGTGCGCGATGTTTGATGATTATAGAGCCGTTTATATCAATAAAACGGTTTTGGACCATTTTGCCGATATATTTCCAAAGGAAATAATTTTTGTGAATAATTTTTCAAAATAAGTTCATGATTATTATTTATTACATAAAATTTGATTATTTTTTGAAAAATAATCTATATTTGGATATTTAAAATAATTTAAATATCTTTAATTAAAGTGATCAAAATTCGGGTCATTACATACTTCCCCCCATAAAAGAATTTCGACCTCGAAATTATCCAAACCAAAAAACTGGTTACCCAAAGCATTATAAACTTAATTTTTTTATATAATATATATAAATCATCTATAGCATCTGATTCGGTATTTTACTTGAATTCACAACTTATTTTCGAACTAGTATTGATCCCCCAATCCTCTAGTGCAGACTCAGATCAGGTCTTCCGATCGGGCTTTTTAGTTTTCCATGCATAGCTTTTAACTACAATAGAAAACTCAAGTATCCAACCACAAACCCTATCAATGTTATTCGTCAATAATCGAGTGATAAATCGTTTTTGGATCGGTGTAAAACATGTCAAAGCTTTATACTCGGACCTTAGATCAGAATTGTTCGATGAAATAATCCACTATTACATACGTGCTTATTCACCCTTCCAAAAAATTTATAAAGTATTTCATAAAACCTTTATTTTTTGTTTAAATATATTTTCATAAATTATTTATTTTTTCAAAATATTCATCCATAAAAATATTTTTTGATCTTCTTTTAAAAGAAATTATCTTATTTTGAAAGATAATCTATCTTTTAATTCGCTATTACAATATACTTTCTTTAATACCTTCATATCGATAAATCTTCCTTTGTTAGTCAAAACTTAATATTTTTTTTAATACATATATCGTAATTTCTCTTACCTTTGATTTTCTCTAGAATATTTATTGAAACTTTTTGTTCTTTTTAGTCTTTTAAACATTTCATAATGCCATTTTCTCTTATAAAAGAAAATCCTTCATTTAAATTTTCTTGCTTCTTTCCTGAAGAATTCTTATTAGAAGATTTATGTAAACACGAAGTTTAAAAAAAAATATCATAGTTATATTATATATCTCCATAATTTTACATTCAATATTCCAACTTAGACTTGGGTAAAGTCCTCCTAACACTGATACATTGGGTATAATATACTGATTATGAAAACATTTTACCCTTAGCCACACACTGCTATATATATATATATATATATATATATATATATATATATATATATATATATGATAAATAGCTAACCTTAATCACCGAACTCAACATTTCCTTCATTCCTCTAAATTTGAAGTCGATGGTGCGCTCCAATATCCAAAATCTATTAAAACTTCCCCAATTCCTTCTTCATCACTTTCCATTTTATCATTGGCCTCATTGCCATCTTCATTCGGTTGTATTTCATCATCAACATAGGGTAGCCATGGTTGGTTACATGGAACATGTCCCATACCAACTGGTACCTCTCCTTCTATTTCTTCAAGGCTTTGCACACCAACTTCCTAAGGGTTCTTGAACACTTCAACTTCCTAAGGGTTCTTGAACACTTCAACTTCTTTTTCCTCTTCAAATACTTCTTCATCATTCCTCTTCATCTCATCCCAGTTAATGTAGGAACTGAATGATTCTTCTTGCTAAATAATATGCTCCCCATCCAAGTCCCGTATCACATTGCTGCATTCGCTAAATATTATGACATTTGGGTCTTCCATAGGTTTTGATTCTTCCTTCATGGGTTCAGATTCTTCTTCCATGGGTTCAGATTCTTCTTCCATAGGTTTAGATTGTGCTATGGGTTCTAGTGCAAACTAGCAGCATCTGTAATCCATATCCTTTCCAAGATCTACCCAAATTTTTCATCACCAAAAATTATAATTATCTCGAGAGTCATGAGTGGTATGAGCATTTATGCCATTGTATACCCATCTTTACTTCTTCGAGTGTAAGGAGCATGCTCACCCTCAGTCGGTGTCCTTCTTGCACCAATTTTCCCTAGAGGTCTCTCCTTTAGATTACTTTCCTCCATATGGTTTCTACAATGTAAATAACATTCCCTTAGATATAGGTACTAGGCAATTTACTTAATCTAACTTCTTCTTATGTTGAGTTATCTATATTTCATTAACTTACGCATATCATATTTTAAGTAAAGGTTTGTTAATCACTTGGTATTACTTTCCTCGAACCAATGTTCAACCAATACTTATAAAATAATCCGAGGTCTTTGTTCAATCCACTTCTAAAGAGAGCTTTTCCTACTTAAAATTCTTTGTATGACAAAATGGTTTATCCTCCTAAAAATCCTTTGAAAATTTCACCAAAATGTTTTTCAAATTTTATAGCTTTCATTTCCAAGAATCCTTTTCATAAATTTTTAATCATTGTATCTAACTAAAATTTCTCACATACGCACACACAAACACATTTCTCAAAAAGGTATATACTTTAACGCAAAATCATTTGTATATATCGTTATGTGCTCATATATAATATTCTCAAACTCATTAGGGTGTTACTAACTCTATCTCTAATGAGTTACTCATCCTAAGGTATTAAAAATCCTATCTTCGATGAGACTTTTACCCCTGCCAAAATCTAGGTGTTTGCTCAACCTAAGCTCTAATACCAAGTGAGATGAAAAAGATTTTTAACCCTAAAAAATCAGCACTAATACATCTTCGATATTCATGTGCTGCAAATCCAAGTGTTGGAAACCCGATCGTTTAAGGGTAAGAAAGAAAATAAAGACAGAACAAGATCTTACACGAATTGAATAACATATATTATTTCAACATATAATATTTAAGGTGTAAATTTTAAATACATTTATCAAAGTTAAACATGGACAGTCATAAATAGTTGTCCATACAAACGCGGAATAAAATGATACACAAGTGTGTGGTAATAGATAACAATCTTCAAAAAAATCTTCTATCTCCATGTTTTAAGCTCCATTCAGATTTCTTCTAATTAAACCTAACTACTAGGATATCCGAAAAAATTAGAGCACCCGGAGTTTTATGGAAAAGGAAAATAAACTCCATGTCAGTCATGAGACTGGTGTGAGATACTCAAATATTGTATTTTAAAAACAAAGGTATCTCATAAGACCACACCACACATAAACATGCAACGAGTTTTTACGTTATGATAACCAAAACATTTGCTATGCAAAATTTGAGAATATTATTTTTAGTGACATTCTTTGAAAGTACTTTTCAAATAAACTTATGAATCATAGCCGAAATTATTACATTGGTTAAATTTTATGGCATCATATGTTTACAACTAAGTCCGAAAGCATATATTGGAGAATGCATTTCTATACAATGGCAGGTAAGGGACTACCTTCTGTACAATATAGAGGAATATACCGAGGATACACAAACAATCCTTCGTATCTGGCTAGATCAGTCTATCTCTATTTGGCACTCATACATGGCTTGGATAGAAACCAAATATGGCATCACCCAGGTCGTTACGTACCTATCTGGATCCCCATAGTATACTCCGCATTTTAGGCATATAAAGAGTAATCTAGAAAGGTGACGATCATACCTTGATGGCTGCAAACTACATAGCCTTACGAATGTAACATATTTAAGACATTATAGGGTAATAAGGCTAGAGGTAGGGATTAGGTTTCACATAGCACATTTCACTTTGAATGACACATTTCCGATTCATAATCACACAACTGATTTCTACAAACGTATAATTCCTGAGCTAGTACGTCTCAGGAAAGGGTGTTAAGCTAAGAGAGGTTGCCTTCTCCGCTACCAAATAGATGATACGTTCATAGAGATCAATTAATGTAATTAGAAATGCAACGTCGAACATTCTTCAATACAAGTTATCCAAGAACAGGACAAGCCGAAGAAACTCTCCTACCACATCCTATCGGGGATTATCACTAGGATTAGCAACGAGAAGCCCTTGCGTCGAAGATCTCAAATGAAGATCTACGGTCACATATAAATGATATAATAAATTTCCCCCCAGAGCCAGTGATAAGTAGCCTACATTCCATCTTCCAAATCATATCATCTTATGTCTTTTATTTTCGAATATTTAAATTGGTTTGAAGTGGTCTTCGGGTAGGAATCACCCAAATCCGACTTCGGTTCCTTCGAACTAATCATCGATGGACTAAATGTTAAGTAAATAAGGAATTATTCTTTTGATTATAATTCTTTTTTATCAAAAATATATTCACAAGATAAATATCTTTAAAACATTTCTTTTTGGTATATAAAGAATCATTAGAACTCTCTTTGAAAAGTTATTTATTTAAATCTTAAAAAAGGTTTCTTAATTAAAAAATATAAAAAAATTGATTGAGTTGAAACCATGTTATCTAGGATGTTAATCCAAAACCAATAGATATTAAATGAGAAGAATCCATAGAAATCATCTAATTCCACTCAATATCAATTTCCTTGTTCAACAAGCATAGGCGGAATAATGCGAAATCACCTTTTAAATTCCATTAATAGTATGAGCTCCCTCTTCGAAACTTAACACCAAGTATATGAATTGGAAAATTATATCCTTTATACTTTGGAAAATTTTGATTCAAGTAAATCAAATTTACTATTCCCTCTGTCAGGCTAGTTTAGATAGCCAAAGAGAGCTAGAAACGAATTTTCCAAACTCAATCTTAGGTACTATCTTTCTATCACCCATAAAGTGGTCAATTTATTTGATCGGCTCTAATCTTTTAACATACTCAATTAATTTATAATTATTTATTTAAACACTGCATAAATCCTTTAAATCACCTTTAAAATACTTTATTTTCACAAAATATTTGGAAAATAATGGTTGCATTTAAACCTACATTTCAAAAGTTATAGAAAAGTGCTATAAACGGTGCTATTTAAACTATATTGATCAAAACAACTTTACTATCATTTGGAAATTCATTTTCAAACTCAAATCACTTTTGAAATTTTAAGAGACTTTTATCATTTATTTCATATTTTTAAACATTTTTAAAATATCATTTTTAAAGAAATCACTTTATGGATTCCTAACTGTAAAACCACGATTTTTTTGAAATCTTGTTTTATTCATATTTCAAAATCTACTTATCAACATCTCCATTTTCTTTATTTTTTTTGAAAACTATGGAAATAATAGTTTGCAAAATTCTTATCCCAAAGAATTCTGAGCTATATTCCATTATATATATTTATTTGACTTTTATGGCTCGAAATCGTGAACTACCGTTACACGACGCACCTAATTTTGACTCAATTTTCAGTATTCATTTTAACTTTACCAAAACGCTTTTAAATGTTTTTAAAATATTTCTAAATCATATTAAACCATTTTTATAAGGTTTAAACATTCCACATACACTATTTTATTCAATAAAGGAAAGTGATTTTCTTTGTGTTTATCGACGTGTATTAACGTGACTTGTATATATGTGCAACAACCATATTAAACAACCATCATTAACAATCATATCCAAACATATACATCATCCAATAATATATACAACTATAGTTTAGGAGTTTCTCACCTTCATTTTCCCTCGAGCTAATATAAATTGGTTACATCTTCACTATCAAGAAATAAAACTCCATGAAATCGAGCTTCAGAACATTGGATGGCTCAGCCTAGTTAAGGAAGTTATGGCCTATGCTGGAGGGTTCGGCCAAGGGTAGAGGAAGGTGATGGACATGGCTTTTTATGGTGGAAAGGAGTAGTTTTGAAGTTTTTGAGAGATGTTTTACTACTATAATATATACTACACTTATTTAATTTCTTTTTGAGTTATTTTTTCCATAACTTTGTTAACATGAGAAGCCACAAATAAGCTTGATAATGTGGAGAAGAAAGTGAAGAAAATTGTGTGAAAAATATAAAGAAGGGGTAAGGTATTTATAGGATATTAGAAAACCAAAGTATCATAACATGGATGGACAAAACTACCCCTTACCATCCCCTTCTAGCCTCCCTAAAATGCACGGTAGCTCGAATGATGTGGAGGTGATGGTGGTGGTGTAAGGTGGATTTGATGTGAGAAGATACTTGCTTTTTAAAATTATAAACATCCTAGATATTTTTTCATATTTACCATATGTAAATATATTTTAACTTTTCTACCATTTTATATGCGTATGTATATGTTAGTATGTGTGTGTACATGCCAGAAAGGTGTACGAGTAACAAAAACAATGTTGTATAACTTATATATGTCAAACCGTTATGAATTTATTTTTGATTTCTGGTCATATTTTCACTTATTAATTAATGTGTATATATTTGTAAACAATATTTTAAAACTATTTTCTTATCATTTATATGAATAAAAATAATCGTATTTGAATTATAAAACCATAAAAATATATAAAAAACAAATATTTACAAAAATCGCTATTATATCGATAAAGCAATACAAATTTTCTTATATTTTTAAATCAAGTATATATCTTCATAGAATTATTACAAATTATTTATTTTCACTTTATAACTATTTAAAATGAATTATCATCGCTTTAAAATAATTATATGAATAATTATAATAATTATTAAATCTCAATTTAGAATTCATAAATCTATATTTAAATATAAGGGTATTACTGATGATGTCATCAATACATTTAATTTCCTAAAAATACTACAATAAATTTTTATTTCATAATCTTATTTAAGTAGAAAAAGAAAGTGTTTGTATCCAGCTCCGTGCGTGATGTTTGATGATTATAGACTATTTATCGATAAAACGGTTGTCGACCATTTTATCAATATATTTCCAAAGGAAATATTTTTATGTATATTTTTCCAAAATAAGTACATTATTATTTTTATCACTTAAACCTTGATTATTTGTTGAAAAATAATCTATATTTTTATATTTTGGAATAATTTAAATATCTTTAATTAATGTGATTAAAATTCCAGTCGTTACACAAATTTCATAAGTGATATTAAGTATAATATGTCAATAATAAATTCAAGTTAAGAATCTTTAAGTTAGAAATGTTCCAAACAGAACGTGGTGGTTGATTCAATGAAAGCTAAGTACATCGTCTTGAACAGGGCCACAATAAAAGTAATATATGTAAATACAAACGCATAAATTTATAACTGGGTTGAGGGTAAATTCAAATATTGAGAATCACATAATATTATTACAGGATAACAATGCCACGATATGTTCATATTAGAAACTAAAGCTCACTAAAAGTCGAAAGACATATTCTGAATTATTCCACATGATAAAGGTAGTTTATCAATGTCGGAGAGAGTTGATTGATAGTGTAGATCATTAAAACATAATAGCATACCTATTCACTGAGGGATCGACCCAAATTGATTTTGGGGAAACCAATTGGAGAAGTTGGAATAAGATTCCATAATTGACCCCAATTGTAGGTAAAAGATTAATAGAGTTAGGATATGCCCTATGGACAATTATGTAATTTGCTATATATCTAACTCGATAACCAATTTTGTTCGAGATAAAAGGTGTTTTCTTTCTAGTATATATTTGATATAATGTGTATATTAGTTAACTAATTTAACTGCATGTATATTTAATAGGAAATCCATAAATGATATGTTTTATGATCGTAGCTACAAAGCATTGTAACCATGAGTAATTTTCCACAGTGAAAACAAGTATACCATTTTAAATATTCTTAGTCAATATGCATCGAGATTGGATATCGAACTATCAATTGAAACTAGAGTATGGAACACTCTCCAAATGTCGAGTAGTATATAACTTAAATGACCCCATATTCTCAACCATTTGCATCTGCACATGTCGGACTTAAATTGCTCAAAATACCAATTTGTAAAATAAATTTGGCAAAGCTCAAAATATACAGCAAATAAATGAATCAGAGAATCATAGGCACAGAGTAATATAATGCAGCGGAAGCAAAGAGATAGTAGTTCATGAAGCTACTATATAAATACATCACAGTTAAACAAGGGTACGATAGAAGTTTAATACAATAATCAAGTACTAAGTTGAATACATCACTGGAATCAACTGAATATTGAAATTGAAATTGAAATAAATAGCTGGATCTTCAAGCAAAGCTCCAACTCCAAAGGTAAGTCTCAAATGCTGTATCACTCAGTCTGACCCGAGTGTAAAGCAAAACACAAAACAATCGAGTCAGGACATACATACTTATACAATGTAAACCAACTCAAGTGAACTGTAATATAAGGTACAAGTAACTTAAAGGATGCTTGGGATCTCCCATCCTCTAAGGATCCGTTAAACTATTTACTATGTAGAAATATTTCGCTATTATAATAATGTCTATAATAAAATAAACTTACTTTTAAATAGCTTAAGGCTTTACATTTTCCACCTTAACACGTAATAGTCCCAGTAGTCCATCCAGTATCATAGTCCCTCCTGATCGGGAAGCCACCAGAGGACACTCCACGGGCTACGGGTGAAAACTAAACTCGTACAAGGCGCGATAGGGTAGGTGACACGGCACAACTAGGCAATGCCAGGGTAGATATACCAATTACACTTCTGAACCGGTGATAAAGCGTAGCAGCTACTACCGCCCACCTCGAGCCACACCCCCAAATCAAAAGAATCAAAATTGGCCATCGAATCAATCTCAAAGTCCGAATATAATAGCGAAAGAGAGTGTCCAATCAGAGGAGCGACCTCATTAGCCCGTCAATTGCTTCTGTTTTAGCTACCTTATTCCAACTCATGGGAGTCGGGTCCACGTATATACCTCAAAGGACGTCGCCACCATCTACTTTATTCTACAATCTCCACTGCGTACGCGGTTGTTAAAGTGGTTTTCGAAGTTGTAGATAGTATGACAACTTTCGATCCCGGTTTATTTAACAACCCAACGTTATTATAACCCATGGATATTTATTTCAAAATCATTTATACTTTAAAACCAAAATATCATATCCATTTCAAACTAAATACTATATTATTCCATTTCAAAACAAATCAACATATCACTTCCATTCAAAAACCCGAAGTAATAATATATCATTTAAATCCCAAAACTAAATCAATATATCATTTAAATAAACCCAATCTCCATTCATTGAATATACCTTCAATTTATTTACTTGAAATATTCCTTTAAATTATCTTAAACCAAACAGATTTATAAAGTCATATTCTTAAATCTTTAATTCCCATAAGTTTCAATTTTATATATTTAAGGACAATACAATTCCCAATAATTTCATACTACTTAAAATCACAATACTTTGGAAATGTTATTCTTTCGAAAACCATATTACTTAGAAAATCATAACACCCTTAAAATGACCTTCATTTAAACCATTTAAATTCAATGTCAAATAATATTCATTTCAAAGTTGTAACATTTCTTAGTTCATTTATTCAATTATAAAATTTCCAAACCATTAAGAATTTCAGCTACAACGGCATTTATAAAGTGTTACCGTAGATATATTAGTATTTCAAAAACATTGCCAAATTCAAAAACAGCAGCTCTTATAAAGTGTTGTAATAGGTGTCTAGTTATTCAAAACAGTTCAGTTCAGAAACAACAACGTTTATAAAGTGTCGTAGTAGTTATTTAGTTGTTTTCACAAATAGCTCAAATTCAAAAACAACGGTACTTCTAAAGTGCTATAATAGGTATTTAGTTATTTCAGAACCTAGTTCAATTTCAAAATTGATAGCACTTAGCAAATGCTATCCTAAAACCACAGCATTTCTAAAGTGCTACCGATAAAATTCTAGAATTTATACTAACATTTCGGCTATATTAAAATTTTAATTTTTAGCCTTTTTAACTTACAAAAATCATATTTCATGCTTCGGAAATATTCATTTTGATGATCATTTCTCTTATGATTAAATAAAGAAAATTTATAACTAGAATATCCAAATTAACTATAATTCATTTATAAGTCAAAATTTCCCTATTCAACTTAGCCTTTATTTTTTTTACAAATAACTTTACACTTTATTTTAAAATACCCACTTCATAAATAAAGCTAAATTTTCATTTATTTACTTAACTTAACAACTTTATCAAAAACCCAGTTTCCAATTATCAAGTTAAGTCATAATTTAAGATACATTTTTCCATTTAAAAATCCTAACTATTTAATTTACAAAACATAACACTTCACAAAAGAACATTTTATCATAGTTAATATAATAATCAAATTTTCCTTATAGATCTATTCATTTAGGCATCGATTAACTATGATTTTTGGTAAAATAAATTTTATTACAAAAAGTCCAATTAAGACTGTATTTCATTTTATCAATCTAAATATATTATTTATTATACAAAACATACCCATTTCAGGAATTAACCTTTATTACCATTCTAGGTTAGATTTAAGATTCTAAACTTAATCAAACTTAATTATTAAGATATTTAAATAAAACTCTTTATATTCCCTTGTTAAAACCTAATAATTGACTTATAATATTTTAACTTATAGAAAACCAATATCTCCTACAGAAAACCAATACACCTTTACACAAAAAATCATTAAATCAAATTTTAAGTTAAATTTCCATATATTTTAAAATTTAAAAATACTTATTAAAATTTTAGGAAAATATTACTTTAAAAATATTAACAATGGGCTTGTATAATATTTTCTAACCTTGTTCATGTGAAACGGATATGTCTCATTTCAACCGTAATTGAAAAAGAAAAATCCGGGTTCTATCATTTCAATCCCGCAATCTCAAGTAAATCAAATACAATAAAAATCACTCAAGCATACCATTTCAGCTTATAATGATTTTTCCTTATTCAAATGTCCGTTCGGGTATGTATCATTTCAACCCATAGTGATAAGGAACTTGCAGTGTGATACAGTAAATAAAATGAACAGTATAATATAACACAGCTTCTCAAATGATGTAACTAATATATAAACAGCATTTAACATCATATTATCACATCTTTGGCATATATGAATAACATATCATTTTATACAGATTCACTTGTCATCATTTCACAATTATATAAGTACGTAAGTCTAGAGTGATAACTCACCTTTTTAAAGCTAGAATTGAAATTCAAACATAAACTAGACTCTGCAAAGCACGAAAAGGCGCGACAAAGCACGATGCAAACTTAAGGGAAGAGAGAGCCAAGATCCATATCTTGTACATAAATAAATTAAACATATATAAGAATATGATTCTCAACACAAACATTAGAATTTAAACAATGGAAAAATATGAAACAAAGTGTCATAACCTTTTGATAAAACAAAGCTAGATGATCAATCACCAAGCAAGTGGGATCGGCCATGGCTTCAATGGGCTAGACCGTCATGTTGTGCTCGACCTCATCATGTTTGAGGCAACATAGGCTCAGTTATGAAGGTCTTAGTGCATGGTTATGGCTTAAAAATGAAGTGGTGGTAAGTTACAGCTATAGGAAGGAAAAAGGTCAAAATTTTGGGAGGTTACAAGCAGCATAGGTTTGGCCTTATGGCTTCATAGCTCGGCTTGGTCACCTTAGGTCGTGGCTAGGGTGTGCTTGATTCAAGCAAAGCGTGGAGTGGTGGTGTTTCAAGTTGTGGCCGAGGCTAAGAGCTGAAGAGGAGGAAGTGGATGAACAAAGATGGAGTTTGGCTAGGGTTTGCACTTTTTTTTGGTGATGGATCTTCATCAATGGTCACAGCTAGGCTTTGTGGTGAAGAAGTGGGTGGTGATGGTCAGCATGGTGATGTGGTGGAGATGGTGAGGTCGGCTATAGCTTGGAGGACGAGCAATACATGAAGGGAACAAAGAAAAGAAGAGAGAAAAGAAGGAGGAGGACATGGAATAGATCTAGTAGTTTATTTTTTTCTCATACAAATGAAAATGAGGAAATGAGAAGTTATTCATGTGAAATAAAAAAAAAGAGGCGCCTAGGGTTTACAAAAGAAAAATGAACGGCTAAGGTAAGTAATAAAGAGGCTAGGCAATAAAAGGCAAGAGTTTGAATGATTTGGAAAATAAAAAGGCAATACTATAAAACAAATAACTTGATGAATTTAATTAATTTTCCTTTGTTTGTATGCAATGAAAAGAGGAGTTTGAATAATGTTTTGTGCATGATTGATGAGAGGAATTCACGGCTAAGGAAAGATGAGAAGGCAAGAAAAGAAAAGGCAACAATTAAAGGAGAAAGATCTTGTATATATTTTATTCTTAAATGCAAATGAAAAGGATGATATTGAGATGGGAATGAAATAATCTTGTACATGATTAATGGAATGATTTTTATGGCTATAGGAGTGGTTTGGACAGCAAGCAAAGGAGTGAAGAGCTAGGCAAATGAATGCTAGGGAAAAGGAAAAGACATTGAAATAAAAACAAGTAACTAAAGTCCCTTCAAATTTCTAAGCCATTTATCCAAAATAAAACAAGTCAGCAACCAAAAATAATTCAAAGTGCAAACCATAAAATAAAATAAATAAATAGAAAACAAAAATAAAGAAATGAACATAGGAAATAGAAAATAAATACAGAAAATTATTGCATGTAAAAAACTATAACTTATCCAGTTTAAAAAGTATAAAACAGAATTTAATGAAACGAAAAATAGAGCGAATATCAGAATTATTTTCTGCTTCAAAGAAAAAGATTAAAATTTAAAATTTTAACTGAAATTCAAAATTTGACCAGAGTTGACCAAAATATAAAATTTTCAGAAAATGTTTATTCTATTGTATTTGGAAAATAATTTACAAACGAATTCCATCTTTACATTGGAAAATTATAAAACTAAATTTTAAATGATATAAAAATCAAAGTTCTCAAAAAAAAATTAATTAAAAATATTTCCAAAATTATGGGTTGCTACACTCCCCCCACTCAAAACTTTTCGTCTCGAAAAGGAACGAAGCAAGGAAATAGAGAAAAATAAGATAGAAGGAGATAGGATTAAGACAAGAGGAAAAGAATAACCCCGAAAGAAAAGAGATTGAAAAACAAATTAAGATAATAAATTTAAAACTATGAAAATTTCAACTAAAGTTAATACTTGATTTCACCTAAGTTAGATAAATCTTTAACTATTTCTAAATTCATTATCCTATCATCCAATTATCCAAAATTAACAATTTCTGAAATCATGGATTTGAAAAAATCATTTATTATACTTATAATTTATTCAATAAATTTAATTCTGATTTATTCAAAATCATTATTAACCTTATTCCCCTTAATATATATCTAATCACATTCATTAAGTGTATTTACATTTTATTATAACTACTCCAATTTATTTATAAATTCCTTTAACATCATTCTGTATTGTAAATTATTCAATTAACCTTTCATTCTATTTACCTCTATTAATCTTTTTATAACTAAAATTTAAGTGTACAATATTTATTATAGTCACTCAAATTTTATAATACAATCCTTTTTGTATTGTATATTATCCAATTACATTGTTAACTTTTGATAATTAAGGTAAGTTATATTGGAATGCTATAGAATACTATACAAATAAAATTTTCTCAATTCAATTATCCAGGCTTAAATATTTATTCATAATTTGATTTCCTTTTATAATTGAAATTTTCCTGCATGATAAAATTTTAGAATTAAATTTTCGATTAACTTCAAATAATTTAGAGATAAATAAATATATATACACTATATATATCAAATCAAATTTTTAAATCATATATCACATATATTATACATCAAGTCATATTTTAGAAATCCAAATCGATTAATTCTCCAAAGAAAGACTGTAGCTATACTACAGAAAGGTCTCTTCACTTCGAAACTCGAAAATGAATGTCGATGATGCTGTAGTCATCACCGAAATTATTTTCCAGCGACAAACAAAAGAGCACTAATTTACAAATTAAAATTTCTTTGAAACAATTTCTACTTGAAATACTTTAAATAACACACCCTTTAAAACTTAAAGCCAAAGTTTGAAACCATCGGAAATTAAATTCTTAGTTTCTTATTTTAAATTCATTTGAATTTCCAAATTAATTTATAGCCATGTTTTCAAGTTCAATTACTATATATGAAACAAAAGCCAATGGTTACAAGCTATATATACAAAGTCAAATATTATTTATTATCATGTAATTTGATTAACTATCAAAATTCAGAAAATTATACTTATATACATATACAGTATAATTACACGAAATTTATTCATTTACTAAATTTGAAAACAATAGGTGTCAGTTTGCTCTGTTCAAGTGTTTTGGAGATCCTATCGATATCGCTGATTAGACGAATCGATCAGCAACCCAAATCAACATCAACAACTCAAACAACATAATATATAAGACATTTTAAATATAGATTTACAAATACACTATACAAGAATAGATTTTTAAAGTAAGGATAGAGATTCAAATTTGATTAACTCAACTCAAAGAAGATTTTGATTTGAGGATAAGTTGGAACAAAAGATAAGATAATTAACTAATCGAATAAGGAAATGGATAAGCTTATATATAAATCGTGGGCAACCTTAACCGGGTCAATCGTGACTTCAAGAATTAGATTGATATGGAAATTCTAAGGCAAATCTATATTCGATATCAAGAGGTGGAATTCAGGACAACAAGAGGTACAAGTATCTAAGTGAGGATATATATATAAATCTTCGATAAGCAAATGCCTATTGTAAAGGAGATTCCTCCTTTACAAGTCATTCAATGGAGATACAGGATGCTCCAGAATTCATAAAAATACGAATAGTGAAGGACAAGAATGGATTTCAGAACCGCAGGGAACGTTCCAAGATACAAAGGAAACAGAGTCAAAAGGAAGAGATTCAAACTCGAATGAAAGTGATTCTGTAAATAAATTTACCATATATGCTAAGTTTTGCCTAGAGCCAAAGCTCCGATACCAAATGTAAGGACCCGATACTTTCAACCATTCGCATCCGCACATGTCGGACTTGAATTGCTCAAAATACCGAATTGTAAAATAAATTTGGCAAACCTCGGAATATACAGGGATCACAGACACAGAGTAATATAATGCAGTGGAAGCAAAGAGATAGTAGTTCATGAAGCTACTATATAAATACATCAGATTTAAACAAGGGTACAACAGAAGTTTAATATAATAATCAAGTACTAAGCTGAATACGTCACTAGAATTAACTGAATACTGAAATTGAAATAGATAGCTGGATCTTCAAGCAAAGCTTCAACTCCAAAGGTGAGTCTCGAATGCTTTATCACTCAGTCTGACCCGAGCGTAAAGCAAAACACAAAACACTCGATTCGGGACATACATACTTATATGATGTAAACCAACTCAAGTAAACTGTAATATAAGTTACAAGTAACTTAAAGGATGCTTGGGACCGCCCATCCTCTAAGGATCCGTCAAATTATTTACTATGTAGTAATATTACGCTATTATAGTAATGTTAATAGTAAAATAAACTTACTTTTAAATAGCATTAAGGCTTTACATTTTCCACCTTAACACGTAATAGTCCCAGTAGTCTATCTAGTATCATAGTCCCTCCTGATCAGAAAGCCACCAGAGGATACTCCACGGGCTACGAGAGAAAACCAAACTCGTACAAGGCGTGATATGGTAGGTGACACGACACAACAAGGCAATGTCAGGGTAGATATACCAATTACATTTCCAGGCCAGTGGTAACGCGTAGCAACTACTACCGCCCACCTCGAGCCGTACCACCAAATCAAAAGAATCAAAAGTGGCCACCGAATCAATTCAAAGTCCGAATATGAGTGTGTCCGATCAGAGGAGCGACCTCATTAGCCCGTCGATTGCTCCTGTTTTAGCCACCTTATGCCAACTTATGGGCGGGTATACGTATATACCTCAAAGGACATCGCCGCCATCCTACTTCATTCTGGAATCTCCACCTCGTACACGGTGGTTAAAGTGGTTTTCGGAGTTGGCAGAGAGTATGACAACTTTCGATTCTGGTCTCTTTAACAACCCAACGTTATTATAACCCGTGGATATTTATTTCAAAATCATTCATACTTTAAAACCAAAATATCATATCCATTTCAAACTAAATACTATATTATTCCATTTCAAAACTAAATCAACATATCACTTCCATTTCAAAGACCCTAAGTAATAGTATGTCATTTAAATCCCAAAACTAAATCAATACATCATTTAAATAAACTCAATTTCTAAATCATTGAATATTCCTTCAATTTATTTGCTTGAAACATTCCTTTAAATTATCTTAAACCAAACCGCTTTATAAAGTCATATTCTCAAATCTTCAATTCCCATAAGTTTCGATTTTATATATTTAAGGACAATGTAATTCCCAACAATTTCATACTACTTAAAATCACAACACTTTGAAAATGTTATTCTTTCAAAAATCATAATACTTAGAAAATCATAACACCCTTAAAATGACCTTCATTTAAACCATTTAAATTCAATGTCAAATAATATTCATTTCAAAGTTGTAACATTTCTAGGTTCATTTATTCGATTATAAAATTTTCAAACCATTGTGAATTTCAGCTACAATAGCATTTATAAAGTGTTACCGTAGATATATTAGTATTTCAAAAACATTGTCAAATTAAAAAATAGCAGCTCTTATAAAGTGCTGTAATAGGTGTCTAATTATTCAAAACAGTTCAGTTCAGAAACAACAGCGTTTGCAAAGTGATGTAGTAGTTATTTAGTTATTTTCAGCAAGTTCAAATTTAGAAACAATAGCACTTCTAAAGTGCTATAATAGGTATTTAGTTATTTTAGAACTCATTTAAGTCTCAGAATTGATAGCACTTATCAAATGTTATCCTAAACCCACAGCATTTCTGAAGTGCTACCAATAGAATTCCAGAATTTATACTAACATTTCAGCCATATTAAAATTTCAATTTTTATCCTTTTTAACTTATAGAAATCATATTTCACGCTTCAGAAAATATTCATTTTGACGATCATTTCTCTTATGATTAAATAAATAAAATTTATAACTAGAGTATCCAAATTAACTATAATTCATTTATAAGTCAATTTCCCTATTCTACTTAACCATTATTTTTTTTACAAATAACTATACACTTTATTTTAAAATACCCACTTCATAAATAAAGCTAAATTTTCATTTATTTACTTAACTTAACAATTTTATTTAAAACCCAATTTCCAATTATCAAGTTAAGTCATAATTTAAGATACATTTTTCCATTTAAAAATCCTAACTATTTATTTTACAAAACATAACACTTCACAAAAGAACATTTTATCATAGTTAACATAACAATCAAATTTTCCTTCTAGATCTATTCATTTAGAAATCGATTGACTATGATTTCTGGTTAAATAAATTTTATTACAAAATGTCCAATTAAGACTGTATTTCATTTTATCAATCCAAATACATTATTTATTATACAAAACATACCCATTTCAGGAATTAACCTTTATTACTATTACTAGGTTAGTTTTAAGATTCCAAACTTAATCAAACTTAATTATTAAGATGTTAAATAAAACTCTTTAAATTCCCTTTTTAAAACCTAATAATTGACTTATAAAATTTTAACTTATAGAAAACCAATATCTCCTACAGAAAACCAATATACCTTTACATGAAAATCATTAAATCAAATTTTAAGTTAAAATTCCATATATTACAAAATTTCAAAATACTTAATAAAATTTTAGGAAAATATTACTTTAAAAATATTAACCATGGGCCTGTATAATATTTTCTAACCTAGGTCAATGATACAGATATGTATCATTTCAATCCGTAATTTAAAAAGAAAAATTCGGGTTCTATCATTTCAAACCCGCAATCCTAAGTAAATCAAATGTAATAAAAATCAATAAAAATCACTCGAACCTATCATTTTAGCTCATATTGATTTTTCCTTATTCTGATGTCCGTTCGAGTATGTATCATTTCAACCCATAGTGATAAGGAGCTTGTGGTGTGATACAGTAAATAAAACGAACAGTATAAAATAGCATAGCTTCTTAGACGATATAACTAATATATAAACAGCATTTAACATCATATTATCACATCACTGGCATATATGAATAACATATCAGTTTATATATATTCACTTATCATCATTTCACAATTATATAAGCACGTAAGTCCAGAGTGATAACTCACCTTTTTAAAGCTAAAATTGAAATTCAAACATAAACTAGACTCCGCAAAGCATGAAAAGGCATGACAAAGCACGATGCAAACTTAAGTGAAGAGAGAGCCAAGATCCACATCTTATATATAAACAAATACAACATATATAAGAATATAATTCTCCACACAAGATTAGAATTTAAACAATGGAAAAATATGAAACAAAGTGACATAACCTTTTGATAAAACAAAGCTAGATGATCAATCACCAAGCAAGTGGGCTCGGCCATGGCTTTAATGGGCCATACCATCATGTTGTGCTCGGCCTCATCATGTTTGAGGCAACATAGGCTCGGTTATGAAGGTCTTAGGGCACGGCTATGGCTTAAAAATGAAGTGTTGGCAAGTTACAACTATAGGAAGGCAAAAGATCAAAACTTTGGAAGGTTTCAAGCAACATAGGTTCGGCCTTATGGCTTCATGGCTCGGCTTGGTCACCTTAGGTCATGGCTAGGGTGTTCTTTAGTCAAGCAAAGCATGGAGTGGTGGTGTTTCAAGTTGTGGTCGAGGCTAAGAGGTGAAGAGGAGGAAGTGGATGAACAAAGATGGAGTTTGGCAAGGGTTTGCAACTTGTTTTGGTGATGGATCTTCATCAATGTTCACGACTAGGCTTTGTGGTGATGAAGGGGGTGGTGATGGTCGGCATGGTGGTGTGGTGGAGATGGTGAGGTCGGTTATAGCTTGGAGGCCAAGCAATACATCAGGAGAACAAAGAAAAGAATAGAGAAAGGAAGAAGGAAGACATGGAATAGATCTAGTATTTTATTTTATTTCTCACTCAAATGAAAATGATGAGATGCAAAGTTATTCACGTGAAATAAAAAAAGAGGCAACTAGGGTTTACAAAAGAAAAATGAACGGCTAAGGTAAGTAATAAAGAGGCTAGGCAATAAAAAGCAAGAGTTTGAATGGTTTGGAAAATAAGAGGCAATACTATAAAACGAATAACTTGATGAATTTAATTAATTTTTTCCCTTGTTTACACGCAGTGAAAAGAGGAGTTTGAGGAATGTTTTGTGCATGATTGATGAGAGGAATTCATGGCTAAGGAAAGATGAGAAGGCAAGAAAAGAAAAGGCAACAATTAAAGAAGAAAGATCTTGTATATATTTTATTCTTAAATGCAATTGAAAAAGAGGATATTGAGATGGGAATGAAATATTCGTGTACATGATTAGTGGAATGATTTGTACGGCTAGGAGCGGTGTGGACGGCAAGCAAAGGATTGAAGAGCTAGGAAAATGAATGCTAGGGAAAAGGAAAAGACACTGAAACAAAAACAAGTAACTAAATTCCCTTCAAGTTTCTAATCCATTTATCCAAAATAAAACAAGTCAACAACCAAAAATAATTCAAAGTGCAAGCCACAAAATAAAATAAATAAATAGAAAATAAAAATATAGAAATGAACATAGGAAATAGAAAATAAAATACAGAAAATTATTGCATGTAAAACACCGTAATTTATCGAATTTAAAAAGTTTAAAACAAAATTTAACGAAACGAAAAATAGAACGAATATAAAAATTATTTTCTACTTTAAAGAAAAAGATTAAAATTCAAATTTTAAAATTTTAAAATTTAAACTAAAATTCAAAATTTGACCAGAGTTGATCAAAATATAAAATTTTCAAAAAATGTTTATTCTATTGTATTTGGAAAATAATTTACAAACAAATTCCAACTTTACATTGGAAAACTATAAAATTTAACTTTTGAATGATTTAAAAATCAAAGTTATCAAATGAAAATTTTGTTAAAAATATTTCCAAAATTATGGGTTATTACAATAACTTATGACTATAGTGGACACCTAGGCGTTACGTACCGATAGTTATCGAATTGCTATGGAATGACCCACTCGATAGTTTTTGGATGACTAATATAACTAAGGTCAAACAAAAAATATCAATGTGACTGATTTTTTGCAATGCTCTCGACTTGAGAATACCGTCAATCTTCAATATGAAAGCTCCACTTTGATATAGTCAAATAATGGCATGGCATTCATCGAGTGACTATAATTGGGTCGAGTAAAAGTATTGGAAGTGAAATACTATTTAAGAGAGGGTTTGTCTCCTCAATTATACGCGTTAGTATCGTGATCAACTCCAGTTAAGTCAAAATCAAAGTCTCTAGTTAAAGCATTTCGATGATAAATAATTATTATTGTTGAAGCAAAAACTCATGTTTGGATTATTGGGTTGAATGTGGACGAATTGGAATTTTAACCATACCAAATTCCATAAGTCCAAAGTCTTATAGTTTGACCAAAAAAATTGGTGTGAATAAAAGTCACAAATAGGGCAACGCTTAACAAAGCAAAATTGAATTTTATCGAAACTAAGTAAGCGATAAATTTGCCTAGAATGTCACACCGCCAGCTAAGTGACGTGTGAATATTAATATTTGAATAGTTCGATATTAATCGCCGATCGAATTTACAACTAACGAGTCATATGACCATAACGATAAATACTCCTTTGACCAATGATTTAATCAATTTATAATTGTTATAAATTAATTAAATTAACTATTATTTATGAAATATTCATTGTAAAATTTGATTATGATTTGATGAGTAAATATTATTAGACATATTTATGATGGTTATAAATATGTTAAGTCGATATACAATATCGATAAGTATTTAAATAGGATTTAATTATATAATATTTTATTTGGCCTTAAATGGGTTTAAGGTACATCATAGGGCTTGATATTTTCTGTGGAAAACATAGGTGTATGTGGCTCAAATTAGGTTAGAAAGGGCATGATTTTGGATGGCTCAAATTAAAGGAGAACTAGTATGAGAGGTGATCCACACTTCTCTCATTTCTATGTACTACATACGCAACTCTAATCTAATTAGATTCAGATCTTTTTTTTTGTGCTTCCTCTTAGGTACTTGCTGGCCAAAATTCATACTAGTCTCTCTCTATCTCATCAAGTTCAAATCAAGGTAATTCGGTCATTATCCAATAGCTGGTGGTCAACGGTTAAAAGATTGGCTATTATTAAATTGGAAACAGTTTCAAGTGTCATAAATCACCTTTTCAATATGTACGTTAAGGCATTGGGATCAAGATACATTTCTAATCAAAATAAAGTTATTAATTCTCAATTATAATGTTTTATTATATATGTTTATATTATATATATTGTTAGTTAAGTGACAATCCTTATATGCAAGTAATGCAGTCACAAAGTTGTATGGTTATTTGCATGTGTGTGAATGTATTTAATTTTTAAAATTTTTTTAATCAGATATACATTAGGCCGGCACAGCCAAATAAAAAAATATCCTTTTTTATATTTTACTAAATTAATATATATTATTTAATTACATATATAGAGTTTATAATTAATTACAACATCAACCTTCAATCAAAAATTGTCACATAATTTTATACGTAAAGAATTAATGCTACGATAACTTTCGAAAATGGAAAAATATTTTTCTTAATATATAATTATTAAATATTATTTAATCAATTTATTAAATCAATAAACTATAATTCAAATATATTATGAAAATTATATTTTATATTTTTATAAAATAATATTAACAATAGAGAAGCTCAAGGAAAAAATTTATTTTATTTATTATTTAATTTTGATTGAAAAAATGAAAAATCATTTTAAAATTATTTTGAATTTGAAAAAATATGGAAAAAAATTTCAGGGCCTAAAATCATTTAAGATTTTTTGGAAATTTAAAATTTGAAATAAAGTTAAGAAACTAATCTATAATTAATACTTTATTAATTTTCGAAGGGATATTTAATTAAATGTATATTAAAATTTAAAAAAAAAATTAGCTGTAGTGCACAGGACCTAGACTTTTATGTTCAAAAATAAATGACTTTTTAAGTATTTTATTAATTTATATATGTGTGTGTGTGTGTGTGTATTATACATATATTTGTGTGTGTGTGTATTTTTAAAATAAAAAATTAATATATATATATAGACATATGTATTTCTTCTCACGGTATTTAAAATACTTAAATTAATATTTAAAAATAATTTATTTATATTTAAGTAGATCTATTTTAATAATGTGTGTGTAATAGTAATATTTTATTCATATGATAACATATATTAATATACTTACATAAAATTATTTAAACAAAACTTTATATACACACATTATTATAATACTTATATATATAAATATAGTGTGTGTGTGTGTGTACACACGCATATATTTGGACAATATATACTTTCATATTAGACGAGCTAATGAGTCCGTTGCTAGCATCTAATTCGTACTTTGCATGGGTTAATATGTTACATATAAACACACACACACACACACACATATATATATATATATATCTGTGTGTGTGTGTGTGTGCATGACAGACACACCGATATGTGTGCATGTGTGTATTAAGGCATAAAATTAAATAATATATATATAATTATAAATTAAATAAATTAAAATATTTTATTTCGATAAAATTTAGAATCTTCTAAATGAAATAGACTTTATAGGCCCAATAAAGATCCAATATGGGAACTTTTTGAAATTCACTCATAGCTTCCGTTGCGGGCAAGACCATTTCAAGTGATTAGGGTTAATTTTTGGCCAGTAAGTAAATAAGGAGGAGGCGACAAAAATATAAAATCTAACTAGAGATGCTATATTGTGGATGGAAAGGAGAGAAAAGTAGATCTAATCTCATACTCGTCCTCCTTTAATCCAAGCAATCCAAAACCAAGCCTTTCTAACCTAGAAATGAGTTGCTTATACCATTTATTTGAGCCAAAAATTCTACCCCTATGATGGATCTTAAACCATTTAAGCCCAAAATAAATTATTATGCAATTAAATCAAATTTAATCGCTTATTGATATCCTATATCGATTGGTATATCTATGACTATTATAATATATTTAAAAATATTTATTCATCAAATTATTGTCAAATTTTATAATGATATTAATTTTGAAATTCATTTGGTATACATATATGTGCACTTATGTTATTTTAACATTTAAAACAACATAACTTATATCACGATATATAATGCATGTATATGTTCATTAATTAATTTTTCTCGTGTAGATGGGCTACCATGGTCAAGGGCAGGGAATGAAAGCATATGTGTTATAGTTTATAGACTGACTAAGTATGCCCATTTCAGTTTATCGAAAGCCAAGAGAACTACGGTGAGGTTAGCAGAGATATATATGAAAGTAGCAGTGAGATTGTATGGGTTTCCTAGTACTATTATTAGTGATCGAAATTCGTTATTCACCAATAATTTTTGGCATAGTTTGCAAAAGGTATTAGTACAGAGTTGTGCATGAGCACTGCGTATTATCCACATATAGGTTGGTAGACCGAGAGGGTCAATAAGGTCCTGGAAGACTTGCAAAGGGCTTACATTTAGACTTTGGTGGATTTTAGGAGGATTATTTACATTTAGTAGAGTTTTCATACATAACAACTACCAGAGATGTATTGGGATAACCCATTTAAGTAGTTGTATGGAAGACCATGTAAATCACCACATGTTGGTTGGAGGCAGGGAATAGGATTTTGTTAGGAACACATATGGTTAAGGATGCTACTGAGAAAGTAGTGATAATTTAAACTAGGATGAAGGCAGCACAATCTAGGCAAAAGAGTTATGCTGACGCAAGGGGGTAGGAACTGAAATTCGTGTAGGGGATTAGAAAGTTTCTCTAATGAGAAGCATGATGCACTTTGGGAAGGCTACAAAGTTAGCACCTAGATATGTAGGACCATTTTCGGTTATTGAAAAGATTAAGAAGGTGGCATATAAGGTGGAACTTCCTAGTGCTTTTGTAAGGATTGATAATGTGTTTCGGCTATCACATCTGCAGAGATGCATCAGAGATCCGCATGTAATGGTTAATTTGGAGGCAGGAGAAGACTTAGTCGTGGAGCCAATATGACCTACATTCATAGAACGATTCAAATAGCGGATCTAGATGCGAAGAGCCTTCAAAACAAGGTGATGAATCTAGTATGTGTCTAGTGGAGTGCATATCGGGAAGACTGCATATGGAAAACAAAGGGAGATTAGGAGGACCTATCCAGAATTGGTCCTTTCAGATCAGCGAATGAGCTATGTGTTGAATTGTGTTGTTATAGAACATATATATGTATGAATATTATGGTTTAATATTGTATTAGTAGATAGCGCTAGTACATTTTTATGAATTGAGAATTCATAGGTTTATGATTAAGAGCAAGCATTGGTTAGATTGACAATTACTACTGTGCCTTAATTGAATTTTGGGATGAAATTCCTTTAAGAGAAGAGACTGTATCAACCCATATTAATTTCAATTAATTAAAATTAATAAAAGGGTCAAGATATGCCAAATGATAGAAGGAGTAATGAATAAATGAAAAAGAACATGAGATCCCAAGCCCAAATTATTGTGGGAAAATAAACATTATTCTTTCCATTCATTCATTTTATTCTACTAAAAATAAAATAAAAGCTTAAGAGGAACACTAATGGTTATAGCCTAAAGAGAACAAATGAAAAGAAGATAAGGAAACACAAGATAAAGGGGGATTAAGAAGACTAAAGCAAGGTATATCGAAGATCTAGGTGAGTAATACTAAATCCATTTTTACTATTCCTAACTATTTTGGTTTCAGCATGATTTTGTATACCTTTATATATGATAGAGTTTCATATGGAGTTTCATTAACAAGAAAAAAATTTAGTGAATGTTTTAGGGAAATATAGGTAAGAATGGAATGTTTAGATGTGTTTCCCATACTCTAAAGATATTGTTATACTATAAAATGTTAATATGATGTTCTAATCATGACTTCTGAAACAATTTTTTAGTTTGGAAGGTTACCATGCCAAAATAAATTATTATGAACATCTGAGAGGATACCAAGGAAATAAATAAGGAAAAGATCTAAATAGTTATCCATTAATTTTTTAGAGTTTTAGTTGAGATTACCATGAAGAAATTAAGCTAATATAAATGGGGGAAATGGGTACTGCACGGTCACTTATAACTTAAAATTATAAGGTAAAACAAGTGTTAAACGAATAAAGGACTAGATCCATAGTAAGCCAAAAGGAAACATAAAAGATATGGTTGATAACAGAAAGTGAAATCATGCTGAATTAGGTAGTGACACGTGTAATGACATTGTTAGGCGTGTCAGACTTTGTCTAGTATGAAGCTAAGGCGGTGGCCTTATGTTTCATAAGAGAAAGTGTTGGGAGGATTATTTACGTTTGGTAGAGTTTTCATACAAAACAGCTACCAGATCAGTATTGGGATAACCCATTTAAGGTGTTGTATGGAAGATCATGTAAATCACCGCATGTTGGTTGGAGGCAGAGGATAGGATTGTGTTAGGATCAGATGTGGTTAAGGATGCTATCGAGAAAGTATAGATGATCCGAACTAGCATGAAGGCATCACAATCTAGACAAAAGAGTTATGCCGATGCAAGGAGGTAGGAATTGGAGTTCGTGTAGGCGATCGGGTGTTCACGAAGGTTTCTCCAATGAGAAGAATGATGCGCAATTTGAAAGCGTTTTCTTAATAAGGGAAGTTGTATTATGCTAGAGTGGTATTATGCTAAGGCAAGGTGAGAATGAAACTTAATATGAGACCATTAGGTAAGACTTGGGGAAAGGCCAGGGCTAGCAAGGAAAAGAACTCTTGTTCTAGAGATAGGGTTAGAAGGGCTATTGACGTCAGGTGAGGATGCTTGCTCGAATCTACACCTTGAAAAGGTAAGGAAAGACATCTAACTTCCAAGGGACTACAGTGGGCTGATTTTATACAATTTCAATCTAAACAAATGTTTGGGGACTACGAGTGGCTATTTCACAATAGTCCAGAATTTAAGCAAATAATTAGATAGGGACTGCATTTGGCTATTTCTTTATGGTAGAGCTTAACAAATAAATAATTTATAACTACAGGGGATGAGTCTATGAATTTTAACTTATTGAATGAACTGAAGGGATACTGCAGGGAGCCGAGTCCATTCAGTCTAAATTTAATAAATGAATTAAGAGGATAGTACTGGGGCTGATTCTAGGTAATATTCAAAATAAAAGACAAAAACTAAAAGGGGTGCTTAGTAGGGTGTGACGACCGCCCATGACTCCCGCACGAAAACAAGGAAATGGTGCGCTGAAAGGTGTGCCAGGAAGCCCTGGACAATAGTCAGGGTAAGGTAAAACAGAATAGTCTATCGTATTACTCACAGCGCATGGACAAAATACAATAGAAAATATACATAGTGAAGCTCCATAGAACAGAATCATATAAACTCATAATAGCTTTATACAATCATCTGAATAGTCAATACATCAAGCCTCACTACATAACACTCAGAGTATCAAACAAACAGCGGAACATCCAGTGCATATAGTAGGAAAACAATATGCAAAAGCCTCCAGCTCGTCTTCGTCATCAACAGCGTAGTAGCCAAGAACAGCACCTGTCACCTGCTACCTAGTATGCCCATCCCAACATGGATGAACAGTCCAAGGTAATAAGAGTTGAACATAAAACCTTGAGTCAGACAACAGTCTTAGTGAGCAGTAAATCAACTATCAAACATACCGAAAGAGCATAAAGGGTAAAAGGAATAGGAACTCAACCATCCCACTCCACCTCATTCTACAGTGATAGCCCCCAGACACACTAAGCAGAAACAAACATAACAAAGCAGACATTTAAAGTAAAGTAATTATCACTCGAGTCAAGGTCGATGTTTTCCAAGTACAAACCCCCAAGGCCTAAACCAAGATCAGATAAGCACCCAGAAAGCATCGCTCTTGAAGCCGAATGATGATACAATCAAACATCCATGACTCTGGCTATCACTGTTATCATTGCCTCGATATCACCGTTAATTGAATGATCGGCACCTTCTTTCAGCCGTCCGTCAAGGGCTAATGGCAACCCCGGTTCTAGACATAACTCTGCACGTCGTCATGACCCGTGCCTAGGACTATCGCATCTGCCCAGAGTACTAGCACGTCATCGTGACCCGTGCTTGGAATGTCATCGTGACCCGTCCCAACGTACTCTTGCTTTGAGCATGCTCGAACCTTCAATAACGATAAGATCCAAGCCTCCTAGTCATCCTCCTCGATGACTACTCTCATACTAGCTCAAGCGCCTCTCGAACCCACCATTATCCACAAACCCGGACCGCATCACCGAGTTATCAACATGCTTGGGATGATCCCGTCTGGATTAAACCAAGGCTTTTCACACATCATGCTTTGCTTTAACGCATCATAGCAAAGTCCCATCTCAACATCATGGTTTGCCTCATCGCATCATGGCAAAGTCCATCATCATCAAATCTATCCATATGAGCTTCAACATCCGCTTCATATGCCACAGGCAGCTTTCACTATTCAAGAGCCTTTCCACTTAGCTTTTGAATCATCTTTGACCAACTTGTCCAATTCAAGTTATCAATCAACTAATCCATCAAATCAAACATTAATCCAAGTAATCAATCATTCAAACAAGATCTAAATAAACAATTACAACAATAATGGCAATTTCGTAAATAAAGAGTCCAAATCTAACCTGCATTCTAACAAGTATGAATTATGAACAATATCTCTACAACTTGATGAATGAACTTGCATAAGTGAACATGTAGTGAAATAGATGTTAAATCATCATTAACCATAGATCTACATGCAGACTTAAGAAAATGCACGAAATCACTATCTTTAACACATAAACAAACCACCGATCCAATATACTCCTTTGGGTCCGTGTGAGAGATAACCACCACTCACCAAATCACCTAAACACCTCAAAAACAACCAACTCCAGATCTGGACAGCAAAAAATCAAGCTTGATCCTCCAAAGCTCCACTTCAAATGATGAAATCTCTCTTCAATGGATGGAGATCTTCAACTTTGGCTCTTGGATCTTCGATTTGATCTTCAATTTAGATGGAATAAATCACTACATTAGAGTGGAGAAAAGAGGTGAAGAAGTATTGTGGTCGAGCTCTCAAAATGGCAGCACTTCGTCGCTTCAAAATCTGGTGCCAAAAAGTGAGCCAAACCCCTCTATTTATAGGCTGGAAATTCCCTAAGTCGCCGCCCCTTAAGTCGTCCACGAACTAACTCTTAAGTCATTCGCGACTTAGCGACCCAACCTCAAAGACCTGAGACCTAAAGCATGCGGCATACGACTTATCCTACCCAAGCACACACGCGACTTAACATAAGTCGGTAACGACCTAAAACACACGGCCCAACACTCCACGGCCTACCGGCCTATCACTCCCCATCCTTGCCTGACCTAACGACTCATGCTTCATGCGACTCAACATCATAGCCGACCCAACCCCTATGTGACCTAACAATACATCCGACCCAGCGACTTACCATGAGTCGTTTAATGACCTAACGACTTAAGACTTAATCATAACTCGTCCACGACCCAACTACACTAAGTCGCTCGAGCGACCCTCCTACCTTAAGTCGTTAACCCGCCTGGTCCCCTATCCTGTTTAAGCCGTTAGTTCCCTTTAGCCGTTAACCCTTAAACCTATCTTCCTTAAGTCGCTCCAACTCCTATAGGTCGCTAAATACACTTAGGCCGTCACTTCTATAACTCGGCAACACGACTTAAGCCAACATCCATGCGACCTAACCCCTACACGGCCTAACTCCTTAGGTCGTTCAACCTATAGGTCGCCCCACTCAACCTAATGCAACTATTTTACGATTCGTCGATACGTAAAATACGGGTCGTTACATTCTCTCCCCCTTAGCAATTTCGCCCTCGAAATTCCAAACAAACAAGAGCAACCAAAATTATTCCGCATGCCTACCATCCATAGCAATCAACAAACCATGCATCCAATTACTAGCCTAACATGCAGAATTTTAAGACTAGAACAAGTTACAAATTCGTGAGATGTCACGACACCTTTGGGCCATACCTTGAAGAGTTCAGGATGAGCTGCCTTCATCCTCTCTTCCTCCTTCCACGTACAGTCGTTAACATCACCACTCCATTGTACCTTGAGCAACGTAATCGTCTTCCTCCTAAGTTGTTTCGTGTCGGTTTTAACAACACGAAGCGGCTTACGAGGTCTCGTAACAACTGGGTCAACCTCTAAATCTTCACAGCTATCAGCAGAAACCACCGTATTCGAGTCGTGCACATACTTCCGTAGATAAGATACATGAAAAACATTGTGCACACCCGCCATCTTTTCTGGTAACTCCAATTTATATGCGAGCTTTCCAATTCGCTCGATGATCGGGAATGGTCCAACAAATCTCAGAGTCAATTTTCCTTTCTTCCCGAATCGAATAACATTCTTCAGTGGAGAAATCTCCACAAAAATCATATCGCCTATGTTGAATTCCAAATCTTTACGACGCTTATCGGCATAACTTTTCTGACGATCTTGGGCTGTCTTCATTCGTCGTCGAATGATCTCTATACAATCCGTAGTCTGTCGAATCATTTCTGGCCCAAGTATCAACTTTTCTCCAGTTTCCAACCAACATGTCGGAGAGTTACACGGTTTTCCATACAATGCCTCATATGGTGCCATACCAATACTTGTCTGATAACTGTTATTATACGCAAATTCCACCAAATGAAGATGATCTTCCCATGATCCTCCGAAATCCAAAACACATGCTCTCAGGAGATCTTCCAAAACTCGGTTGACTCTCTCGATCTGACCATCTGTTTGGGGATGATAAGCTGTACTCAAACACAACTCGGTTCCCAAAACTTCCTGGAAGCTCTTCCAAAATCCACTAGTGAACAATGGATCTCGATCACTCACTATACTCTTCGGAATACCATGGAATCGAACTATCCACTTAACATAAAGCTCAGCCAACTTCGATGCAGTCCTAGTTGATCGAACAGGAATGAATCTTGCACTCTTAGTCAAACGATCTACAATGACCCAAATCCCTTCATTTCCTGCCCTGGTTCTAGGTAGTCCATCGATAAAATCCATCGATATCTGCTCCCACTTCCATGTAGGAACCTCTAATGGCTGAAGCAATCCACTTGGCTTCTTATGTTCAGCTTTTAACAACTGGCGATTCATACATTTGGAAATAAAATTTCCAACATCTTTCTTCATACCTTCCCGGTAATAGGTTCTCTTCATATCCCGATACATCTTATTTCCACCTGGATGAATTGTCAACTTCGAGTGATGACTTTCCTTAAGAACTTCATCTCTCAATTCATCTATTTCGGGAACAACTAGTCGTCCTTGCTTCCGAAGCCAACCCTCTCGATCGACTTCGAATCCTTTATTCTTTTCTAGATTAAACCCAGATTCCAGATCGCGGATAATCTTGACAAGCCTATCGTCTCGCTTTTGGCTCTCGCTAATTCTTTCCACAAGAGTAGGTCTTATTGATAAGTTTGCCAACATCTCAGGTTCCAATTCACATCTGGGCCTGAAGTCAAATCCAGCCAAATACTCGAGACTCTTCCATTCTGAAAACATGGCTCCCAATCCTGCATGTCTTCGACTTAACGCATCTGCCACTGCGTTACCTTTTCCTGGAGTATAGGCTATACCAAAATCATATGATGCTAAAAACTCTAGCCATCGTTGCTGTCGAAGATTCAAATGCTTTTGGGAGAACAGATACTTCAACGACTTATGATCTGTAAACAACTCAAATCAAACTCCCAATAGGTAATGTCTCCACATCTTCAGAGCAAATACAATCGCCGCTAACTCCAAATCATGAGTCGGATAATTCCTTTCATGTGCCTTCAGTTGTCGACTTGCATACGCAACAACTTTATCTTTTTGCATTAGCACTGCTCCAAGTCCAGTACCGCATGCATCGGTGTAAACCACCATCTCATCATTTCCACTTGGAATGGTCAAAACAGGAGCACTTGTCAGTCGCTCTTTCAGGATTCCGAAAGCTTGCTCACACTTATCATCCCATCTGAACGCTTGGTTCTTTTTCGTCAATCCTGTTAACGGTGCAGCTATCTTGGAAAAGTCTTTGATAAACCGACGATAATATCCTGCTAATCCAAGAAAACTTCTCACATCAGATGCATTCTTAGGTCTAACCCAATCCTGGATTGCTGCCACCTTAGCGGGATCAACCGCTATTCCATTTCCAGAGATAACATGGCCTAAGAACCTCACTTCACTCTTCCAGAAGTGACACTTCGAAAACTTAGCTCTCAGCTGATGCTTCCGCAAGATTTCCAAAACAATCCGCAAGTGTGTCTTGTGTTCCTCTTCAGTTTTGGAATAAATTAAAATATCATCCACGAACACAAGTACGAACTTGTTCAACTAATCTCCGAATACTCTATTCATAAGATCCACAAAATATGCTGGTGCATTGGTCAAACCAAACGGCATTACCAGCCACTCATAAAAACCGGATGGTGTCCTAAAAGCAGTCTTCGGCACACTATCCTTAACCACTCTCAACTGGTGAAATCCCGTTGCCAAATCCATTTGAGAAAACACCTTAGCTTCGTGAAGCTGATCGAACAAGTCATCTATTTTCGGCAATGGATACTTGTTCTTCTTAGTCACTTTATTCAGCTCACGATAATCCACACACAACCTCAACGATCCATCTGCTTTGGTTGCGAACACAACCGGTGCACCCCATTCGGACACGCTACGCCGAATGAATCCTTTCCGTAAAAGGTCATCAACCTGCACATTCAACTCTTGCTGCTCCCTAGGCGCCATCCGCCTAAGAGGCATCACAACAGGTCTGGCTCCCTTAACTAGATCGATACGAAACTCGATCTCCCTATGCGGCGGTAACCCTTTGACCTCGTCAAAGACATCCTCAAATCCATTCACAATAGGCACCGATGACAGTCCATCCCGTGGAACAACCAGCGAATACATGAAGCTCATGAAGACGCCTTCCTCATGCTTACATCGTATCACAACCTTTCGCCTCTCCACATTCTCGACTGTCACCTCTAGCATCTCACAATCAATCCTTACCGCATACTTCCTAAGCCAGTCCATACCCAAAATAATTCCGAACCCCGCAAAGTTCAGAACAAAACAATCACAAACAAAAGAGCAATCATGACTCGACACAACTAGACCACGGAATAACATACACAAACAAGACGAACCCCCAACTGGATTAGTCACAACCAATGGCCTATCAACAATATCCGGTTCCAAACCCAACCGATCTACAAGATCATTACAAACAAACGAATGCGACGCTCCAGTATCAAACAACACTCTAACTGGAACACCACAAATGGAAAGAGTACCTTGAACCACCACACTCTTTCCTTTCTCATCTGCAGTAGGAGCTTTCAAAGACGATGGCACTGCCTCTAAAGCATAAGCTTGCACAATCTGCTTGTCCTTCCTCGGTTCCGGACAATCCTTCCTGATATGCCCTAGCTTATCACAGTTGTGGCACTTCAACTGCACCTTTGGATTCTTGCAATCCCTAGAGGAATGACCATTCTGCCGACAATTGTAGCAGATCACTTCGCCCTTCGGCTTCTTCTGGTCATCCTTACCCTTCTGCTGCTGCTGCTTTCTCTTGTTGTTTCCACTTTGCTCCTTGGTCACAGCAACAACAGATCCTTCCTTAGGAAACAGATTCTCATGCCTGAGAGCTTTCTCCACAAGCTTCTCAAATGGATCGTCCAAATGATCCACTAACTGCCTCCCAAGGTAAGTGTCCAAGCCTGTCACAAACTTCTCATTCTTCTGATATGAAGACTCAATATACGACCGAGCATACTTGGACAAAGCTTCAAACTCAGAAACATACTCAAGAACTGGTCTTCCACTTTGCTTTAGTTCAACAAACTTCTTAAACAAAATAGATTTCTGAGCTGTAGAAATGAACTTAGCCTCAAATCTGACTTGGAATTGCTCCCAAGTAATCTCTTCCTCTGGAGTATCAATAGTGATAGAGTTCCACCAATCCGAAGCTCTCCCTTGAAGCTGTCTTGATGCAAGCTTCCTCTTAGTTGCATCCTCAATTCCCAAATCGCCAAAGATCCTTCTACAAGCATCAATCCATCTCTGAACTTCAATGGTTGATTCTGTTCCCAAGAAAACTTTCCTCCAAGAGCAGTATAGTCTTTGCACAACTTAGCAAAATCCACTGGTTTAGGAGCTTGAACTTGAACTCCAACATCTACTGATGATCCCGAAGTTGGTATCCTTCTCATAATCGAAGTCATCATAGCTTCGAACATTGCAGCATAGTCAGTAGCTCCCCCAACAGCACGACTTTCCATAGCAGCTTGTCTCTCACTTCGACTCATCCTTAATATCTACAAAAAGGAATGATTTAGAACACCTTGAGAAACAACTACATAAGGAGTTCAAATCCTTCTAAACTACTATATTATATATAGTAATCATCCATCAAAATACAATTACGTCTCTCATACATAGTTACGTCAGCGAGCGTTGGCTAAAATCGATTAACCAAAGCTCTGATACCAAATGTGACGACCGCCCATGACTCCCGCACGAAAACAAGGAAATGGTGCGCTGAAAGGTGTGCCAGGAAGCCATGGACAATAGTCAGGGTAAGGTAAAATAGAATAGTCTATCGTATTACTCACAGCGCATGGACAAAATACAATAGAAAATATACATAGTGAAGCTCCATAGAACAGAATCATATAAACTCATAATAGTTTTATACAATCATCTGAATAGTCAATACATCAAGCCTCACTACATAACACTCAGAGTATCAAACAAACAGCGGAACATCCAGTGCATATAGTAGGAAAACAATATGCAAAAGCCTCCAGCTCGTCTTCGTCATCAACAGCGTTAGTAGCCAAGAACAGCACCTGTCACCTGCTACCTAGTCTGCCCATCCCAACATGGATGAACAGTCCAAGGTAATAAGAGTTGAACATAAAACCTTGAGTCAGACAACAGTCTTAGTGAGCAGTAAATCAACTATCAAACATACCGAAAGAGCATAAAGGGTAAAAGAATAGGAACTCAACCATCCCACTCCACCTCATTCTACAGTGATAGCCCCCAGACACACTAAGCAGAAACAAACATAACAAAGCAGACATTTAAAGTAAAGTAATTATCACTCGAGTCAAGGTCGATGTTTTCCAAGTACAAACCCCCAAGGCCTAAACCAAGATCAGATAAGCACCCAGAAAGCATCGCTCTTGAAGCCGAATGATGATACAATCAAACATCCATGACTCTGGCTATCACTGTTATCATTGCCTCGATATCACCGTTAATTGAATGACCGGCACCTTCTTTCAGCCGTCCGTCAAGGGCTAATGGCAACCCCGGTTCTAGACATAACTCCGCACGTCGTCATGACCCGTGCCTAGGACTATCGCATCTGCCCAGAGTACTAGCACGTCATCGTGACCCGTGCTTGGAACGTCATCGTGACCCGTCCCAACGTACTCTTGCTTTGAGCATGCTAGAACCTTCAATAACGATAAGATCCAAGCCTCCTAGTCATCCTCCTCGATGACTACTCTCATACTAGCTCAAGCGCCTCTCGAGCCCACCATTATCCACAAACCCGGACCGCACCACCGAGTTATCAACATGCTTGGGATGATCCCATCTGGATTAAACCAAGGCTTTTCACACATCATGCTTTGCTTTAACGCATCATAGCAAAGTCCCATCTCAACATCATGGTTTGCCTCATCGCATCATGGCAAAGTCCATCATCATCAAATCTATCCATATGAGCTTCAACATCCGCTTCATATGCCACAGGCAGCTTTCACTATTCAAGAGCCTTTCCACTTAGCTTTTGAATCATCTTTGACCAACTTGTCCAATTCAAGTTATCAATCAACTAATCCATCAAATCAAACATTAATCCAAGTAATCAATCATTCAAACAAGATCTAAATAAACAATTACAACAATAATGGCAATTTCGTAAATAAAGAGTCCAAATCTAACCTGCATTCTAACAAGTATGAATTATGAACAATATCTCTACAACTTGATGAATGAACTTGCATAAGTGAACATGTAGTGAAATAGATGTTAAATCATCATTAATCATAGATCAACATGCAGACTTAAGAAAATGCACGAAATCACTATCTTTAACACATAAACAAACCACTGATCCAATATACTCCTTTGGGTCCGTGTGAGAGATAACCACCACTCACCAAATCACCTAAACACCTCAAAAACAACCAACTCCAGATCTGGACAGCAAAGAATCAAGCTTGATCCTCCAAAGCTCCACTTCAAATGATGAAATCTCTCTTCAATGGATGGAGATCTTCAACTTTGGCTCTTGGATCTTCGATTTGATCTTCAATTTAGATGGAAGGAATCACTAGATTAGAGTGGAGAAAAGAGGTGAAGAAGTGTTGTAGTCGAGCTCTCAAAATGGCAGCACTTCGTCGCTTCAAAATCCAGTGCCAAAAAGTGAGCCAAACCCCTCTATTTATAGGCTGGAAATTCCCTAAGTCGTCACCCCTTAAGTCGTCCACGACCTAACTCTTAAGTCGTTCGCGACTTAGCGACCCAACCTCAAAGACCTGAGACCTAAAGCATGCGGCATACGACTTATCCTACCCAAGCACACACGCGACTTAACATAAGTCGGTAACGACCTAAAACACACGGCCCAACACTCCACGGCCTACCGGCCTATCACTCCCCACCCTTGCCTGACCTAACGACTCATGCTTCATGCGACTCAACAGCATAGCCGACCCAACCCCTATGCGACCTAACAATACATCCGACCCAGCGACTTACCATGAGTCGTTTAATGACCTAACGACTTAAGACTTAATCATAACTCGTCCATGACCCAACTACACTAAGTCGCTCGAACGACCCTCCTACCTTAAGTCGTTAACCCGCCTGGTCCCCTATCCTGTTTAAGCCGTTAGTTCCCTTGAGCCGTTAACCCCTAAACCTATCTTCCTTAAGTCGCTCCAACTCCTATAGGTCGCTAAATACACTTAGGCCGTCACTTCTATAACTCGGCAACACGACTTAAGCCAACATCCATGCGACCTAACCCCTACACGACCTAACTCCTTAGGTCGTTCAACCTATAGGTCGCCCCACTCAACCTAATGCAACTATTTTACGATTCGTCGATACGTAAAATACGGGTCGTTACATAGGGACTGCACAAAGGGCACAATAGAAGACAGAAATATCATATTAAAGGCTATCTAAAATAATGGCTTAACTGGGACTACAGATATTAGTAACCATGATTGTTTCACCATGGTGATTGCGAATAGCGAAGGGAAACCCATTTCGTGCAGTACAATGTGATCTCACTATATGTTTGTTTCGATCAGTATTATTTGCACTTGAATTTATGCATGAACCGTGTTTTTTTATTGTTTCCCCATAATCTTACAAGTATACATTTGAGTACGTTGAGTTTATGTGGGTAGACATGTTTATAATAAGAATCGTAGTACGCAGATTGAGGACAGAGCATGTGGCTTTGTTAGCTAATAAAGATGTTGTTTCCATTGTTTTTAAGGAGTCCAAGCTGCATCGTCATATGTTGACTTGACTCTTTACTATGCTAATTTATATTTTTATTTAACCCCTATGTGGGTAGGACTTTGGGGTTAATTTTGGAAAAACGTGAATGAAAATATTTATCTGCCGTGACAACCCGCACCTTTCGACACACCAATCAAAAGCTTAGGGTGACTTACGAATTCACGTCAGTGCCAAGAAATATGAGCTGTTGGAGTATTTTAAATAACTCGGAGACTGAAAATATACGTATATCATCTAAGATATACTACATTTGGAACTCATGGCGGAAAGAACAAAATATAAATATAGAAAATATCTATCTCAGAAAACATCTCAAAACACGGTCTTAGAAAATAGTATGAATTCAAATACAGAGTACACAAAAATACAACTTATAATATGATAAAATACTAAGTCTTGGATAAAACCGACAGTTACATGGGGAGTGAATAAATTGATAAGCAACTCCAATGATGAGTTCATGTCTCCACGTATTGAAATCAAGCATATCACCTTCTGCCATGCCCTTCTATGATAGGGAAAAAGAAAGAAAAAGGGTGGGTCAGACTAAAGTCTTGTGAATGAGTACACTATTAATATATGGTGATCACGTGTAGTCGACTTTAATTCTACCCTATGTGACCTAGGGTGCTCTATGAGTGTCTATATATTACTAGGGTTCTATGCTTAAGGGTTTTTTACTTGGTACACACCTATAGTAACAACTTGTTCAGGCACCTACAAGGATCGGACCCCAATAATTAACGATCGACTAAAAGCTACTGGAACTCCTCTAACATAGGACCATCCTATAACTTTTCCATATGGGACTATATCTCATATATTACGACTATGCGTAACTATCTCGTTTAGGTTTTTCCTACAATTTCCACATAGGAGTAAAGTTTCCACAACTACGACTACATGTACACCAACTACGCATTGAGGGAGAACCCGTAATGCCAACTCTACCAAAGTGCATCATCATCTACATCCATGTCCACCTCTCAGTAGTTTAGTCTCTTATTGCATGAGTTGAGAGCCACCAACAACATAATACCACGTCGTAAAAGTATCTGTGCATACCAAGGAACTCTCATTGTGCCAGGCCCACACACTTCATTAGGCATCAATCAGTGATGTTTGTCTACCGTAGAACCTCCTGTAAGTGTCATCTGCGATAGGATCGTCCCTGTCGGATAATTGACCCCTATTGGGTAAAGTGCATATACCTAACCCTGCAAAGTACATGTGTCGCCTCATAGCGCACACGCATATATACATATACATATATATATATATATATATATATATATAAAATATAAACAGCTAACTATGATTTAAAACATGGGCCTTAGGCTGAGGTTCAGCTTGCGTTTAAAACGCATATCGGTCGACCGCTATAACCTAGGCGGCCGATCACTCATATAGCGCGATCGACCATTAGCGGTGTAAAATTTAGGGTTTTTGATCATTTTAATTAGTTAGTCATTTTTATTAATTACTGTTTACTATTTATCATTCTTAAATATTAGTAAAATTCATATTTTAGTTTAACATATTTTGATGAACTCCAAGTGATATTTATCCAACTCCTAATCAATTTACGTTTACAGTAATTAGTTTTCAACTAGGGTTAACCTCAATAATATCAAGTTAAATTAACGAATTATGAAGATTTCTACTTGATCGAAGAAAAGGGTTTAACTTAGGTTAATTTTTATTAACAGGTTTGCATTGATTTAATTTATTATCGAAACTCAATTATAACCCATATGATTTACGATTTAGTAACTAAAGTCCTAGATCAGATCGTATAAATTATAAACTACAAATAAACTTATTAAAATTTTCCCACTTAACTCGGATCCAACTTTATCTCTATCGTCCTTTCGAAAATCAACACCCGATAGCTTGCTTCTTCCTTGAACTAACTTCCTTGTATTCTTTTCATTTTATTGCTATTTTTTTAAAGAAATTTAATTTTAGAGAGGAGAAAGAAATTTGGTAAAGTTTAGGGGTACTGAATGATTTTAAATGAATTTAGGGTTTAGGTTAGGTGTGTATTTATAGAATATTTAGATTAGACTGAACGTTTGATTTACCGTAGAGAATATGAGGTTTCATCCAAAACCTTCAGAATTATTTTAGGGCCAAGTAAAAATATTTCATTCAAATCAGACCGTCAAACAGTCGCTCGGATTCTCGATTTACATCGTCCACCGGTCAACTGCCACATGTCGACGGGCGGAAGGGGTTGACCGTTGGACTTATTAATTTAAGGAAAGATATATTACTTAATTAATTTCATTTTCAATTTCAATTTTTAAAATGCCCTCTGTTCTAGCACCGATGTCAAATCGCTATAAACGTAACGGTGCAAGTTTCGTAGTCAAATTGGACGTTTGCAAAATTATATTTTTGTCCTTTTTATATTTCAAATTTAATTATTTTATTGAAATATCTCTTAAATTTTTGGGGCGTTACAGCTGCTTTGTGTACTTTGTCTATATTTAAGTATACCAGACTCACTTCCATTGCTGGAAAATAAATCTGTTGATAACTACAACAACGTTGACGTTCATCCTTGAGTCTTGAAGTGGGGATCTTACCATTAATATGTAGAAGTCAGCTAATGAAGGCCTAACTCAAAATGAGGGAGGCGAAAAGTGTGGGTATTGGTCCACCATCTCTTTAGTAATATCAAAAAAACATCGAATGTAGGATCCTACGAGAGAGAAAGAGAGAGCGCACAAGGACTCTTCTGTAATCTATTGAGTATGGTATGGGGAAGTGTTGGTAAAATGATAAATGGGCTTGGGCCAATAACCATGAACACCAATACATTTCACCTTTATTGATCTTAATTTTACTATACGGGATAATAATAGCAAATTGCGCGTAAGTTTATGGTACAATATTTAATATTATAATTTACTTTATCTAATATATTAGTATTGTTTCAAGATTGTTATGATAGGTACAACAATATAATATGATAATAATTCTATAATGATCGATATAGTATAGTAATTACGTAATATACTAATAACATGGTAAAGTAGCAATGTAAAATAAACACGTTTGTAAAATGATAGAATTCCTACGACAAACTCTAAAATGTAATTAACGGAGAACACATAGATCATGATGCATCTTATCAAGAGTTGGTGTATGATGTATCGATCAACCCTCGATGTACGTTTATGCATTGATGGTTTGTTTTTCGATGGTCGTGGTGCCATTCAAGTGTTTTTCTGATTAAAACAAAAAAAGATTAAAGGTAGAAACATTGAACTGTATGGGGAACTGATTATATAAGCGTATGCGTTTGGAGTCTTATTCAATAAACATATACGCTCTAGGGTGCTTATTAAATAAGCTCCTTTGTAACATCCTGGTATTTTCAACCATTCACATCCAAACATGCCGAAATTAAATTGCTCAAAATATTAAGTTGTTAATTTATATTTGGCAAACTCGGCATATATAGTAAATAAATAATCACAAAATCACATACACGGAGTAATATACAATATGCAGCTGAAACAAAAGAATAGCAGTTCATGAAGCTACTATATATACAACAGAGTTAAATAAGATACAATGGAAGTCTCAAATAAAATAGCCAAATACAAGATCAGTAGACATCACTGGAATCAACTGAATAACTACAACCTGAAAGATGTAGCTAGATCTCCAAACGAAGCTCCAACTCCAAAGGTGGGTCTCAAAAGCTGTATCACTCAGTTCGACCCGAGCATAAAGCAAAACACAAAACACTCGAGTCAAGGTTAACATTCTTATATCAATAAATCCAGCTCAAGTGAAATAACAACTTAAATTCAAGTAGTTCAATATTGTCAAAAGTAAAGTAAAGTATAATATATTTTAAAAATAGCATTATTTACATTTTCCACCTTAACACATTTTACATATTCCCATAGTCTATCAGTACCGTAATCTCCCCCGTACTGGGCGTCGTCAGAGGGCACTCCATAGATATGGTACAAAACAAAATCGTATAAGGCGTGCTAGGGTATGTGACACGGTACAACGAGGCAATGCAAGGGTAGATATATTAATTACGCATCCGGGCTGGTGGTAACGCATAGCCGTAACTACCGCCCACCTCGTGTCATACTCCCAAATCAAAAATCAAAAGTGGCCACCAAATCAATTAAAAAGTCAAAATATAATATCGAAGGAGTGTGTCCGATCCGAGAAGCTACATCATTGGCCCGAGAATCGCTCATGTTTTAGCCACCTTATGCCAACTCACAGAAGTCGGGTCCACGTATATACCTCAATAGGACTTCGCCACCATCATACTTCATTCCGGAATCTCCACCACGTACACAGTTGTTAAAGTAGTTTTCGAAGTTGGCAGAGAGTATGACAACTTCTGATCTCGGTCTCTTTAACAACCAAACGTTATTATTACAGCGCGATTATTTCAAAATAGTTTATACCTCAAAACCAAAATATCATTGCCATTTAAAAACCATATCAATACGATATCATTTCCATTTCAAATATATCCATTTCCAAAAATCATAGTACTTCAAAGTTATAGCACTTTCGAAACCAAAACATTTGAAATATAACACTTTGGAAATCATAATACTTCCCACCTAACCGATTTAAATATTAAACTAGCATATATAATTAAAAAAAATTATCAAATTTTACCAATTAATTCCAAATCGACTCGAATTCCAAAATTCAAATTTAATCAAATCTCAAAATCATTAATTCCAATTTAGCTTCTAAATAAACCATTCAAAATTATATCGATTTCAAATACAGATTTGAACCACAAATAAACCATTTCAATTTCATTATATTTCAACGCTTTAAATATTAAACATTTCAAAAATAAATTTGATAACTTTATATATATATAAATATATATATATATATATACCAAATTCAATTTACTATAATTTATTTTTGAAATATTTACTTAATAAATTCAATATCATTCAAATAAAACTCAAGCTTGAAATATTTATTAATCACTTTAAACCAACATGAAGTTATAAAATCGTATCCTTTAAATCTCAAATTCAATAAGTTCCAAATCGATTTTAATTAAATATAATTCTTAATCAAATACAGTTTCAAATCAATTTCAAATCCATCTCCTCAACCTTAATTTATTAAAATCATTATAACCACTATATTAAAATATAATTTAAATAAAAACTAAACCATATTATATTTTAATAAATCAAACTTTATTATTAAACTTATATTATATCAACAAATCTATACATAGCTTAAATTTAAGAATTTAACTATATATAAAATAATATTTATATAATATCAAAAATCAATATTTATTAAACCATATATTTCTTTCGAAAACCATAGAAACCCTTTTCAAATTATTTATATATAGGCCAGCGGTGTCTGTATATAATTTTCTATCCTATGGTCAAATGGTACGGATATTCATCATTTCAATCCGTAATTTAAATATATGCGGGTATATATCATTTCAACCCGCAATCCCAAATTCAATCCAATAAAAATCGCCTGGGTCTATCATTTCAACCCATAACGATTTTCTCCTATTCTAAAGTCCGTTCGGGGATGTATCATTTCAACCCAGAGTGAATTCTATACTAACAGGGAACTTGCAGAGTGATAACAGATATGACAATAATATAACAGGCATATATCAACAATATAAATAACAGATAATGGTATCAGAAGTCACAGGTGAACAGATAACATATAATGGCATATATATAACAATGTAAATAACTAACAGCAGCATATTTCAATTGTCGTTTCAATTGGAATCAAATTTAATAAATATAAGAACGTTAATCGTGAGTGATTGCTCACCTTTCGATGCCAGATAGAATTTGACGACTCGACAAGATATGAATTGGATCACGACCTAGACCATCGAACAATCCAAACAACAAATCAAAGCAAAGTAAGCTGAAAGCAGATTTTTGATTGACAGAGCTAAAAGATAGGAATCGATGAGATCATTAGAATCAGCTTGAGAAAAACAGCAATTTTATATATTATTATCATCAATTTCCCTAAAGCCAATATTCAATCAACATACATATTTAAAATATATATATATAAATATAACATCAATTAAACCGCTGCTTTATCTCCAAATATCAACTGTTATATACACGCACACATGAACTATATGACTATTTGTATACAACCACTTTATATATCTTATATACATTAAATAACTTTAAATATATATAAAACTTTACACATAGACTTACATTATAGACAAAACTTCATAGGTACCATCTTTAGTCTATATACCTATATATATATATAAGTATGTATATGTATATAACTGCTTAAAATCAGATAAGGCCTTTATACAATATAAAAAATAAATTTCAGAAACCGATATATATATGCATGCAACATTTTTTAAAACAATATATAAGAAAGAAAAATTATTTTTCTTCTAAAACGACTGCACCAGACAATTATGACTGAAATATTTATGTACGAGACCTTATATATATATATATATATATAAATTAAAACTTGCCAAACCTTATAACATTTAAAAATAGACCAAACATAGAATAAAAATCTTCATATCATATTAAAAAAAAATGCTACAACCTTTACAACTTAAAATACCTTATGATATATAACTGTTTAAACCTCATATAATATATACACACACACATTCAAAAAAAACATGCAACTGGATCAATCACAGTTTAGATATATATATATATGGTAACACTGACACATCAAAACTTTATATATAACCAAAAAAACAAAAGACAAAAGAGCTGTATAATATAAATAGATTTAGTATATATAGATGTTGGAAACCAACAGTACACTATAGCTAAAAAAATCAGGCTCCAATCGATATGAGGTCTCAGTACTTAGTGGGTTTATATAACTATGTACTATATACCTTACATAAACTTTCCTATATAAAACACGTACAGAAATTAACAATGTAAATTCATATAGAATGAAGACTTAGAATTTAAAATCTATATGTATATGCACTAAGAAGTTATAGAAAAGCAAATATAATCATGTATATTATTATATAATAGATATAACAGATATAATATTTGTAGTTGTATAAACTTTAACATATATACTTTATAAACCTATATATTAAACTAGTATATATAAACAACTATATAAAGTTTAGAAATCAGAAAAAATGTAACAAAGGTATATTATCAATCTATGAACAAAGAGGCACGGTTACCAAGAATGGTGAAGGGGAGTAAGTGCACGAGCGGTGAAGAGGGAGGCTGGGCCTATAGCTTCGGCCAGTGAGGACTGATGCGCATGGGCAGAGCACGACGGGACCAAGGCGGAGAGAGTCAACGTTTTGTGAGGCTTCACGCTTGGGCGAAGGGAGGGAAGGCTGAGGCATTTGGTTTCGATGGTGAAAGGCTATAGGCACAAAGGGCATGACCGAAGGCCGAGGTCGCTAAGCAGTGGTTGCCGAGGTGGATCTAAGATGGGAAAAGTCGCGGCTCGGTTGTTGGTGGAAGTGATGGTCGGGTGCGAACATGAGTGCGGGATGAAAAAAAAGGAGTTGAGGTGGGATGCAGAGGAAAGGAGGAGAGCGGAGAAAGAAGTTGAGAAGAGGAAACGTGAGAATCCAAAGGCTACAGGTTATAAGGGAGATTAAGCTAGCTTCTCATTATTATAATGATTTTTTGAAAAATATAAAGTAGCACAGCGAAAGAACAATAACCAAATAACCAAAGAAAATGAAAGGACAGCCAGCATACGACTGTATTTGGAATAATAAAGCTCAATAAATTAATTGCATATAACTATTGGGTTTTTTTTTGAAACGGTAAAGGGCCAAGCCCAAATAGGAAATAATAAGAGAAAGCGGGTATCACAAGTATTACCCGAAATCCCCTTACATACACGAAAACCCTAGCTTCTAGGGCATATTGCGCTCCCATTTACAAAACATAGAGAAACAAAAATGGCGACCAACCAAGAGCGAATTTGGAAACAACTTAAAAATCGACCCACTTAGGCCCTAAGGATGGCCTAAGGAGGCTTCCAGTTCATCGTATCTGATCTTTGAGCCTCTCGGAGCTTTGATGTGAAGTGAAAATCCTTCATTAGATTGGTTTTTGCTTCAGCTTCCTCAAGCGACTTGCTAGTAGCTTTATTAAGCTCAATCTCAGAGAGGAGATCAGTATAATAATTGTGGGAGTCTCCAGATTCCTCAGTTAAGCGAACTGTTGACTTGCAGCTTTTGCTGTTTTTATGCCCAACAGAGGCTGGGTTCGCGAAGTTAATCATCCAGCTGCTTTCTCCTCTCCCCCAGTTAGATAAGTGAAAGAATTGATTATTAAGTTTTCTTTGGTAATGATTGTAACCTAATCTTTGCTCTTCGATAGCCAATTGGAGCCTTTTATCATGCTCATGAAGGCTGCAATTCATGCAGTAACCTCCACAACTGTCAGGTAAGCAAAAAATATCCTTACAATTTGAAGTGTTGAAGTTAATATCTTTGAAATTAAAAAGAGCCTTGATACTTCCCTTATTGTTAATAGTTGATATTTTAATATTCTGGAGGGAGCTGCTAGATTGGTTGTCTGTTCGGTCTCTGTAACCCTCTTCAGATAAGTGTTTATTAAAGAACACATAATTATCATCTGAGCAAGTTGTGTTGGAAACATTATTGATGTTGACTATCGTTTTCCAATCTTTGTTAATGCACAGGTGATTGCCTATTTGATCATGAGGACTGAGTGTGTGGTAGCTTCCGCCCCTACCAGGTATGAGATTAGAATTATTAGTGTATAAATGAAGCTTATTTATAGGAAAAAAAGAACAAGTTTGTTTTTCTTTCTTTCCAGATGTGAAATATTGTTGCAGTTGGCATAATACTGGCTTTTTTGAATTCGTTTGTTTTTCCTTTGAAGTTTTGAAGGATATATCTGATGCTTTCTCTGATGTTTTGAACTAATTGATTTTGACAGATTTTGAGATTAGTTTTGGCAATAAACCAAATATGTTTTGTATAAGTACAATCAAAGAACAAGTGATTGATACTCTCCTTTTCCTCTCGGCATAGTAGGCATATTATATCCCCATTTTATTCCATTTTAAACATCTATCCCTAGTAGGGAGTCTGTTTATAATTGCGAAATAAGCACAATGGGACATTTTTGGGCAGTTTGCTTTATTCCAAATAACAAAGTGCCAATCCACTTCAGTTACATGCCCTTTTATAAATTCCAAAGTTTTTTTAAAGGAAAAAGAACCTTTCATAGATGTTTTCCAATCCCATTTGTCTTTTGAAAGATTAGAATCAATTGATATTTGATTATGGCAGTATTGAAAATAGAGGTAGCTGGACGCAGAGATGTATTCCACCTGCTGTTTTGGATAATACTGCTAACTTTTCCATGAATCTCACTAAACAAGTATATGTTGTTCCATCCCATAAGACTAACTAAAGTTTTTCCATGAATCCAAGGGTTGAACCATAAACTAGTTTGATTACCATTTTTAAATTTTCTTTCAAGAAGCTTGATTCCTGTGTCTCTCCTGCTGAGAATATTTTTCCAAACAAAAGAGTGATGATTCTCAATTCCAGTAGCCCAAAAGTTCTTATTTTTAAGATATCTTGCTTTCATCCACTTAGTCCATAGAGAGTTTCCATTTATAAATTTCCAAAATAATTTGACTTTACAAACTTCTCTGAGATCATTGATGTCTCTTAGACCTAATCCCCCTGCTTTCTTTGGCAGGCAGATTTTTTCCCAAGCAATTTTGTGTTGTTTAATTTCCAGATAAATTTGCACAAATCTTTTCAATTTTGTGCATTGCTTTTGCTGGCATATTGTGAGCTTGTATCCAATAAATGATGATTGCAAGTTTTAGCTAGCTCAATTCTTCTAGCTAAAGACAGAAATTTGTTAGCCCATCCTTCAAACTTATTTTGAATGATATCTAACAGTCTTGTGCAGTCTCTGTCATTAATTTGATTAACACTAAGAGGAAGACCCAGATACTTAACAGGCAGATTTCCTTCCTTAAATTTTAAGCTATTTAAAATGTCCATTTTA